>CM052810.1:14152324-14212959 GCA_028533885.1 Nasua narica | reverse complement strand
AAGACTCCAAATCCACCTTTTCTGTCCTGCCCCCTGGTCTCTGGGTGGACTGCTACTTTCGTGTGAAATGCCTCTTGACATCATGACTGTTTTCTGCTCACACATCAAGACATATTAAATCGACCTTTTATTAGAAAGCTTTTTTTACCCTTATTTCCCCACCCCCTTCCACCCATTCTTCTCAATTTATAGCATTCCATATACCTCTTAACATCCTACTTCATTGTAAAAAAAAAAAAATCATACCTACATTTTTTTGTTTGTTTGTTTTGTTTTCTCTCCATGGATTACAACCTTTTTGGTGGTGAAAATTGGGCCTTTTTCTGCCGGGTGTCTTTGGTGATAAGCCGATAGTATGATGAGGAATAGGCATTCCATTAAAATTGGTTAATCGTTGAATACACACTCAAAAATTAGAACAGTAGAAAAAAGGCAGAAGTTTTGAGTTAAACAGAAGAACAAGTTATTCTTTTTTTTGTTGTTGTTATTGTTTAAGATTTTATTTATTTGACACAGAGAGAGAAACAGCCAGAGAGGGAACACAAGCAGGGGGAGTGGGAGAAGAAAAAGCAGGCTTCCCGCCGAGCAGGGAGCCCAAGATGGGGCTCAATCTCAGGCCCCTGGGATCATGACCTGAGCCAAAGGCAGACGCTTAATGACCGAGCCACTCGGTTGCCTGACGGACAAGTTATTCTTAACAAGAAAAATGACACCAATATTACTGATTGTAAACTAAAAGGAAATAACTGTGAGCGCCTACTGTATGTTACTCATGTGTAGTTTTATGTACAGTATTTCATTAATTCCTCAGACAACCTCAGGAAGCCGAGGATTAGAGAAGTAAAGTGATTTGTCGAGGTTATATAACTGGTAAATATATAGCCAGAGCACTAACCCGAGTTATATCTACCCTAATTCAGTTTATACTCCACGTCTCTACCTCCCTGTGGGAAATGAACCATAATGGTTGATTAGTTTAACAAAATAATGGACCAGTGTCCTAATGTATTTTGTTACTATAATTTATTCCAAGACACATTGGTTGGGAAGGGATAGGAAAAGAATCCAAAGGCATTTGAACTGGAATTAAGAGGCCACTAAAAGAATCTATAATCATTAAAAAAAGAACATTTTGTATTGATACAATTAACGCAACAATAGCATATGAGCTAGCTACCATTTCATATTAGCTGCGGCTTAAAAAAATTCTTATATGTGGACGTTATGTTCTATAAAGTAGTTACACACCCTGATTAGGGAATACTGAACCTCTGTGCTTGGGGGAAATACAGGGTTAGGTTCCGGTGACCCTCTGCTGTCAATATTTTCATCAACCATCAAAATATAACCTTTTTTGTTTTTTCTTTTTAAAGAAACTATATGTATTTGATTCATCCGCATTGAACTTGCAGCCAACAGCCCAATAACTCAGGTCCGAATGAAGCTTATCTAACCCACATATTTTCCCAGTAAGCCGCACCAAGCCTTCCTGCTGTGGGGGTGTTAGACAGCAGCACCCCAGCCCTCCTGCACTCGAGGGCCATGTTAAACAGCCAGAGCACCAAAAAAAAAAAAAAAAAAAAAAGCACAAAAATGCAAAGAAAAAAAAAAAAAGGTGGCACTGCGTAAGGACACTAAAAGTGGTAAGAAGACTAAAACCAGGCAGAGCGTTGCCTTGTTTAGGCTCAGCTGGAAACATGAATGGCTGGTAGCCGCAATTTTTTTTGTCACTCTGTGCATTTGTGTGACTGACTGTGAATGTGACAGATGTGGATTCAGGGTTTGCAAATAAATGTTAGCGACTAGGCAAATTTGCAAAAAGAGAATCTGCAGACAAAGGAGGATTGTCCCCATTTCTATTATAAAATGGCCGCCTTATTTCTATTCCTACAATTTGGGCGCGATGGCTACTCTCCTGTGTCCTGCTGGCCTTCTCCTATTGTTATTGGGTGTAGGTACTGTGCAGGCTCTTCTTGTGGCTGGTAGGCTTTGCTATAGGGCGGTTTGTTCAGACGGGAGAAACGGGTGTCGGGGCTGTAGTTTGGTACATTTGCTTATTTGTGTGGCTCTTAGTCCGCCCCAGGGCCTGAAGAGGTCTTCAGGGATCAGATAGAGGTTTGGAGCTCTCAGTTAAGCCTGCAGAATGTGTTCTTTTTGGGGGGTGGCACAGAGGGAGAGAGAGAGAGAGAGAGAACCTTAAGCAGGCTCCATGCCCAGCCCAGAGTCCGACATGCGGCTCAATCTCACAACTCTGAGATCATGACTTGAGCTGAAATCAAGAGTCAGACCCTTAACCTACTGAGCCACCCAGGCGCCCCCAGAATGTGTTCTAAAATGAGTTCTTTTGGAGGTGCCTGGGTGGCTCAGTGGTTTAAAGCCTCTGCCTTCAGCTCAGGTCGTGATCTCAGGGTCCTGGGATCGAGCCCCGCATCGGGCTCCTGCTCAGCGGGGAGCCTGCTTCTCCCTCTCTCTCTGCCTGCCTCTCTGCCTACTTGTGATCTCTCTTTCCGTGTCAAATAAAAAGTAAAATTTTTTGAAAAATAAAAAGTAAAATGAGTTCATTTGTTTTGAGGATTTGTAAAATTTATTATGTTGTGTGGTTGGTAGATGGTGTTAAAGACTTTCCGCTAGCCAGTAAGAAATTATGTATTTTCTCATGAGAAACATTGCCCTTATTTTAAGACAGTGGGAAAAATGAAGAGTTCACTAAGTAGGTAGCTATTAGGAGATTGCTCAAAGTGTCATTAAGCTGGCATGTCCAGAAGCAAGGAAGAGGTAAAAGATGACTTTTCTAGATGAGGCTGGCTTCCCTGTGTGCACTCTCATTCCCCTCTGGGAAGGTTAGACATTTCTGGAGGCTACAATAAGTTTTCCAGGCCACCAGTGCATCTTTTAAGCTTTAATTTTTGAAATGGTACCCTAGAGGTCTTATAATTGAGGCTCTAAGCAGACAATTAATGGTTCCATAACCCATTTTATAAGGATGGTGGTTTCTATTTAAATACCCTGGCTCTAACTTTCTTTTCATTCAGACTACAATGAATGTACTTTTAGAAGGCTAGGGTGTATTCAGGACTCCAAACTGGGGCTGGTCGGATTATTTCCCTCTGTGTGAAGTATCCCAGAGAAGCATAAGAAGGAAAGTAGAAAACTAGGAAATAGAGCTCCTAAGAGCCGCTCTGCCATTATCTGCTTGGAAGCCTTGACCTACCATTCTGACTTTTTAGACTGTCCTTGTAAGGGTCAGATCAGCATCTACTCCTCTTTCCTCTTTTTCCTCTATTGGTCATTCCTTAATTTCTCGACAGTTCCCTTACTTCCTGTCACATGGTAGAACTTATGTACCTTATCCAAATTTTCAAATCTGTTAGTCAAAGAAGATGATAACCAGTTCCTCTTTCCCCTAAACACATTAAGAAACTTATGTTATTATGAAACACCTTTGAAACAGTGATTTTAAAAATATTATAGCTCAATACACTAAATACTTTTATTCCAATCAGTGACTTCAGTCAGTGGAACTTCGATATTATGAATAGTGATACAGATATGAAATATCTCAGTGTTATATAGATACCTATATTATAGATGATTTGTTTACATATTTTTTTTCTTTTCAGTTAGTATTGACAAAGGTCCGTAAATTATAAGATACTCCTAATATGAGCCAAATTTGTATTCTCAAAAGATTACATTTTTCTGTTCTGGTATGTGGAATATTTTTAGAACTATGTAAAGAATTATCACTTCTCCTTTTTAGGTGGGATTGACCAAGATCTGAAATGCTTTTCTGTTTATTAAATACACTGATTTAACCTCTTCTCTCTCCCAAGTACTGTGCATAGCACTGAGCATATGAAAAAGGAATATCCTCTGTAAGCTAAAAGTCTAAGAGCAAACTTAAGAAATATAGTAGTCATTCATTTGACAAATATGAATTGAATGACTGTGTTATGTGCCATGCCCTGTTCTAACAAAGTAGTAATATTTTAACAAACTGGACTTAACTTCTATTCTAGTAGGGGGAGAGAGAAAATAAACCGATTAAGTGAGTCATATAGAATTGTCAGTGGATGATAAATAGTATGAGGAAACATAAGCAGCAGAAGGAGTTAAAGAGTGATGGAAGGTGTGATTTTAGAAGGAATAGTCCAGAGTGGACAGCATGACATTAGTCGGCAGTAGTGCAGTAGGGAACAGTACAGGTTAGGGAAGTAGGGATTGCCCAGGGATCGGGAAATGTGGTTGTAATTTAGGCTTGAGTGGTCAGGGAAGGTCTTGCCAATGGGTGATGTCAGCAGAAAACAGGGCAACGAAAAGCAAGTCATTCAGTCAGTATCTGGAGAAGAACATCCTGGCCACGGGAGTATGTAGTGCCCAGGGTGGGTGGGAACGAGCTTGGCATGGTTAAGCAGGGACAAGGGGCTTTGGTGTGGCCAAAGGAAATGGCGGTGGTGGGGGGGGTGTGGGGCGGATGGGCAAGGTACAAGATGAAGTCCGAGGAAAGCAGAGACCAGAGTCACATTGAGCCATAGAGGCTGGATTTTATTCTGAGAGAGATGGAATGCCTTTGAAGGTCTGGAGTGAAGAACAGAAAAGATTTGGTGGCTGTGCTGAGAATGTTTTGTATGAAGTGTAAGATTTTAGTGGTCCGGCAGAAGTGGTAGGGGCTGGTATGTTAACCTTCTTCCCAAGGGTGGGGAAGGAGTATCCTCATGGACGTCAATGGACAAATAGAAGGAAACATTCCAGCTGTGGGGGAGTTGGGGGGCAGAATCTGGGCTATGAGCTTGTGGCATAAAGTGTGAGTACCAGCCGTGACCTGTACGAGGCTGGAGAAGGTCCATGGATGTCACTCGGAGGCCTTTGGGCTTCAGCCTAAAGACTTGAAGCCTGTGGGAAGACACATCACTAGCAGGATGGAGAATGAATGGTAGCAGAGCAAACCTGGGGAGCAGGAGGGAGGCAGCAGTCCCTGTATGCTCAGTGCATGCTGGGTGGTGTGTGTGAACAGAAGAGGAAAAAGTCGACTCATGCATTTAGAAGGTGTATGTTGGCCAAAGTCATTTGGGTTAGACCTTAAGACTAAAAGAACGTGTTATAAGTTCACTGGCACTGCGTACCTGTAAAGGGGAAAGTGTATTAGCGGCTTGTTATTTAGCAGGCACCAGACCTTGGAATGATATGTTAAAGGCTGCTTCCGAAATGAGTTGTGTTCTTTATTTAGCATAAATACCAAATGAACGTTGTCGTTATCTTTAAAACTGTGACAGTTGGGTTACTCTTACCTCTCCAAATAACATACCATAGTTAACATGGACCTACACACTGATCTGCTCGTGTTTTTCTTGACCCGGATTGCCACTGAGTACCAAACAAAAGGGGGAAGCTTCATTCAACTCAGCACGGGGTCGGAAAGCCAGCCTATTGTGCAAAGCTAAGACCAATATCACCAGTAAACATTGTGCCTTCCATTGACATCATTAGTAGACACAGGAAGAGCATTTGCTTATTCATACAGATTATTATTTTCTCGAAGCTTCTGTTTCAGTATCTTGGAAAATACCAAGACGACTTGCCTCCAACATGGGTCCCTGTTGTGTTTCACGGGCACCTTCGGAGTAAAGATTTAGCCCCATTTATTCAATGTGTTTTGAACAGCAAAAGTGAGCAAAGACATGCAGGTGCTTGTCATTGAGAAGAAGAGAACTCTCAAATATTCATGAAATGCTTGCTATTGCATTTTAATTTGCTTTAGGAAATTGCCTACTTTGTGAGTCATTTTCGCTTTGCATAATAGTTAGGACAGTTCGGTTTGGGTTCTGATTCTTAGGAGTCTGTGCAGATGCGGATTTCTAAGATTACCCAGCACATATATTTGTCTGTTGAATCATAAATCGAATTCTTTTCATGAGAAGGTAATTTACACTTTAAGGCGTATTTTTGTTAATAAACCATGTTTCTTTTTAGTCCCCTGAAATTAAAAAAAAAAATTCTGTTTCTTTTTCCCCTCCCCTCAAACCTATTCGGGCATAATTTTGGTTAGGAGAAAGAAGAACGTACTAGTTATTTCTGAGGTTATGTGGTTACCATAAGTGGATCAATTTTAGGAGGAAATTAAATTTGTAGCTAAATGGTAGGTTGTTTTGAAAAATTGGCATTACCCAGATGTTAGACAATAACATGCTGGAAGGATTTCCTATACATGAAAAAGCAGGTGTCTGTACTATCAGACATATATTATAGATCTAAGGACAGTGAGCTACCTTTTCAAAGGCATGTTTGAAAATCAAATTAAAAAAAAACTATTACAGTGCAACATGTCCATTTAACTTGAGTGAATTAGCTACATTAGACGCTCCTGGTTGATCTACAGTAGGTGCCAAGAGGACGTGACTTTGTTAGCTCTTGTCCTTGGGAAACTGAGCCATTCCTTTAGACTATGGCATAAACTTGATTCCCTAGGGTAATGGTGGATCTTTTCTTTTCACTGGTTCTCCCCAAATGCAGATTGTAGTAGGAGTAAAGAGGTGAAGATTAACACTTTGGGTAGTCGCCTCCTCCTTTCTAATGAAGGTAAACTTCCTAGTTTGTATTCTGCTCTCATCAGTAGAACAGTTCTTGCCCCTTAACCCAGTCCCCAGATGTCCCTGGGATTATAAACCAACTACATTTACCTTGAAGCTTTTGTCTTCTCTTCACCTCTTGCCTTCCTTCAATTGCATGATTGTAAAATACATGTGTTTAACATAATCTAGCCAAATAAAATTGGTGTTCTTTGCTCTGAAAATGTATTGCAATTTTATCGTTGTATCTTATAATGCTCCAATTCCAGGCTGTACCTTTGTGGCTGGTAATTAGTAAATGTTGGTATTTGCAGAGTGAACCTTATCATGATCTGCTCTGCTGTGTTCATTACAATGCAGGCAAGAGATTCTGAAGTAGATGCCCAGGTTTGGGATTTCGGGAATTACTCAATAATGTCTGCCCTCTGGTCATCTCTGAAGTTACTCCAAGAGCACAGTTGTGTGGTTTTCTGATGCTGGACTTGTCTTATTAAACCTCTAATCCATGCAATCTTAATATTTTTCCAGTCCCTCAGTAGAGTCCTCCTATGTGTTAAGAATCACCGTCACTGATGATTTTCCCAAATAACAGAGGCATGAAATCCTAGGACAAAAATAGGGAATGAATCCTTTGCTGAGTGATGGCACATTCATCTTTCAAAGAGTAACCACAGAGACTTGGATTCGTGGAGCAGATTGGTCTAACAGAGATCTCTGTGCCAAGAGGGAGGTCATGGCTGGTCTGTGAGTGTCGAGAGATTTAGTGCACTGAGTCACAGAATACAGAAAAAGGGTCGGCTATCGACAGTCTCAAGGTCTACTTCGCCTTTTTTTTAAAGATCCTCCCAAAGCAGAATCAGGTCCATGACCACTCCCTAACCTCATTGGCCAAGAATAAATAGACTCCAAATGTCTTAGGGTAAAAGCCTACCAGAAGCCAGCAGCTACTTGATACAAATAACTTTCAAGGCAGGAATGTAAACACTCAGTGAGTGTAATTTATCTTTCCAGTGCATTTCACATCATAGGTAGACATATGCAATGGTCATTAGAGTTGTTCACAAATGTATTGATGTTAGGGGCACACGGTAGGAGTTTATTTCACTGTTCCCTTTTAAATTAAGTGTGGCTATGTGACCTTTTTCTCTATGAAATGTGGGTGGAAATGAAGGGTCTTCCCTTTAGATGGGAGTTTCAAGAGCCAGACCGTGATTTGCTTTAAGAAGGGAACTAGCCAGCCTGAATTCTTGAGGAGCTATGAAGGGCAGAGTCCCCTACCAACTCACATTAGACATCGTCTTAGGGAGAAATAAGCCTGGGAGACTGTGATCTGAAAATTACATAGCTCATCCTGACTGTTACCATTTTTTTTCAAGATTTTATTTATTTATTTGACATAGGGAGAGAGACCACAAGTAGGCAGAGAGGCAGGCAGAGGGAGAGGGGGAAGCAGGCTCCCTGCTGAACAGAGAGCGCAATGCGGGGCTCGATCCCAGGACCCTGAGATCATGACCTGAGCAGAAAGCAGAGGCTTGAACCCACTGAGCCACCCAGGCGCCCCCTGACTGTTACCATTTTTAATAGCTTTTTAAAATTGTATAAGATAACACGTTACTAAAGAATGATCAATTTTATTTGTACAATACATTTAATAAACATGTATCCAGTGACTTTTCTTCGAGATGGAGTAGAGTTTGTATCCGCCTCTGTTCATGACTAGCTTCAGAATCTTGGGCAGATTATTTGAACTTTTTGAGCCTTAAATGTCTTCAGTTGCAAATGAGGGCAATACCACTTACATCATACCACTGTTCTGAGGATGAAATGGTTATTTGTATTTAAGTCACCAAGCAGAGTTTCCAAAGCAAAATGAACTTGCAAAATACGTTCATTCCTCCCCTTCCCTCTGTTGAATGTGGCCTGGTGAGAGTTTGAGGCATCATGTGAAATGAATGCTCTTGCCCTCAAATATCTTACAGGAGAGAACATAGGCACAGATTGCCATGCACGTAATACTGTGTAAGACTCACTATTAAGGAAGCACAGAGTGTCTTTGTGCTCTAATGGTGACATATCTTTTTTTTAAAAGATTTTATTTATTTATTTGACAGAGAGAGAGAGCACAGGCAAGGGGAGCAGTAGGCAGAGAGGAAGAAGCAGGCTCCTTGCTGAGCAGGGAGCCTGATGCGGGGCTCGATCCTAGGATCCTGGGATCATGACCTGAGCCGAAGGCAGCTGCTTAACCAACTGAGCCACCCAGCACCCCTAATGGTGACATAGCTAAAGAAAAATCGTATAGAAGTCACCGTAAGCTGGAAACATCCATACAAAAATACAAAAAGAAGCAAACAAAAAACAAGGAAAAGACCGGGTAACAGAACTCAGATAGTGTGAAGTCGGAAAGTCATTTCCTAAAGAAATCCCAAGCTGTTTTTTCAACCGGTTCCGTCGAAATCCATCCAGAGATCAACAGTTTTACTTATTTTCAACATTGGTAAGCGCTCTTTTAGAACTTTGCTGCTATAGAAGCTTGCCATGTGAAAAATTCATCAGCAGTGGGTTTGAAATCTTAAAAGTGTTATGTCTTTTAGAAGACTGGCCAGCCCAGCAGTATCCAGGGGAGACCCAAGGTTTCACATCAGAGGAGAAATCAGCACAGTTCTGATGCTGTCAACGCTCTCCACACGCACGGTTTTTCGCTCTGCACCCACTTTCTCATGTTTCATTAGCAGCCTTATGTCTTAACCCTTCACATCAAATGCTAGAGCAAGGACCCTCGTAACGAAGTCACTGAGCTCAATCTATTCATCAGATCTGGTCTTGGACTCCAAACATTCTGGAATATTCCGGGAGAAGTGCTCTGGAGAGTAAAGCTCTTATGCTGCCAAATTGCCAGCAGCAGTTGGCCAGAAATAGGGCATAGGTAATTGGAAACATCCTGAATATATTTTCTAAGGGACAGTTATAGTTTGTCACCACCAGTAAAAGGTTTCTGGAAAAAAGTCCAGAAAACCGCAGGAGGAACTGGATTTGGGGGAAAAAAAAACAGCTGTGAAAATAAGAAGAGAAGAATGTTTTCATGATAGAGCAACATGGAATATGCTATCATGCATGAAACAGTATAAATCCAAATAGATGTTTATTTTGCAGTTTTATATTTCCTTATCCACTAAGAACAGCGGGTGAATGGGGAACCGATAGACTGAATGGATATCTTAGCTTTCTCTGGCCCCCTCCAAATCCTTAAATTGTAAACCTGCAGTGTGTGGAGTGGATGGATAGGAATGTCAGTGAGAGAGCTTGGCTAGATGGTTTTCCAGCAGTCTCATTGGAATAGGAGGGTCGTGACCATCAGTAGATCAGTCAGGACGTAAGGAGTGGGGCCAACGCCAACCACTAGTGCAAGGAGGCTTTTGAATAAATCTCCTTTATTCAGCAGTGCTTAGCTCTCTCACACTTGCAAAAGGAAATGTAGATTTTAAAGGAAAAGCACTTTGAGCTCACCTGTTATGATTTTTAGTTGCATTCATAGGCAGAGAAAATTACTATGTACTATTGTCACCAAACTCCAAAGGGAAATGTGAGCTTTAATAAGGCAGCAAGAATCACCTGCTATTTTTCCTACTATACTTTGTATCTCAGAAACATCTTCTCTCATCACAAGGTTGATAGAGTATCCAAAGAAGACTGTATATAGTCTTTGGAAGAACAAAATATTAAGATATAAATATAAATATATGATATTAATAATATGAAATTAGATTAATATTAATATTATATTAATGTCTAAATATTAATTATTTAATATTAATATTAGATAATAATATTATTCCCTGCCCCACATTTAATTTCCATGGCACTTTCAAAGCGATGTGTTTACAAGGCTAACTCTCCTTTCAGGCGACTTGATAAAATGTACTAAATTTTCATATCCTCAACTTGGAAAAAAATTAATCTCTTTTAGATTGTAATTGCTTTGGATTTAATCTTAAAGTTTATGACTGTAATTTTCAGATGATGTGAATCACTCTGTGGAGGTTTTGTTAGTCATTTGTTTGGAATTAGATTTTTTCCATTTGCCGTAATTAATTCATTCACATTTGTTACTCTTTGCAGTTTTATGTTCTTGATGTTTTATTTTGGGGAATTAATTTGGAGAAAAATTAACTCCAGCTAGACTTTAGTGGTGGTTGATATTTTTTTAGTCAGACCAACCCAGAGGTTCACTTAAAATATGACTATTTCATACTTTTGTTCTAACCATCAACATATCCTGGGTTTGCACCTGTTTCTATTTAATAAGAGTTCCTGACAACTCAGATGAGAGGTAGGAGTGTTTCTTTGGGTAGAGTGATAAGGAATGGCATGAAAACATCTTAAAGTTAGGTAAACTTTGTTTTTAAACAAGATAAAGATCAACAATTTTAACCTACTTAATGCTTAAAAATCTGAGTATTTTTATTTTTCAACAAGTGACCTCTTTTCCTAATTTTAATTTTTAGTAATATTCAGGGACTCAGTGGAGGGGTACTTTTATTTTACTATTGTTTTTCGCCCCCCATTTTTACTGAGGTATAATTGACAAATGAGACTTGTAAGTATTGAAGGTGTAGGATATGATTTGATATATGTATACATTGCGAATGATTACCATATTCAAGCCAATTAACACATCATATCACCTCACAGAGTTACGTGTGTGTGGGGGGGGGCATGAGGGGAGGCTACCACATAAAGAGAGATATATGGCAAAACTGTAAGATCCCCACTACAGCCAGGTGGTAAATTTTAAGTGTCAAATTCCTTCATCTAGTGAACAGGTTTAAAGTTCTCTCTGGGATACAAAGACTCTTTTAAGGGAGTCCAAAGATACAGGAGCCCATAGATTGCTGAGTTTTATGTCTGTGGGAGGGAAAATGGGGGTGGTTAGATGCTACTTTCTCTCTGCAGAACTCCCAAGACAGAGTTTTATCATTACCCTGTATCTTCTCTTTTGGAGTCTTTCTGGCTTCTTTATTTTCTTTATGTGCCCACCTTCTAATCTACACCTATGTCTGCCCTTTCTCTTGAGCACAGATTGGCTATAATTTAGAACTATCCTCTCTCCTTGCCTCTCTTCTCTATTCCTTTTTTTAAAAAAAACTTTTATTTATTTATTTGGGAAAGAGAGAAAGCATGAGTGGAAGGAGAGACAGAGGGAAAGGGAGAAGCAGACTCCCTGCCGAGCAGGGAACCCGAGGTGGGGGCTTGATCCCAGACCCCAAGATCATTACCTGAGCTAAGACAAATGCTTAACTGACTGAGCCACCCAGGCACCCCACTCTCTTCTCTGTTTCTAATATATTGGTGACACCACCGCAGGCCCCCTTGGGGCAAACCGCAACACCGTCTTTGAAATCTCTCTCACCTTAGCTTCACTTCTTGAAAAGAGACCCATTAGCATTCTGACTGGGTCACAATCTAATATTTAAAATATGCATCATCGGAAAGTTCCCAGCAATCATCTTCATAAGCACAGGGTTTTCTCACAGTGAGTTGCAAAATAATGCTGACAGGTGGGAGCTCACACTCACCTTGGGACTCTGGTGGCTTTTAATCTCAAAGCTCAGATGAAACTCGGTTTCCTCATCTGCAAATGGAAAATGTAATAGGGCCTTTCTCATAGACTCTTAAAGAATCTCTCTGGGATGCTTCAATAAAATAAAAGAAGTAATGGGATTTTGTTTTCTAAATAATAGTATAAATTATATTTATTATTATTATTTTAAAGATTTGTTTGTTAGAGAGAGAGAGAGAGAGCATTAGCCAGGGGGAGAGGCAGAGGGAGAGGGAGAAAGAAAATCTCAAGCAGACTCCCACTGAGCATGGAGCCTGATTCAGGGCTCGATCCCAGGACCCTGAGATCATAACCTGAGCCAAAATCAAGAGGCAGCTGCTTGACTGACTGAGCCACCCAGGAGTGCCCCTAAATTATATTTATTATTTAGGATTGTATTGACTGGTAATGGAAGTATGAGGCATCCTTGTAAAACAGTCAGATTTTCTATACTTACCAGGGGTTGCCAAACTATGCCCAGTGGGCCAAATCTAAACCTGCTCCTTCTTTTAGTAAAGAAAGCTTTATTGGAGCATATCCACAGTCATTTGTTTATATATAGTATATGGCTGTTTTCGCGCGGGCTGGATGGCAGCGTTGAGTTTTGTGAGTTGTGTGAGTCCCTCCCCTAATGTGCCCCAAAGCCAAAAATGTTTACTATCTGGCCTTTTGCAAACAGTTTGCTGACATCTGCCAAGACAACTACCAACAAAATTATAATCATCTGGATGTTCTAAATTCTTACTGATCACCCATTGATTTAAATTATAGAGTAGTTTTTGACACTTGATCTGTTCTGTTTTTTCCATATAATACCTCGTATGTACACACATGTGCGTCTGTGCTTTGCATATGTGCGTATACATGCACACACACACATTTCTAGATGGACACCAAAGCATTCTCCTGCAAAAGGAGGGAAATGTCCAAACATTGTCCATGTGAAAAGGCGTACATGACATTTCAGTAGTCCGGGGGTAATATAGAAACACTAAACAAAACTTTTATCTTCAATCTCAAAATTACTGTCTACATCAGAGTGTCTTAGTTGATAGATAAAAAGTAGACTGGAAACTCTTCAGTTGCACTTAAGTATATTTATTTTCTGGTATGATGATGAAAGTTAAAAGAATACATGCACCAAAGTGTATCTTAATATCACGACAAATGTTTTAGTTTAACCGTGTAGTTTGGTGGACCCTGGGAGGCGACACTTGCTTCTTAGTGCACTGGACAGCCTAACACAGGGCGATCGATGAGGTCCTTTCATACCCAATTTAGGTGGTAATTAAAAGAAAGAATCTGAACATCGTAGCTCTAAGTCACCCTGTATTCATTGTGAGATTAAAAAAAAAGTGAAAATTCAGTCTTTGAAGTACATATTGCTTTGGAGGTTTCTTTCTTTCTTTTTTAACTGAAATGTATCTTGTCATCAGCTAAAACTGAAGAAATATATTTAATTGGATTTTATAAAATGAAACAGTGTAACCCTCCTCTGCAAGATATTTGACATCTTAATTTTCTAGCCTATTCTAACATAGACAGTACCAGCTCGTCATTCATCATAGAGCTTTACTAAACTTTGGTATGTAAGCTTATGATGAATGATTAAGACACGCCGGGCCAACTGGGAAGACTCTAGCTTTCATTCGCAAGAACCATAAAAAGCTTTGACTTGCAGCTGTTAGAATCAAGTTAAAATATTATCAGAATACCACCAACTTGCAAAGCACAGCTGATATATTACTGGTGACTGTGTAAAATTATGGCATTGTCCAATCCAGGAACCAGATGGTCCATCTCCCTTGATTTGAGGAGTGCTGGTTGACTACAAATTTTACTTGCTGCCTTAGACTTTACTTTTTTTTTTTTTTTAACAATTGGAATCTCAGTTTTAGATTCTTTAAAGTCTTTGTCAGGTGACATCTAGAAATGTTAACAAGACACTTTCTCAAAAAAATGCATTAATTCTCTTTCATCAAAGGACCTGTTGCAAGTGAATAACATTTTAATCAATACTTGCCTTGGCTTGGAAGTAAGGACTTTCACAAGCCAATTTGCTGAAAGGGTCTTTTTAAAAAACGAGAAATTTTATTAAAAACACTTGAAAGTTTTGGAAAAATCTTTCCTTTTAAAGTCAACTCAAGACTCTTCATGTTTTAATCCTTCCTTAATGGCAGGTGCTTTTATGTAAATGAGTAGCATGAAGTAACATATGCCAAGTAGAAATCATGTCATTAATTCGGAGACTCTCTCATAGTGGGTGAGTGATGTAGATGAGACAAAGGGCACCGGTACCCAGAGTACATCATACTGGGGGCAGGAACATACCAACTTCCCATGGCTTAGGAACTAATGAGTTGGACCTCAGAATTTTTATGTATTGGATCCTCTACAGGTGGTTCTCTGATGGCGTTTTCCTATATTGAAAAATATAGGTCAGTAAGGCCAGCGTTTGGTTGATTCTTGTAATTGTCCTAATTCTCTCATAATCACTTGGTCCAATATTAATTCCTAGTTTAAGGCTTCCCTATAGAAGAAGTGTTACCTAATGACTGTACTTTTGTCTACTGTTCTTTTAAAGTTTTTATTTTAATCACCCTGTGCTCATCACAAGTGCACTACGTAATCCCCATCACCTACTGAGCCCTTCCCCCCAGCTCCCTCCCCTCTAGTAACCATCAGTTTGTTCTCTGTTGTTGAGTCTGTTTCTTGGTTTCTCTCTCTCTCTCTTTTTTCACTTCACTCATTTGTTTCTTAAATACCACATATGAGTGAAATCATATGGCATTTGTCTTTCTCTGACTGACTTAATTTTGATTAGCATTATACCCTCTAGCCCCATCCCTGTCATTGCAAATGGCAAGATTTCATTCTTTTTGATGGCTGAGTAGTATTCATCAATGGGTGAATTCATCAATGGACGGACGCTTGAGCTGCTTCCGTATCTTGGCTGTTGTAAATAATGCTGCTATAAACGTATGGGTACGTGTAATGCTTTGAATCAGTATTTTTGTTTCTTTGGGTAAATACCCAGTCATGCAGTTGCTGGATCATAAGGTAGTTCCATTTTTAACTTTTTGAGAAACCTCCATACTGTTTTCCACCGTGGCTGCACTAGTTTGCATTCACATCAGCAGTGCAAGAGGGTTCCTTTTTCTCCACATTCTTGCCAACACTTGTTGTTCCTTGGGTTGTTGATTTTAGGCATTCTGACAGGTGTGAGGTGAAATGGCATTGTAGTTTTGATTTGCATTTCCCTGATGATGAGTGATGATGATCCTCTTTTCATGTGTCTGTTGGCCATCTATGTGTCTTCTTTGGAGGAACTGGACCTCAGGGTTTTTTCCATGTGGTGTAGAGGTCCCATGAAGTAATCTCTCTATTATCTCTTGCATTTAACATACCAGAATTTTAAACTTTAATTGTGCTTATTAGTGGGTATGACATGAATATGTTTTTACTTCTATTTTAGACTTTGTAGTTGAGAAATACTTTCATTAGGACTTGAAATTTCAGGAGGTTGAAGGAATTCTTTTAGCCAAACACAACTCATTCTGAAAGTAGTCACCCAGAAGGCATCTTGTTGAACAGGTTTTAAGAATTTGTCGAGTCTGTTTTGTGAGTCCTAAACTGGAATGGTACTACATTTTCTTTCTAAGAGGGATAAAGAAGTCTAAGAATTCACTCCAGGGAGAGATTTTATTTTTAAAGTGAAAATATATCTTCTAAGTAGAATTATCTTGATGCTGGTGGACCAGTCTGCTTAGTAAAGCTACCCAATATACCAAGTCCATTTACTTAAATGAGGGCAGTTCTTGGATTTTCTAGCAGTACACTATTTGGGACCTATTAATGTTTCAGAACTTCCTTGTCTGAAGTTGGCAGGTGCCGTGGTATGCCAGTGGACTGCAGTGCAGGCTGATTAACTATTGCCTTTACAGTTGTCACTTTCACTTTGAACTGCCTACCACACCTGCCTTATTTCTGCAGGAAGGAGCCCCATGGGCCTCCCTGACTCCTAATACAGCACTGCCAACCTTGCAAAATGTTAATAGATAGTGACAAATACTAAGATAATACACGGCAGTGTGGTTACGTGTGGTGATTCGTGGCACAGCAGTATTCGATATGCTACTCATTTAGTTCTCTAGCAGAGCTGGGCTCATTGCCCAGTTACATGTTAAAAAGAATAATGACACGTAGGAGGGTGTGTTTTCAGGCAGCCATTAATGGTAGGCTAGCTCCAAAAGTTGGGAAGAAGACAGCAAGTACAGTTTATTTTATCACTTGTCAGTTTTTTGGGTGTGTGTCCACTCTTCCTTTCATTTTTCCATTTCTTATTCTGGGCTAGGTGCCCCTAGAATGACTAGGTTCTCTTTAAGTCATCTTTACCACTTAACTATTCCTCTTAAAATTAGTCTCAATTACTTCCTCCTTTCCTGTTTAATTTTTTTTTTTTAATTTCTATTTTAGGAAAAGGTTGTGAAAAATGTTGAAATGGACCAAAATGATTGCTGGGTGTTTTGGGTGGAAGATTAGGCTATGTTAGGCATGCCCTTCTGGATTATCTGATTCTGTGGGACCTCCGCTCCTATTAGTATCTTTGAGCTGTTGTACAATGCTGTGTGTTTTAGATAGTTAGAATAGTGCAAACAATTCTTGTCCATAGACACACAAATTAATTTTGTCCCATGGAACTACAATAGATTTCTAATTTTCAGTCTTACCTCTATCTCTCTTCCTGGAGAAAAACTAGTTTTATATTTATTGGTATTTCATTTGAGCATTATTTTTTTTTGCTCATATGTGTTGCAGTTCTTTGAATTCACTTTTGAACCACTAACATCTTACCGATTCTTTCATTAGTTAATTAGTTAAATGAGATCCTTGACAAATGTCTCTTATATTTGTAGGAATTATGATTATATCCTCTTCTAAAAGTTATTCTTTTTTCTAAATTTAATTTATTTAGAGAGAGAGAATGAGAGAGCATGAGAGGGGAGAGGGTCAGAGGGAGAAGCATACTCCCTGCTGAGCAGAGAGCCAGATGTGGGGCTCGATCCCAGGACTTCAGGATCATGACCTGAGCCAAAGGCAGTCGCTTAACCAACTGAGCCACCCAGGCACCCCTAAAAGTCATTATTTAATAATTTTATTTTTGTTGCAGAAATGTTGGGCGTGTATTTTATTGCCTGTTTATTATACACTGGTCATGTCAGTAATAACGACCCGGCTTTCAGAAAGATTGTGCTAAGGAAATGAGTGCTAAGACCTCAAAAGGAAATCTCTGGATGCAGGTGATGTGGGTAACATCAGTTCTTTTCGATCCCTTCCCCGTGTTCTACAAACAGACTGGAAGTTGGAGGCATTTGTAGGCCATCAAATTTGATTTTAGCAGCTCTGAGCCAAGTCTATGCTTTGTGTGGAAAAAGGTAGAAGCCGATATGGAGTAGCCTAAAATGGGAGGAACTGGTGGTTCACATCTCAGTTGCTACTTGAAAGAATATTCCTGTGGTTTCTTTTAACATCAAGGTTGAAGGAAATGAAAGGAACAAGGGGGCTTGATGTTGAGAAATTTATATATCTAATGTATATAAACCATAACTTTGGATCAAAAAGAAAAAGAACTATATCATATAATAATCATTGCACACCAACAATCAGGCACTTTCCTATAGCCTAGTGTATTTTATCTTCTCTACAAGGCCAGGATTGTGCATATTTTGTCACACCTGATTTTACATGTCACACAGCTCCTAAGTTGAAGGACAAGAGTTCATCTTCATGCCTCCGTGATTTCAAAGACCAAAAGTTTTAATACCGATTTACTAAACTTTTCTATTTCTTGGATATTTTTCCTCTGTTCCTTGTTGTTTCGTAAAAGAATTAAGTTCTGCAGACTTTCTACTTTGCCTCCTTTTTAATAGCTTTTCTACAATCCCTCCAGGGATTCAAGTGTCCCCATGGACTAGGTGCCCTGAAGGATTAGGCAGCAGAGGGAGGGATGCAAGAGGGTTCGAGTCTGGACTCAGCCTGTGCCAACCTGAGCCAGACAGCGTGGGGACCCAAGAGAGTTAGAGAGGCCCTTCTATTAGACTTGGATGTAGAGAAAGAGAAGTCACAGGTGAGAGCACTTCTGTGAGTGACTACCAATTTCATTCGAATTCTGGGCTTACTACAAAGGATCTGTATGATCTCGACCTGTACTTTCTCCATCCAGTAAAAATTAAAGATTAAAATACCCAACTCTTTCAGGCAAGGAGGACCTAAAATAAGTAGTGACGGCAGTGATGGGTAACTTTGGTTTACTCAGCCTAGGTCCCAGAAACTTCACCCACCCCTTTAACCACACAAATCACCAAAAATAGGCATGCAATTGAAGAAAAAAACTGTGCTTGCTCAGTGAAGGCAGTTTCAAGAAGGGGTGGGCATTGGCAGTAAGTTGCATCGCCTCGTCATATGTGTAAAAAGGTGCAATTAAGGCTACCTTGGAGTGTAGATCAAGGATTAAATCGGAGAATTTGCAGGTGTGAAGCAGACTATGTCTCATTGCCTTTATTATAGTATTTTATTTCTTCTCCTCCTCGCTCCCTGCCCTTCTCTTCCTTCTCCCCATCTTCCTCCTTCTCCCTCTCCTTGTCCTTCCCCTCCTCCTCCTCCTCTTCCTCTGCCTCCTCCTCCTTTATTGTATAGTCCCTCATTCCTGATGTCAACCTTTCCTCAGGACATAACGCTGGACCAGTTTACATCAGTCTACCCCTTAACACGGATAACAAGATCCATGTTGTATGTTCATACACAGCCTTTAGTTAAGAAAGTCACTCAAGTCATTCAAATATGATTCTTAGCTTTGGAAGTCATCTTTAAATATTGAGACTTCTTTTACATCCCAACATTATTTGAGAGAAAGAGGGGCTGTCGTGCTTGAGGCTACATGTGGGCTTCCACGAAATGGAGGTAGAGTGGTGCCAACCCAACCTTGCAAGCACCGAAGCGCCATGTCTATAATTCTTCCCCACAGGACAACGTGACAGAGTACTTTTATCCAGGTCGGCATTGAATGTGTATGTGTTCCTCACCATGTGCTGGTGTGATTTTAGTTACAGTTATTCCGCAACAGATAGTAATTCTGCAGAAACTTTCTTCTGGGGAGCTAGGAACGAGCAATGAAAGATCTTTTTTTTGTTGTTATAAATGGCCAAATTCTTCTTAATAGTAAAATCCGTATTGGGTTGTTGGCTCACAGGGGAACCGTAGACTCCCAGCATGATTGGTTGAGGGACAAATCCTATGGAAGCTCAAGTCTGGCTGGATTCCCCCACTCCTTGTACGTACAGTGTCTCTCTTCTATGGCAGAGCAATCATGAAAAGCAAAATTAATTTGGAGGGAGAAGAAAGGAGAATTTACTGTGAGTCCCAAGAGGATGCGTGCTTCCAGACTTGTAAATTACAGCCATTTGCACAGTGAGGTGATGAACCAAATCCTCGCCATACCATTTGCTCTCCACAGTGCACTGGCCAAAGTGTCAGAAACATGCCCCCCAAGAGGTAGCTAAAGATTCCTCTCAGAAAATGTGCTATCAAAAACCAATTGTCTAAGAGTGCGTGTTTGGAAAAGAAAATGAACCTTTGTGTCAGCAAAATAGAATAGTTTCTAGGAGTTTGGGAAAGCTGTCAGATGTTCTTCTAATAGCTTTGTACAGGTTCACTCACCTCTGACTCCTCTTATTTCTGGGAATTTCTCTAGAAATTTGGGAGTGTTATGCGGTATGAAAGGATTGGACTCTCCTGAGCACTTTAAAGGGGAAACTGAACTAATTTTTGGTCTGTTCAAGGGGTATTCTTTTTCTCCACGTACCTCAAAGTACGAACAGAAGTACACCTGGGAGGATGGTTGAGCTTGAGGTCAATAAATGGGATTTTCAAACGGCAGTACAAGGCTAATTTTCTGTAGAAAATTTCGAGGTGTATACTCTCGATTATACTCTCAAATAATTAAGAGTGCCAGAGGGGCCTCTTCGTAACAGGAGCACTCAATACATGACCGGATAAATGAGATGAAGTACAGGTGTTGTGAATCAATGAATGGATAAACAACCAATGGTTTCAGCTCATTGGCTCTCACTCCACTCACATTTATGTATTTGCTATAAATGTCTTATGTTTAGATAGAGACCAGATCACATTGTAGGATCCTAGAGTCAAAAGGTTATTAAGTTCGTTTAGTCTAACTCTCTTTCAGGGCAGATATCCCTTCTGAAAGGACATTCTAGGTGTTTGCCAAGGAAGCAAGATAAACCTGCCATGAGTGAGACCTACCCACAAAATGAAGATTTATCTATCGTCCTGCACAACTGTAAACATTCTCTCCTATTCGCCGATAGGCAAAAATGCTACAAGGAGACGAGCCTAGAACCTAGCTCCATTTTATTATACACATAAAACGTCAGTGTGCCATATGGATTCTAAGTTTTCTGGAAATATGACTGTTATGTATATCAAGAAAAATTTGTGTTTGTTTCGTTTGAAGATTTTTACCGAGAGTGAGTCATTTTTTTTTTAGACAACTTCATCACTGAGAGCAATGCCATTCGCGATATTGATGTACCAGTTTAACACACCTCTCTCAGTCTGTGTGTGGTGGTTGTGCTCATAGCGATAGCATAGGTAGGTCAAATGCCTGACTCTTTGTTTTGCCCCATGTGTAGCCATTGTCCCAGCATTTACTTATTATTATTTCTGATGGCGTACTTTTAACATGTCTCTATTATATTACTGTTGGGGTCTTACATTCTTTTTAAAAAATATGTATATGAGTAGTTAGGCTACCAGTAGATTTCTTTAAAGGAATGTCATCGGGATTTCAAATTACTTATTTTTAAAAGGTGGTTTGAATTCCAGTAGGTGGGAAAAACATTATACACTTTGTGTTTGCATGTCAGAGTTACTGGCCCCTCACCAGCTTTGCTGCCTTCTACTGGATATGCCATGATTCAGAAGTCTTTCTCGTAGGGGCGCCTGGGTGGCTCAGTGGTTTAAAGCCTCTGCCTTGAGCTTGGGTCATGATCTCAGAGTCCTGGGATCGAGCCCCACATCGGGCTCTCTGCTCAGCGGGGAACCTGCTTCCTCCTCTCTCTCTGCCTGCCTCTCTGCCTCCTTGTGATCTATCTCTCTCTGTCTGTCAAATAAATAAATAAAATCTTTAAAAAAAAAAAAAAGAAGTCTTTCTCGTAAATTAGTTGTTTCTGAGTAAACCTAATATTCTGCTTGTATTCTACTAAGTGCAAAGTCTACTACTTGTATTATTGTATCAATTCATTTTTATTTCCTTTATTGGCTGGACCAGAATATATAGAGCATCATTATGGGCCGGGCACTAAATAAGCAGTGGGGGTGCAGTTTATGACCAAATCTCCATCCTGACCCTCAGTCAGGCTGTGCTTCTATGAGGGATGTGGCTGGGTAGGCTGGTCATTGCAGCGTAGTGATACGTGTAAGGAAAGGCCACGTACACAGCTAATGGGACAGCAGCAAGAAGAGTGGCGCCTTACTTAGACGTGAGGTTCTACGAGGGCTCAGAAGAAGTGGTGTCAAAGCTGAGACTGAAGGATAAGAAGAGGGATGGAGGGGGAGAGTAGAGGGGAGGAGGAGAAGCTCTTCATAGCTGTCCATGTAGAGGGAATAGGATCTTGACCTTGACCTTGCCAAGGTCAAGAATATAATTGAGCATAATGAGTTTGTGCTGCCAATAGTTCTGCTTGGCATGCATCTCAAGAAGGAGAGTAGCAAGAGATGAATGGAAATATACAGTTCTCCATACATAACTTCAATTCAAATGCATTGGAATGAACA
Source organism: Nasua narica (assembly GCA_028533885.1). Classification (NCBI taxonomy): domain Eukaryota; kingdom Metazoa; phylum Chordata; class Mammalia; order Carnivora; family Procyonidae; genus Nasua; species Nasua narica. The sequence continues at coordinate 14,190,942 of CM052810.1, read as the reverse complement.
CCATAATGAATACACAGATCACATTACTACAATCTACCTGTTGTAGTAATTATTATTACAATCTACCTGTTCCACATAACATTACTAGTTATGTGGAACAGGTAGATTGACCTCAACTAAATTGATCAGTGCAAGTTTCCTGGATGAGATGTTCTTGAAATTTAGGGGACTTGAAGTGTGTGAACCCCAAATACTTATTACTCGAGGAACTATGCAGAAGTCCTGAAGACACACTCAGTAAATCAGATATTATATTTATAATATAAATATATTATAAATTGGGCTAAATTCTTTGTGTTCTATTAATTGTCTACATGTATCTTTATGTATATTTTGTCTTCCCCTAATACACTGAATTTAGGAAGTTTAGCTGCAGAGTGTGTAGCTTGTAATGACAACTATGAGGCAATGCATAGACATAGACCAAAGTGAACTTTCCGAAGCATCAGCACCCCAAAATTAGAATGATGTCACCGTCTAGCCTTTTCATCAAAACCAGGGCCTGACTTGAGAGACTTTTTACCAATGTCTTATTCTGAAAGAGCCAATCTGATAAATCAAGTATTTCCTTGGGTTAAATGGTATCGACTTAAGCACTTACTTTGGACATAGGGATTTTGAGTGCTTAGCGAAAGCAAAGCTACACGTGATTCTCATATGCATTATAGGATAGAGGTGACCATCGATTCTGCCTTCTTTGAAGCAGTCTAAGAAATATATCTGAAGAAGAGATTATGAAGAAGAAAATGCTGTGATTATTCCTACTGCCCCCCTAAGTATTGAGTTTTTATTCCTATTGAGATTTAAGTTTAAAAAAAGGCATTCTTTGCAGATACTACATTATATGTCAAAACATTTTTCAATCATCTTTATGTAGTGTGTTCTTTAAAATTCAATGCGGCCTTTCCTTTCTCTTTTAAGGATGTAGGGATATGTGCTTTAATTTCAGAAGAGTTTTTGTTCCAGTCTCTTCTGAGGTTCAACATTCCTCTTGGTTCAAAACTATATGGCTGAGCTTTACTTCCAAATTTTTTGAATGGTAATGCTTGATTGTACTGCTGTCATGTGCACAGTGACATTTTAAAGGTTGGAGAGGATGCTGGAATTTATTATAGCATTTGATGTAGTGTCACTTAAAAATTCTGGGCCCTGGGGCACCTGGGTGGCTCAGTGGGTTAAGACCTCTGCCTTCAGCTCAGGTCATGATCTCAGGGTCCTGGGATTGAGCCCCGCATTGGGCTCTCTGCTCAGCAGGGAGCCTGCTTCCCCTCTCTCTGCCTGCCTCTCTGCCTACTTGTGATCTCTCTCTCTCTGCCAAATAAATAAATGAATGAATAAATAAATAAATAAATAAAATCTTTAAAAAAAAATCTGGGCCCCACACACGAATTTTAGAAAGAGATCTTTTGCCCTTTAGTAATTGCGAATGAGATGCCAGGGGAAAAGGACTTTCTCCCTTCTGTGGACCTTCTATCACGCATCTACAAAGTAGAGACTGAGTGATGTTTACCTATAGGCATCCATCTTAAATGATTAGTGGGAATTAGAGTAATTATTATAAATTAATGGCTCTATGAGTTGTAAAAGGTTAGATATTATGGAGTTTCGTTGTCATGGAGGCAGACAATTAAGGAAATATGCACTTATAGACTGCACCATAGATCTTGAAACATTTCTAGCCACCTTGCTTTTTATTATTTTACTCTGTATGATAGGATCAGTGTTGCAATCATGGTTTTACGGATGCCTCCTAAAATTGCAGTATTTTATGGGGAAGAAAAATAATTTTTCATAAGGGCTTATATGCAGTTCAATTTGATTAGGTTCTTAATCACTCTCACCTGGCCTCGGCCCCTTTACTGAATTGTTCTGCACTAGTTTACAGCCATGGGGCTTTGAACAGTAAATCCTAAATTTGCAAGTGAGCTGTCATATAATTTATTAAGAATGCTGATCTGCTGTTATCAGGGTCAAAAACAAGCACTTTGTAAATTGGTTTTATTGTATATCATCACAGGATCACCAAATTCAATTGTAAGAATGGTCAACTTTGAGTAGGCGAAGACGGCTGTGGGATTACACCTGCAATACACTTGAAATTGATCATCATCTGTGGTTGAACTTATTGGAAGCAATTGGTTTGATTCATGCACTATGGGCCAAAGAAAGAGAAAGATGTAAGGCAGCTTCTCTGGTCGGTTGACTGGCAGAAGGTCACGGAGGCCTGGTGAGTTACTGTGCCTGGATTTAGCAAGTCGTGTCAGAGCAGCTTAACTGGATCTGACCAAGCCTGCCCATAAAGATGCCATTCAGGCTGTAGGCTTAGACATATTTGAACGGTTGGATATGAAGCTTTGGGCATTTTCTAAGGCAAATGGCAAATGAATCGTGAGCAGGCATGAAGCTTGCAACATCTTTGTGAATGCCGCTTAAATCGCCCTGCTCTAGCTTAGCAATTAGACACGGCTGTGGGTCCCATGGCCGCATGTTTATGAAACACAAGTGGAAAATAAGCCTGTGTAAAAATTTTTAGGAAGCACGGTAAAGATCAGACATCTCTAAGAATTCTTCCAGGCAAAACATCATGACATTAGTGGAGAAGAAAACATGCATAAAGTCAGTCCAACCTTTCTAAAGGAATGTTGGCTATTTATGGTTTCACAAGTATGCATTAGTAAGCGGGCTCTTTGCCCTTTCTGTCATCACTTACACATAATATCAAACTTTGGCTCTCCGATTTTTGCCCGCAGACGGCTATAAGAAATAACATTGTTTATCACAACCTAATGCATATATAATATACACAATGATAGCAAAACCTTCGCAAGAAACACTTATCCTTAATTCATATGATGAGCTCTGAAATACTCTATAAAATTGAAACATGAATGCTTTGTGAACACCTGCAAAACGATTTTAGGTCCTCCAGTTTGGAAGACACTTGAGCTGGGGTGAAGTGAAAGAAACAGGTGAAATCTCTTCTTGGGTGTTCCTGCTTCTTACTGAAACTTGGATAGGTGGCCGATACTACTCTTGTCTAGAAATCAAGTAGGCAAGCTACCGTCAAAGAGCTCCTGTAATTACCACTGTTCCCATAAGAGTCATGCGAGTCTGCGAGTTGTGCAGATGGTGAGAACGATGTGCTTTTCTGTAAGATGGACTTTAGCACATAGGTGTACCTCCTCAAGCTGTATTCTGAGCATCTTGTCCCTTAGCACTGAGCATACCCTGCTGCTTGTGTGCTGGTGAGTGGTGATGAAAGAAGGGCATGGATGAATCAATGATTGAAAGGAGCAAAAAGAGTCAGATGCATCTGATTCAGCGTTTATTCTAGAACCTCCCATGTACAAATCGCTATGCTAAAGGCAATGAACACTTCAAAAATAAGTAAGACAGGGCTCATAGTTTCTGGTTATGGGTATAATAGCCGTATGAGCAGGTGGCTATGGGATAATGAACCTTAGGTCTTTTATAACGATAGCAGAGGCTAACAGCTTCCCTCTCAACTCTCTCCCTGAGTCCTCGAATAGTGGCAATAGTCTGCAACTGAAAATTGCAGAACTTGGTTCACCTTGCTGGATGGTTACCTTGCTTGTCACTCGTGGGGACTTTTCCTTTAAACACACAGGTAGGTTAGCCATGGTCCACACCGTCTGCCATGCTTAAAATAACTACTCTGTTGCATTCCTCCTCATCTCTCTCAGGGGAATTCTTGACTATATTTTGGCAGTCAGAAGTGACAGTGAAGAACCAATTTTCCTTTGAGGCAAATAGACCCATAGATCTAAATGTAGGTAGAGGAAGTGACAGATTCTGTTGGTCTGGGGGCTTTTTAATTGAATTTGAGAACTCAACTAATTGAAAGAAGTAGCCAATTAACAATATACAGTACATGTAGCTTCAGGTAGTGGCGCATTAGCACATTGCAGCTTATAAGAATGGATTATTACAATTTCCAAGAATTCTGTGAGCCTGTGCTTTAGCACAGCCATTAATTAATTAATTTACTAATTAATTTATTTATTCCACACCTAGTGGAATAAATAGGAGCTTAACATGGGGCTCGAACTTAGGACCCTGAGATCAAGACCTGAGCTGAGATCAAGAGTCAGAAACTCAACCGACTGAGCCACCCAGGCGTCCCTTAGCCCAGCCATTATTAGAATTTAAATTGTATAATTTACAATTAAATAAATTATATTGGAAACCAAGCTAATAAATACTTAAAACTCACCACTTTCTAATTATTTCACGATTAGTTGTACACTTTGGGGTCTTTTGTAGTTATATGGAGGAAATGTCATGTGATGGTGTGCTGCTCCATGACTTTTTTTTTTAATTCAGTTTTCGATTCCAATATAGTTGACATGGAGTGTTACATTAGTTTCAGGTGTACCATACAGTGATTCAACAATTCTGTATATTACTCAGGCTCATCATGATAAGTGTACTCTTAATTTCCATCACCTGTTTCACCCATCACCCTTCTTCCCCGCTCTCCTCCTCTCCGGTAACCGTCAGTCAAGATGAGACTGGGGAGGGAGACAAACCATAAGAGACTCCTAAACTTATGAAACAAACTGAGGGTTACCGGGGGGCAGAGGAGGGCTAGGGTGGCTGGGTGATGGGCATTGGGGAGGGTATGTGCTATGGTGAGTGCTGTGAATTGTGTAAGCCTGATGATCCACAGACCTGTACCCCTGGGGCAAATAATAACATTATATGTTAATAAAAAAAAAGTCTGTTTCTTGGCTAATTTATCTCTGTCTCTCTTTTTTCCCCCTTTGCTCATTTCTCTTGTTTTTTATATTCTACAGATGAGTGAAATCAGACGGCATTTATCTCTTTCTGACTGACTTATTTTGCTTAGCGTAATACTAACTCCTCCATGCACGTTGTTGCAAATCTCAAGTTTCATTCTTTTTGATGGCTGGGTACTATTCCTCTGTATGTGTGTGTGTGTGTGTGTGCATGTATATGATGTTAGCTGTGAGTTTTTCATGTAAGGCCTTTTTTATTTTGAGGCATGTTCCCTCTAGACCTTCTTTGTGGAGGGTTTGTATCACGCAGTATAGCCTTTCAGAGCTCAGTATTTGGGAACATCATTTCAACAGCTAGAAATCAACCCCGGTCAGAGTATTCCTGCCGTGAGAACTGGCAAACCCTATAAATCACGGCTCCTCCTCAAAACTGGGAACTCAGTTGTTAAACATTTACCACCACAACACTGACTATCTATAATATCTCAGATACTGGGATTGATAGGCAATGAAAGGGCCAAAAAAAAGAGTAAGCAGTAGTGCTAAGCTTTGGGTAAAACAGATGAGCGTGGCGATTGTGATGAACGCTATCGTAGATGCGCTGGGAGCTGGTACAGAAGTTCCCATGTGGTCTCTGTTCATGGAGGTCTTTTTGTCAGGGTTCTTCAGAGAAGCAGAATCGATAATACACACACACACACACACACACACACACACACACACCCAGGCACCCAATGCTATAGTCTTAAGGCAGAATTTCTTCTTCTCAAAGAAACATCAGTTTTGAGGCACCTGGGTGGCTCAGGGGGTTAAAGCCTCTGCCTTCTGCTCAGGTCACGATCTCAGGATCCTGGGATCGAGCCCCGCATCGGGCTCTCTGCTCAGCAGGGAGCCTGCTTCCCCCTCTCTCTGCCTGCCTCTCTGCCTACTTGTGATCTCTTTCTCTGTCAAATAAGTAAATAAAATCTTAAAAAAAAGAAATATCAGTTTTTTCTCACAAGGGCTTTCAACTGATTGGAAGAAGCCCACCCACATTATTTAGAGTATTATTTTTTTACTTCAGCTCATACATCTATAAAATACCTTCACCACATCTATAAAATACCTTCATAGCAGCACAGCAATAAGTGCTTCTCTATGTTACTAGACACAAAATTATTGCAAAAATATATTTTTTTCTACCACACCCCTAGACCAGAAGAAGTACTAGCCATTTCTTCTTAAATCTGAACAATTACTTATCTCATAAGAAGCTAGTAGCCATTTATAAACATTACATATACATTATGGGAACGTTCTGAAAATTTAATTCTTAAATCATCACTATTTACTATTGGACAGCACACAGCTTCTCAAAGCCTACACTTGAATTAGACATCACCACTTTCATTTCCTGCCCCATACTGATTTTCACATGCTACCCATATGAACATTAAGGAAATTAAGTAAAATTAACAAAAAAACCCCCCTGCTTCATAAAGATATGATGTCATTGAAAAAATGCAGTAAAATATGATGTTGAAACTTCAGCTGCTTGAGTTGGTGCAGTTTCCTACACATGTCAAGTTTATCTGGAAACTTAAGATATTCTATGATGTCTCTCAGTTTGCTGCTGTGGTCCAGTCACAAGTTAGAGGGGTTAGAAGGATGAGCTTTGGAGACAGATGTTTTCTAGCTTAAAGATTAAACTACTAAATCTTTCTATGATTCCGTTTCCTAGTTTGTAAATTAAAGACAATAAAAACACATACTTCACAGTGCCTGACATATAGGGGCAGGAGCAGACAGAAGGTGTACCTTGCAATGGGAGGGGAGATGTGGAATTGGAGATTCTTATCTTTGCCTTGGCGTTTCACTTGTCTTGTTCTCAGATACCTAGAGAATATAACTAAAATTTTCTGTGCTTATATAGCTTTTAGTTCGAGTGTGAAATACAGAAATAATGAGAGCAATGTTTCTTTACTGGTCTTAATTCTTGAAGAACTCTCTTGAGACCAACAAATAAACATTTCAAATGTTGAAGAGATTCTGTTATCATTTGACTCCTTCCTTTATGAAAAGTTTATATTGAAATACAAATTTGGTGAGTCTTACTCTCAAAGAAGTAGGAAAGGAGAGGTCTTCATGGCACGTTTGAAATCTTTTCTGTGCAATTGTTGGGACAGATTTATACAATTAACTTATTGGTGCCCTCCAAAGGAATTTTGCAAAATACTGAGTGAACATTCTATAACTAAAAGAATTAGTATTTAAAGTCTTTATTGGGAAATTGACAACATCAAAGGGTGACGCTAATATAGGTTATTTGAGTGATAAGATCCGCTGATGTTGAACATTCACTGAATTTTAAAAATGCGTGGAAGTTTGAGCATCCTGATTATGGTAGTGAGCCACTCTGCTAAAGAAGAGCGGCCCTTCAAGATATGAAAGGATCGTTTATAATAATGCTTCATGCTGAAAAATGTTGAAGTGCGTTTTTGGAGGTTTAGGGAATGTGAACTTAGAGAAATGAAGTAGAACATACATTTAAAAACTACTGCTTTTCTATTCTCTGCCACTCCTGATTAGCTTGTAGAGCTTTATGAGACTGAAAACAGTCAGGACTATTAACTCCAATTTAAATTATTTCGGCTATCAGAAAGTCTCGCTGAAAGTTCACTTCTTCTAGAGTCTTTTACTTCCCCAAGCCTGTTTCCTTAGATTATTTGCTCCAGTCAACTTCCTAGGCAGCAGATGAACAAACTGAATGGTTATTCGAGGCGACATATCAAAAGAGGAGAGACTTAGCTTGCTACCAGACAGGGCTAATCAGCAATGGGGATTTTAAGAGTTCAAGGATGAGAGCACTCTGGCGTAGACCGTACATGCTGAAGAGGGCCAAGTCTAAAACAAATATCGCACTGTCATCGAATGGGATTTGGAGGTTCAGAAATTAAAGTGCTCGGTTGTGTGAGATCTTGCCATCTTCTTTGCCCTTTTTAGGTTTTGATTTCCTACCTACCTTTCAGGAAACGTGAGGTTAGTAATTTCCCTCCATGTTCCAAAGCTCTGTAAAAGCCAAGCGTTTTTCTGGCTATAGTCTGTGAAATGTGATGCATCTGGGGCCCTTCACCTGGGTTGTTTGTTTGTTTGGGATGTGCATTCTGAGGTCCCCGTGTGTCACCTCCGAGGGCAGAGAGTCTGCTGCCGCAGACCCTCAGAGGCCAGCTTCTGTGGCTAACGAGGGCCTCCTGTCTCCTGCTCTTGCCACTCACCAAGTCTATTCCTGGCGGTTTTCAGACCCAGGGCCATCCCTGGAGGGAGCGGGACCCGGCAGAATCACATTTCTCCTGTCACCTCTGTGTCTTGGAGTGAAAACAAACCTCCAGGCAGGCATTTGGGGAAAGATGTTGTAAAGAGTGACACACAGTTAAAAGAGGCATGTAAAGGGAGGAATAGGCCATCTCCTCTTCCTTCGAAAACAGATTACAGTATGTGTCCCTGAGCCTTTGCTCAATCTCTCACTTCCTGGTAGAACTCCCTTCTCCCACCTCTGTAATTTCCCTTATTGATGGTGCAGCTAGGGAAGAGTTCTACAGAAATGCAGGGACCTAGGTGTTCGCCCTCATGAACTGCAGGTTCATGAAGAAAGATGCACCTGTGTCAGCTGATGGCATGCATGATCTTGCCCCTGATCTTGATGGACGTGAACCTATCATCAAGAGTTGCACGTGGGTTTCAATAAATGTTTGATGAGTGAAGGTGCAGTCATTTTTGTTTTCATCCCACACTTTCTGCCTTTATGGTCTCCTATCCTAATCTCCTGGAATGAACTATTTAGTATGTGTAATATTAGTGATCTTGGAGGTATCTAGCAGCACTCCCATTGAGCTAAATGTTGTATCTAATTATGTAATAAGTAACATAGACAACCTAAGGGATTTGGGGAGAGTGTGTGGGAAGCTCATGAAGGACAACACTTTCTTCTGCTTCCTAAGTTACCACTTTGGAAGCATCTCATCATTCTAGCAAATACTCATGTTAGGAAGCATGATGGATGTAAGCTGAGAAAAGTTTCATTTTCTTGTCCTTTGGACAAACTGGAACAGGAACGGCTAGAGCTAATTCTTTAGTAGCTGCCACATATGATTTCGGAATGTGAATATTCAAGTTGAAGGTCCCTGTGGTCTCTGCCTGACTGCTGTGGTTTTGATCTACTAAAGCCGCCACAGGCAATGCATCAATGAAGAGGTGAGACCGTCTGGTGATAAAACTTTATTTACGGGCAATTGAATTTGAATTTCATGAAACTTCCGTATAGTACAAAATATCATTCCTTTGGTTTTTTTCTCTACCCATTTTGTTCTCTGGGCCTGCAAATACAGATGGTAGGCCAGATTTGGCTCGGAGGCCATGGTTTACAAACCCCTGTACTAGGGCCCAAAATGAAATAAACGAACAAACCTAGTCAGAACAAATCGTGCAGTCGCCCTAAGTCTTTCTGGCCATTCAAAGTTACCAGGTTTTTTTTGACAAATATCAGTGACCTCAGATTGGGGGAGAAAGGAACTGTACTTCAGTAGGTTGATTCTCCTACGAACTTATCACTCATACATGAGAAAGAAAACAGGGCTCAGCCTAGATTTGACCACACGTTTCACAACCCCAGATCCTGAATGCTCTGGGGCATCAGCATGGTCTCTAACAAGTATTTTGCATGGAAGATTTATTCTTCCTACAGCACGATTCTAAAACCCTCTGGTGATCCCTCCATCTTTTCTCTTTCTCCATGCGTGTCTATGTCTGTCTCTCCAGGTCTCTAGTTCTCTCTGCGCCTGGGCCTACATGAAGCTGTTAACTTCTTGGGGACACTTCCAGTTCTAGAAACTATCTAATACTGCATTGAAGTAGAGTGGCAACTGCTTGCATATGCCTCAAGACCCTACACACACACACACACACACACACACACACAGACACACTCGCAGTAAGTTTGGTTTAAAGTTGTACCCTGAGGGCACCTAGGTGGCTCAGTTGGTGAAGTGTCTGCCTTCAGCTCAGGTCATGATCCCAGGGTCCTGGAATTGAGCCCACGCCCAGCATCAGGCTCCCTGCTCATCGGGGAGTCTGCTTCTCCCTCTTTCTCTGCCCCTCCTCCCCCTGCTCCTACACACACACACACACACAGTCTCTCTCTCTCTTTCTCTCAAATAAATAGCAGTCTTTAAAAACATATAAAGTTGTCCTGTGAAGGAGTAAGTATCTTCCTGTTGTTATTGATCACTTAACATAAAGTACTGATTTTCTTGGAGTGATTAGAGATTACAGTGCTTCCAATCCAATCTAATTTCATCAATGTAGATAGATCCGTGGTGTTTTTTCTACAAATATCCCAAATACAGCTATTTCCCTCAGGTCATAAAATGTTAATCTCTTTTGATCAGCTTGTCACCAAAAGTCCAATGCATTTTGCTGAAAACTCATTTTAAATGATTCAGAAGTAGAATGCAGCCCTGATGTCCTAAATCTCGAGAAATCGCCATTCCATTTGCACACAATAGGGTGGGGAATAGAGGAGGGAGATTTTTGGAAGTGGTTAATAACCGGTCAGAGAAAGGAAGATTATGCAGAATTGTTACTGCTAAATATCCATTCAGTTTGGATACGGAGTTTTGTCCTTACCAGTTCGACTTATGTTTCATAAAAAGTAAATTAGAGATTTGTAGGCCATTTGCTTTTGATAAAATCAGCCACTTTTATTCTTTACCAGTGTCTTAACCTCTAGAACTCTGCTTTCCACCAGGATGGGAGTATCAGAATAATGTGAAGGAAAAATCTCAAAATTCATATTGTTCTATCCCTCCCCATTTTGGTATCATTGATACCTTCCAATGAGAACCTATTAGGAACACAGCTGCAGTTGAATATGATATCACTGATCCTCAAGCAAGAATACACCATGGAGGGGCACCTGGGTGACTCAGTGGGTTAAAGCCTCTACCTTCCGCTCAGGTCATGATCTCAGGGTCCTGGGATCAAGCCCCGCATCAGGCTCTCTGCTCAGCAGGGAGTCTGTTTCCCTCTCTCTTTGCCTGCCTCTCTGCCTACTTGTGATCTATTTCTCTGTCAAATAAATAAATAGAATCTTTAAAAAAAAATACGTCATGGAGAACCAGGGGGTTTCTCAGTGAGAGGGACTTTGAAAGAATCGATTATAGGACTTGGAGTTTGGTTGGGTGGGTTGGGGGAGGGTTCAGAGAAGAAGGGTTTCAGCTTCGATTGGATGCTTTCAGAAAGGAGAGGTAAACCTACCAAAAGGTATCTCAATAAATCTAATCAACAAGGAGGGAGAGTAGTATGAAGATGATTCTCTGAATGGTAAAGAAGTCCACTCATTTTGCCTCAGAGAGGAGATATTCAGTACTTTCTGGATGACATAGGGCCTTGTTTTTGTGTGTGCTTAGACAAAATTTTGAAGTGGCTTTGCTTTGTCTCATTTATCATGATCTCAGAGTAATTTTGTCTGGGGTTGGCCTTCTGTGAGATGGTTTAGGTGTAATAGACTATCATGACCTAGCTGTGAGTTGCCAGGCTGACTTCTGAATGTCAAGGGCAGCCTGTTTTTCTTTCTTAATACCTCCCCTCTGCTCTCTTCTCTAGCACAACTGTAGTGACTAACTACTACTTTTTAATGACGCATTTCCAAGTTTTTATTACAAAATATTTTCTGTGTACAGAAAAAGCAAAGCTGATAGTATGATAAACATCAGGCATCCCTCAAACAACTTAGGAAGTAAAAGATTATAGATAAAAGTATTTGAGCACTCCCTAATTTCTCGTGGAAGGAAACCATCACTTGAATTTGATATTTATCACTCTCAAGTATAATGCCTTTTCATTTTATTTTTTTTTTAAGATTTTATTTATTTACTTGACAGAAAGAAAGATCACAAGCAGGCAGAGAAGCAGGCAGAGAGAGAGGGGGAAGCAGACTCCCCGCTGAGCAGAGAGCCCGATGTGGGGCTCAATCCCAGGACCCTGAGATCATGACCTGAGCCGAAGGCAGAGGCTTTAACCCACTGAGCCACACAGGCGCCCCTCATTTTCTTTTTTAAAAAATATGCATATGATATTTTATAGTCTCCCTCCCTCCCAAGAATTATGGAAGATCTAACTTTAGTGCACATTTGTGGTCATTTTTTTTTTTATTCTGGAGTTGTTTTAAGTAGGCACTAAAGCATCAAACAACATAAACATGAAACACCCTCTACTTCACACAAGTCACAGGACATAATTTTATATAAGTACCATTAAGCATTATAAATGAATTTTAACCACTGCATCAAATACTTTGTGCATTTGGATTTCAGTGCCCTACAGTGACTTTGGTCCCAGGGGCAGTTTGTTGTTCTTACTTACCAAGATGTTGGGTGGATTTTTCTTCTTCCCTCCACAGGTTCCGCCAAACATTTTGACGCTAACAGAACTGCCTCAATTGGAATTTCACATTTTATGCATTAACAGTCTATTTTAATTTCATGAAGCAGAGGTTTGCTTCCTCCTTGCAAATAGCCCTGAAGAAAGCAGTATTGCCAAAGGAAGTGGGCTGGTATATCCAGAGATAAAGATGTTGAATTAAATACATGACTTTCATTACCTTTTATTTTACATTCCTATAGAGCATAAGCATTAATTAAACACGTCAGTGCCTCCCTCCTTGCAGGAGAACATCTCCTCTCTGACAAGAATTGTCAACTGAGGGAATGTTTGGCACATTAGACCTGCCATTGGAAACACACTCACTTTCCCCGAGAGCACGGTTGATCCATTCTGACAGATGGACAGGCAGAGACGGAACACAAGGAACGATCCCCATCTTGTCTTGCCCTTGCTGTCACACAGACTGGGGTGATGGGACCGAGCGTCTTTTGCGGTACTGGAGGTTTCCAAAGACAAGCACACTTATAACTGTATTACATCTCTTGTCACCTGGTGCCACTTGGCACATTTCAAATAAAAGCAGGGACATTGTCATGGTCTTCCGAGGTCTTCAATATACTTCCCCTTACATGGCAGGGACAGAAACTAAATATCAGGTGTCTTAGTCTGTTTGGGCTTCTGCTACAGAAATAGCATAAGCTCTCTCTCACTCTCTCTCTTTCCTAATAAATAAATAAATAAAATCTTTAAAAAAAAAAAAAAAAGGGCCCCTCGGTGGCGCAGTTGGTTGAGCCACTGCCTTCAGCTCAGGTCATGGTCCTGGAGTCCCGGGATCGAGTCCCACATCGGGCTCCCAGCTCCATGGGGAGTCCGCTTCTCACTCTGACCTGCTCTCTCTCACTCTCTCTCTTTCCTAATAAATAAATAAATAAAATCTTTAAAAAAAAAAAAAAAGAAATAGCATAAGCTGGGTGGCTTATAAACAAAGGGCACTTATTTCTCCTACTTCTGGGGGGACTGGGAAGTCCAAGATCACGACATGGGTAGATTCCGTGTGTGGTGAGCGCCCACTCCCTGGTTCCCAGACACCATCTTCTTGCTGCGTCCTCATGTGTCCAATAGCTCTCTGGGGTCTGTTTTCCAAGAGCACCAATTCCATTCATGACCTCATCACCTCCCAAAGGCCCCAGATCCTAATGTCATCACCTTGTGCGTTAAGATCTGGCTGTATGAATTGGGGTGGGGGGGTGGATACAAACGTTCAGACCACAACATCAGGTTCAACTGAAGTCCCGAATGCTTGGGATGTTAAGTCCACTGAGGCCCAGATATGTTCACAGGGCTGGCCCAAAGGGTGGCTGGATGAGGTGCCCCAGGATTGGAGGGGAATGTTGGAGAAGCAAATTCCACGAAGTCCGTATCATCCCGTCCTGACGTTTACCTTCTCCTTGCAGGGGAACACTTAAGAATCTGCCCTCAAGAATATACATGCTGCACCACGGAAATGGAAGACAAATTAAGCCAGCAAAGCAAACTCGAGTTTGAAAACCTCGTGGAAGAGACGAGCCATTTTGTACGCACCACATTCGTGTCCAGGCACAAGAAGTTTGACGGTAAGTGGGACGGCTTCTGCTTCATTTTGTTCTGGGGGTGTCCTCCTGAGAATCTCGGTCTTCTGTGAAGACCATTTTTTTTTTTTTAAGCAGGATCTTTTCTTTCCTTCTTAAACATTTCTATAACTTGCTCTATTTTTAGCAAAAAGCACGAGTGTTCTTGACAACTTTTGTAGTAACCTTTTAGAACAGCCCGAGTTAACAAAGAACTGTTTTGAATTTGTGGTTTGCCTGTGAGATTTATTCTGAAAGATTTAGCTTAACTTTTCATGATTAGAGTGATTCTAATTCAGGTTTTGTCACATCATAACTTGTCTTAATTTTTCATCTGGGGATTTTCTTTAAAATAATTAAATGTCATTTAAAATTATTTGAAATATAACAACACTTTCAAGAAGACAGACTTGTTTTTAAGTGCTGCTGGTGTGGACTCCTTTCTTTATTTCAGAGTTTGCTCTTCCAACAATCTAGCCACATTTTTCACTGTGGTGACAGTACATTCTGAGTAATGTTTAAATCCTCTGTTGATTTCCTGAGTATAAGCCATCAAGCGCCTTTCTATATTCTGTTTGTTAAATAAACATTTTGTAGGAAAGAGCACAGAGAGTGAAAGTAATTAATACTAGGGTTTCAGCATTGAATTTTCTCATCCAAACTTCAGAAAAAATATATTCAAAAGGAATCTGATTTTTGTAAACTGAATTAATAATGATAAAGTTAATATTCTTAGGCGGTTGTGTAGTCTTTAGTGCTTTAAGAAAGGAGCGTAATACCCGTGGCTCCTTGTAAACCAGACTCGCCAATCGCGGTGACCCTGCCCTATACTGTGGGGCCACACTAAGTTGTCCTGGGGCAGGAGACCCGCCATCTTTTCCCTTCTCCTCTCCAGTCAGTGCATAGTAGAGCCAGTTTAGAAAAGACTGGCCAAAGTTTTGATTTAGCTTTTTCTGTTCTCTGTAGTAGGTAAAATGTTCTGCTTCATTGCTGCTTTAAACTGTTACAGCAACACCAATTTCCTTCACATCAGCCCTCAGTTCTGAAAGGCAGGTCCACTCGGTAGTGTTTTCAGTGCTTAAGGTGATGTGGCATTTTCCACGGAAGTCAGTGGGACTTCTTCTCTTCTGCCGGGTGTCCCAACATCTGCGCCTTCCTCCTCTGCCTCTTCCTCTGTGTTCAACTTTATCTGTGGATGTGCATGAAAATAATTCCATACTTAGAGGTATGGCTGTGAATGTTGTTCCCTTGAATGAAACTGGGGAGTACTTAGTTATTTCCCCTGACTGACAGATTACAAATCCGGTGACATTCAGGAGCCCCTGAAGGGGCTCTGGGTTTGAGGAATGGCAATGTATCACTTCAGATGGAGGCAAATTAAGACACCTTCCGGTTTGTTACAGAAAGCAAGGAGAGTCATCTGGTGCTGTTGACTTTTGCCTGTCTTTGGAAAATGATTTTCGTGCCCTTATTAACCTGTGCTCCAAAACTGCAGGGAAATAATTCCAGGGCAGCATATGTGACACACACCATATATTTCTTTTGATAAAAATATTTCATGTGAGGTAGTTTTATGGGGAGTTGATTGATTTTTTTAAACATGTGAAGCCACTCAAAAGGACGGAGCTAGATACTTGTATTCTCATCTGAATGACTTTTAATTACCTTTGGATTTCAAATCCTTGATCTCATCTCATTGGTCTTACTAAAGAAACCTCTCTACATCTCTCTGTCTCTGTCTCTCTCCAGATGTGTTTTAAATTATTTTAAGGTACTTTGGGGTATTATGTCAGTTGGTTTGACAGGACATTGATTTTTGTTAAGATTAGCTCTGACATGGTAGGGGGGGTGATGAATTATTTTCCTCATACTGCATCTTACTGCAGTAGGCTGGGATGGGAGAGAAGTTGAGATTTTTTTTTTCAAGGAAGCTTTCAGCCAGCCTTATTTGTAAAACTCATAATGTGATCCTGGTAAGCTCAGCTTTTGAACAGCTCTGACTTAAAAAAAAGGAAAGAAAAGAAAAGAAAAGAAACTGTGTAAATAAATTTAAAAGTTACCATTCTAAGTTGTGCTGTTTGTTGAGGCAGTTTCTGGAAGGTCAGCCGCCCAGTTGTATGACTTATCTTCTCATCCCATAAAGGGGATCCTGCTGAGTCACCTTTCAGGAACAGGAGTGCATTCATGTGGGCAACTTTCCATTTTTTCCCTTAGCTTAAAAAAAGCCAAAAAAACCGAAAACAAACGCACACGCAAAAAACGACTTCCTCATTGATGAGTATCAGTTGGTACGGGCACAGAACTATCTAGGATCAGTTGTGGAATGTTACCCTCTGAGTTTCATTTTCCCAGATAAAATTAATGGTGCTCTGAAAGAATTGGAGTTTATTTTTAGGAGCTTCCTAGTCCGTGAGTCATTTTGCATTCTTGCTGGGGTCTCTTGATCCAAAGTGTCCATTTTGCACTTCTGACGCTGGTCCCACTTTCTCCAGGACCTTGACTCGTCCCCTGGATTTTGCATGTTTTTGTTGGGCTATATTATATACATGGCTCTATTCCATGAGAAGGTGACCACTCCCTTTCCTATTTTCATTAAGTACAGGAACAATTTAAATTACACCTGATACATGTGATTCCATCCAAACCATATTCAGAGAGGCAAAGTTCAGTCACTGTTAGCCATTAGTCTACAGTCGTTACTTTCCTTATTGTTCTAGAAATGTTTTGATTCCATTTAGCTTTTCATTTTGTGGCAGAGGTGACTTTTAAAATTTGAAATTCCAAAAAACTTGAGATAACATTCTGTTTATTGCCGTAATCCTTCCAGGTTTTATTAGTATCTTCGGTAATACTTAGAAGAAACTCTGTAAAAAATGCTAACTATTCACTGGGGGCCCAGAAGCTAAACCTGAATTCATATGAATTCTTCACCTTTCCTAAATGGACTAGTTTGGCTTCATGCTCCCATTAGCCCTAAAATTTGTAGTTGAGAGGCAATAAATTGGGGAAAAAAATGTGTGTGTGTATGTATGTATATATATACACACACACACACATATATATAAATTGCAGACATTCTCATTCTTTGGCAGAGAATTTTCTTATACTTGAGTAGCTTTTTCTTTTTAAACATAGGATTGAAATGTTATGATGACGATATATAAAGTAATAGTTGGTATTCTTGGCACTGGTACTTTTCTAAGTGTCTCACAGGTTTTGGTTAGTTGTTTTATTTTCCCCCCTTCTTTCTCTGGCCAAATCTCCACCTCTGGCTCACATTATCTAGTCCTGTAGGCCCATCCCTCTGCTGGCGGGGGCCTAGCCTGCAAAGATTCCCTCAGAAATATACGGGGTTGCCCTCAATTTGCTCTATAGCCAAGCCCAGACCTTCTGTCACACCCTAGGAGTTACATCAAGAAGAGCGTCCAGAAACACCTGGCAGAATGATCACAGCCTTATGGCTTTACTTCTCACCTGTCTCACCTCTGCCAAACACTCAGACAGCCAGAAGTATGCAAAACAAATAAGTAACTCATATAAAAATATAAAAAAAAAGGGAGTGACATCTTTGTGCACCCACTCCTTTTCCCAATATTGTTGTGTGTGGTGACCCTCTGACCAGTCAAATCGGTGTCTAAAACGCAACCTCGGTCATGCTTCTAAGTGGCTAATGTGTTAGGATTCTAGGAAAATAGACAACAACCAAACACTCTGATATTAGTAATAGTAATACAAGATCGACAGCTGGCCCTGTTCCTCACCCTTTACAGATGTTAAGCCATGGACCAAAGTGAACCACAGAGCAGAGTCGCAGAGCTAAGCAGTGGGAGACTCAGCATTGAGTCCTGGGCTGAGCACTCCTGCATCTCTGTTCTTCACCCCCAGGACCCTTTGAACTCTCCCGAGCTTTCCAGCCCCCAAATGTGCTAAGGTTTCACGAAGGGCAGCATCTACTCATCTGCCTGTCGCTCCTGTCCTGTCCCAGTGCTCACGGGGAGGATGCGATGATGTCTTTCAGAGACAAGTGGAGTGGGAGTTTTTTTAAAGCTTACGTGTGGAGCATAAGGAGAAACATTGAGGATATTGGGAGAAGGAAAGGACGTGTAAATTGGGGGAAATCAGAGGGGAGGACGAAACATGAGAGACTGTGGACTCTGAAAAACAAACTGAGGATTTTGGAGGGGAGGGGAGTGGGGGATTGGGAGAACCTAGTGGTGGGTATTGAGGAAGGGCACGTACTGTATGGAGCACCGAGTATGGTGCATGAACAATGAATCTTGGAACACTGAAAAAAAAAATAAAATAAAAATTTAAAAAAAAGCTTAACAAAGAAAATTACCCACCTAAATATAGTCTTGCCCCCAAGGAACCTGGGCCCTAGAGAGGGCAAATCACTTGCCAAGTTTCCACCAAGAAGAATGAAACCAAGACTGTAGCCTGTTACTCTTGACTTACATCAGACTTATAAATAGTAATGTGATAGGAACTTGACATTTGCTTGAAATTCTAACTAAGCTTTTGTTTGTTTCGAATGGGCGCTGGCTCAGAATTACTGGTATTCCTTTGACAAGGCAATGATGATATTGATGGGTAAAGAATCTAGCTACATTTTTGGAAAAGGCAAGAATAGTATTCAGTTGGAAGTTGACCCTCAGTTAAGGAGGAATGAGGGTTTGGTGCAAAAATGTTATTGAATCAGTTAAGCCATGTTAGAAATTCTTATTTCACAAAGCCCTGGTAGCTTCTGTCTTAATGTGGGTACCAGCACCCTCTTCTCTAGGAATCTATATGGAATATGGTTTATTCAGGGACAGGAAAATTTAGTTGAAGTGATATTTTATTTTATTTATTTTTTTCCTCTAGATTTATTTGAGCTGAAATTTATTCACATTTGAAGCTCAATATGAGGTTTTTTTGTTTGTTTAGTTTGTTCTTCTTGGTCTTATTATTTTACTTTCCTTCCTGGTTTTTATTTATGGATTTTAATGATATACATTTGTCCAGAGATTTTGGCAGCAAGTACATTTTTAAAAGCAAAAAAAAAAAAAAATTGAGCAGTAATTTCCATCCTTCTGAAGAACTTATTCTTTAGTAACACTCTCAGAATTCTCATTTTACTGAATGTGGAAATAATTTATACACAGCGACATAATATTTTTATGCTGCAAATCTGCTTATGTTTTCTTTTTAAATATCATTTCTCATCTCTATACTGTGGAGATGACAATAATGTAATGATATCTGTAAAATATGGTCTAATTTTCCCAGAAAAAACACTTACTTGAAAAGGAAAAACCACTAAGTAGTTTTCCATATGGTAGTAGAATCTTCTGTATTTCCTGTCACATGGGTGGGGTGTGTGTGTGTATGTGTGTGTGTGATTTCAGTTTGGAAACATTTATTCAGAACCTTCTATATAGAAGACACTTAACCAGGGGTATAGTAGATAGAAGACAACTAGTAATGACAAAACTATGTTCACAGTCTGTATGAAGTTTACCTTACCTTGTTGGGGAGATATAAGCATACAACCAATTGTAGAGAAGGCAGGATTGGCTCTATCATATGCTAGAAGTCCATTGGAGACAGAAAGGAGGGAATAAAGTGTTGTACTTAGAAGCATCAGAGAAGACTTCTGGAAGAGGGAACAGACAGGGCCCTTGAAGAATGACTTGATTGTATTAGTTAAAGATGCTGCAGGAGGGCACAGAAGCACCAGGGATTCAATGTGCATGTCCTCAAAGTCCTTAGAGTTTGTCCTAAGCATATTTACTTTTGCTGGTTCGCAACACTGTTCATTTACTGACATTTAGCCGGCATCTGTTATGTAGATATTCTGTAGAAACTTTCCAGTCTTGTATCAATCTTCTATTGTTTTGTAAGAAACAGCAACAAAATTTCAGGGCATGAACAAGAAGCACTTATCTTTCCTCAGTGGGACTTCGTCTTCGGATTGTCAAGAGTTTAGCTATTCTGGTCTATGCCCTGCTCAGGTTGGTTCTAAACTATGATGTGGTCTGGTCTGTTCTAGATTTCACTGTTCTTTTGGAGGCAGCTGTCTATCCTGGTCATCTTCTCATCGTGGAGTTCAGACATTAAAGTTCATAAGTGGAGACACGATGCCCCTTATTGCCTAAACTAGAGTAGGCACACTCTCTTTCTCAGCTTCTGCAGGCCAAAGCAAATCTCCTGGTCATTCCCAACATCAGTGGAGAAAGGAGGACATAACTTCATGGGAGTAAAGGTGGGGGAAGGAGCGAATCCCTCTATATCCCAACTACTATAGTTCTCAACTGACTAATTCTCCTGCTATTCCTCACACAATATTCTGTGTTCCACATTGGGTGGTTTGTTCCTTGTTGTTTTGGTGGATTCTCTAGGAATTCAAGAGGGATAAGTATTTTCTAAATAAAGCATACTGACATACCTCTTATACTGCTACCTTCCGTAGCCCAGCACGATAACAGATGCACACATAACCACACACACACTCACATACCACTTCTATGATGTTATTCAAGAATAAGCAGGTGTCATATTTGTTTCTTAAGCTACTAGCACCCTTGTTCACTGTACAGAGTAACAAGCTAACTATAATTCACAAGGGCTATTATATTATCTTACAAATTAATTAGCTGAACACCTCCTTTAATTTTGCTAGGCCACCACCTCAATGACATGTATTTTATCTGAAGGACACACCTCTGGAAATCACAGTGTGCTGAATTGGGTTTTAGAAATTGGAAACTGTCATACTCTCACTGGAAAGTAATCTGCCAATTTTCCCAAAGGGCAGCCTTTCCAAAAATAAGAATCAGCTAACCAGGGATTTCATCTGTGGCAGAACTAGTGAACAGATTTACGAATCACAAATATCTTGCTTCTGCACAATATTGGAAAAGATGATCCATGCTAGGGGTCCTCTAAATGCAATGCAAGAGAACCCAGATCTTTGTACAAGTGAAATTTGTGTTCCTTTTCTTTCTGCCTCTTTCCCTTCCCTTCCCTCCCTCCCCCCTTCTTCCTTCCTCCTTTCCTTCCTCCTTTCCTTCCTTCCTTCTTTCCTTCCTTCCTTCCTTCCTGCCTTCCTTCCTTCCTGCCTTCCTTCCTTCCTTCCTTCCTTCCTTCCTTCCTTCCTTCCTTCCTTCCACAGTTCCCTTCCTTTTTCTTTTTCTTTGTATTCTGTTCTTTGGACAGATTATTCAAAACTAAAGAAGCACACTGCTGATACACAGCCACATGTCCTCTGTGATGGACTACCAATCTTTTTCTAATTCTTAGACCCCTACCACACACCTCCAAGTAACTTAAAACACATTATGCTCCCAGTGTAGTTGTAATATTACCATCTTATTATCACCAATTCCCTTGCATGGTGGCTTTGCCGAGCAGCTGTTTCACACACCAGCCAATTTCTTTTAAGTATTGCTCTATCAGATGCTGAAACCAGCCCTACCAGAAGGGTTCTTGGTCATGAATGTTAATGAGCAGACAAGTATCTGCTCTCTGACAGGGGCTCACTAATCCTTTGAGTAAGTATGGGTGGATTACAGGAGAAATTTTATTTCAGTGAAATTGACCTGCCACTGAATAGAGAAAACGGATTTTCTTATTTTAATGAAAATCAAGAAAAATATTTAATGGTGGTGTAAATGAGAGCTCAGTAGAAATATTTTTGTCTTCAAACCTGAGAACACTCAGCTCAGTGTAGACTGGTCTGACTGCATGGTGTGCATAATGATAATGGAAAATTCATTATCTCTAGTTAGGGGTGATGTGCGGTGGGAAGCAGTGTGAGTCACCCACTCTTACTGGGATTTCATATCAAGAGTCTTCACTTTTCCATCATCATAGGGAATTGGAATAAAAGTGTGCTTTCCGCCTCTGCTGAGACAACACGGTTTGCCTTTTTCAGACAAATAACATGGTTAAGGCATAAGAAGCATTTATGTGCTTTGAGAGTTCTAAGATTTTGAAGAAAATGATTCCAGTGAAAATCTGAAATGACATACCCTGACCTGATGGGAGTCCCTGAGGTGGGCTCATGGAAGGAAAAAGGTGGACAGGAAAGCGATAATGCTTGAAGTTGGTCAATGAGTCCATGAGGGTTTATTATAATATTCTCATTTATGTATGGTTTCTACATCTGTATAACAGAAAGGTTTTTTAGCAGGAGATAACTGACTTGAGCATATACAAGAGAGAAGATTTTTAGTTTGTGAATCCATTCTAGATACACAACAATGTGGGCAGATATTGTCTCTCTCATGTCTTGTGTATTTCATAATAATGAATTACGCAGAAAGTACCATTTTCAAGTCACAAAGATGGACAGAACTAACGGGGTTTTTACCTCAGACTGAGGCTACTTATCTTCTGCTTCTACCCGGCATTTTATTATTCTTTGGCTAGAAATGACATCTTTAGTTTTATCCACATGAATGGGTTTGTTAACAAATCTATGACGTGTGATTCAAAACGTTGAACGCTTGTTTAAAAGATACAAGGACACCATGACAAGTAGACTGTTCATACACAAAATTTGGCAAGATTCAGAAGAAAATGTAAAATGTATATTATAAGTACATTATAAATAACATTTCTATATTGCTCAGTAGTTACCCAGTGATTTTTAGTTGAATGACAACACCTACGTGAGCTTGGCATTTTAGCAAATTAAAAGGGAAAGAGAGCTTGCCTAAGCAATTAATTCCATAGGGTTCCAAGTATTCCATTGGGTAGGAAGAGAATACAGAACCAAATGTGGAGTTAGAGTCAGGAACCAGCTAAGCCTACAGAGTTCACAGCACTCTGAGAAATTTTTAGAAATCACTCAATACAGCTTCAGAATTTTCCATTTATTAGTTCTTTAAGAAGGTTTGTTATATTCATTAAATGGACAAATATTATTTGGGGGATGACTATATATATAGTAGTACATGATCTTCATGCTGTTTCCTCCTTACCTAGTGGTTTAATTGAATCCAAACAACTTGAAAATGAAAAGCAAACTTTGAAGTAAGATAACGGGAGATCTGGCCTCCAAGGCCTTTCTGCGTTTGAAGAAATTGTCGTTCTCCTCATATTTTTTTTAATTTCTGAAGATTTCTTTACCTATTTCCTCCTCTTAGAGGAACTGTGCTATGGTCATTACAGGCTTTGGTTCCCTCAACTCTTGTATCTCCTTCCTAGTGCTAATGGAATTGACAACCTGGTCATTTTTGCTTAGTGTTTTTTTTTTTTTTTTTTTAATATGATCGATTGCCTGTTCCCTGGAGAAGTCTGAGCTCTCTAAGTGTAGGGATTAGGTCTCCTATTTCTATTCTATCTTCCTCTGCTTGACTTCCTACAGAACATATTTAATGCTGTGGTGGTGTCGGACCACGGCACTCGCCCACGCAGACCCAAGGGCACACGCTGGTCACGTGACTTACTTCGGTTTCAGTAATAAATACGACAGAAGAAAATGGGAAGCTTTGCATTCTAGTTCTCTATTAACTCTGAGGGTCCATAAACCTGAAAGTCATATTTGATTTCAGAAGCATTTATTTCAGTAGATTTAATGGAACTAATTTCAGATTCCCAGAGCAAAGACGGTCTTTATTTAGGAGCGCAGATGGAAGTCCTTACCTCCAAAAGCAGGGTGAATGTGTTCTTTTCTGTAACGCGCACGTTCCACACACACACACGTGGACAGAGAAGAGCACACTCATCCTGCTTTTTGATGAGTGTGTATGTGTGTGTGTGTGTGCAGATGCATGAACAAGGAGAGGTTCAGATGCCCTTGAATCACCAGGAGAACCTGTCAGTGGATAGGTTCCTGGGTTTGCACACTGGAAATTTTGATGTTTTGGTCTGGGTAGGACTCAGAATTATTTCGCTTAAGCACCCCACGTTTCTGCAGCAGTCTTTCAGTATCCTGCTTTCAGTGGAATTGAGAGGTCAATTATCAGGACATAATATAGGGCACAGAAAGATGACAGAGGTTTTTAAATCTTTGCTATATCGCATTAAATATTGGGGTCAGTTTAAGATCTGCCAATAAAAAGTCCCCACTGTGTTAGACAGGATTTAAGCACCAATGGCTCATCAAACAGTGTGTTTTATACATTAAGCAAGCCTCTCTTTTCCCTCTAATTTTGACAGTGACTTAATGCTCAAGATCCAAAACTCATCTGATCTTTTGCAGATCAAAATTATACTTTGAATTTTTAAAATATTTGTGAATTACAAATTTGTTTTTTCTTTTATTTTCTAGCTCATAGGATCTAACAGATATTTATTTTTCACAATCTAGAAAATGCATTTTAATTTCTTCATGTCTTTTATTTTTTTATTTTTAATTTATTTTTTATTTTTTGGTTTTGATGATGTTTTTGAAGCCAAGTAACTTTTTAAATAGCCTTTTTAAATATCATTTTCTGAATCTAAATTAATATATGCTTTTTGTAGAAAACTTGAATAACTTAACTTTAAAATTTTAAAGGTTTTAAAATTTCTTTAAATTTATGTCTATGGGGATGGGGGAGTGTGAAAACTGAACCTGGTATGTCAGGACATTTAGGTAAAAATGTAATAATAACTAGTACATAACTTCTGCAAAATAAAATAAATTGAAACTTTTAATTTCTGTGTTTCGTAGTTCATAAATATAAAATGAAAAGTAGAAACCACGTCTCTGTAAGAGGAAGGGGATTTTCTATTTTCTGGGGAGAGTATTCCCTCCCTTCCCCCCACACTTAGTGACATTTTGTCAGTACAATTTTGGACAACTTTTACTGTGATTGAGTTGATGGTCTTGATTTAGAGTGCATGTAGAAGCCCTTTCAAATTAGGACAACATAGTGCTAAAGATTTATATGATGCAATAAATCATGGTTTATATTAAAGAATAGGACAAGGGAGTACTTAAAACGAATCCTTCCATGAAGGAATTTATGGAAAATAGATAATGAAGGAAAAAGAACATAAACACTCTTAATGTCCTTCTTGAACAATAGTTCACAGTTCTACGGACTTGGCCCAGTTATCATTAGGTTCTCTCTTTTCCTCTCCATTGTGCCCAAAACATTTTAGGAATGGAAATGGCTTCTGAGGCTCTTGTCAGGCCTGGAGCTTTCCAAGTCTCCCTACTAACCAACGGCTAGACCTCAGGCACAACGTGCCATCCTTCAAGGTTTTGCTAGTCTCTAGTGCCTAAAACTCGATTGTATTCTGCTGCTAAAGGAGTTGTGGAGCCAATGTTAATTAATATTTGCATGGTCTATTTTTAAATTACTAAGTACATTCCCCAAAAGTGTAGGCACTTTGTTAAAAAATGTTTGAGATTGTTTTTCTCTTGGCTGATTCTAAATCAGAAACCTCTCTTTTTTTTCTCCATGCAGATTCTAGGTGCCTAATGCAGTCAATGTTATTTTCTTCATTCACTCATTTATTGCCCATATTGGGGGAAAGATCCCCTTTGCTCCTGACATGATGCCAAGTTCTATTCAAAACAAACAAACAGAAAAGCCGGGTAAACAGCTCCGGCTTTGGAGTCAGAAACTAGGTTTCAAATGCAGAATTTACAGTTTATTGACAAAGAGACCTGGGATGTTTCCTGAACAGTTTGGGCTTCATGTTTTCTCTTTTCAAAATGAGTGTAGTAGTTGTAATTTCGAAAATGTACATAAGGAACCCAACACGTGTCTGACAAAAGTGAGCATTTAATTTATGATGGCTCTGTCCTGCTCTTTATCCTTATCATCATGTGCTTCCATTCTTGTCCCGAAGAAGGTGACGGTCCCACAGAACCACTCAGGCAAGAGCATAAAGAACTGTAATACTAGTTGGTGCCGTGAGCGAAAATACAGATAAAATACTAGAAAGGAATGAAATTATTTCATGATGAGAGGACCATGAGTGACTTCGTAAAAAGACAGAATGAAACTGTCTTCAAAGTTATGAAGGAATTGGACATTAATCTGGAAGGGTTTGGACATGTAGCTGAAAGTCACGGACATGGGGAATCAAGTGGGATACAGTTGTGGAATGAAGGAATGAAAGAGGAGTAGAACCAGTGGTAAGGTCCTTGAGCATGTTAACAAAGTGGAAAACTCAGTCTGTTCTCTGGAAGTCAGCAGGTGCTCTTACGTCTTCCATTTAAATAATTGAATCGACTGTTGATTTTGAAGTTAGGTAGACAAAAATTAAAATTCCTGTTGAACACCAACTAACAAAGATTACTCTGTGGGATTGGTTCTATTTAACTGATGACTGACAGCGGGTGTGTGGATTAGAGAACAAAATACAGTCATTCCGCATTTATATCATTATTTTCTTTAATGTGTGTATCTGTATAATAATATTTTTAAATAGTAAATTTCCAGGCATCTGTGCCTGAGTGTGATTCACGTATGGTCTGTGTGTAAGAATTCTTTACCTTAAGGGCTGCTAAATGTTATTTCTATGGTGATTTGTGTGAAGGATAGTATGTTTAGGCATAGACTTTTCTTATTTTATTCTACTTTTCAGGTTCCTCACTACAGTGACTATGTCTAACTCTTATCACAATAATTGTTAGATGGTTCATCTGATTATGAAAATGAACATTAATTTGATATCTTTCATGAGGCCTTGCCATGTACCCATACCTCCACATATGAAATTAGCTATTTTGCTGAAATTTTTTCACGATAATGTCCGTTCACAGTTTCAAAATCAAGTTTGTATTTGAAATTGTTAAATTTCACATTACATTATATTTCATAAAATGTTCAATTCCTTTCAAATATCTTACATAAAGATTCCCCCAATAAAACCACATATAAGGGCAAGGACCCTGCTATAAATATTTCCATCAACAACAGTGGTGCAACATAACTATTGATAATTGCCCACTTCATGTAATGATTTGAAATTTCTCAGTAGCAATTTAGCGTACAACTTAGTATATTGATCATTGGGGATGGGTGAATACAAACATTTTCATGGACTCAGAGTCTTCATGTCATTAAAAATCCCAGCCTCTAGAGCTCTGTTAAGAAGTCTACATTATGTAAAGATATGCATATTTACATACTGTACATTTATACAGTGTTTATTAAGTAGCTATTGATTTTTTGTAGTTGCTTTCTAGCAGTCTTAAACTCTCATTTAAAATGTGTAATTCTGTTTTGTTTTGTTTTAAAGATTTTATTTATTTATTTGACACAGAGAGAGAGATCACAAGTAGGCAGAGAGGCAGGTAGAGCGAGGAGCAAGTTCCCTGCTGAGCAGAGAGCCCAATGCAGGACTCAGTCCCAGGACCTTGAGATCATGACTTGAGCTGAAGGCAGATGTTTAACTGACTGAGCCACCCAGGTGTCCCTAAAATGTGTAATTTTTAAAGGCAGCTAACATCTCCAGTGTTGGAGTTCCTGGGCAGGAAGTGATCCACAGTAGCAATGCATACCCTTAGCTTGTTGCCAGCCCTGAGTGAAAGATCCCTGGGTGACTCATTGTATTTCTTTATGCTCAGGTTCCTTTGTGGGGAGTACTTGAAGAGGCAAAGGCATCAAGAGTCTTTAGAATAAACTTCACCCGGGCATCCCCTGCACACCTAAGTGGATTTTTTGCCATTGAGTAATGTTCCCTCACTACCCAGTCTCCACAGACAATGCCAGGAAGTTCAGCAATCTTCCGACAAAGGGTCTTCATTAAGGGGTCTTTGTTGGATGAATCTAGTTCTGCTCCGTTCCATTCCTCACCTGAAAAACAAAACAAAACAAAACAAAAAACCACAAATAAACAAACAAAACAAACAAACCAAAAAACCCAGCATTTTGAGGGCCATCAGATTTAGGCAAAGTTGAGCAATACAGTAAAAAAAAAAAAAGAAAAGAAAAGAAAAAATCAACAATATATCTTCCTTCCTTGTGAAAATTTTCCTCAATACCCAGCATAGCACAATGATTTTGTGGTGGCCTAATAAAAGCTACCTTAATAACAAAGTAGAAAGGTCAGCTGTTTATCTTTTGGCTAATGTAAAACCATAAATGTGGCTTTGTTCTCTGCTCTCCTTGTGCATTAGCTTCACTTTAAAACCTCTTTCTTCTGTCTTTGAACAACAATCAAGAAGTATGTCATCGTTGTCAAATATCTTAACCTTACATACAATGTCTCTTTAAAATAAGTAATATAATGAAAGAAATGAAGCATTGGTCACCTTTAGAGAGGCTAATTAACTGAAGCCTCTCGTGCTAACTAATGGCATTTTTTTTTTTTTTTGCTACACAAAAATTGCTTGTCATCTAAACAAACATCAGCACATGTAATAAACCATATTGCCAGATAGGTAGCATTTCAGATTAAATGAAAAAGACCTTTATTTTAACAAGGTGATAAGATACTGAGTTGAAAGACTATAATTAATTTCTTCCACTGGAAGAAGAGTGTCTGAGGAAATAAGGCATATTTTTAAAGAAGTATTGCAAAAAAGGGAAAGATGTATCTTTGAAAAATATTTTTAGATGAGCCCAATCCGCATTTATATCAATAGTTGCACATTAGGTCATATCAAGGACCACATCAGTACAGGGTGTTTTTATTTTATTTTATTTTATTTTATTTTATTTTATTTTATTTTATTTTATTTTATTTCATTTCATTTCATTTCATTTCATTTCATTTCATTTACTGCAGTTCTTACGTTTCCAATATTGTTTTCTTTTCTGTTTTCCCCAGGAAACGAAAAACAGACAGGATCCTGTATTCCACTTTATAGTTCCCATTAGCTAATAGAGCCGGGAAGCAGTGCCAAGTGCACAAGAGCTGAAAGGTTTTCGTTTTGAGTATTTGTTTGCAAAACAAGCGCAGGCTAATGGAGGATCATTTGTAGAAAGCTAAGCCATGCTGGGTGCTCATTAGATAACTTCGAAAGACTCTCTGGTTTGCTCTCCCCTACCCCCCAGTTGTAGACACTTGTATGTGTTTCAATTAAAATCTCCATTTACTTCCAGCTGGCAGTGTTAGCATCGGTTCCACCAACAGAGAGCAAAGGTCACAGCCTCCTGAATGAACAGACATTAAAAATATATATATATTTTTAATAATATATAATATATATATATTATATATATAATATATATATATGCCATTTGCATTTGCCTTCCTTGGGTAGGTGCCTTTGAGCCACCCCGGGGCAGGCTGGGGGGAGAAGATTCCGAAGGGTCCGATTGCATGGGGTCTTGCACCTTATTTACCGACGTAGCTTTGGTAGCTGTTGGTCCAGATGCTGCAACTGCTGTTGCTTTGTGGATTGGGATCCAGCAGCAGCTGTTGTTCTTCGCTGGAGCGTGTTTCTGAAATTCCAAATTTAATAGTCTGAGACCCCAGTCATTGAAAGCTATGCTGAAAGTTAATTTGCTGAATCCAAGTTTATTTTCCTACCTCAACGGCGGTTGGTGATAGAGCCTTTCGCCTGCGATGCACACATTACAATGAGGGAAGGACTCATTTGTTGCCCTTCCCTGGGCTGGCGAGGCAGAGCAGGAAGCGGTGGCAGAGTGGGGCTGGGGGTCCCCGGGCTCGGGATCTGGCTGGCCTCGGACTGTCGCACGTCCAGACCCAGGCTCTGTGTCTCTCCACCCGCTTGGCATTTGACGACCGGACAGACTTCAGTTTCTCATTTCCAGTGCTCAGAATAACACATCCTGCCTTGCAGAGTGTGCACATGAGATAGTGTGCATGAAACACCCCCTATCGAATGCCCAGCACAGAGATCACCGTAATTTACTCTTTTTAGCGTGCCAGCCACGTCCCTTTTATGAGGGCTTTCTGATAGATGAGAAGGTGCTGCATTTCCTCACCTCACTTCTGAACATAGACTTAATTTTCTTGCTCCAAAAAAGATGAAAATTCCTAGACATTCAAATGATTATACCTCCAATTTATGGGGTAGTTCTTTGGGACTCTCATAAGCACTTTCGTAAGCACTTGGTACGTGCTGTCCCATTTAGCCTTCACAACCATCCTATGAGGTAGGTGATATTATTATTATTATTATTATTATTATTATTATTCCTGCTGTTTTAGAGTTGAAGAAGTTCTTGCTTGGAGACGTTAAGTCATTTGCTGAGTTCACGTAGCTAGTAAAAGACAGCTAGGCTTGAATTCAGCCTACACCCTGTACCAGGCTGTACTTTCTCCTGCAAGAAGAGCAAATTGATTTACCTTGAAATGAAGTATTTGATTCTGACTCTGCTTCTGACAGAAATTTTCTATGTTAATAATGGAAAGTTCCACTAAACATTTTGTGGAAAAGTCTATGCTTTGACGTTCTCACTTGGACAGGTTTGGGGATGGCATCCAATTAACCTTAAGCTTGACCCGCCCACACCACGAGAGACCCAGTTATAGGTGCTAGAGGTAGAACGTGGGAGGAAGGGAGAGAGAAGTGGTATTTAGAAAGTACAGTCACCAACGGTACAGCTGAGCTCTCTGCGTTTCTGCAAAGTTAACGGGCATCTCTACAAACAGGACAGTGCTGGCCCTGGGGATTCAGGGCCACGTGGGTTGTGAAGCCACCAGAGGCACAAATGACCCCCAGGGGAAAGCCTGACCCGGGTGCAGAGGTTGGATCCCCATTTAAAAGTGAGTCAGAGGGTGCCTGGGTGGCTCAGTTGATTAAGCAACTGCCTTCGGCTCAGGTTATGATCCCGGAGTTCCGGGATCAAGTCCCACATCGGGCTCCCAGCTCCATGGGGAGTCCGCTTCTCACTCTGACCTTCTCCCCTCTCATGCTCTCTCTCAGTCTCTCTCTTTCCTAGTAAAGAAATAAATAAAATCTTTTAAAAAATAAAATAAATAAAAGTGAGTCAGAGCTCACGTGGGAAGTTTGGCATATGACAATCATTCTGATGACAGGATCTCAGATGCAAGAACAAGAAAGGGAGGACTGGTACGGAAGATTCCAACCCAAATAGTAGCAAGTATGATGTTGGAGTCTAGAAATTCTGAGTCCTTCATTGCTAATGTCAAAAAGCACCCCTGTACCTACAGATGGAAGAGGAGGAATCAAAAATAGACAGATTCTGCTGGCAGAAAAGGCATGCTTTGTCTATTCTTAGGAAAGCATTAAAATCCTAGTAGCGCAGATAGACTGGCGTTACCAGAGTTCTGTTCGATAGTATACACATGTTTTAGTGCAAATTGTGTTATATGTTTTATACTTCAGCTCGTGGAGAAAATGGCACAGTTCATGATAACGTCACTATTTAAAATAAAGATAAAATAGTTAAATCTTCTAAAAAGTCTATAAAATGTAAAAAAAGTACCTTTGATTTTACTAATACTTCTTTTTTTTCTTATTCCTAGTAAATAGTCCTATAAACTTTCTGTGAACTCTGATTTTGCTTTAAATCCAAACATACTGTATACATATAGAGAGAGATGGAGAAAGACACACACAGGGACAGAGAGAAGTTTGGTCACATGTAGCGGTAATAGTGTTTTATTCGTGGGAATGAAACCAGCCTCTGGGATCAGGGATGGGAGGAAGACTTTTCAATGTATTTCCTTTTAGTGCCTTTTTAATGTTTGATTATATAGATAGATAGATAGATGATAGATAGATAGATAGATTACCTACTCAAAACCATATTTTTAAGAACAGCCCAATGCAGCTCTGCTCAAGAAAAGCATTAATATTCAAACTTAGTTCTTAAGATGTTAGAGGCGGCTTGTGAATCTTTTGTTTTCCTACACTCTATTCTCATTTTAAAAGTAACCCAGTTCATGTCAGAGTCAATGATAAAACACTTCTAAGTTCAATGAAACATGTTTTTTCCTCTTCTGAAGAACACTTTTTACCTTCCTAGAAGTGAATGACTTTGACATTTGGATGTTGTACTGTTTCTTTTTTAAGCATGTTTTGTCATAGGAATTAATTCCAGGAAAAGGCCAATTCAGTGTTTAAAGATTTTGCATAACCAAGTAAGGTGTTAAGCAGGAGCTGTGTCTTGGGACTTGCTCATTCCCCACACTCCTTATTAATATCCTAAGTCTGTTTCTTAACTCTCTCCTGTTGTTTTGAACATTTCAAATTGCCCTACTTTTTCTGTGCTATTTCAAATGTAAACTTAAAGATTTTCTCCATCTGAGACCTAGTGAAGGCACAGGAGACAAATATCACATCAGAATGTCGCCTTTTTGTCAGTCGATTTTCCTTTTTCAACTTGGCAAAAATGTTTAATTCATTGTCATCTCTTGTATGTCTCTTTCCCTATATTTGTTTTTTTTTTGTTTTATTTTGTTTTGTCTTGTTTTCCCCTCCCACATGCCCCTAATCTCCAAGACCACGTGCAGAACTTCAGCGCCATTACCTGCCCTTGATCTGTGTCTCCATTTCTATTCTCCACCTTCCTTCTCTCTGTTGTCAGTGAGAAGGAGCGCCACTCATGGTAACATTCTGCAATTTGAGACTTCAATTATATACCTGCTCCTCTCTGGCAGGCATCGGTCCCTCTGCAGTTTTGGAAATGAAAAGCATGTAGGGAAAACTCTGAAAGGAATTATAATGGCTACTGGTTCATTGCTTATGGGGTAGCATTTTAACAAGACGCTTCCTCAGGGATCAAGGAATATAGATCCTTTGAATTAACAAATTTAAACTTCTCATTCAGCTCTTTGCCTTTCTCCTGTATTGGTGAGCATTTTGATCTTGTCTTCATGAGGAAGTGTATGTTTCATTGATTTTTTTTCAGGCCATCGCTACTCGAATGGGCTTTGAAAAGCATACTGATGTTTCTCTTTATCTGGGGGCCCTGAGAATATTAATATAGACTCATTAAAAACACATCTGGTCAGGGTAGTTGCTTCAATGACTGAAGAGAAAAAAGAAAAAACCAAACAAGCAAATAATGAGAGTGAATTCCCTTCTGAAGATAGATGGCCTCATAGCTGGCCAAGAACTAGAGCCGACAGAAGCACACCTCCCGCCAGGCATAAGGCAGTGCCATCTGCATTTGAGAGATGGAGAGGCAGAGATGAGTTGGAAAGTTTTACCTCTCCAAGTAATAATGGAATCATGTTTTAGGCCACTGAGCTGCAAAAGCAATTACTGCCTGAATATTGCTCAGTAGCTTGTGGGAGATATGTTGCTTTGTCTTACTCTTTCAAAGTGCTCCAACTCTGTATTAATTAAACGTGTTGTATATTGTCAATATTTCTTACAGAAACTCGGCAATTTTCAGGATAAAGACAAATGAGTTTTGTCTCTATTAAAAGTGATGATGCTTGACTGGGGCATTTCTGGATAGCATTTATTAATTCATCACATTTGTGGACCCCCTCCTACCTATCAGAGATGCCCATTAAGATGTATCTCACAAAATAAATAAGCTACTTGTCACACTGAAGAGAGTTTTGTTAACAGATATCTACAATAAGAGCACCATACGTGCTAAAAAAGACGTGTTACGCAGGATTCGGGAAGCAAGAAAGATGGAGAGACTGTTTTCATTGGTTGAGTCAGAGAAATTGTTAGAAAAGCTGATGGGCTATATTGAAATTTAGCATAGAGACAGGAATTTATTAGATGAATAAGGCATTAACAACTATTCTAAGTAGAGAAAGATGTGAGAAAATATGCAATATTTCAAAAATATTTTTGACATTCGTGACTTTTTGTGAGAAATACACTAGGCTGTTGTTGAGCTAAAAATCAAAGTGGAAAATATGGGACCATATAAACCCTGAGATTTCTTACTGATTTAAAAATTTCATGATTCCACATGATTCAATTGTTTCATAAACACAGGGCTTCTCACCTAAAAATGCTGATCTGATTCATTTTCACTAAGAATCTATGTAGGGGACACTTCATCCTCCATCACTTTCCTACTTTGAGGGAAGACTGTAGGGTCTGATGATTGCAGTTCTAATTTTTCTTTAATACTGTTTTATTGGATATTATTTACTGACTAGAACATTCTTGAGGAAATGCTACATATACAAAGGTATGACTTTCCTATACCTCTTTTAGATTAGAGATTTATATTCCAGCAAATTTCTCCTGAGATAAACTTCAAATACTGGTTAAATTCTATGCTATTTATTGTCTGAAGAAACCTGTTATCTTAGACTAATCAACAGGTAGTTTTTCTTTAGAAGCACAAGAACCAGGCTATTTAGACATAATTAAAGTCATTCTATAAAAATTGCTGGTTCAGCACGCTTAGAGGCTCAGCGGGGGCAGATATTCTAAAGACTCACTGTCCCTTTGGGAGTCAAAAACAGAAGACCACCAAACAATAGGCAGAACTCATAGGGTTACCCCACAAGGAGCTAAAAATAGCCAGCTGATGAAGAAACCAGTAAACAGTACAAATGTCTTGATAATGCTATTTATATCTGGTATGGTTTAGTTCATCATTATTAGAACAGACATTGGAAACTTTCTGTGCGTGAATAGGACTTAAATGAGAAGACAGAGCTATTTGAAGGTGTCTTTTAGGGACACATCTTTACACTCTGAAGGAATTTAAGGGTTCCTTCTTCTAAACGTGTACTAATTACTTCTACTTACCATCTTAGAGGCTGCCTACACATTTTATTCCTCTTGTAGAAATACTCATTATGCTTTTTTTGTAAGCATTTGATTAATATGAATCTCACTTTTTAAAAAAAGATTTGTATTTATTTGATGCAGAGAGAGAGCACAAACTAGGGGAGCAGCAAGCAAAAGGAAAGGGAGAAGCAGGCAGGGCTCAATCCCAGGACCCCAAGATCATGACCTGAACCAAAGGCAGATGTTTAACTGACTGAGCCATCCAGGTGCCCTAACATGAATCTCATTAACTAGGGAAAGATAAGGTCTTTCTTTGTAAGTATTGAGTTTGGGCACGGGCTTGACCCAACAAAACGTTTTGTGCTTGATAGTGAACTAGTGAATAAATCTCTCCTTTGGAGATGTTGAATTCAAGAGCAGTAGATGGTGGAGTAGACAGGAAGGGCAGAATTCAGAGATTCCGTGTTCTACACAGATGCCATGAGGTATAAAGAAAGAAGATAATTAGAGGCAGAGACCATAGAAGGCAAAGTAGTAGTGAGTAAAATATAAGATTTCAAGAGTCGAGAGCTAAGCCATTCCCAAGATGAAAATCTAGCTCTGTGTGAGACCATGAAGCTCCCAATGGCAGATCTCTACAACTTGGTAGAACCTGAGCCTGTCTCCATTCTGCATTCTGAAGAGGCTCACCTGTTCATGTTTAATGATATACTAGTTTTCTTAAAAACATCAAATTCAGGGTGCCTGGGTAGCTCAGTGGGTTAAAGCCTCTGCCTTCGGCTCGGGTTGTGATCTCGGGGTCCTGGGATCGAGCCCCGGGTCAGGCTCTCTGCTCGGCAGGGAGCCTCCTTCCCCCTCTCTCTCTGCCTACTTGTGATTGCTCTCTGTCAAATAAAGAAATCAAATCTTTAAAAAAAATTTAAAAAACCATCAATGTCATTGGTATTTCTAGAAACTAACGTTTCTGTCCTTCATTAATTTGATTACTATCAACTTTGGACTGGAATTGACTTGTTCTTTTGTTTCCTTGCGCTTTTTTTTCTCATTTTAATTTCAGAGAATTTTGAGTAAGAACAATTAAGTTACTGTTTTACGGAGACTAGTTTTTGGAAGTAAATGCAGGATTTGCGACTTGGAAGGATAAGGGAAGGATCTCATGCCAGGACTAGACATATTTTTTTCTACTTCCAATCCTGATGTGTGCTTACAAAGTATAGTTTAGAATCTGGGGAGAGCCTCAGGCAAGAGTTTTCTAAAATCCCAAAGTTAATTTAATTTTAAATATTTTGGTACCTTCATTTACACGGGATGGATTAGGAAGTCACCATAGTTATAGAGGTTAACATTATATAATGAGTCTGTAATGCTAAAGGTGAATACATACGATTGTAATTAAGTGTGGAATCACTAATGAAATAGAATACTACCAAACAGTAGAAAGGAGGCTTAGTGCAATATAGTGGAATGAACATCAGTTTTGTTTTGTAAATCGTTTAGCTCCTGACCTTACTTGTCATATGACTCTACAAACTCATTTAACTTCTCTGAGCCGCAACTTCCACATTTGTCATATTGGGATAGTGATAATACAGATAAATTATTTTATGTATATAACATTAAATAGAGACTCACTATCTTCTTCCATTCTTGGAACTGAGCATCGAGAAGTCATGAGTTTCAATTTAGGAAAAGACACAACCCTCATTCTCTAATCTCTGCTACTCGAAGCATGGAAAGCAAGACTGACAATGGCCAGGAACTGTTGAATACCACATTACCAATAATTAGAGGTCATTTTACTAGGATTAAGAGTATTTCCCTGGAGTCACTAAATCATTTTCATAATTTATTTTCATAACTTAGTAGAATTATAAATTAAAGGTGTGAGCATTCACTGCTTTCCGAACTCTGGTATAAAACTTGACCCATAACAAGAATAAAATGAAAAATCTGTTTTCTTAAGTATATTATATTCATTGCACATTTTTTGAACGTGAAAATATGCCTCATAATTTAAAGAAAATATAGGGCAGTAATGACTCTAAAAATAAGAAAAAGTTCTTATTCAGACTTTTATGAAAATGAAGTAAGGTATCTCGTCTAAGTCCCAGTGTTTGAATTACCTTTAAAGCCTAAAACATCTGTCGATTCACTGAACATGATAAAGATTTCAACTGATATTAATGGAATTAACTATTCCATATTGTTAATCTCTTGGCTGTCTCTAGAAGATGTATTTCCTTAAACATACCACATTATTTAATGTCACCGAATATGTTGATGGTGCTGTTCAAATCTCAAAGAACTGCCACAGTTCTAGGGAGAAGCTAGTTTTTCATGTGTGTTTAAATTTCTGGTACACTTCAACTCATCAAAAAGGAAAATCTAACCTTTAAACCATGTCACCTTGGACTTTACCTTACATTTGAAGGAAGGACTCTCCAGCAGAATACGGGACATACAATGTTATTTCTAAAGTGCAACTGTATATTAATTAAAAACCTAATTAAGAGTCCACAATCTTGGAACACTGAAAAAAATAAAATTAAAATGTTAAGAAAAAAAAAAAACCTAATTAAGTTTGGACGTATGCAAGTGAATGCTGGCGTTCTTGGTTGTGGAGGGTTGAATTTTAATTACTCAGATTATCATTACATTATTATCATTAGAAACCACTGGTGAGTGGTTTTAAAACCTAATGTGCTTGAAGTAAATCTGCTTACTGTCAACAGGTAGAAAGACCCCAATGTTACAGTAGGGATGTTTCTATATCATGCTAAATTACTATGTTGACTTACAAAACACACTTGTGTAATGGGTATATCATTTGGTATCATATAAATAGTCCTTTTAGAAATTGAAAATATGAAGAGAAGATCTGAGAGAGAGAGAGGGAGAGGGGAGAGAGAAAGGGAGAGACTGAGCGCTAGGAGGTATACTAGGCACTAAGCACAGTGTTTGGAAAATAATGTTTCCGTGTTAACGTGGAATCGGTGAGGGAGAAACAGAGCTGAATGTGTAGATATTACAGAGAGTAAGATGTGTACATATAACAAAGAACTTTTTTACAGCACTGCCTCATGAAATTGTGAATTTCCCAATACTGGAGGCAATTACAAAGAAGCTCAATTTTTTTCTTCTTTTTTTCCTTCATATTGTAGAACAGTAGCTTTCAAATTATTTACAATAGGAAATAATTCTTTCAAAGGGAACATTTGAAATGGAACACAAAATCCTGGGATGCCTGGGTGGCTCAGTTGTTAAGCGTCTGCCTTTGGCTCAGGCCATGGTCCCAGGGTCCTGAGATCGAGCGCCACATCGGGCTCCCTACTCTTTGAGCCTGCTTTTCCCTCTCCCTCTGCCTACTGCTCCCCCTGCTGTGCTTGCACGCTCTCTCTCTCTCTCTTTCTCTTTCAAATAAATAAATAAAATCTTTGGGGGAAAAAAAGGAATACAAAATTCCAATATATAAAACCAAGAGAAACAGAAGGCCATACATATAAATTTATTATATAATGAACATGAATGATAATTACTGATTCATTCATCAATCCTTTGTTTCACGGAAGTCCTGATGTTGGTCTCTAGTCTGTTAAAATCTGGGGTTTAGCATTTTTCAGTGTGTAAAGCATTTGCTTCTTTGCATACTTTTTTGTTTAATTGTGAAATCTGAATCAAACATTTGAGTTCCTTATAATGCCCTAGAGTATAGTTTTAATATTAGCCTTGGAGAGAGAAGTCCTGCCCTATACTGAGTGGGAGAGTGAAAAGAGACACATGTGATTTGCCTCTGGTGTGTGTGAGGAGTGCCTATGGACTGAAAAGAGGCATTGGTGATCTTTCCAGGGTGATTCAAAATTTCTCTACATGGGTGAGATATCTCTATTTCTCTCTATATCCATTTAGTTATGACCTTGGTTGTGGTTATAGTTATAGCTTTCAGAGACTTGAGAGTTTTCTTACTGAAGTGTAGTGGTCATATGTTACATTCATCCCAGGTATACAACCTAGGGATTAGGCAAGTTCTCTACATGCATTATGCTCCACTCACCACAAGTGTAGCTTCCGTCTATTAACCACACAATTAGATACTTAAGATTTAAAAATAAACATAGCAAATAAATTTTAAAAATTCTTTTGACAATATAATACCATGCTTTTATGATCACTGCCCTACCTAACACTAAAGATAGCTGATCTAGTTTAGCCCATCACTGGCAACTTTCTCCAGTTTCCTCCTGCCACACTGGGCTGTCTCCAACTCTGACGCATGCCCATGCACACGTACACACACACACACACACA
>CM052810.1:14114237-14151824 GCA_028533885.1 Nasua narica | reverse complement strand
CAATGAGCATTTTAAAAAAGCATTGTGCTTTAAATTTTCCCACTTGCACGTTCAAGTATTGAAATCATCTGGAGCCTACCTATGGTGTGTTTGTATAGTGGGGCCTATTAGAGAAGATACCAGGGAAGAATGGGTCTTGTCTTATGGGCTGAAAATGGGAAAGATCAGCTTGGCTTTTTATCTTTCAATAAAGCAAGATGTGGTGAATTAATAATATTCCATAGCTGAAGAGTCTATTTAGAGTCAGAATCTGCCTTAGAGAAAAATAGACCTTTTTGATTTGTATGATAGATTTGAAAACTGTTGGTGAAGTTTCTATTTCTACATGAATATTAAAGGATTTCATTAGGATGGATGAGCTAAAAACAAATCAAAACAAAAATTAAGAATATTAAAATATTATGTGAATTAGAAAACTGGCTTGTGTGCCCAATCCTCTGTCATGAATTGATCAAGTACTTGAAATACTTAGGTTAGTTTTCTCCCTTACTGAGTTTTTGAGAGCTTTGTATTAGAACATTTCATTGCATAAACTTTTTATGATTAAAAATATCTTTATAACTGATCAGCGCCTGGCTGGCTCAGTGGGTAGAACATGAGACTCTTGGTCTCAGAGTTGTAAGTTCGAGCCCCATGTTGTGTGTAGAAATTTCTTAATAATAAAATCTTTTTAAAAATCTCTGTAACTGAAGCCCAACCTTTATTTGCATATTCTACATACAGAGTAACTTGTGTTCCAAAGTTTTTTAGTCTTTTAATCTGTTAACCAAGGCAACTACCACAAGGGCAGGGCAGTTACATACCTATGTTTCTCCTGCAAATAAAACTAATGTCGGAGCATCTTATGGAGAATTTATGTAGTTTTAACAATTAAGAGTTTAGAGACTTAAACAAGATACAGCAAATTGAATACTCCAGGGACAGAGTCCATTCTTTTTAAATGTCCTGTAGGCCTAGGACTATTTGACATTTCTCATTTTAAATCAAGGAAAGTGCAAT
The DNA here is from genome assembly GCA_028533885.1 of Nasua narica. Classification (NCBI taxonomy): domain Eukaryota; kingdom Metazoa; phylum Chordata; class Mammalia; order Carnivora; family Procyonidae; genus Nasua; species Nasua narica. The sequence goes on along the minus strand of CM052810.1, from coordinate 14,150,825 downwards.
CTATTTTCTAAATCACAAAATAACTTTTTGGAAACAATTCTGCCCAACAGTATTGCACGGTTTGACTGATCTTTGATATGGTAGCTTCTCTTTGAGTTTCAGTAAAGTATAGGCTAGAGTGAAATTTGTATCACATAACTGCTTCTACAGCTTATATGTAGTAGTTTTCTTTTTTTTTTTCCTGCCAATATGTAGAAGAATGTATAGTCATCTTTTTATGCCTTGTTCCATAAACTCTAATTTCTGCTAGTCGCACACATACAGGTGATGAGCAATCTAAATTGAACTATTTTCTTTCTCAGAATGGAAACATAATGTCCTATCTGTGCATTGTTTTGTTCTGCAGTATCACATAATTTTAAAACGTGTGATTGATTGGCACATTACAGAGAATGGTAAGTGTTTTCATATATCTATTTTATCATTATACAGCAGGATTATTGCATCTTCCAACAAAATGCAAGCTCCAATCGATGGCACTGCGATTCTTCCTCAATTCAGAAAACTATATATGTATGCATTTAATAGAATTAAAGACTTATTATATCTATTCACTAAAATGCACATTTGTTATATAGCATAACCTTTTGGGAACATAGAGAATATAGGAGCACCATGTACCATCTAGTTTGAGGCATCCTATAATTTAAGGCTAAGAACTACTTACATCATGTAGGTATTGCATGGTTCAACTCTCTAGTGAGGGCTAATGTTTGTGCAGTTCTCCCATGAATCCTCAACTTGGGCAAAGCAGCAGTGGGATCAGAGTCCTGAGTCCTAGATGTCATGGTTCTTATTAAGAGGAGCGGTGAAGCAGTTTGTGTGCTGACAGAACTCAGGAATGCCAGAGACAGGTACGAATGTGGCATGAAGAGCATAGGAGTAGGGACCAGAGCACTACCAGGAGCACTGGCTGTGAATGGGTAAGTTAGGGAGGATCTTGTGTGATTGCCTAGTAACAACCAGTGTTTGGGTTGGCAAGGGTGTAATGCAAGAAGTATAATTCCCTGGTTATTTAAGGGAGAGAGCAGATGGTCTTTGCCAACTTAATGTTGATTCTTAGGTCCTGGAGGCAAGTGTTATTCATGGTTTTCCAGAGAAATAGAATCAACCGGATGGAGATATATATATATATATATATATATATATATATATATATATATATAAATTTAAAGGAAGAGATTTATTATAAGGAATTAGCTTATGTGATTATAGAGCTGAGTAGTTCCAAGATCACAGTCACCAAGCTGGAAACCCAGGAGAGCTGGGTGTGTAGCTCCAATCTGAGTCCGAAAGTCTGAGAACCAAGAGAGCTGATGATCTGAGCTCCAGGCTGAATGTTGACATGCTGGATTCTCAAGAAGAGCTGATGTTTCAGTTTAGGTCCCATGGGCGGAAAATGCTGATGTTCCAGCTCCACAGTCAGGCAGGAGAACTTCCCTCATACTTGTAGGAGGGTCAGCCTTTTGTTCTAATTAGTCCTTCAACTGATTGGATGGGGCCCACCCACATTAGGGAGGGCAATCTGCTTTACTCAGTCTACCAGTTCAGATGTTAGTCTCTTCCAGAAACACCCTCACAGACACACCCAGAGTAATGTTTGGCCAAATGTCTGGATACTCCATGGCCCAGTGATCATAGGGAGATCGAAGCAGACCCATTAGTGAGCACCAAAGGAAGACTCTCCAGAGGTTTGCCTTTACCCGTGGATAGTGTGAAGTTACAGGAGTTAGTCCTGTGAATGTCCATACAAGCCTCTAGTTTTCTCTCTCTTTGATTAGGTGAGATAGCTGAAATAACTCACAAAGTGGAGGAAGCAGTCTGGCTAGATCTGGGCCTCTTGCAGTCTTCCTTTGAGAATACATTCATTTATGAATTTTAACCTCATTATTATGTTTCTAGAGGGTTCTTTCTATACAGATCATGATAATCTCTGTTGTGAATATTCAGTATGTGCCTTATCCTCAAATCCTCTCTGCTTTAAAAATCTGTCCTTTGCTTTGTTACCCCAACCCCTCCTCAAGTTCCACTAATCAGAGATGAGATTCAATCATGTGATTAAGTACCACTTCACATTTCAAGTGCCTAACTTCACCTTACGTTTCCATTAGGCTTTCCAGTTAATGAGCATTTTCACATACATGGTCTCGTTTGATTCCTTGGTGAGACACAGGACGAACCATATGAAATTGCTGATTTTGACCCCTGTGGATTCACAAAATCATGGCCCTTGAACAAAGTGGGGGTGGGGAGTAGGGGCATAGACCCCTGTGCAATCAAAAATCTGTAGGTAACTTTTAACTCCCTAAAAACTTAACTAATACTAGCCTACTTTTAGCAGGAAGCCTTATCAATAACGAAAACTATTGATTGACACATATTTTTTATGTTATGCATATTATATACTGCATTCTTATAATAAAGTAAGCTGCGAAAACTAGAATGTTATTAGTTATTAGAAACCTAAAGTGCTTAGTTATTATAAACTAAATTATTTAGTTATTAGAAGCTACAATGTTATTTGTTATATAAAATACTATTAGAATATTATAGGAAAAGAAAATACATTGACAGTACTGTGTTTATTGAAAACCCACGTATAAGTGGACCCATGCAGTTCAGACCTGCATTGTTCAAGAGTCAACTGTAATTTCATATGGTTGGATATAACATCATTAAACCTGCTTTTGAGATACAAGAGAAGGAGACTCAAAGTAAAAGTGAGTTTTATTGTTTGTTTGCTTGCTTTTAAGCCTTTAAGTAACAGAGCTAAACTAAGGCGTGTACCTGAAACATTTTATGATTTTCTGCTCATTGCCTCCATCAAACTGGTAGCCAGCAAATCATTCGTGTTTTACCCATGCAAGGAAATGATAACTAAGATAGGATGAAATTAAACTGGGGTTTTAATGGCTTCAAAACCGGAGATGTCAAGTGCTTTCTATCATTGTGTTTCTAGCATAGTTCTGGATTTTTTTTCCTCAGTAATAAAAATTAAATATTGGAAACTCTGAAATCACCATAATTTCTGGTCATCCTTATGTTGGAGACACATGGATTTTCAACAGCTCTACTTTTCATACCCCTCCTTGTACATTTCTAAAATGTTGAAAGCTTTAGAAATCTTTGATAGCAAAAATTATCACTGCAACATAGTAGGTAGCAAGTATGATTTCCTTGTGATCATATTTACAATTATTCACTTAAAATTATGTAGTAAACCTCTGTGATAACTGATATGAGAACAAAGGTAAAAGAAATATAGAAAAAAAATTAAATTTCCTTCCAACGTAAAGCCCATTGACAAGTCCTTGAGACAGGCAGAAGAACCTTCTAGAAAGTCAGCTGCCTCCATATTGATACTTTGCTAAGGGCAAAAGACAACTTAGCTTAACATTAGTCTGACTTCTAGTCGGGAGACCTGTAAGTCTCCTTTCATATATAAGAATTCATCTTTACTGCTCTCCCAAGTTATATGTTAGCAATCATCCATCAGGCACATGGCCCACTGATACCCGTTTGAAAGGTCTCATTACTAAGTATTTACTAGATAGTAATAAATGACCCCTCAGGGTCCTGGAAACCCTACTTCCAAGTTCCTTAGAAACTTATGCTATCCCTAAACATCTCCCAACTTGGAAGTATATAATCAGTCACGCTTCACACCCCAGTGCAGGTTTTTAAGCCCACGAGTCCTCTCCCGTGCTTTGTTAGAACTGCCTTTTTACACCCAAGACACCTCAATAATTCATTCTTGACCATTCGTTCCAAACTTCAACGTTTTCAAATTAATAATTTCCAACAATCTTTGCTGAATACGAATTCATTTTAGAAAAACAAGCTCCTGAATTTTTATAGAAGTACTTATTTTATTGATTTTTTAAGTTTTATTTTGCGATATCACTCAGATTGCCCCCCAAATATTGGTGAAAAAATACAGACATCAAAATTTTTATCAATGCTCAAAAATAATATTGCTGAGATTTTTTTGGCAGATCAAGTCCACGTATTTGCTCATAGAGATCTATTTTCTTACAAATAAAGCTGATCAGGGAAGCATGAAATTGAGAGCATTTTGAGGTTCCATTGGAATTGGAGACTACAGTCTGCTTACTCTTGAAATCCTGCTCTTGTGATTTATCTGAAAAAATGGGGGAAAGTAATGAGTTCAAGAAGCAATGATTCCATGATAATTGCCTGAGTTCTCTGAAGGTTATAGTGACAGTTTGTAGAGTGTAGGATCAAAGATGGCATAGGGAGGGAGCAAGCACAGAGTGGAAAGGCACTCCAGCCCTGTGTGGTCAGAAATAATATCTTCATACAGCGTTTGTTGTTGTGGATGTTGTTGGCCTTTGGTTAGTAAAAACGAAAATGCCAGAATCAGTGGTGGCTTAATTTAAAATATCAGCATATTTGTCATTCCTTTTTAAAAAATCACATCTCTCCACTTAAAAATTAATAACCATTAGAATGCCAACAGACCAAGAGGAAACGGAAGATGGGATCAAGAGAAAGTTAACACTTCATAAAGGACCACATAGCAAATTCAATTCCTCTATAGACTCGCTCATTTCATTTTTACCCAGTGTGTCAAGAATTTTTTTTTTAAAGCATCTTTCAGCAAGAAATCACCTTAAAACTATGTTTATAAATCAAGCTTCCTGAGACAGGTTATTTGGAAGAATCATGATAAGCCATTTCTCGTAAATTCCTGAATTATTCTTTCTCCTTAAAATTGTGGCACAGCCATAATTTCTCCTCATATGCAATTAAAGATAGTAACTTAGAACAAATAACCAAGTATTAAATTAAAGAAAAGCTGTTATTTGGGGCACCTGGATGGCTCAGTCGGTAGAGCATCAAACTCTTGATCTCAGGGTTGTGAGTTCGGGCCCTTGTTGGGCTCTGTGCTGGGCATGGAAACTACTTAAAAAAAAAAAAGTGCTGTTATTTATCTGGCCCTAGGGGAGGCAGAGAGAAGAAATGGAGTACAGGTTCTCCTGGCACTGGGACTCATAGGAGCTTTGGGTCCCTGGGGATTCCTTCCTAGCAGAGGAACTTCAATTAATGCTAAGCGACATGTTGCTAACATGATCACAGTTGAGGTTTTGGAGAAAAGGAAATTCACCACAGGTCAGAGCATTTGTTGGAGTGTTCGTGAAGAAAGATGGGAACGGTCTTGGGTTGTACCTTGGCTTATGCCCTGGGAAACTGCACAATCATATTATTTAACAGAACTCTATGGTAAGCTCTTTAAAGGGGGAAATGTCTATTTCAAAGACTCTAGAGAGAAAGTACAGAGGATTAGCAGAATCTGGTTGTGAAAAAAGTCTCCATTTGGGGAGAGAGGTGCATGAGTGTGTGAATGAATTAAAAATGTCCTGACAGCAAGTTGGTCCAACCCTCTTTTTTTTCTCTTTCTCCACTGGAAAAAAAAAGTATTACTTCTACGTCCATGTGTCCAACGGCACAGGGAAACTTAGTGTCAAACTCTATCCGGTCTTCATTAAAAGGCAAGACCTGAGAAAAACAAGGAGCTCAAAATAATGTATACATTGAATGTATATGTGCACATTGAATACTTCCTTCATACACTGGATTAGGTGAGCAATCAATCCCTTAAGTAAGACATTCTACTAGCAGGAAAATATCCGTTCCTATGCTCCGTCTCCTGCTTCTTCATCACAACTCTTACTGAATGTCTAACATAAACTCCTCTCCCATGATCATTCATGGGCTAAAGATCTTTGCAGTTCTCATTTGGCTGCATGGAAATTTAGATACTTGTTTATTCAGCTGTTATTCATTGAGTACCTACCATTTATAACCGGGTGCTCAGGTGTCAGAATGTTCCAACAGATGAAATAATGGAGATAAATAGATGCGTATATATCCGCACCTATATATCTGGCTTCTTGTCCTTTCGGAGAGGAAACTCCTCTATCAATGAACTGCTGTCCAAAGCTTGGTAATGGGACAAACTTTGCTACAGTGAATTTTAAAAATTTACTCCAGATCTCAGCTCCTTCTCCTCTCCTTGGTTCCTGCGCTCTGCCTACGATTCTATTCCCCTGATTTTTTTTTTTTTTAGACTTACTTATTAATAAGGACCCCTTGGTCATTTTGATTTATATCCTGAGATCGTAAGGTTTGGAGAATTTAATAGCTCTTGCATGAGTCATCTGTAACAGATATTCCATAGAATAAAACGTATCCTCATTTTAAAAAAAATGTAATAGGAAAGAAAAAAGAACATTGGCCATTTCCTGTCTATAGAAATCAACTCAAATCAGGATTATCCTCCTAGTCTATTTGGGAAGAATAAAATATTCAAAACTAATGGCTTCGAACTCTCAGCAAAACTCAAGTCTTATTGTCAGAAAAACTCCACTGTGGCTCTGGAAAATAGTTTTAAACTTTCTCAACCAATACAGATATTGTTTTTGATATAAATTGAGGAAACAGCATTTCCAGGGACCCTCTACTAAACTTTCTTGAGGTATTAAAATAAAGGTGACAGAATCATAATTCGATTATCCTTCATTGCTGTATCCAGTGGAGTTTGGATTTCACCTTAAAGTGAAAAGATTCTAGGAAAGTCCAGTTCCTGTGAGCACTGTTATTTTCCAGAATATTCTTCTTCAACCACTTTCTGACATGCTATATAAAGAAAGCTGGCAAACGTAAATGATCACTAACCAATAAATAATCTTGAGGGGCAGATGAGATGATGGCATGAATGTGAAAAAATATATGATTCTCTGTGTTAAATTTATTTTTGTGTTGTATTAATAAAATGATACAAAGTATAAAATATGGAAACCATACCTGAATACATATGTGGCCTAGTTCTTTCATATTTTTATTTTTAAACACTATTTAAATGTCATAATTTAGTACATTATCTCTTACTTTCTCCAAAAAAATTGCAAAGAATAACTAAGCACACAGTAATTTGTCAATAAATGCAATTTCTCATAAAATTTGGAAATGCAACTAATGCTAAGTAAATTAGTGCAAACATGTAATCCTTTGTCAATGATTTCTTCCACTGGCGTTATAAAATCCTGAATCAGGACCATTTCTTATGAACTACATTATGTCACTGACACAGAAAACGTTTAGACATGTATCCATCTACTTTAGTGTTACAGTGAATTACTTGAAATATTTCATGTTCAAGGCACCTGCATGGCTCAGTCAGTTAAGCATCATTTAATCTTTAAATCTTCAGTCACTTAATCTTTGTAACATTGAATTCAGTAGGTATTATTGTCCAGTTTTACAGATGAGGAAACCAAGGCATTGGGAAGACAAAAAATTTTTGCAAAATCACAGTCTGGCTCCAAAACTAGTCCTCTTTAAGCACCACACTACTATCTCTCAGTTGGATAAAACTAATTGTGAAATAGGGTTAAGAATCTCAGAACTTATTTTCACCCTTAAGCATGCATTCATGCAACTTACATCTTAAGTGCCAACAGGATAGTTCCTGTACAAGGGAAACTAGCTGGTCCTTCTGTATCTAGATATAAGAAACAATTAAAAAATAAATAAATACCTTGGGACACCCTGGTGGCTCAGTGGGTTAAAGCCTCTGCCTTTGGCTCAGGTCATGATCTCAGGGTCGAGCCCCATATCAGGCTCTCAGCTTAACAGGGAGCCTTCTTCCCTCTCTGTCTCTGCCTGCCTCTCTGCATACTTGTGATCTCTCTCTCTGTGTGTCAAGTAAATAAATAAAATCTAAAAAAAAAAAGTCTTCTCAAAGGTAGGTGAGGTCAGAAGAAGAAAACAATGGTCTGTTTTAATATACTTATCTATGGGCTTATATAAAAAGATACCTAAACCAGTATGGTAGGAAAAGCATGACTCATAATTCTTGCAAACATTTGGGGGTAGGAGAAATGCCAGGAAAATAAAGGCAGACAAGATTCTTGGTATTCAAACATAGGGTGTAGACTATGCTATACAAGGCAGGTAAGTTTAGTGTCCATTCTTTGCAAGAAACTCAAATGAAATAATAAAAACATTGAAAGAAAAGTGATGATATTTAGGGTCCTCTGTGGATTTTCCAAGAATAGATCATACCAAATTTATCTCGTTTGAGCTTTGATAGACTTTTTAGTCCAGTGGATCTGCTAATTGCAATAAAGGATGAGTGGGTATGTTAGAATCACCTAGTGACCTTTTTCAACTATCTCTACGTGGCTTTCCCCAAAGTCACCCCACCTTCACCACCACCACCCCCATCCCTCCCCCCTAACCACACACACACACATACAATCTGAGGCTTACTGCGAGGACTCCCTCCATCCTGACCCACCTTTGGGAGAAGCACTTCTTAGCGTAAGAGGCCATGGATATGGATTGGGAGTGTGTTCCACATGTGAATGGTTTAAAAGAAGAAAAAGTTGGAGAATTGGTGATTAAAATGGAAGAAAAAGAAAGTTATTTTCTCCTGAGAACATATACCTGTCTGTTCCAGATTAAAAATTTGGAATGCATTTTCTTATCATGTTTCCATGTTTGAGCCAAGACTCTGGTCCTTAGTAAGTACTCAGGAAATGTTTATGACTGAAAAGTGGACGAGAGAAAGGGAGGAAGAGAGGGAAAGAGGGAGGAAGGGAGAGAGACAACTCTTTTTTTTTCTTCTGCCTTCCATATATACATAAATATGTGTCTATACATAGATAAATAGAGAGCTATAGAAATATAGATGTATTTTAGGACAGTGTCTGACATATATAATTACCCAATAAATATAAACTATTATTAACTAATATCATTAGATCATAGGATGTTAAGTTCCATTTTATTCTGTACTCTTAAGGCCATAATGGGACTACTGTATCTTCTTCTGGGCAGCTTTTTTTTTTTTAACGTAAATATAGTCGACAAAAAATGTTGCATTGGTTTCAGATACCCAACATAGTAATCCAAATTCTCAATACTATAAATACAAGGCTCACCACAAGTGTATCTACCATCTGTCACCATCAAAACTGTTACAATATCATGGCTATATTTCTCTATGCTGTGCCTTTTATTCCCATGACTTTTTATTTTATAACTGGAAGCCTGTTTCTCCCACTCCCCTTCATCCATTTTGCTGGTCTCTCCACTGACTCTCCTCTGGCAACCATCATTTTGTTCTCTGTATTTGTAGGTCTTATTCTCCTTTTGGTTTGTTTTTTTATTCATGTGTTTTGTTTTTTAGATTTCACATATGAGTGAAATCATATGGCATTTATATTTCTCAATCCGACTTATTTCACTTTGCATAATACCCTCTGGGTCCATCCATGTTGTTGCAAATGGTGCAATCACATCCTTTTTTATCGTGTGTGTGGATATATATATACTGCATCTTCCCTAAACATTTGTGTATTGATAAACACTTAGATTGCTTTCATATCTTGGCTATTATAAATAGTTGGGCAACTTATTTTACCAGGAACATTAATAAAGTAGAATGTGAGATGCTTGGCCAACGGAGTCCGCCGGTATCCACTAACTGTCACACGATGTGCAGGGCATTAGAGACCTTCATTGTATACTGTTGCATGGATGGATTGCAAGAAGACACATGGCCACTAAACCCTCATATATTTCAAGGTTGGTCATGTGGAAGCCAGAAGTAACTTGGTGTTTGATACTGAGTTATAAAAATGTTCCTGTTTGGATAAGAAATTATTTGATTACCCCACATAAAGGTTAAATATGTTGGAAAGCAGAAGAGGTACATTTAAGCGAAGCATAGGGCAAATATACAAAGTATTTGAGCTCTTGAATGGTGAAATAGGCTCCCCTTTGAAATTATCAGTTGTGTTGCTGGAAATATTCAATTTGATACAGGACAATGTTTCAGCATAAGGCATGATTCATTTACTGAATTGGAAGTTGGACTAGATGTATATTATAAATCTATTTCATGTAATCGAACAGATCACAATTCCTAGTTTTTTTTTTTTTGTGATCTGCTTTTCTGTTTTAAAAAAAAATAATAACTCTGAAGTTACATTCTTCTTTAAGGCAATTATCAATGCTCTAAATGACCTATTTTACAAATAAATCTCCAGCAGGGCTTGAACACACTAGAGATTCATACTAATATTTTGTACTAATATTTTATTTTTCATAATTCTTGAGTGAGAGTAGAATATAGTTTTTGAAACAGGTAATCTAATATTTTATACTTGACCTCTTTTTCATTTTCTAGCATTTTCATAGGGAAAAAAGCTATATGATATGTTTATTGTACCTCCTCAGAAGGAATGACCTAGAAATCCATGAAATAATCCGATTTAATTATTAAGTTATGTCTGACTCTCCTACCAATGGAGATTGTTTTCCCCAATATGTGTGGGGGTTTTTTGTTGTTGTTCAAAATTTCCATCTGCAACTAAAATAACTAAATGGAACTATCTCAACAGGGAAGAATCAACTGTCAGTAACTAGAAAAATATTATAGGACTAAAGATTAAATTTAATGAATTTAGTGATTGTTTAGAAGTAATGTAGTTTCATTAAAAAAAAAGTGTGCTCTCTTTTCCTCTTTTATGGATTTAGACACGAATACTTTTCAGTTGGGGGAATTATGTATTTGTAAGCTATTTATCGAGTGCCTACTATGTTCCAGTACTGTGAGCTAAGCTCATTCATTCTATGAATTGTAGAAGATTTGTGAAAGGTATGCCTCAAACCCTCCTGCAGGTCCTCACCTGACTGGCAAGAGGATTTCCCTTTCTAGGATACCTGCATCATGTGTTAAATCCCTACCCCCCAACTAATGAGTATCTTTGGTTAACAGGCAGTGAGTAAATCCCTAGGGAGAGGCATAACAGACTAGAAACAAGGTTCAGTGCCTGTTTCAGTAGAGAAATCCCTTTGGAGCCTGTAATGCCTTGCCCTATAGAACCATGTTCATATTTTATAGCCCTAATCGCCCCTCCTCTGTGTGGTCTCAAAGTCCTTTTAAACTTCATCTCCCTTGACATCCCTGGCCTGTGCTCGATACTCCCATGCTTTCCAGACTGACACTTTAGCTGCAATATTACTACCTAGAGTCCTTGCTGCTACCCTCCAACATCCTATTTTCCTTCCAAATCCAACTCAAGGTCTACCTTCTGCATAGAACCTTATTTCATCTCCCCGATGTATTTATCATTTCTGTTTTTGAAATATCCTGTAGCACTTGTGGAATATTGTGAAATAAAAAATATATACATTTGAATGCATTTAAAATGTGTGTAGATTTATGGCAATATTGTACGAATAATTGATTTTATTTTGTGGATTGTACCTAAGCACTTCTATTCAAAGTTTATTGTTGTTGTTGTCATCATTCTTCTTTGCTTATTGATTTGCCTTCTTATTTGGCATTGCACTTTTAGTGTTTTTGTTGTTGTTCATTGTTAAAATTTCTTTCTTCTTTAAGAGCAATATCATTTTCCAAATACTGAGATGCATGGTTATAACTGAGCTTTGTATTGCATTGTGAAAGCCTTCTCTGTCATTTGTTCTCAACGTATTGTCACATGTCCATTGATAGATGTTTCAAGCTTTTGGGAAATGTGTGTTTAAAACTCTGCATCACTGGAGGGCACCTGGGTGGCTCAGTGGGTTAAAGCCTCTGCCTTCGGCTCAGGTCATGATCTCAGGGTCCTGGGATCGAGCCCCGCATCGGGCTCTCTGCTCAGCAGGGAGCATGCTTCCCCTTCTCTCTCTCTCTCTGCTTACCCCTCTGTGATTTCTCTGTCAAATAAATAAAACTCTGCATCACTGTATAGACCATTATTGGGACTAAGATTTATATAATACAAAAATTGGAGCTAGCATTAGTTGAGAAATGACACCAAATTGTCAACCAGTTAATGAAACCAACAAACTGTCAGTTCTTTTTTTTTTTTAAGGCATAAATGTATTACTGACAGTTATTCAGGCTCAAATGCTTGTAGCAGAGATGCTTATGGTGAAACTACCGAGAAGCAATTTTGAATCGTGACTATTGGTAAAGGTGGACACATAAACAGATACTGGCCTAGGCTCTCAGTTGCAACTGACTGATCCTAGATCCTCCCATTCATGCTACCTTGGTTTTTAACCTCACCTCGGTCCAATCATTCCCCAAATTATTACCACTTTCATTTCTTAGTATTTCTCAGATCCACTCCTTTTTGCTATTTACTTTGCCTCCTTCATTCCATTCTCACCTAACTCGTCTATTTGCCAATGGGTTGAAACCTTCCCACCTACCCTAGGTTTTGTTGTGTGATTGATCTTTAAAAAATTACCATCTGAGTCCCTTCTTAGGTCCTCTAGTAGCTTCTTTCTGTTCTCCCCACCCCCTGAGGAAGTCTAAGCTCCTTTTCTTCTTTTATTTGGCTATCCAGGATCTCATTTCTTTCTGCCTCGTCCTCCATTAATCTCCCTTCTCCCTATTCCTCTCTTTGCTCTTGGGGTACCTCAAACTGATTATGTCAACGCATATTTTGTCCCCTTCCGATATAGTAACCGAAACACTACTCAAGTCTGATTTTCATTTTTATTCCTTATGGTATCATGTTTCTCCCCTGTACCTCCATGCTTTTTCTCAAGTACCTCTCCTGCCCTGAAGCCTGTACCTCCTGCAGCTGTCTACTCTCAATCTGAAGCAATAATACGGCTATTGAATGGATGAGGGTGATTTATTTACATTTTGGTGGCCCTGCTTGTGTGATCAGTTTCATGAGATCAGATCTCTCCTCTGTGGAGAGATCTCAGTGGATATTTCTTCACACTTGTATTATTGTAGATTTTATAGAAGAAACTTCGTAAGCTTTTATTTTAGTTAGTTGGGGAAGCAGTGGTGATGAAGGGAAAGTGGAGGTCCATATTAAACAAAACTGACTTTCTGATGAGCAGAGTTTGGTCCTGATCAGTGCCATTTCTACCTTTTGTTACCAACTTACAAAAGGAAATATATTTTACATCCGAATCCTGAGTGTATGTGTATGTATGTGTTTATATAGTCATGAATTTGTTTATTCGGTAAATATTCACTAAGCATTTACTGTGACACTTAATGATACTGAGACCACTTATATTCTAGTCAGGAAAGATAGATAATAATATTTTATTAGGAAATATTAAGAGATCATGAATGATTTTGAGATAAATCACAGATGGAGTATGTGTGTATGTATATCTCATATCTATGCATATATATGCATGCATATATTCTACATCTATATGTTTATATGTCCATCTCCTATATATATATACACACACATATGTACATGTACACATATATAATTGAAAAGAGCTTCATAAATACCAAACTTTACTAAATATGATGCACTTGGATATTTTTCTCTTACACTATTTCTAATTTCATTTTTTTTAAATGCTGTTATAACTCACTGATTGATCTCATGTTATATCAGCACATTGAGATGCATGATGAGAAGAACACTGGTTTAGTAAGTGTAAAATGTGTCACCACCACAGGAGACCAATAATTTTATGTTTGGGGTAGACAGGGATTTCAGAATATCACAATCACTTCCAATATAATTAACAATAGATTGCTGTAGCATGAGAAGTTCATATTTCATTAAACAACTTCTTTGGAACCATAAATTTAATTTTATTGCCTTTATAACCTTTATCAGTTATTAATTATAAAAAGAGTCTAAAATCTCACCATTTGCAAGTGAGATGAATGTTTTCTTAAGTAAAATTACATGGACATTATTCATCCGAGGTCTGTATAAACTTTGGGATACCTTTCCATAGGGTAAAATTCTGGCTCCATTCTTGAGAGTAAGGTGGTGGTTGAGATTCAGACAGTGACATTGGCTTCTTTTTTTTTTTTTTTGAAGATTTTATTTGGTTATTTTACAGAGAGAGACACAGTGATAGAGGGAACACAAGCAAGCAGCAGAGGGAGAGGGAGAAGCAGGCTTCCCGGAAGAGCAGGGAGCCCGATGCGCGACTCGATCCCAGGACCCCGGGATCATGACCTGAGCCGAAGGCAGATGCCTAACGACTGAGCAACTCAGGCGCCCTTTTTTTTTTTTGAAGATTTTATTTGGTTAGTGACATTGGCTTCTTATCGGAGATTGTGGCATGTGAGGTAGTTACAACTTTGACAACTGATTTATATCTACATTATAGCGTATTGAAAACTACGTAAAACTTAGCTCCTTCTCCTGTCGATTATAGGACCTACTATTGAAGAAGTTCACAGGGTGTATATCACCTAAAAATTCATAAGAAAATATGGTATTTGCCCTCCTATTTTCCATATTGAAGCTACAGATATATTTCATCTTTTGAAACACTCAGTATAGAGCCACGGATCATTCTAGCTGGGAGGGGAACATTTAAAATGTTTTGAAATGTTTTGAAAATTCTAAAGGATCATGAGTATTCTAATGCAATCTATGATTATCAAAATTGGGAAGAGGCTGTGTTTTTGCTATTGAAATAAAAACCACAGTCCAACCAATAGAGTGGATCACCTATTATATGGAAAAAGTAGTACTTTTACTTTAAGGGTTATTTTTAGATAACATATAACTTTGCTTGCATGTTTATTTTTTTACTTTTTTTAAAGATTTATTTGACAGAGAGAGGGAGATCACAAGTAGGCAGGGAGAGAAAGGAGGAAGCAGGCTCCTTGATGAGCAGAGAGCCCGATGTGGGGCTCGATTCCAAGACCCTGAGATCATGACCTGAGCTAACGGCAGAAGCTTTAATCCACTGAACCACCCAGGTGCCCCTTGCATGTTTATTTTTGAGAATAATAAAGAAGCCTATCATATACTACATGGTCGTACTTTTAATTATTATAATAAAGTAATTATGTAAAGCTAACTCAGATTAATTTCTGACATGAATATTTAGATTTATCCTTTATGAGGTCATAGAGTTAAGGTTATAAGGCAGATTAAATTATTGATAAACCAGATAGTTAATGAAATTAAACTTATCATCTTTAAGGATGATGCAGAAATGCCAGAGTAGCTACAAACCCATAATCTTCAAAATTTTGCAAAATATCCAAACTGCTCAGTAAGGATACTGAATGTCTGACTCTGATATTTTATAACCCATGAAGTTTCTTTTAGTTAGATTTTAAATATATAATACCTCTCAAAAAGAATAAATGGTAATAGTTTGAAGCATAAAGTAAATCGTGTTGCTTTAATTGCCTTACTATCGATTCAAATAGATTATAAAACACTCCATGTGATATTTGTGCAGTTTAGGTTCGAATCCCACCATAATGAAAACTTAACAGTGGAGGTTAAAATAGAAGAATGAAACTACCCGAATTTCTTCTCTCCAAATTGGGAGTAAATTGGAAATTGCAAATATGCTTATGAATACAGGACATGAAGGAAGGAAAAAAAATTCTTTTGGAACTCCCATTCATTTTCAAAGACATAATCAGAAAAAAAAAATGTATATTTCTCTCATTCATCCAGTAAGTGCCTTGAGAAGAGGGATTTGTACATGTGTTGAGCTTGGTGGCTTGTGAGTTTAACAGCCTCTCTTCTGATGGTGATATTGGGAGTGGTTGAAGGCATGAGGGGGTGAGTGAAACTGTTTCTAAATATCCAGGTCTGGATAGACCCTTAACTGGGCTCAGTGCTGGAATTCATTCCTACCGCTTTGGCTTCCAAGTGTTAAAATGTCAGCTGTGAAGAGTAGACCTGTTTTCCTTCTTCTGTGCATGCGTGCTAGAAGACCTTCCAAAGAAGCTGCCATTGACATGCAGCAGAAAGAGTGGACAGGGAAAGGGGGCAGCCAAAAGTCAGGCATAAAATTGCATCTGTCCCTCTGTTCACTCTTGCATCCTTTACCACCAGCCACCATCCCTCCCTGGCCTCTACCGGCATTACTTGATAACTACAATTTACATAAAGATACAAGTGAAACCCTACCAATAATATTAGGTCTTCTGCATTAAAGTCTTAGTTTATAACTGAAACTGGGTTGTGTGATATCTGGGGGTCCTCAGGTCTAAAAGTGGGGGAGTCTCGGCCCGAGGTGTGAAACCAGGGGTTAGGGAGGCTGAGAGTCAGCAGTCTGAAGGTTGATGATATTTCTCTGATGCAGTGACTGCTTCATTCTAAGGTGTTCTATATGGAGTTTTGACATATTAATTATCTCTTTCTCTCAGTCCCTCTCTGTGACAGACAGGCAGACATATCCATACAGTTGCCACTGATGTCACTTTGAGTTTTCAAATCCTTGGTCATCATTTCCCTAGAAAGGCCACAGTCTTTTATGGTGATGGCCTTTTCATTAATATTCAAGGAGTTCACAGGATGAACTTGCTTTTTGCTCTACCTCGGAAGCCAGAGCTCAGAATATGTCCCTGCAGGAGACGTTTAGGGGAGGGCATTGTTACTCCTTCATTCCGCGCGGCTTCTTGACTCCAGTGTTTTCGGTTGCCACGCCCCTGGATCTGTCCACCCAGAGAATCGGTCCTCCCTTAGAATGTAGGCCTTGCCCCCTGATCTACAATAGGATGCAAAAATGATGTTTTCTGTTCACTGTGGCCTGTAAAATGTAGAAATTGTTCAAGGTTCTGTCAATTTGGAACAATTGGTGGGCAATTGACCAGATCACAGGGCAATCTCACTTGGCAGTTATTGTGGCCCGAAACGCCAAATGCTCCAAAGCTGTCGGCCTTAATGTACATTTGTGTTCAAGGCGTAATCGACTTTATTCCTTCCTCAAATATTTTTTAATTAGATAGCAGATTCTCAGGAACTATGTCAGAACTTCAAGATTCTCTACTACCATGTTAACATAAATGCTATTTTCCAAGACACGGGGAATGACTGTGTATGATTTCTCAGAAAATATATAAAACTGAACTAAATAAAATTAAATAAAACTAAACTAAAAAATTAAATAAAAGTAAACTAAAAAAATAAAACTAAACTAAAATATATAAAACTGCACTAAACTACAGTGGAACAGCCTTGAAAATGTCCTATGACCTTGTTAGACACTTTCATTATACCTGTCCAAAAATTGATGTATGTATCCCAAAATGATTCAAATTAAATGAATATGATTATTTTTTTTAATGCCAAATAGATGAGGACGTGGTTTCAGAAGTCTGTACAGACTCCACCGTTTCCTTGAGCAAATTACCGAACTTCCATATAGCTATGCTTTCTCATCTGCAATCAAACATAATAATATTGAGCAATTCCTTGGGCAGCGGCAAGAATTAAATGCAGTGACAGGACGGTGGCTGGCATACAGTAAGCACTCGATCAACGTGTCAATATGAGGTCATTGCAACCAGAGTTCCCAAACAGAAGGAAACACATCCACGATTTCTTTTTCAAAACAAGAGAACATAATTGTTTGATTTTTATCCCTTATTTATTTACCCTAAAGAAAAGAGTGCTATAGAATATCTTAGTAAAGTACTAAAAGCAAATAAAAATGTGGTTATTGAAACACGATATGTTTTGTTTATGAGTTTAAAATAGTTCTCAAGGTAGCCTGTTCTCCGCAACAGTAAAGAATCCTGCCACGTTTATTTTGTTTTCCTTTGTGTCGTGCTCATCATTTTCTCTGTGCGCCTGAATATACTTGGCTTGATGATCTGTTTTCTATTCATACAATTGCTTCATTATTTACCATCTGCAATTTAATAATGTATTATCCTTCACGATATCAGGGGCATGAGTAAGGTCAGCGAATCCCCGTGCATTTCCATTTGCAGGCTCCGGCTGGAAACAGAACACAGATTCAGATGTTTAATAATATTGTAATTTTTGCTCACTTTAAAAAATGTTCTCAAAACTCCATTTCCTAAGAAAACGACACTGGCCAATAAAAGTTTCCCATATTGGAATCTGGTTGGTATGCGTCTTAGAATTTAACCCCACCCAGGTTTTCTTCCAAACTACCAAGTCATTTTACTTCAAATAGCAATCATGTGAATTATCAAATAGCCTTACAATTGATATAACTGAATATTGTCCAAAGCTAGCATCTCAGAAAAGTACTTGATCCTATTAAATTCTGAATTGCAACATCTGTTGATTTCGATATTGATTCCTTTTCTTGAGAAGATTAATGCCATGATTTTTATCACATTTTTCATAAGGCATTTAATGAAAAAGGTGACTGATATCATGTGGTTTATGTACCCACAGGATCTTATGTGTTGTTGTTTTTTTCTCTCTCTCCCTAACTATTGTGTTATTAAGGATCCGTTGGGGCATCAGCCGCACAAAAGCTCTTACACAGTACATGCCATCCACATAATTACCCTAGGAAAGAAGACTGTTTATTGCACAGAGGTTCCCCTGAAATTTCTGGAACAACATTTCATGTAAAGGGACCTTCAGTCCACATATCTTCAGGATCTGCTGCATAACGTGGGGCTATTAGGATGGACTTGTTTTGAGTACAAATGCAGCCCTGGTTTTACGAGTGTCCTCTGATCTTCTTTCTAAGCCTATTCATTTATCAAAGCTGATCCTAAATTTCCTCCTCCATAAAATGAGGAAGAGAGTAAAAATACCCCATGTAACTTTCGTAGTGACCAGATGAACTAACCTTGACGGTGTGGGAGGGTTGCCTGGCAAATAGTAAGTGCTCAACAAATAGTAAATAAACTGGGTGCCTGGGTGGCTCAGTGGGTTAAAACCTCTGCCTTCGGCTCAGATCATGATCTCAGGGTCCTGGGATCAAGCCTCGCATCGGGCTCTCTGCTCAGCAGGGAGCCTACTTCCACATCTCTCTCTCTGCCTGATTGTGATCTCTCTCTCTCTCTCTCTGTAAAATAAATAAAATCTTTAAAAAACAAACAACAAAACAAATAGTAAATAAACTAAAGGAAATCCAAATTGGAAAGCCCCAAAATAATGTTTGATATTTGCTCTGGCCTACCTGACTGTTTGAAGAAGGATCATCTCAATATAAACGTGTGTGTGTGTGTGTGTGTGTGTGTGTGTGTGTGTGTGTCTGGAAAATGCATCATGTGTGTTTTATTTTTTTTCTTCACTTAGGTAATTTGTCTCATTAGTCTTTTAAGTTGCACTTTGTGAAATAGGTAAGAGTTTGTATTAAAATCCCTGCCAGGAAAGCTTTTCTATTCCTTTTCAAAACACAAATGCAGCTAATTGGCCCATTCTATAGAAGAAAAAAATAATTGGAATTGTCATGTAATTCAGAATATAAATTATTATATAGGGAGATTATAATTAGTTTTAGGGCAGAAGAGGCTGTATTGAATATTTTAATGAAAATTTACTGGAGATGAAAAATTGTGAAGTTAATAGATTTTTAACCAAGCAAGGGGAAGTTGCTTGTATCTAACCCCATGTGTCATTAGATCTCTAAGAACTGTGTGTTTTTTAAATATAAAAAATTGCCTAAAATGTTACATTGGGGAGGAATGACATCTGGTAGAAAAATCAACTTTGTTGCAACGTTTAAAGTTCTGATTAGATGAATAGTATTTTCTCAAGTTGAAAGAGTCAAAGAAACAGATCACAGAGGGTGAGAAAAAGTACTTTTGCTAATAATATACAATGTTAGACGGATCCTTCAAATATAACCAAGAAAAGCACAGGCAAGAACCATACTAAATAATATATCAGTCATTTCTTGAAATAACAAGTGTTCCCTTAAAATAGCGTTTTATGAATACCCAGAGAATATAGAAACATAAACCACAATTCCCATGACCAATCTGAGAACACATTTATGGGATAGGTAAGACTAGTCATGAACTTTCAACACCAATCACTTGCTCTCTCTTTTTATTTTCAATCATAAGTAATTATTAACTTTACTAGAATACCTATGATTGTTCTCTAGTGTGTGATCACTGAACCAAAAGGAAATAACACATCATTGTCAACTTCCATCATTATGGTTTGTTTGTTTTTTTTTTTTCCTGAGATGGATTGAAAGTTTTAGCTTCCTTTAAAAATTTTATAATAATCTTGTGTTCAGAATGGGAACTGTTTAAAAACCCTATTAGGATTAAAGACATATTTAGGCCACCCCAGAAGAGCACAGGAGTTATTGAGGTAACATTGAGGATAGATGCAGAAAGACATAAAGAAAAAAAAAGCATTTTGGAGAGCTTAGTAATGCAGGTTGACTGTCGTGGCTTGTCAAATAATAATTGCTTCTCAGTTTTTATTTAGAGACATTTTAGATTCAGAAGGAAGATTAGATGGGTAGTCCAAGAGCTTTCAAATTCATTTATAGCTATGTAAACTTTTTTTTTAGATTCATTTATTTATTTGAAAGGAGGGAGTGGCAGAAGGGGAGAAAGAGAGAGAGGGAGAGAGAGAGAGGGAGAGAGAGAGAATCTCAAGCAGACTCCTTGCTGAACACAGAGGCCCTTCAGGGACTCTGTCCCAGAACCCGGCAATCATAACCTGAGCCAAAATCAAGAGTTGGACGCTTAACCAACTGAGCCACCCAGGTGCCTTGCTATGTAAGCCTTTTTAAAATTCAATTTTAAATTTAAATTATAATTTTAATTTTAAATTTAAAATCCAGCAAGGTCTGTGAGGGGGCTTTGGTCTGACTTAGTCATGTGGCGTCCTCAGCAGCAAGGGAAGTGTTTGATACAAGGAAATGCTGGGTAAAATATGAATCGAAGAAAATGAAAGGGGAGACATAACCCAAGAAAAAAGTAAAAGCAACCTTCTTCTGGCGAGAGCAGCACTCCCAGGATCTGTGTGGTAGACTCAGAGAGACTCTTGGGTCTCCTGCTTGGACTTTGGGGCTCTGCAGTACCACTGGAAAAAGACTCTTTCCTGTCCTCTCATTATGTATCAGAAAATGGAGCTCAGGTCCTGTGGGATCCCTAGGCTCAATATATTTTTTGCACCCAGATAGCTCATATTTATGGGAATTGCCAAAGAACATTCTAGGATATTCTTATGACTCATTTTGTTTTCAGGCAAATTATTCTAGAAGAGAACTCATAAAAGACAATGGATTATAACTTTTTTTACTGTAAATCTTTGTGGTTATTACCCATGCCATGATAATTTATGTATTTAAAATTAACATATGATGTTCTTTCCAAAAATGAGGTATCCTATACTTTAAATAGGTATATTCGTCATGATATTGTAATTAAACATAGGAAATAGTTTGCTGCCCATTTATTGTTAAAAAGAGATTTCTATTTCACATAAAAATTTTAATCTTGTTCTGGTTTCTTAGGGGGGGAAGTCAAAAGATGACACATACACAAATGTATCGTAGAAAAGTATTAACATTTACCTTTTCTCCATCTAATAGTAAGCTGGCTGATATTTATAAATTATCTATTTTGACTGATTTACTTTCATAGTCAGCATTTTTTTCATTTCGTTGAGCACAGAATCTCATATTTTATATATAAGTATGTGTACATTTGTATATGCATATGTATAAATATGTAGATATATAAATCTATATGTATACACATGTATGTGTATATGTTTTAGGAAAATAACTAAAAATGATGGTCATGGGGCTAGAAAAATCACAGACTAATAATTTGATCATAAAAAATAATATAAATCAGGAATTGTACAGCCAAATTCTCCCCCAGTAGGAATTTCTCAATGAAATCAATGAGACTTACAAACTCATCTCAATCAGAATAGCCTCCATTGTACAAGGCTTAGGAAAGAATAGCAAAAGTACTTTGATAAAATGTGTAATTAGGGAGGCAAAGATCAAGGCTTTAAAGAGAGGGTTTAGCAAAACAGATGTCCAAGGAGCCTTAGTAAGCCCAGCATCCCTAATTATGCTTTTGTTGGAAGAAGGTTGAGAATTCACGCCTGGCCCTACTTGCAGAGTCTGTTTTAATCTTAAAATGACTTGACAAATTTATCATGCTTACAGATATTTTAATTAATGGTAGTAGAGTTTATTGAAAATGTTTCAGTATTAGTACCACCAACCAGAAAACATCAGCATTATGTTTAAAAATTAAGGTATACAAGGATTTACGTGTTTGAGTAGTAACAAGCCATTAATTAAATGGACTACATCCTTTTGAAAATGGACTGTTTGTATAGTGTTTTTGACAGGGTAACATGTAGATCTTGAATTATGGGCATATGAGTTCGGGTTGAGACATCCCATCATCATTAGGCGATGAGGAATTGCCTAAAGGTACCAAATGTGTGGGTAAGTCATCCTACATCCTGTTTTTCTTCTATTACTTCAGATGTTGACTGCATGAACTATTTTTTTTTAAGTTTTATTTATTTGAAAGAAAGAGAGAGAGTGTCGGAGCAGGGGGAGGGATAGAGTGAGGGGAAAGAGAATCCCCGAGCAGACTTCCCACTGCTCCCCCCACCTGTGATTACCAGCCAGAGGAGAAGCTGGATCCTAGGACCCTGAGATCATGACCTGAGCCCAAATCAATAGGCAGATGCTTAACTGACTGAGCTACCAGAGTTTCCCTACATGAATTATTTTAAAAGAGAAGAAAACTTACGTTTCACAATTTGAAAACTGGATATTCAGGGTAGGTAATTACAGAAGTAAGGAAAAGCCTGTCTTCCTTACCTGTTTTTATAAAAATTCATCTTAGACTTTTGTAATGCTCGTATCTTTTAGTTATAAATTCAGAATTGTTTTTGGTGTATATGTGCATATGCATATATATGCGCTATTAAAATTTATTTCACATATTTTATGTTTTTATAGTATAGCAGCATATTTTTCCCTTTGAATATAGAGCTTGAATGTGAAATTGTTTTATCGGATTGCTCAGTTATGTATTAAATACATTGCAAATATTTTTACTATGTTCATGATATAGAACAGAAGATAAGTTTCTTTCCACAAAAGGGATGAGTTCAACACTTAAAGATTTCCTGAACTGCTGACTTCTCATGCCATTTGGAAGGACATTAAACTTCTTTTAAAGCATAAACACTTGTGTTGAATCTCTTATGTAGCCCGACTTCACGTGTTTTTGCAAACTTCCCAAATCAGTTAATGAGATTTTTGTCTATCAAAATATATTACATTCTTATTCTTCTGTCTCTGAGATACACTTTGTCCAGCAGGATAGAAATCAACCATTTTAATTGTCACCATTGAGTCAATGTTGACTGATTAACACATTGTTCTCACTGCAACATATGGCCAGCTCATAATTAACTGAAAATAATTCAGTGGCCTTGTTTGGCGTTAAATCAAGTCAAGTTCTGCTTGAGGCAGCCGTGGCTGACATAATTTATGATGGTAATAATATCACACTTTAAATCATATCAGTTCATTTCCTCCTTGATATTTTTCTTCCCCATCTAGTTCCATTTCTTTAGCTATAGAATGTCTCCAAACCACATCTGTGTTAGTCTAAGTCATGAGTAAACTTTTTAAATAAAGTGTGCAAAATGTGTTTTTATTTATTGAAAAGATGTTTTCAATTACCATTAAGTTCATTGTTGGTCTAATGTTAGCAGCTTAAAATATTTGAAGCTGTTGTCTGGAGACCAGACACCCATCCAAATTCTAAAAATCTAGTAGATTCTCCATTTTATTGTGGTTTTCCAAAACAACTGTTGATTACTCAAAGCAGAGGTCCCTTTGATGAGTAAAGAGTTGGTCAGAGAGCAGTGTGCCTTCATAGCTGTTTTCCTCGGAATTAGACCTTTCCTTCATGTGTTCCTGATAATTGCACATCCTTCACCTATTTGGATGAGTCAGTATTGTTTTCCATCTCACTGGGCTGAACTCCTCTGTGATATCTTTTTTCCCCAAAATGTAATCAATAAGTGTTTATTGAAGAGTTTCCCTGTGCTCATTCCTTTATTTTAGTCTCTGTTGATAAACAGAGAATTCTCCCATTGTCTTGGTTGGGGTGGGCCTTGATTTCAACAAAGATTTATTTCTTGCTCCTGCTACATGAATAGGATGGGTCCAGGGGGAAGTGAGGGAGGCTGGTGCTGTGCTTTACATAATTACTCATGAACCAGGCTGCCAGAGGCCCCTGTCAGTGGTGTGGCATCACTATTTTAACACAGGCTCCCAAGTTCATCTCAAGATGGGAAGACAGAAATGAAAGGATACTTGTGTCTTTAACTTTAGTGACCTAGAAGCCATCCATAGCAATTTGCTCACAGCCTTGACTAGAAATACTCACGTGGCCTTTATCTTAACATAACAGAGGCTGGGAAAAGTAGAGGCACATGGAATATTCTGAACACTACTGTTTTAGCCACATTCTTTGGGTAGCTTATGATTTAATTAAAATGAACCCATAAAAATGGGATTATCCCCTATTAAATCTCGTGGTAGTCATGTTTCCCAAATGTGATTGCCAGTAAGTATAACTTTGGTGTGTCCCCAAGAAAGAGAATACTTGTGCATGCCCTTAACCTCCTAAGCCTACCAAATCAGAATCTTCTGGGTGGAGGGCTGGGAATCTGGATTAACAAGTAACCACATATGATTCTTATTAGACTTCAAATTTGGGAGAACACTGTAAGCATGCTCAAAGACAGTGCTAGATCTAATAAGAAGTAAATTTTTTTATAACTTAGGAGGAGAGAGCCTGTGATACTCTGGAGCTGAGCCGAACCCTTGCACACACTTTTTGCTGGTGTCACACAGTTGTACATGTCACATCACAATGGGACTTTCACAGATATCTAAGCCAATACTAATTGCTAATATTGGTTGAGAATTTACCATGTACTGGGCATTGTGTGAAGATCCTTGATATTGAACATCTCAAAGTTGGTGCTATGATGACCTCCACTTGACAGGTGAGAGAACTGAAGATTTAGGAAGGGTAAGGAAAATTTATTCAAGGGCTACGGTAGGAAGAAAAAATTGATAACATATGTAAAAGAGATACAGAATCCACTTATCTCTCTCTCTCTCTCTTACACACACACACACACACACATACACACACATACAAACACATACACACAGATTTTCATCCTCAAATCAGAGTCTAGAGTGCTGGATGACTTCCCTCTCCCAGTCCCAATGACTGAGGCTTTTTATTAATATTTATTAGAAGACATACATTCTCACATTTAATATTTTTCTTGAGTTAGTACCTGAGTACAAGAAATTTAACTTCTTTTTTTCTTCTCTACTGTCTTCAAGATATAGGTAGAGCTTCTCTGACCAGAAATATGGGAGATTGCCAGTGTAGTGAATTTTCCCCAATGGCTTCATATGATCCCAGAGCTGGCAGTGGGTGAGCTAATGGGACACCCAATAACTTGCAACATAGCAAATATGAGGCCCTCTCTTAAAATAATACATCTCACGCGAAGAAATAGATTGCCTCATTTTAAAGTACATTTGAAACACTGTGGGTTTGAACAGGTTGTAGTATTATTGGAGAACATTCTCATTTCAAAAGGATGGCTTTGTATGTCTGAATTTCAATCTACGTTATCTTGAACTTGATTTCACACCAAAAGCTATTTCATTGTGAATGGAAATGTAAGATTAAGGAAGGAGGCTAAAAACCAGTATCCTCCCGATTTTCCTCTAAAAGTACAAAAAAGTAATCTTTCATAAAAAAGCAAGATAAAACAGAATTGCAGGTGTGTAGCACTTAGAGAAAAACCCCATGTGTAAAGTCACACTCACATAAATAATAAATTATGGCAATTAGCCTCTTAATAGCACCTGATAACCAGATGTGTAGATGTGTAGAAAGCCAGCCAAACCTCCCCATGAGTGGTTTAACAAAACATGTAAAGCAACACATCAGTAGCAGGCATCATCACAAAGTAGTGCTTTTAAATAAACCAAGGGCTAAGAGCTGGCTATATATAAGGGAAGATAAACCTATTCACAAGGAATCTATAAAAGCTAGGGATTTCAAAAGAGAAAACTTAATCCTGGGACTGAGATTAAATGATAGAATTTAAGTAGCTAAGTAACTCGTGGAGGAAGACGGAAGCTCAGAAGGGAAAGTGGTTTTGGCAGAGTGTTTTCTATAACATTATTTGTCCTTTGTGGTTTATAGTTAAATAACTTAAACATTCTGCTCAGGATTCTCCTTATTCTGTAAAAAAATAAAATGCATCAGGTGGAAACTTTAGAAGGACTATAAAATATCTACCATTATTCAACTATCCCTTTTTATTTCACTGGAAACCTATACGGTGAGAGAAATTTAATAAAAAAGGCTGCATATTCGTTCTTCCAGGGAAAATGAGATGCATGTTCATCTGTAGTCCTTCATTTCTTCCTTATTTTTTTTCTTAAATAATGGATATTCCAAAATAGAGATGGTATATCTGCGATATCAGCTTGAGAATAAAAAAAAAGATTAAGAAACAGTCCCTCTATGGGAACTGGGGACCCTCTAGTTGTCTTCAATCCATCCTATTGGATGAGGAGGCCCTCTGCTGGGATAGGAGTCTTACCTCTGTTGTGTTCTCAGCTCCCAAAAGTATTCATTTCTTGTCTTATGGTCTTCTCTTTCAGTTTGGATGCTGTCCTCTCTCCTTCTTGTTTCCAGGTGTCAACTTAGAGAGGCTAGTTGCCCTCTGCCTGGCATCCGGACTCTTCTTTAGTTGGGAGATGCCCTCCCTCACTTCTCCACTGAATGCTCTAGCAATTTGGACGGTTTAAAAAAAAATACCCTCCTTCCACTTCTTTTCCCATAGCCTCATGCTAAAGTTCACAGGAGAAAGGAAAAAGAACAATCAGGGCAACCTGCAGTAAATAGAGGTCTTCTTTTTTAATGCAGATTTCCTCTTTTCTTCTGGGATTCCAAGGTTGTTTTTGAAGGAGATAGTATATCCTTTCTCCACTCAGGACATGGGGTGAGAAAAGCCTGGATTTATAGAGAATGCATTGCTGCTTTCCTCACTCTGGGACCTCTGTCTCCTTTGCTTCACCTCAGATTAATATCAGTTTCTGAAAACTTAACTACAGTCAATTCGGCTATAATGTCTTGAAAACATCTTTTTGTTCCATTATGATGGATATATCAGGGGAAAATTTGAATATAATGAGAATTTTTTAGTCTGCTTGTGCATAATTACATCTGCTGGAAATACCCTGACCTCAGTGCAGAAAATTACACCTAGCTGAACGGTGCTCTGTCATACACAAAATGCATGTCTGCGCATGCGCAAGCCTACACAAACGCACGCACGTACATGGGCGTGTGCACGCGCACCGGACTGACTACATAATTTGCTGGCAAAAAAATGCAACCGTCTGACTCCTCGTTCCCAAATTAAGAATTTCAAGATGGTAGAGTATTAAATCAGCAGAGCATCGTGCCCTTGTAAGCATGGGGTCCTGAGTGAGCACGGCCAGATCCCACCTCCATGAGGCTGGTTCCGCCTCCGACACCTGCCAGGTGTCTGCCAGTGCCATTGTGTCGTGAGCCACATCTCATCTTTCCCTCGCGTTACAGCATTCCCTCCGGTTTTCCGCCGCGTCACGGTTACTGCACCCCTTCCGACCACCACGTCCGCAAGCCGGCTTCCAGACTTTTGCAGAGTAAGATGCCGTGTTCGTTGTAGGATTAATGTGTTTCTTAACCATGTAACATGGGTAAACGGTGTTGCTGTTACTTGGTTCTTATCATGTTCTTTGTGTCTCTGTTGGAAGTTTTGGCTGTGCATACCTCTCCATCTTTCCCATAAATCCTGTGTCTTTTGTCACACAATTTGGCACAGAGTGGTGGTTTTTCCGGAAACACATATTTCACAGTTTTATAGAAGAATTGACTGTAATTGTAAAGAACAGTCCTACTTTTATTAAGTATTTCTCAACACAGTGATTTTGTAGTTCAGGAAATAACAATACTAGGGATGTTTGGAAGTGTTTGATTTCTGGTGGACGTACATGGAGAATGGAGGTTTTGTTGTTACCTACACTGATGTTGCCTCAAATAACCTTCTTTGCAGCCCATCATAATATTCTTTGGCTATAAGGGGTTCTTGCTCCCTACAGCTGGTTTTGAATTTCACTAAGGAATTATAGATCAGTTGAAGAAAACTCAGACTATGCTGGGATTACACTATTTGATCATGTGAATGTGGCCAGAAAATGAGAGTACATTTAATCAATTTATTGGTTGCTTGGGTTTGGATGGGAGTACCTAGTTGGAAAGCACAGAAATAGATGTAGAAAATCAAACCTTTTTAAGGGCTCACAAATCAAAGTGAGAATTCATATTGCAAAACTATAAGATGAGAAGGTTTCTTTCTTTAATCGTGACTGTCATTGCAACTTCCATAAAAAGAGTTTGGTAAAGAGGTAGGAAATAAATATTTTATTATATTTTTAAGATGTAGTATCATTTTATTTAGAAAGAATTGAAGAACAGGAGGACTGGAGGGCAACCTAGAGGTTCTTTAGCTCAAGTACCTCTTTCTGTGAGTAGGATAACGAGGTGAGAGGTTAGTCAGCAGAGTTATGGGTTCAATAGGAACCATAGCTCACCTTGACTTTCTTTCATGCATTGGTAACACAGCCATGCTGCCTCTCTCAACTTTTCTTGGGGTAGCTAAAGCAGGTAAATTAAAACCATAGAATGTTTTTCATAGAAATTTGTATGATTCAGGAAAACATGGTGTTACATAACATTTAGGACTTGAACCCCTACTGTGAGGCTCACATACATGTAGAACTCACCACCTAATGTTGGAGCCTTGGTGCAAAATAAAAATGTGACCCCTTGTTGAAAACTGGTTAAGAGTTTTAAGATAGTGACAGATGAGCATTAAAGAAAGCAGAGCAAGAATAAGTGTGCAACCTTACACCGCCTTAGTGAACAAACACCATTAAGGTGGCGCCATGAACCTGTGCAAATATAGACAGAAATATCTTTTCGGAAACCCATTTTTACTCTCTTAGTCCTCTGATAGTAAATGATTAATTGTAAATAGCCCATGGTCCTTTGGCTTTAAGTTTAGGTATTAATTAGAAAAATAGATACTGCCTACAATGGGCTAGGAGATAGAAAAATGGCCAGGAATGAAATAAACAAGGGTCTCAGCCTTTAGTGGGCTCACAATGTGGTTTAAGAACTAAATATAAAAATAAGGAAAATAAGGAAACTATATGTAAAATAGTCGATAGTGATACTTGCTACAGAGAAGACAAAAGTAGAGAACGTAAGAAGTATGAGGTGGGAAGTGAGATTTTAGGTAGGGTTGTTAGGGGAGGCCCAACGGGGCTGATGCCATTAGAGTAAATTCCTGAAGGAGGTGGGGAAGCAAGCTGTTTGGGATCTGGGAATGAGCCTTTCAGAGACTCATTCCCAGATGGAATAGCACATGCGAAGGAACTGAGCCATGAGGTCAGCTGGTATTTTCTGGGACAAGTGAGAAGAAAGCTGTAGAACCAGGAACTCCTGCCTGGTCCCGAGGACCCCTTCCAGCGGCAGCCACCCATCTTCACTCAAATGCTCAACCACAGCCACGGCCCACTGCTTTCTGGATGTGTTTCTTCCTGCATCAGCTAGCTTGCTTGCCTCCTCATATGTACGCGTATACGCGTATCTTCCCTCTGCCTCTGTTGCTGCTTATTTGTCTCTCCAAGTTCTGTTCCATCCCAGATGACGATGGCACTTATAATTCTGTTTCAGGGAGGGGAAATTGGCTCCTCCTTCTTTTTGTCTCTGCCATGAGCTTGGCTTATTTCCTGGTAAAGGGGGCAGGGGTAATATGGTCCAATGCACGTTTTTCACAGGAGATGTAGGTGTCACTATGTAAATGTCTTTCACATATTTTTATAGTGTTGGAGGTTCTGAGGTGGGTGCTAAGTCTTCCCAGTTCTCTGAGATCGGGTTGTGCATTCGGGACCAGCCACAAGTGGCCCGTTGGGTAAACCTGCATTGTACTGGTTTCTGTAAATGGTTAGGTGGGATATGTTCTGGGCAGTGAGTCTGGATTTTGAGCTTGGATTTTGAGCTCTGTTGAATTTTGCCCGTGTGCCTTTCCCATGACCAAAGGAAGGAGAGTCAGAATTTTGGATAAAGATATTTAAATGAGGATGTCAGTATAGGTTCTTAAAATATATATATTTTAAAAATACCATTTAGATAGGACCCAGATTTCTAAAAAGTATTTTCTTGCCTCTTATTGAGTTAATTTTGTGACCTAATTTTAAAAATAAAAGTATTCAAGAGTATTCAAGAAATTTTTACTAGAAAACATAGAAAACGAAGATCAGGGCGCCTGGGTGGCGCAGTTGGTTGAGCGACTGCCTTTGGCTCAGGTCATGATCCCGGAGTCCCGGGATCGAGTCCCACATCGGGCTCCCGGCTCCATGGGGAGTCCGCTTCTCACTCTGACCTTCTCCCTTCTCATGCTCTCTCTCACTCTCTCTCTTTCCTAATAAATAAATAAATAAAATATTTAAAAAAAAAAAAAAGAAAACAAAGATCATATTAAAAACAAAAACAATAGGATGCAAAGTAGAGACTACTGGTACAATTACAGGATGGGAGCAGAGACAGAATACAAATAAGTTAGGCCCAATTTGGGGAAGTTTTCCCTTGTATAGGGGAAAAATTCACTGAACTTAAAATGAGATATAAAATCGTACTTCTAAAAAGAAAAAAGAAGCCTACTTTAAAAAGTCATCATTATTTATCATGAAGAATTCATTTATTTCAAATGACTTTTTAAGACTGGCTAGAAAGTCTTTGAATTTTGCTTAGCAGAGTTGAAAGCCTCCAAGAAAAGGTTAAACACACAGTCTGTTGATATAGATAGTAAATCTGGCTAATATGTTGAAAATTGGTGCAACATCACTTGCTACACTTGGACATTTTGAGATCACTCACAGCATCTGGAAATTCTTATTTCTTTCTATTGTAACCTGTATGTCTATTAAAAAATACATATGCAAAAAAATACATATGCATACATTTTTGAATAATCAGACTTATAAAAAACACCATTAAATGAAAATGGCAACAAAATATATATATATTTTTAATATTTATTTATTTGACAGAGAGAGAGATCGCAAGTAGTCAGAGAGGCAGGCAAAGGGGGGGGGGGGAAGCAGGCTCCCTGCTGAGCAGAGAGCGATGTGGGGCTTGATCCCATGACCATGAGATCATGACCTGAGCTGAAGGCAGAGGCTTTAACCCACTGAGCCACCCAGGCAGCCCGGCAACAAAATATTTTTATGGAAAGGATAAAGAGGCTAGCCTAAGTGAGCCCCCGAAATAGTCTAATTTTCAGTGAAATCTATTTCATTTTTTATTTTTCATGACTCAGAGGTCATACCGTTGATCCAATTTGGTTAATAGAAAGTTAGAAAAGATTAAATTAACTTGAAACATTATATATTATCTTAGACATGTAGCAGATTGTCAGGGCATTGGGTTAAGATATAACAAAACATGTTTTATATTAATATCTAAAGACCTCAATTGGTAAAATCCAATCAATTGCATTATTAAATATAACAATAAATGGGACCACTTTGTTGAATCCTGTACATATGGAATGGCTGTGCCCTTCGTATGTGTGTGAAGAGAAGAAAAACAACAACAATTAACCACTAATTCATAACACTGCTCCCCCACCCCCTTTCTCCTTTTTCATTCTCCATTGAGAAGAGGAGAACATACAACTTTATCTCTGCAATGTGTGCCGTTCGTTGCATTGGTAATAGGGGACCTGAAACATAAGTGTCGGCTACTATGACGTTGGGTATTTTTCCTAAACTCTATAAGCCTTAGCTTTCTTATCTATAAAAATGTCAATGATCATTGTTCCTAACCTACAGGCTAATTGTGAGAAATAAATCAGGTGATGGATATAAACCAGACAGTATTAGGTTTGGCCACAGGCAGTATGGACAAAAAGTTAGGTGTTATGATCATTAGGATATGTCCACAATTTACTGGGTTCTTTTGAGTGATTGGACTAGCCATTAGCCTCATCGATTGTACATGGAGCACAATGTTAATTATGCGTGATGCTTCGTATTCACTGTGTCTTCTCAGTTCCGTAATTCTCAACATCCCCACGTGGAAACCATGTTTCACAGGGTCAGCATTACATAGTAAGGCATGCTGTGGGCTAAGACTACAGAGCTGCTTGCTAGATCTTGCCTTGATCACATTGTCTGGATACAGGTATCCTCATCTATATAATTAGTCAAAAATCACATGTTAGTTGTATTTTAATTCATTTAATGCATTTATTGCTAATCGCACAAGTAGGTGTTTAATAAGTGTTTGTCAAATGAATAAAACGTTGGACCCTCCCGTCAATGAAGTCACTTCTAACTCTTAAAAACTCACTTTCCTTCCTGCAAAAAAAAATGTGTGACTGCTGTTTCAGGAGATAGTATTTATTTGTACACTTAAGAGACATTCACTTATTTCATACTGAACATTGATGCTTTTTGGTTTGGTTTATATAATTTGAAAGACTATGTGACTGGCAGTGGATATTCTATATCAGTAACTAAAATAAAAATCTTATAATAAATAAAATCCAATGCACCTTCATTTTATTAATATTTTTCTAAAAATGTATGCTTGGATTGAGCATAAATTCCTTCTTGCTTTCTGACTTTTCATTGTGTTATGGACTGAGTGATGTCCTTCCACAGATAGTACCTCAGAATGGGATTGTTTTTGGACATCAGATATTTAAAGAGGAAATTAAAATAACAATGGTAGCATTAGTGTGGGGCCTAATCAAATATGGCTGGTGTCTTTATATAAGAAGAGGAAATTTGGACACAGAGGGGTGTAAAGACGCAAAGAAAAGATGACTGGCTATTTACACACGAAGAGGAGAGGTTCTGGGAAGGAACCAACCCTGCCAACACCTTGCCATTGAATTTCTAGCTCCACAACTGTGACAAAATGGGTTTCTATTCCTTAGGTGACTGTCTGTGCTACTTTTGTATAGCATCCGTAGCAAACTAATACATTTCCATCCAAATAGTCCAAATCCAGGGCACCTGAGTGGCTCAGTCAATTAAGCATCTGCCTTCAGCTCAGGTCATGATCCAGGATTTTGGGGATTGAGCCCCACATTGGGTTTCCTGCTCAGTGGGGAGTCTGCTTTTGCCCACTCGTGTTTGCTTTCTCGCATCTGTGCTCTCTCTTGCTCTGTCTTGCGCTCTCTGTCTCTCTCTCTCTCTCTCTCTCAAATAAACAAAACCTTAAAAAAGTGAACAGTCCAAATCCAGTATTTTCTAAGAAGCCTTTCCCGGTAACTCTGGTCTCTTGGGTCTCCATAGTCATCT
The DNA here is from genome assembly GCA_028533885.1 of Nasua narica. NCBI lineage: Eukaryota > Metazoa > Chordata > Mammalia > Carnivora > Procyonidae > Nasua > Nasua narica. The sequence goes on along the minus strand of CM052810.1, from coordinate 14,117,600 downwards.
TGTATTTTTATTTCATTTTATATTTTTCATGAATTTCTCTTCAAACTGAGCACCAGGCCCAAAGAGACCTAAGTCATGCCTTGCCTGCTTGTGTATATACCTGTGTGCATTCCCTGTTGTACCTAGCATACTTCTTTAAATATACAAGCTGGTAGATGTGGAATAAATATTCTGATTGATTTTAAATACTCATGTATAGACACGTATTCAAGATACAAGAGATTGTCAGTTTTATGGAACAATTCTTGTTATCAAAGGTCTTTTGGGATTTCCCTGGGTAAATATTATCAGCAATTCTGTTTCTTGACCATGTTATGCCTCGTTAACAGAGTTCTGCTCTGGTTGATGGTTGTGTGAAATGAGAGGAGGGGAAGGCGTGCGATTCAGAAATGTGATGTGGAGAACTTGTTGAAGACTGGCTCGAGCATCTCTGATGCCACCGGATTTGTCTTGTGTACCTTCTAGGGAGGTGTACATAAAAAGAGAAAGTCTCCTAAGATTTACAATATTTGATTGCCTGAAATCTGAGTGAGTGATATCAATTGAGAAGCTTATCATGTCTCTGAAAATCTTTTATCTAAGTGTCTAAGTTTAACGTTGGGGCCATTGGATATCATTAGGGTTGACACTGAGGATAGGAGATTTGCAATGTCTTTGAGTATCAACAATGAAGAAGTAAGGGGGAAAGGAGTTCTGTCAAGTGACCAAGTTTTGTGTGTCTGTGTGTGTGTGCCTATGTGCAAATACTTGTGTGCTCTATACAGTTCTATGCACACAACCAAAACCACATCCTTCTACCACTTCTGACCTAAGTTTACCTCTCTGGGAAATAAGCATCCTTTTCCTAAACAACTCTAATTAGCCTTGGCTAAATGCAAAAGCATTTACATATGCAAGCAGCCAAACATCAAAGGACTGTTTATAAAAATAAACATTATTAACACTGAAAATATTTATATCTGAGTTTAGATAAGTCAGAAAACAAAAATATACTAAGCCCTTCAGGTCATATCAAGTGGGGGCACAGTTGATGGCTTAAGCAAAATGCATGTTGACAGTTTTCCATAGGAATTTGATTTTCCAGAACGGATGCCTGCCAAGTTCTTTTCCTTTGCCAATTTATAATTTGGCAAGTAGTTTTGCTTAGGTTTTTGTTGAACTCTGCATTTAGTGTGTTCTCATGGGTCAGACTTGCGAGAACTGATTATTTAGTGAATTTACACAGGGAAGTAAACAAGAATGTTACAGGGAGGTAATTGAGTTTCAGAGATGAAAGGCAGCCTTTTTAGGCTCAACATTATGGGACATGGTGACTGTTGTGGACTTCACATTTCTCTCTGACCCAACTTTTATAGTTTTTCCCGATCACTCTTTTGTCACTGAAGATGCAAGAGAGTTCTTGGCTATCCCCAAGATCCAAAGTTTTTTCCACAAAACTAAATAAAAGTTTTTAAAAAGAGGAATAGAAACGGCAGAGTAGGAGATGAAAGAACAGCAAAGTCATGTTATGATTTCCATTCCTTTGAGGATTTTAAATTCATGTTTTGAAATTTTTCGGCTGATGCTGCCTCTGATTTCTATAGTATTAGAAAGGAATTCCTTCCCAGGAAGGCTTTAATCAAGATTTAGGACTATGCAGTTGAAAGAACCCATAATTTCAAATTACTGAACATATGCTTCCCTTCCCCCCCACTTCCTCTGGATGTAAAAGCATAGTTTTTTAAATGAAGATGCAGATTACTCTTTGTTCATGATAACTTTAACCTACATGCATGTTTGATAATATGACATAAGGATCTCTAACATGATTATATATCATCTAGAAAACATACTTTATGCTACCCTTTCTCACTCCCAAAGGGATATAAGAACTGCTTTCCTGTTTTAATATAATTTTTGAATTAATAAGTGTTATCTTAGATGTGTACTTTCTATTTTCAGACCTGAAAGGCCTGAGGATACTGAATGGGTTTTGATATGTTTGTAACTGAATCAGAGTTTCCAAAAGCCTCAGGACACTCAATTAGTCTTGTTCCCCAGGAGACCTTGTCTGTCCCTTTATCACTCTGACTCTCTCCTGTCTGTTTCGGTGAATACCCAGTCTGATCTGGTGGGACAAATTGAAATGACCAAGGGTCCCCGTAATGGGTGTCAGCTTGGGTTTTTTACCACAAATTATATTTCTAAACAGTTGAAGATTGGATTCACATGCAAATTATAGAAAAACGTAGGAAGCAGTGGCTTTTTTCCTGGTTTTTATTTCATGGATGCAACATGACTGCCAAAGCATCTACTACCCCATCTGAATTCCTGGAAGTATGAAGGAGGTGGAAAACATAGTAGGAAAGGGAAAAGGAAGAACCAATACCTCTATCCAAAAAAACCAAAGACTTTCCCTCAAATTCTTAGCAAACTTTCGCCTGTACCTCATTGGCCAGAAGAGTATCATGTGGCCACTGCTAGGCAAATGGGAAAGCAGATTTTTAGCTCTTTTTTTTTTAAGATTTTATTTATTTATTTGACAGAGGGAAAGAGATTACAAGCAGACAGAGAAGCAGGAGGGGCGGGGGGGAAGGAGGCTCCCTGCTGAGCAGAGAGCCCAACGCGGGGCTAGATCCCAGGACCCTGAGATCATGACCTGAGCCAAGGATAGAGGCTTTAACCCACTGAGCCACTCAGGCACTCCAGGTTTTTAGCTTTCTATAGGTAAAGAAAGGCAAAGAAAAAGGGAGTGGAACCCTCTTAAGTGAGCAAAACTATAAAATTTGCCACAAAGCAACACAACATTTCTACTCTTGGGGCATAATAAAGAGCCTAAGGAAAGCTTCTTGATATGACAGCTGGCTTCCATCATAACCAGTGATGCTTATCCAAAGATAAACACTTGTCCGCATAGGTATTCAGGGAAGAATGTTGAGTTTTCTCATAAATCCAAATCTCGATGAACTTAGCATAATTGTATTTTTTTTTACCTCTATCTTAAGCCCCATCTTATTACTCCCAAATTGCAAACAAAACTCAAAGCCATCTTGAATCACCTATTTGTAGAAACATCCTATTTTATGAAAAATTCATTATTTTGTATTCCTGTAGGTTTGTAAACTGAGGACTTCTCATGTGTAGACACATTATATCCAAAGTCAGGCCACGGTAGAAAGGATTTCATCATAAAATAATGAGCCTCATAATAATGGGTCATTGCAAATATCCCAATAAAACCAAGAGGCCGGAGTTGCTATGGTAGAAATTCTTACTTAAAGTGGAGGGCGGATCTCTGACATTCATTGAAAATAGTATGAAAATAAAACCTAGAAAAAATATAATTTCAAGCATAAGCTCAGATCCATACCCTGAAAAAAAAAA
>CM052810.1:14089387-14113737 GCA_028533885.1 Nasua narica | reverse complement strand
GACATCTACAGAATAGATTATATACATAGTTTATTCACGTTCAGGGTATAAGAAGCCATTATTGACTCTTTGGACTTGAGTGTTCTTTTGTGAGCCACATTTTATAATTGCTTGTACTCTTTGGCAGACAATTTGAGCGCCTCATTCCCTAAAATCTCTTAAAGTAATTGCTGACTGCGGGAAAACTGATTAGTAAAGCAGAGTTGAGTAACTGGAGGTCTCTTGCCACAAGGTTTTGCCAGAACGATTCACACAGGCACTGCAGTGTAGGCCCTTTGCAACTGCCCTTACTTTCCTTTCCCTTCATACTTTTCCGGGGAAGATTTATCATCTCAGGTTACCCAGGTGAAATATGGTACAGATTATTTTTGGAGAGTGTCCCAAATGCAAAAGCCCCCAGTGAGGTTCTATAGGAAATGTGCTTCCCGGAGAAATGCTGACACGAAGCATTGGCATCTCCTCTACAGTTGTAATTAAACAATCAGGTCCTAGCAGGCAGTGTATTTATGAATGAATCTTTGTGCTGTTTTAGGGCAGACTGCTGAAAATCAACACATTTTGCCACCTGAAAGTGAAACTCTCAACCTGAAATGAGTTACTAGAACAGGTTGATTGTGACTAGAGAATATTCTCTTGAAATAAGAATATTATTCAGGCAACATGACCTCCACACGTGGCTGTCATATTAGAGATGACAAATGGGGACATTCCAGTGGTGTCCAGATTGCTCAAATCATTTTATGTTATGCAAGATGGGGTACTCACCTTAAAAAAAGCAGCCCTTTCAAAGTTCACCAATTGCTGAACTTTCAAAAAATTCTAATAATGAAGTCAACATGTAACCTTCATCTACACTGTAGAAATTTAATGCCCCCTTTTAGCTTGCAGTTCAACTGCATCTGAATTCAATTTTTATGGGAGTATCCTTATCACACGACTGTAAAATTGTACTGAGGTTGTCAAGTATATCAACAAACTGCACATAACATTTGTTGATACGACAATTGGTGATATGTAACTTCCAGAGGACTAGCATACTATTGAGACATGACCCTTTTATTAGTTTCCAAATATTTGCAACAGTTAAGGTAGGTTAGTTGTATTTCAAAGATACAGACAATAAAAACCGGATTGCTAGATTTATATATTATACTATATATGTACATATTATATCTTACATAAAATACATACTATGTACTGAGAAAATATGTGTGTATTCAAAATCCTACATATTGACAAGAATAAAAATTTGTCTGTGTGAGTTTTAACACCAAAACTGGGTTTTCATAGCCACTTGAGACTTTTTTCTTTTGAAAATGCATCCCAAATGTAAAAACTATTGAAATGTTTGAATCTCATTTAAAAAAAAGAAACGAATAGCATCAGCTGTCTTTGGATATAAAGTAATAACTTTCTTTCAGTAGCACCTGTACTTGCTTTCCAAGATACACTTGTCACTTTAGCTTAACAACTCCAACAAGATCCTTTTATTGCCATCTGTGTCTCAGGCAGCAGGCATTTCTGGCTTTATAGTTGGAAGCAACAGTCAAAGTTACAGTTGAAGTTGATTAAAGATGACAACAAATTATAACCCTATATAGAAACCAACAATGACATGTTTTACCTTGAGAATGGACTTTTAAAATATGAAACCATGGAAGAAGGTGTAAAGTTCATTTATTGTATTTAATAATGTATCCAAGTAAATGGTTAATAATAAGCTCAGTTTTGTTTTCCTAGGATAATAATTAATCAGTTATTCCAAAAATATTTGTGTAAGTTCATAGCAAAGTAACATATGTGTTTATATCAAAATATTCATTTACTCAACCAGTGTTTATTTAGTTCCATTTGGGCTAAATACTAGATGCTAAGGACTATAGGAGGAGAAAGAAAAAAAAAAGAACAAAATGATCTCCTATTTTGCTAGATTCTAGTGGGGAAGGTATAAATAATAAAGACACCGAAAAAATGAAATATGTGATCGGTCAGATAATACTACGTATGCAGAGGAACATAAAGCAAGGATGGGATAGTGAATTAAATGGGACAGGGGTGGGGCGCCTGGGTGGCTTAGTGGGTTAAAGCCTCTGCCTTGGGCTCAGGTCATGATCTCAGGGTCCTGAGATCAAGTCCCGCATCGGGCTCTCTGCTCAGTGGGGAGCCCTCTCTCTCTGCCCGCCTCTGCCTACTTGTGATCTCTCTCTCTATCAAATAAATAAATAAAATCTTTAAAAAAATAAAATAAATGGGGCAGGAGAGTATTTTTGGTTGGGCACTTAGGGAAGGCCTCACCGGAGGTGACATTGAGCTCATCATCCCAGGCTGAGAGAAGCACCAAGGGCAAGGCCAGAGCATACTTGGGAGTATTCCTTGAGCTTTAAGAACACCTTTGTGGCTACGTTGGATGTTGTGGCATGCAGTAAGAAACAAGGCCCCTTAGAGAGTCTAGGAAGATCCTCTGGGGCTTGTGGGTGGATGAAGTTTTTTAAATTTTCCCCAAGTGAAATGGGAAGTTATAGTAGGGTGTCATATATCGATAATGTTATCTGACTTGCTTTGAGGATAGATTATGGGGCCATGGTGAAGAGTAATAAGCAGGAAGAGCAACCAGGAGGCTATTTAAATAATCTAGGGAGGAGAATAAAGTAGCCTGGACCACAGTGGGTCACAAAGGTGGTGAACATAGTCAGATTCTACATATTTTTGTAATTAGAGGATGGATACAAAGTTTGTTGACGGTTTGGTTTTTGAGTGTCAGGGATGATGCCAAGTTTGAAATCGTTGCTCATTTTTTTTTAAAGATTTTATTTATTTATTTGATACAGAGAGAGAGATCACAAGTAGGCAGAGAGGCAGGCAGAGAGAGAGGAGGAAGCAGGCTCCCTGCTGAGCAGAGAGCCCAATGTGGGGCTCGATCCCAGGACTCTGAGATCATGACCGGAGCCGAAGGCAGCAGCTTAACCAACTGAGCCAACCAGGCGCCCCTCGTTGCTCATTTTTTTGTCTGGCGAAGCTAAAATGAATGATTTCTTTTGGAAGGTAAATTTATGTCCTAGGGATTCTTAAGCTAGGGGGTTTGTAGACAGAACTCACAGATTCTGCAATCTGGAATGGGAGTGTTTCATCTTCTTCTTATTATTATTATTTTAGAAATTTAGCATCTTCTTTCATGATTAATGTAGATAACAAACAACTGCAGAATTAGCAATATCTGTACTTCATCACCAGTAGAATTCACTTATATATTCACATGGCATTACAATTGGTGCAGCTATCTCAGAATGTCATTTACACTCATCACTACTTCCTAATAATTATTAGCAATTAGATCTGCTGCCAGGGCTTATTATTTAATGTGTGAATAAGGCAACACATCTATCACAATTAAAAATATCTTGGTAACTTCAATTCAGCATAATTGTTTCTTTTGTAATTCTGTGTGTTTTATTTTAGGGGCATGTTTTAGACATTATTCTGAGAAGATTTCTAAGGGCTTCAGGAAAATACCAAAGGGGTCCATGGGCACAAAACAGTTAAAAACACTTCTTTTAACTATGTGCACTAGTACATACACTGTAGAGAATGCCAGTGTGTACTCTCAAAGGTAATATAGATAGTGATAAAATGACCAATGAGTGTGTACTTATTATGTGCCAGGTACATGGTCTAATTTATTTCCTCGAGCAAACCTGAGGGAGAAGTTATCCCCATTTTTTACAGAAGAAAATTGAGGCTTAGAAAGGGTAAGTAACGTTCCCTGGGTCATACACCTTGTACATGAAAATTCAAATTCATGTCTGTTTCCTAGGTGTATGCTCTTACCCACCAAACCATACTGCTGTCCACCATGGAAGGATCAAAACTAATGAATAAAATGGCCCATAGGAATTCTGTTTCAAGAAGCAGAAGCTGAAGCGTACTCTAGCCATTTGTTGAGGAGAAGGGATAAAATAAAAGAGGCAAAGGAAACATTTTCCTACTGCCAAGAAAATAGTTCCTTTCTTTGTGTGTGGGGGGGGGGCAGTGAAAATAGCATTACTTTTTTTCTGATTCTTTAAGTCATGCACATTCATTGTAATATATTTGCACGGTTCATAAAGATGTAAGAAAGAAGGAAAAGGTCCACTGCAATGCAAGTCTGTGAGTCAACCACCATTAGCAATTTGGATGCAATTTGGATGCATCTCTTTATATATGTATATATGTAACATATGTTTGGGGTCAAATAGTGTGTAACTTTTTTAGAATGAATATTACCCCTCCCTCCTATCCTGTCTTCACACTCTTCTACCCTACACCCCCCACTCATTGGAAGAGCCATGTTCTTCCCCTAACACATGTCCTCTCCTGCGTAGGAAAGCCTTGAAAGGAAACAGACGGAATCGAGGGAACCATCGAGCATCGAGTGAGAGTTCATGTGGGTCAGCAGATAAGTGTGTGTGCCAGCTGTGCTCCATCCAGAGTGCCGGGCCTTGGCTCCCTTACCATTGGGCAACATGCTTAATTCCTCACGGTCTTACTTTCTCCTTCTGCACGATGGGGAGAACAATACTATTTACGCGGCTGAGTGTTTGTGAGGCTTCAGTGAGTCATTGCATGAACACTTCCTGCAGAAGGATGTGGTCCGAGTCCGAAGCTGTGGCTGCGGTATCACTGTCCAGCAGTCCCATCGGGCACCCTTCTTCTCAGCAGCTCCGTTCAAGTCACACGGAAGTGGTTCTCGGTTGGCTGGACACACCCAGCAGAGAACCCAAGGTCCTCCTTCAACCCCAGCATATTAGGAACATTCTCTGAATTTTTATTTATAAAAGGACATTGTTCCAATTTCAGACTATATGAATATACAGGTGATATAAGTCATATGACTTACACAGATTTGTTTTGGGGAATAAAATAATGCATATTCACATGAATAATCAATTCTATAGTGAGGGAGTAAAAGGCATCTAGTTGGGTATTCTGATACACTAATTGTATCAGGTATTTATTTCTATTTCTCTGACTAGAAACTCATTAAGAAAATCAATATTTTTGGCCAATCCTACCTCTCACTCTTAGATTTTTGTGTGCTCCAGGGCTTGCCAGGGGCTATAGGGACCGACACTTTTTACTAATTGCTGTCAGATTGTAGTTGAGTGATTAAATCACAGAAGAGAAAGAGAAACTAAAGGAACAAGGCATAATTTGTTGGGTAAGATTGTTCCACAGCATCCTACCATTTTGCTAAGAATCTCAGCACTGGCAGTAGTTTGATCAGCTTTGGTGTATTATGAGAAGAGCATGAAAGGAGAGATGTTACAGAATTCTAAGGAAAATATTTACTCGCTAACTAAAAGAGGTTCACACCTGTTTTCACTTGATCTATGAGCCTCACTTAAAATGTGTTTTCATTACAAATCTGGAAAATGTCAGAGAATGAACTTGGAAGGTAAATAGGTTGGAAACTATTCTATTTATTAAAATAGAAATAGATGTTGTAGTCATGTTTTTTTTTTTTAAGTGACGATTCTGTTTTTGGCCCCTCTAAGTTCATAGACAACAAGTGCCTTGAATTTAGTGTTCATCGTTTAATATACTTATTTTTATTCATCCATGACGTCTCCTCATTGAGCATTTAGTGTGAAAGCATATTCATGATTTAATAGACTTCAAACAGATCTTTTCTCAGCCTCCAAATGTTAGATACCTCCTCACGCAGCACATTCCATCCCCAGGAACATGCTGGCTAATCCTCTTCACTTCAAAGCCATAAGGCTTTTCAGACATTCTGTATTCCTGAGTTGAGTAGTTCTCAATATATCAGCATCCTCCTGTTCTCAGCAGTACATTGAACTTCTGTCTTCAGAAAACACGCATTAACGATTCCTGTGTCCTTGTTGTGAGTGGCCATTGATCACTTTAAACTATGTCATCCCATCAGCTTGTAAATATGGAATACATTACTTTCCACTAAATACATTATGCTGTCCATTTCCCCATTGAAACCGACCTCCTGTGTTTCAACCTGTTAGCCTTTCGAAATTGGTCTCTACTTTATTTCCCTTAGATTTAGCTACTTCGTTATTTTAAAAAGTTTGTATCTTCTCTAAATTTGGAAATTTCACTTTCTCTGGATCCTTTTTTTTAAAAAACCATACAAGGTCATTCTTGAGATTTATCAGTAGAGGATATATGTCTGTATATATGTATATTATTGCTCCGATTTACCTTAATGTATTGTTTCCACTGAAAGCCACTTCTTAGTCATCTTAAGAAATTATGTGTGTAGCCATTACAGTTTTATTTACAACAGTCATCATTTAGAAACAGCCAAAATATCTAACAATAGGAAGTACTCACATGCATTACGGTACTTTCATATTGTGTGTAATGATGCTCAGAATTAATGGAATGGGAAAACATTCACTGTATTTTATTAAAATAAATAAGCAGGTTATGATTTGTGTCAACAGTAGGATTGCAGGATAATTTTTAAGGTTCTTTAGGTCATCAGAGAAATTAAAGGGAAAGAAGTATATTAAAATAGTAATCAGGGTTAATGATCAGTGGTAAGGTTGTGGGTGACAGATTCTGTTTCTATGTTGTTTTATTTTTCTTCTGTATTGTCAACATGTATTGCTGTCATAATCAGGAACACCTAAATTAATAAATAAATGGTGGTCCAGAAGCTGACATTTCTTCCCTGCATTCTTTCCCCAAATTTAGAAGTTTGGTGGAATCCAGTCAAATGCAGTCCTATTCAGTGAACCCTCTGATTAAACACACAGCCAAAATTCTTTCAGAATTCCACAGAATTTTCCCTTGAGAACAGGTCAAAGCAAGAGAACAAAAGCAAGGGGTTGCAGTATTGGGTTGTAGAAGTATTGGGTTGTAGAAGAACAAGAACTGGAAAGGTACAGGCGGTGTGGGGGTGGAGAGGGTAAGAATGAGGGAGCAGGGCGGGGAGCAAGGAGCATGTAGCCACAGAGCCTGGCTACGGGCAGGGGCCAAAGGAAAGAATCTCACCTTGGAACCCAGCTCAAATTCTGTTTTTGAAAATATCCTGACCTTAATTGTTCATGATCACTTCCAAGTTAAAATATAGTGAGATTCTCCTGCATTCTTTTGCTGGGTATTTTGTGAAGGACTAATGTTTTCAGTAGACATGAAAGCATGAAAAATGATTTTAAAGATTTGTATTGGAAATGCAGTATATGGATCTGAACCAAAGGTTACATAGTTGGTTATGTACCAGAATGACTTCCAGCTAATAGAAGAAATAAGAACCGTTGTTCCTAAACCGATAGAAGAGCCCCATGCTTTTGACAAAGGGGAGCCAACCTTGGAGACATTTTTGGCTTTTTTAATAACTCAAGAACTGAGCATTCCTCGGTGAACAAGCCCTTGCCTGGCTTGCCAACAAATAACAAGGGAGGCTCACTGGACCCTTGATTGAAATCCCATCTTGCTCTGCCGTGTTTTAGAATGTCCTTGTGTTTTATCTCACCCTTTGCTGTCTGGGGAAAATAATATGCTACTCATGGGTGTATGTTTACAAGTAGAAGACATGGTTTATTTCTCAATTCGGAGCACTTCTGGATTTATAATTAGTTGCTGGGAAGTAAATATTCAAAATGCTTTATTTTGAATTAGCATGAGTAAATGGTAACAAGAGATATATCATTTCTATTCTTGAGAGTACATGACAGTTTATCATCACACTAAAGCACACATCTGCTGGCCATTTCAAGGAAAAACAATACACTCTGAAAGACCAATCTAGCTCCCACTTCACCAAATCCTCACAGTGTGCAGAAGGGAAGGTGACCCAAAATATGATGGAAATGATTTCCATTGGAATGATAGGCTCTTTGGATATTTTATATGATTTTTAGGGTTTTTTTTAAAGATTTTATTTATTTATTTGACAGAGAGGAAAGAGATCACAAGTAGGCAGAGAGGCAGGCAGAGAGAGAGGGGGAAGCAGGCTCCCCGCCGAGCAGAGATCCCGATGTGGGGCTCGATCCCAGGTCCCTGAGATCATGACCTGAGCTGAAGGCAGAGGCTTTAACCCACTGAGCCACCCAGGCGCCCCTGATTTTTAGTTTTAAGAGTCCATAAATTTATGAGCAAACGACAACAAAACCCAAAACTATTTTCAAAAGACAACCTCCCTCAATTATTAGTGTGGAATTCAGGAATAAAAAGAGAATTAAATTATAAGTTAGAGGTATGCTTCTTGCCATTTCACATAATATGACCACATAAAATAGCTTATGAATTTACTAAAGGTCATTAATCACATTGATTAATGTCCTGAATTAACTTCTTAGGATTTAGTAAAATTTGTTGAAATGGTCCCAACTTAGGTTTGTCGTTTATATTCTGTTTTTTCATTAATAAGTATAAACTGAAGACACTTTCCATATTGGACGAGTGAAAACTGTGGATTGTTTGTAAACTAGCCAACAATGTACTTTAGTCAGTTTTTCTTGGCAAATTCACATTTAATGTTATCCATCGCCAGAAATCTGTTCCATAATGATGTCATCAACAGTTTGGGATGAGAAAAAGCTATGAAAAAAAGCTGTAAGAATGCAGATGGGAAAGTAATTCCTGCATATTTCATTGACCATATGTTCCCCCCTCCCTAACTTTACTTATTGGACTATCAAACTAAAATCCTCCTTTGAATCTTGTGGTCTTCTAAGTTTATTTTAATTTTTCCCCCATAGTGAATTATAGTGGTAGTATTTTCTTGTTAGACTGTTTCATTAAAATATTAATTAGGTCCTCTAACTTATGAGAAACTTATCATTATAATTTTAGATAGAAGTGCCAATAAGTTTAACTGCATCCCTGGCATCCGGTATCCTGATGTTTGATGGAATAGGGGATAATCAGGCTTTTTGGCCTCCTATTATCATGACATGAAGAAAACCAAACAACAGCCAACACTTATGCTTGGAAAGCAAAGTAACAGTGAAACCCTCCTTGACCTTGTAATGACATTTATGCTAAAACACAGGGCTAATGCCATGTCAATGTAAGTGTATGTGACACTCCCATTAAAAAGTATTCAATTACCCCAGAGACCCACTGACTCATAGATTCTCTGTGACATTAATGGGGTTATCAAGATATGGTCTTTGAATTTCTTTAGCTGTCCATCTAAATTTAATAAGCTGAACTATGTTTAAATACCATGTGTGGGAGCTAAACAACTGGGCTAATTATGTGCCCAAATATATGCAAAATTATATTTTATGTGTCATTCAAGCATTTCTTTAAGGTTGAAAAACATTCTTATGTGGATAAATGTGTAAATGCTTTTTTATAATATGGGTGTTCCTTTAGTAAATCATTATTATACACCCCTTGTGTACAAGAATGAGTCCCCCTTGTAGGGGAGATAAAACATGTGCCGAAATGTCTACAGTACAATGTAGAAAATGGCCAGCTTTGTGAGAAATTTAAAGGGAAAAAAGGGGTGGTATTCAGAAAGAGATGAGACTTAACTGGAGAAGATTATTACAAGGAACTCATGAGAACTTGGGGATAGCCTTGATTTGAGGCCTGCTGAGACTAGGTATAATTTAGGATGTGGACGAGCTGAGAGTTTTCTCCCACCTGGGTCACCTCACTGTGCTCAGTCATGAGTGTTCATGGGGTCTTCTTCATCATGATTACTAAAGTTTAATCTATGATTCTTCCATTACTTCACTCCAATTCATTAATTTCAAGTCACAGTTTTTTGCTTACTCAAACTTCAGTTTATTCATTAGTTCAGTTCACTCAGATTTTTCATGCTTACCTTTCAGTTTCAGCTCCTGGAACCAATAACCCTGCTCTCTCTGTCTTTCTTTGTTCAAAGTCCTGAGAAAAAATTGCCTGGGCCAGCTGGTCACCACACTGAATGGGCAATCTATCAGTTGGTGTCCTTGGGTCAGATCCCCATCTCTGGTGCTATCCCCTGCAGACAGCAATATGAAAGCAAATATCTTGCTGCATAAACATGGGCCTCATTCCTTGGGCAGGGAGCGTAAAGAACTCTTTCCCAAAGGTCCTATGGGTGTGTTGGCCCCTATGTCGAAAGTGGTTCAGGGAAGGAATTATGGAGGAAACGGTGTAGAACTATGCTCATCGACACTCTTGCCTCCCTTCTTTTTTTCTGCTGAAATGATGGACATGCCCCTTATATACTTCAAGGCCAACCCATTCATTTGTGCCCATCCCCTCCCACCTGATAAGAGACCCTGCTCTTTGGATTATTTTCCATTTTCTTTCTTGAATTCCTGATAGGATCTAAGAGCAGAACAGAGTAGAGATAGAGCATGATCTTTAAATAATCCACAGCTCCACGTGCTAAGAGAGTTCATGGAGCTCACTTGTAATCTTATATGAAAAAGGCATGACACTTCTCATATATCTTGTTGAAATAAAGTTACTCAAGAGAAAAAGAAATCAACTTTTGAGTGTTGAAGTTACCAATGTATAAGAATGAAGTGACGGCAGTATTTCATATAATCATAGAGGAAATAAGGAATAATTCTCATTACTGAGCTTATCGCGTAAAATTAGCAATATATCCTGGAGTGGAAGTGATGTGTTATGATCATCTGTGATTATCTTTGGTCAGTTTAGCTGACACTTTATTATCTTTAAGCTGAGTCACAGATACTTAATGGTGTCTACACTTAGGATCTGATATAAACAGTATTCTACATAGACTAATAAAAAATGTTTGAACTACCACAACCTAGCAGATAGGATCAATGGATAAGCTGCTGACCATGGTATTTTATATTAGGCCGGGTCAGGGTTCCATATACTCCACCTCATGCATTAGTGTTCATTAAATAAATACTCCATGTGTTACTTTGTAGCATGCGCCAATAATACAGTCACATGATTAGAAGGTACTTAAAAATTGTGTAGTGACACACATCTAATGTCAAACTTCCTTCTGCTTGGCTCTTGATGTCTGTCAAGCTTCTTCTAAATCTCTTCATTGTTGAAAAATAGAGCACATAGAGGCTTGGTCCCTGTAAATGGCAAGATAAATTCTGTAAATGATTTCATTGTTGATTCAGGCATCATTATTTCTCCTTTGAAAGTTTTTGAGAGATCCCTACTTGTATGTAATAAGATCAATAGTTGATGAGTGACTTTCAGTCATCTCTTTCTACATAATCATATGACCAAGTAATATCATGTTAAACTATATGAATCTACTGTTTTTGTGGGTTGAAGGTCATCGTCATATGTCAGCAATTTCATATGGTTTAATGTAGTATTATTTTAAAATCTATTTTGTCCAGCTCTTTGCCTTAACTTCTTTTTTATTATGAACACTGGTATTTTAAAAGGGTTTTAGCTCATTTTCTGAAATAGACTCTAAATTAAACACAACTCATGGTATTTTTTCGTTTGAATGGGTATAGACAAACTATGGATTATACTTTCAGATGTAATGAAAAGGTGTAAGAAAGAATGGTGAGATTTTGACTCCCTGCTGTTTATGACAATGGTTAGACTCTTAGGCCAATTTAGCTTCTGTTAAGTTTTATGAAATTTCTCTTTGGCTTTCTTCCTTAAGAACTCCAGAATTATTCTGGAATGCAGATGAAGTACCACATATGTATATAGTTAAAGGCAGCTGCCTGCTTCAGTTAAAGAATCCTGGCTCATTATGTTTATGTACACCAGAAATCTATTATTATAGGAAGAAAGGGAAGCAACTGCTGTCATGTGGTTGAAATGCAATATTTTAAATATCCAAGGTCTTTTGTAACTTTATTTCACAGTACATTATGGGTTTCAATATCTACATATAGTTCGGTGACTAGATTCCCATATTTTAAGAATCGCATAATATTATCTTCCTTCAAATAAAGTAATGAACTCTTCAGGAATAGATATTGCAGTGACGTTATTTTATTGTCTTAGAGAAGAAAAAAAGGAAATAAAAATACTTTACGGGAAATTCATATTTTGCATAATTTTCAAAGGCCAAATTATCAAATAATTGGATCCCAAAACTTTTGCTGCTATGCTTCAAATTAGTATGCTTCATTTATTTTTTGCTAAGATCGAAGGAATCTGAATTGAAGTATGGTAATATTCTTGCCCCAAACCTATAAATATGGTTTGATTGTCCCAAGTAGATTTTAATAAAGCAATGTGAGAAATGTTATAGATTTATCTACATACTTGGGTTTCCAAAATAAAGAACCTTACCATTTGCTCAGAAGGAAACTGAGTTTCAGGAAAGTCTATTATAGGTTTCTTGGGAAATACTTGTGATTTAGTGAAGTGTCAAAGTATCTCATTCTGATACAGCCAAACCTTAGAATGAGCCTTCCCTGTAATCATGCTCCCCAAAGAAATGAAAAAAAAATCCATAGCTGTGAATTTAAATATGTAATACATACTATATTTGTAAGTATATATACTATATATAAATATGAAATATCATATATATACATATATATGTATATATATACATACAGCTTGTAACACACTGAGAAGACAGGGAAAGCAGAGGGAATTCAGTTTGATGGTAGAAAAGAATA
The DNA here is from genome assembly GCA_028533885.1 of Nasua narica. NCBI lineage: Eukaryota > Metazoa > Chordata > Mammalia > Carnivora > Procyonidae > Nasua > Nasua narica. The sequence continues at coordinate 14,101,180 of CM052810.1, read as the reverse complement.
ATGTCAAGGGCTATGTATATATATATATATATATATATATATATATATATATATATATAGCAAAATTCTGACCGTTAGTTCTGGAAGCAAGTCTTTGATCAAATCCATTTTCCAAGACTATCAGTAGCCACTGACTACTCAGATAAAAGGCCACATATGCTTGATTTTTTTTTTTTAACGTTCCTAGTCAATTCAATAATTGGTTAGGGTTAATAGACATCTTATGTATCTTAAGTTCAGTCCAAGTACTTGAACACATAAAAGATTCATGAGCGGACCTCCGGATGATTGCATTCTGTTCTCAGGCCTGCCATCATTTCCTTCAAAATCACATTTTTTGAACCTGCTTCTGTGTACTCCGCTGATACACTGTCAACACTGATAACTGCAGGTTAGCAGATGTTCCTGCTTTAAGACTTCCTTGGAAGATGTGCATTCATAAAGAAATGTTAAGTATTATGTGAAAAAACGAAAGAAGTCTGCAAATATTAGAGCTTTCCTCAGTGTCTACATCTCAAGAGCATGTACAAACTCAGGAAAGGCCACTAACAAACCATTTTTAAGTCCATGCTGCGGCATGTTTTCTGTTTGGTTAAATAAGGCCCAGGACATCTGCATGAGATATTTAAAATGCAGAAAACTGTTCAAATTTAGAAAGTCCAAAACACCCCGAACTTTCCAAAAACTATTAGTAGGGTTCTCTTAGTTTTTTTTTCTCATCCAGTTATTTTAGGAAATAAAGACACGCTTTATAGATTCTGAAGATTTTTGCTTTATAGGGTCTTTCTTTTTTCTTTAAGCAAAACCAGAGAATTTATTGAAAAGAAAAAAAGCCTGTCTGTTTCAAGAAACAGCTAAGCTTCAGGAAGATCAGTGGCATAGATAGGCCTTGGAGGCAACAGCACCCAGGGACTTATATATCACTTTTCTGCTGTCCTGCAAACTTGCTTTCCTTACAGCATGTAAATCTTGGCTATAAAGTCCTTTTGCCTTACACTATACAGGTTCAGCTACCAGAGAGAGGCAAATGACTGTTTCAGACCCTCATTCAGGATTCCCTTATCATAATCCAGCCCCAAAGGGATGCCATCGAGACTAGGCCTTGTATATGGAAGCAAAGAGGAAAGCCAGTCTTCAATGTCTCTGGGTGCTATCCTTGCCCCACCCGTTCAGGCCAGACATATCACCATCCTGCAAACTCAGGGCTAAATCAATGGTTCTCAAATCTGGCGGCCCATTAGCATCACCCTCGGGAGCCATTAACAAATACCAATGCCTGTACTCCATTCCAGACCAATTAAGTCACAATCCTTGGGCATGGGGATAAAGAACATCAGTGTTCTTTAAATGCTCCCCGGATGATTCCAGTCTATGGCCAGGCTTGAGAACCACTGGGCTAAATGATACATTTAAACTTAATGGAGGAAAAGGAGTAAAACCACCGTAACCACCATTAAAACCCCCGTTTAAGAAAAGGAAAACCGTAGAGAGGTCCTAATTGATCTCAGACATTTTAAATCTGTTAGAGTTGACTTTTTCCAATAACTGGATCACAAGAAACAAGTTAACAATACATTTTGCCTCTTCCTGTTTGTCTAATTTAAAGATTTTATAGAAACACCTTAATATATTTTCCTGTCTTGCTTCTCGTCCATGCATATCGATCAGTAGTGAATTTCTTTGTAAGATTTCAATACTTGGTTGATCTCTTTTACAGGGTCACGTTAATACATTGAACTTAACCGTGATCCCACTCTAGTCTCCACAACAGGTTTGTCTTGCATCTATTCCCCACTCCCTCTCTTCTGCTAGCACATATCCAGAACTTCATAACCGTCACCGAACTCAAATAACAGAATAAGAGCATGACCCTACACTCAGCCAATATATTCGGGTATCTTAGGGATCAAGTGATGTCTTCTAACACACTTGTGGGAAATTTGACTTCCATAGAGTGGAAGGAGGAAATTTGGCTTTGAGTTTGCAACTTTCCCCCACCTTTTGTCCTTGAGGGAGCTTCCCAGAGGGAAGACGGTCCCTGTATTGTCTCCACCAAGTTCTATAGGAAACACTGGGTTTAAACTTTCAGAACTGATATGCATTCCCTTCCCCTTTCAAGCATTTATTTTTTTTTAAAGATTTTTTATTTATTTATTTATTAGAGAGAGAGTGAGAATGAGAGGGGAGAAGGTCAGAGGGAGAAGCAGACTTCCCGCAGAGCCGGAGTCCGATATGGGACTCGATCCCGGGACTCCGGGATCATGACCTGAGCTGAAGGCAGCCCCTCAACCAACTGAGCCACCCAGGCGCCCCCCTTTCAAGCATTTAAACTAGTCTTTTTCAAATGACACCTCCTATGTCTGAGTCAGATATGTTGGCATTAAATGTATGTGCAACAATATGGATATTTTTGTTTGTTTCAGGAGATATTTGCTGAGACTTTGAATATCACATTTTGTGTATATGTTAGAACACTTTATTTGACTTTCAGTATAAAAATATGTCTGCCAAAGGGAATGATTCTACTTGGAATAGTTAAGCTATTTTAAATTTAGGTTAGAATAGCCTACTTTTAAAAGTATAACATTTATGTTCCTTTATATGCAAGTCATAATATTCAAGTACTTAAGAAGACACACTGATATCTCGAAATTGTGTCCATTCGCCTGACACATTGATACATAAAGCTTCGGCTTTTAGAGAGAGAAGCAGACGCTTTACTTAGGCTTTTGGCAGAATGTGATGAATGAGGTCAGTGGTCTGCTAACCTCAATTGCTCTCCCCTGGGCATCACACGCTTCTCTGAAAGTATGCTATAGTTACCCATATCATATGTGAATTTCTGTTCAATGTCTCTGACATCCTAGAATGTAGTAGGTCTCCAGAAGAAATCTGGTAAAATAGAAGAAATTGTATGTGCAATTATATTCTTCCCTAAATAAGGATATATAGAGGTCATGATAAAAAGAAACAAATACCGGAAAGGTAATTGAACTCTCTAAAACACAAGTATGCAAATGAATCTTTGTTTCTAGCAGCTCATTGTCATTCCTCATGCATGTTTTCAATTTCTTAATACTAAATAGCATAGGTATTGCACTCAGTACTTTATATGGATTTTTAAAGGTAATGGTCTCAATTCTATAATGTATATGGTTATATATATTATATACCCAATATACATGTTATAGTGGGCATATATTATATATGAATAAATATTATGGAAATAATATATATGTAAGCATGTAATACATTATTCATATACACACAAAACAATCATTTTTCTGATGCAGAAGTAGATTCAAGGAGGTTAAGGAAATGAAAGTTTATAGTCAAGTGATATTAAGTAGATTTAAACCCAAAGCACCAACTTAACTTCTTTTCAGCATTAGGATATCCAACTCCTCTAGGAACTATTAGAGGACCAGAAGTTGGTAAGCAATAAAAATAGTTTTAGTTACTGGTAATTTTATCTCAAAGATGTTCACAAAGCTAAGGCATTTTACCTTTGGACCGGTCATTGAGAGATGGTTTTCTCTTCATGCAACATCACATTTTTACTTGTCTACAGGCATGAAATTTTATTTTACCCTGACACCCATTCCAATGTTTAACTACTATCACAGCCTGGAAAGAGTGCATTACTAAAGCAAAATTTGCGTTTTACATGTTGTTATAGCTCATTTATCCTTTTTATATGTTCAGAGGAAATAAAGGTCAGATAGCGTCATTCTTTGTACTTTTTATATGTAGGACCTCCTTTTTATGTTTTTCTCTCTCTCTTTTTTTTTTTTTTTGCTCAGATGCGCTATTTTCTTTTCTCTTGCGAGTTCTCTGATTTCCTCTTAGCTCTGATCCAGCAGTGATTGTTTTTGTACTTTAAGTAATTATTTTTAAAGAAAAGGAGATCAGTCTGGAGTTCTGTAGTTGGAACACCTCTGATGCCTAAACATGGCAAATGTATTAGGTTAGGTAACTCTCCGTTTCGCTCTCTCAAATAAAAGCTCATCATTGAACAGACATGCGTTGGTTGTAAAATGATGTCTGGGAGATTTCCTTAAAAGCCAACTGCCAAGATGAACTTTGAGCCACCATCATAGCAAGATAGTTTATCAACCAGTGTGATTTAGAAATCTCATGCCTCTGTGATTGAATAACAAGCAACCGTTTCCTTTTTTACCCAAATATACGAACGCTAGTGCTTCCGTCTGCCATGTATACCCTTGGCCGCGGTTAGAGGGCTGAATTATAACTGAGGCATGCATGTGCTGAGTTTTAGCAGAGTATTCCTGCAGGACCCAACAAGGATAAAAATTGATGTCCCTCTTGAAACAGAGTGGTACAGATGGCGCAGGTTTATAGCTGTCTCCAAATACCAAATGCCAAACTGCTCCTTTGATAAGGCAAGGCGGCGTAAAGGTTTAAATATAGCCTCTTGGTGGAATGTCAGTGAATGATGGGTCCCAGTTACAAACATACCAAAATGTTCTCTGTTTAAACATTTTTTACAACCATGGTTGTGGAAATTCTATATCAAGGAAATTATGCACAGGGGAAGGAACACGAGACCTACCTTGAAAATCTATGTGTGTACTAACAAATCAACTAAATTTGAAGGGGGGAAATGACTCACTGGCAGCTAGTGAAGTCAGTATTTTGCAAACACCTGCCATAGTGGAATCTGAAAATGTTATGTTAAACCTCTAGGACTGGCCTTGTTATGTAACAACAATGAGGGGAACTTGCTTTCCTTCTTTTTTTTTTTAAGAGTTTATTTATTTATTTGCCAGAGAGAGAGCATGAGAGCAAACTAGCAGAAGCAGGGGGAGGGTCAGACAGAGAGAGAAGCAGGATCCCCTCTGAGCAGGGAGGCCGATACGGGACTCGATCCCAGGACCCTGGGATCATGACCTGAGCTGAAGGCAGATGCTTAACTGAGCCACCCAGGTGTTCTGGGGAACTTGCTTTCTTAAATTAGGCTAGTTATCTTTTTATGGCAGAGCTTCCATACGATTATTTAATGCTGGCCTTCTAGTATGAGACTTCCATAACATTGATGTTATGGAATGGTTAATTTGATAACTTTACCCTAGTGTGTGTGTGCGTGCGTGTATGTGTGTGTGTGTGTGTGTGTGTGTGTGACTGAAAAAAATATATATGTGTGTGTGTATATGTATATATGTATTCATGTGTGTATGACAATATATACATACATATATATAAATCAATTAAAATGTATATATGTATGCATTTGAATTTATCTATTTTTAATACAAGTATATCATATTCCTTTAAAAAATAAAAGAGCTGCTAATAATGGTATCAGTCTTCATTATTTATACTAGAGAAATGAACAGTAAGAAATAGAATTTTAAAGTATCTGAGACCTTGGTTTTTTTGTTACTGTTGTTAATAAAGCTGGCCATGGGGCTTTAAGGAAAAGTAAAATTATATAGAACAATAGATGCATATAGTAGTTTAGAACCTTCCTAGAATTCACTCATGAATTTATTAAAATTATTTTATCTAGTTTTGAAATAATTGTGAAGGAAATATATTAAAAAGAAATTTATTTAATATATACAGTATCAGCAAGTAAATCAAGGAAGTTATCGAATAATTTTGAAAGCTATATGCAGCTATTTTTGATTTTTTATAGCTAAAATAAATGATTGCCAATGTAAAGAAAGGAACATTCCTTTCATTATTACTATAGTACTGTCTCTCATATATCTGGACCGCAGAAACAGAAAACTCACCAGAATGTTCCAGGAGAAGATGATATTATATTTCCATATATAATCTGTATTCTCTTCAGACTGTTGTATTACTCTAATTTTTACTTCTTAGAGACTCAACAACCTAATTCGTCACAGTTTTGACTCATGTCTGCTTTATAAATCACGTTGGCTTATTGATTCCAGTGGATACAAATATCAGAGTGGACTAGGAAGGGTATATTTAATACTTGCAATAAGCCAAACCAAATAACCCCCAAGTGAGTAGGGTTTTTAAAAAATTACTTTTTTGTGATTTAATATATGCAAAAATACATTTTAATACATTTGATGAGTTTTGATAAATATTATCACTGATGTCTCCATAATCCAAATCAATATTGAGAATATTTCCATCAGCCCTAAAAATCCTTCCTGCACCAATTTTAGTCCTTCCTCTCAGCCTTCACTTCAGCAAATCACTAGTCTGCCTCATCTCACAATAGTTTCTGCCTACTTGTATAATGGGTAGCATGTAGTATATGGTGTTTTGAATCTGGCTCCTCTCATTTACCATATTGGTTTTGAGATTCATCTGCACTATTGCATAAAATAGTGGTTTGTTCTTTTAAATATTTGAGTGGCATTCTACCGTAGCGATATGTCATAGTAAGTTTATGGACTCAACAGTGATTTCTGGTGATGCTGTAAGCATGTTTAACTGTACAAGAAAAGGCCAAACTTTTCTTAGAGTTTGAACAGTTTACACTTGTACCAGCAATGCATGTTTTCTGTTGTTCCACGTCTTCACCAGTGTTTGGTAACCTAAGTTTTTTGTCAAATCTTGTTTGCACAGTTACCGAGATGGCCATATGGTTTCTCGCTTTCACTTTGTTAATATGAAGGGTTACATTGAGTGATTTTTAAATACTGAAGAAATCTGTCCTTCTTGAATACACTCCACTTTGTCCTGATATATTGTCATGTTGGTATATTCTGCAAATATTTTACTGAGGATTTTTGTGTTTCTGTTCGTGAGGGAGACAGGCCTGCAATTTTCTTTTCATATGATATGGTTGTCAGGTTCCTGCATCAGGATTATGCAAGCCTCATAAAATAAGTTGGAAGGTTTTTTTCTTTTGTATTTTCTGGAATTTATGTATAATATCAGATCACTAGTATTTGTTACTTAAATATTTTTATAGAACTGAACAGTGGAAGCATATGGGTCTGAGGTTTCTCAATGGGAAGGTTTTCCTTTTTATTGCAATTACAGTTTCTTTGATAGAAATAGACTTTTCAGAATTTCTGTTTTCTTGCTTCAGTTTTGACAAGTTGTATGTTTCAAGGAATGTATCCATAGTCTACGTTTTCAAACTTGTTAGCATAAAATTGGCCGTAATAGCCCCTTATTTTTCTTTTAAAACCTGTAGAGTCCAGGGGCACCTGGGTGGCTCGATGGGTTAAATTCTCTGCCTTTGGCTCAGGTCCTAATCTCAGGGTCCTGGGATCGAGCACCACATCGGGCTCTCTGCTCAGCAGGGAGCCTGCTTTCCCCTCTCTCTTGGCCTGCCTCTCTGGCTACTTGTGATCTCTCTCACCCTGTCAAACAAATAAATAAAATTTTAAAAAAATCTGTAGAGTACATAATAATGATTTCTCTTGCGTTCCTTACCCTGATAACTTATGTTTTTCCCCTTTTTCTTGATTAGTTTTGCTGTATTTGTTACTTTATTTGATGCTGTCCCACAGTTTTTTAAATTATCTGTTTATTTTACTTGCCATTATTGTATCATTTTAGAGATTGAATTATTTCTGTTGACCTGTCTTCAGGTTCACTGATTTTCCTCCATTACCTCTGACCTGCTCTTAAGCTCATAGTTAGCTTTGCTTCTCAGAAACTCTTTTTTTTTCGGGGCACCTGAGTGGCTCAGTGGGTTAAAGCCTCTGCTTTTGGCTTAGGTCATATTCTCAGGGTCCTGGGATCAAGCCCTACATTGGGCTCTCTGCTCAGCAGGGAGCCTGCTTACCCCCCTTGACAGATTCATCTGTCAAGTGAATGAATAAAATCTTTAAAAAAAAAAACAAAACTCTTTTTTTCATTTTAGAATTCCCATTTGCTCCACTTCTCTCCTGGAATTCCCTGTTTACTTAAGAACTATTCAGTAATATTTATGCAATATTAAATACTAAAGTAGTAACTATAAGCAACAAAAAACCTGAAGTTGAAGCACTTTTCAGACAGCAGTCTTTCCAGGAAAGATCTGGCTTAATAAGAGTGATTGCTCTTAGAAGCTAAAGAAATTGACCATGATGTTATTTCTAGTTCATGACTGTGTAACAATAGTCAAAAGACAGTAACAACTAGATTATTTTTATTTCCTGTATGGCCCTCCACAGTGCTACTCTTTTCCTATCTAAATTAGGGCCCAACTTCTGGTTTGTCTGGGAGTTATAGCACCAGCAGTTTCAGTACTCAAAGTACTGAGTCCCAGAAACTTAGTTCCTTAGTTCACAGTGAACTGGAGGAGTGGTCATCTGATTTATACGTGACCTGAATTGACTCATTCAGTAATCAAATTATTAGTCTATAATTTTCTTAATTGATAGAATATTTTAAAAAGTACCAGTGTGGGTTAATAATAATAACTATATACAGCCATTTATTTTTTAAATTCTCACACAAACAACCTCACTTTATTAGTGAGTTAATTGAGGTGCATAGATCTTAAATAATTTGACCATGGTCTTTGATTTGTGAAATAACAAAGCCAGAATCTCTTTAGGTGATTGATTACATCACCTGTTTCATTACCTGTCCTTTGCTGTACTGTCTCAGGAAGTACCTTAGAATAGACACCTTTTTGTGAACTTCAAATAAATTGTGCAAAGATATGTGTGTGTGTATAAAATATATAATCTATAAAATTAACAGTGCACATTAGTACTGTGTTGGAAAAGAGACAGGGTTATCCATCCATTGTATGTTAGAAACTTTAAACAGTTCTCTTTGAATTCCTACCATTAGTGTGGCATTGCTTTTGTAATTCAAAGGACAGAAATACGGAAAATAATGATTTTTCCCTCTTGAATATAAAGTATGTACCTATTTTTATTATTCTAAATAAAGTTTCCTATGCTGGAAAAAAAATATGCAGTCAAACATTTTCAAAAACACTGAGTTAAAAATTCTCATTTCCAAGACAATTTAGGAAGTAAAATAGAGCTTTTAAATTTCTTATACGCCAATTCACCATGCTGTCAGAGTTATTTTTCAATCCTTGACTTTCTTCCATATGTATGCTTTAAGGGCCTGTTGAGGTAGGAATTTAAAAATTTAACTCCTTAGTGAAAATAAGTAAATCAGAGATTAAAATGTTTGTGGTACTTCACTTGTGTGTCAGTTATTAAAGTGTTAAACTGCTTAATACCCCCTCTAACTATAATACGACACAACATAAAAATACTTGCAGAAAATTAAGATTTAGTTAATGTAGTTTTGCAAAACCATGATTCTATGAATCTGGAAGGATATATAAATTCATGCTTTGTCCTTGAGAGTCAATCTGTTTGTTCAATCTGTTCACATTTTGTAGTCTTTGCATATAATTTACATCTTAGGATTCACCTCTAGGAAACTTCTACTCCTCTTTAGAACTGTCTCTAGATCTGGGCTTGCCATGAGAGATGCTAAGGAAGAATGTGATTTTGACTATCATTGCAAAACTCTTTGAACTCCTTAAAGACAGTCTTCTAGGAGATCACTTTCATTTACATTAGGACCTTTAGAGGGAACTCGACAGGTGCTACTTCTATTTATTCTTTTTCTTTAAAATGAAGCACTGGCAGCAGGCTGCTAGGTTCTATGACAGCTCATGACCCACCTGAGATGAGTCAAAATGGAAAGCACCCTTTCCCCTATGGGAGCAAGTGTTAGGTTTCAGCGGTGGAAACACAGAGCATAGTGTCTACAATGAAAGGACTATGATTTGATCTTCATTCTTCATATACTAGCTTAAAAATAATATTGAATTTCTCTGACTTAGTAAACTCATGGTTGAACAAAAATACTCAGTGAGAGAATAGTGGTCGAAGATGATATGAGATAAAGCACAGGACAAGTGTTTTGTAATGGTAATGTGCTATATTAACTAACTTTTCCTTTCGTCAATTACATTTGAAACAGAAGAAAACAGGACACACTAAGGTTATATAACTTATCCAAAGAAAGTAGCTTAGTAGGGACTGGGACCTTGATCTTGCTAGAAGGCTGCATGGAAGGCTGGGTGAAAGAAACTCTTTTTTTTCCCCAATTACGCAACGACAAATGAGCCCAGGTTTAGTGCTGTCTTTGAGGAGAACTGTGTTGATCTGTGCTTTGGAGTAAGCACATTTTGTGAATGGCATAAGAATATTCTGTTTGAGGATTTATAGGAAAGGGGTTGAAAATCATTACCATGAATCGATCCCCTTACAGTGTTACACATTGGCCATGGAGGACTATGTCTCGTAATGAGTTGCTTTAAAATAGGCCTGCATGGAGGAGAGAGTGAGGGACCCTGTATTTTTCAGAATAACCCCAGAGGCTTTTCATGTCTGACTAGACATTTTTCACTGACAATAAGACACATAGATAATGGCCATGGTTAGTTGGTGATTTTGAACTTTGTTTTGCCTACCAAAACGTTTTGGAATGCTGCCAGTCCTCAAAGCTATTCAGAAAGCTGTCCCTGTATCTTCTCCTTATTGGTCTGAAGCACGATTATGAAGCAGAAATCATCCATCCACTTGTGAGTCTGCTCTTAGGCCCCAGGCTTACGCTCAGTTCTTTTGAATTCAATGTATGTTCCTTTTTCTTAATCTCTTCTCAGGTTTTTGGTCATTCATAAACACTAAGCATTCCAAATGACATAGGCTATTGAATTATCACTGAAAGCCAATGGTCCCCTATCCTGGGGAGGAGGGAGGGATGGAGTAAGAAAAGACAAATATTAAAATACTTTTACATCTAAATAACTTTAACTTGAGAAGTCATTTTGAGTATATTTACTTCCAGGGCTTTGTCTCCCAGCAGCAATTATTGATTTGCTTGTGTCTTGTAATGTCTTGAATTTGACATCTGTGTAGGAATAGCTCCTTAAAAGACACCAAGATAATAAAGAAATAGAATCAAAAGGAAATTAAAAATAAACTTATACACGCACATGAAAAAAACCCCGAGGCATGTGCCTTGAAGAATGAAATGCACTTAATCAGAATTCCCGTGGAATCAGGTGATGGTATCACGGTTTTAAACATTAAGCAGGTCATTCTAATGAACAACCCAGAATGAGGACACTGTCACAGAACAATATTAGTTAGGAACTATTTATTCATGTAAGCATTAACGAAAGTTTACTTAGAAAATACTCTATGCCAGGGACTGGTTACAAAAAAATACTGTATCTTTAAGGAGCTCAGAGAGTGACAGTATTGGCAGGACAGAAAGTAAATACGCGAATAGGCTTCCAAGACTTGCAATAATGTTTTTCCTGGTGGGTTTTATGAAGACATACAAATTATAATAAGGGGCTGTTTGACTCACTCTGATGAGATGACTGATCACATCACTCCTTTGCAGTCGGATCTTTGGTTTGAATTGGAATCCCATAGAGTTCCCAGCATTGCAATTTGGGCAAAAGAAGGATTTACAAACTATTTGCCAAGAAAATGTCCATATGCGAAGTGATTTTCCTCACACCAAATTAAAAAGAAATTATTTTTAGTACCTGACAGATACTGAGATACATTAATAAAGACCTATTAAACACATGTACTTAATTTTTGTTGAGTCTTTTCATTCTCTGCCTGATTTGATATATCTACTTCTAAGACAGATCTGCCTCTAAATAATATTGGACTTCAGAGTTAACCTAAATCATCCCTATGTTTGAGAATTCAAATGCAATGACCGGTGTCTGGTTGGTCAATGTAAAATTGTGTTGTACCTTCATCTTCTCAAGTGGTGAGCACAGAAACACTGGCTCCATGTCATGGAACATGATCTGGTATCTGCTCTGATGTAAGTTGGGTGGAA
>CM052810.1:14032355-14088887 GCA_028533885.1 Nasua narica | reverse complement strand
GTATCTGTATGGATAGATATTAATAAGAAGAATTTGAAAATGTTATATATTATGAGGCTCCTTTTTGTTAAATGGAGCCAGGAGAAAATTCCTCTTTAATGGTAGATAAATACTCGATTCAGCCTAGTGACCTGTGGGCCAGTAATGGGAAAGGCAGAAGTTTAGATCCATCAAGAGAAATGATGGCCAATAGACCATGGAGTGATGGGCACCGTTAAGCTGATTTATAGGGAACTGAATGTAACTAAATGTGTACTATTCTGAAAGAGTGAAAAATTTGCTGCTGAGTCCACACCAAGATATGCCATAAGAAGAGACTGTTTATTTTTATAATGATGTAACTATCTTGTTTGTTCATGGTGGTTTTGACCTGGATTATCTCCAAAGGTCATCTTGTTATCTAGACATATTGGTATTCTAAAGTGGAGCAGATAGTAGATTCTTTCCGGCAATTATGTAACAGTCATTATGATTTCATCGCTAAAGGTACATCCAGTCACAAAACCTGAAGTCTAAAGGTTTATGATCGTTCTGAATATTTGACATTCCCCTTAATTTAGCAGTCTGTTTTGTGATCCAAGCCATTGCTAAAGTGGATGGTTTATTAATTCCACAGATACTGAGTGTGCATTGTATACTCTTTTTTATGCCAGGTGTGGTAAAAAAAAAAAAAAAGTTGCACAACACAGTCAGTGTCTTTAAAGATAATGCACGTGGATATTATTATGAGAGGTCAAAAGGTGATTCACGCCCATGGTGCAGACATCCCAAGGCATAGAATGTAGCTTCTAGATGAAGGGTCAAGAAAAATGTTATGGGAAAAGATGCCCCTGGAAGGATAATTGGGGTGTGGATGTGGAGAAATGGGCATAAAGGCTGTTGTGGGTTGAATTTTGCACCTGCCTCCAAATGCCATTGTTGAAGAACTCCTCTCCGTTACCTCCAAATGTGACCTTATTTTGGAGATGGGGCATTTACTGATATAATCAAGTTAAAAGTCAGATCGTTAGGGTGGGCATTAATGCAGAATGACAGGTATTTTTATAAAAAGGGGAAATGTGGACAAAGAGACACGTGTAAGGAAGATGATGAAAAGACACAAGAAGATAACCATTTATAAGCCAAGGAGAGGAGCTTGGAACAAATTTGTCCCTTACAGCCCTTACAAGTCTGCTGAAACCTTGATTTTGAACTTCTTGCCTAAGGACTAAGGACACAAAACATTTCTGTTGCTTAAGCCAACCTGTCGCCAGTACTTTGTTACAGCAACCCTGCAAACTAATGCAGAGGCATGTTGAACAAAGGGAACGAAGTCAAAGAAATCTGAAAAGGATAAGAGAAGAGGAGCCTGGCTGGCATGGGGAGAGTACCTGTAGGGAACCAATACACAAGTGACTGAAAGGGGTATTGAGTGAGATTGCGGAAGAGCTTGCAAGCCAGTGCTGCAGCATGGAGGAGGCCGCAGAGTTGCCAAGCGATAAGTCACAAATAACAGTGATAATGTTTATGGGGTCCACTGAGGTCATTGAAGGAGACTGTTCCCAATTGACGACAACTGACCTAAACCCTTCCTGAATTCCCCAGCTCTACCCTGTCGTGACAAGAACTGAGGAGATCAGTATCTCCAAGTATGTGTTTTCCGTTTGCGGTCACGCTTTCAGAATTTTCACTGTAGGCAGCAGGGAGCGATTAAATGTTTTTGACCAGTAGAATGATATAGGAAGAGCCGCACTTAAGGATGATTAACCTGAATGAATTGAAATGGTGCCAGACTGGGCAAGTGACTGGGAGGCAATCCCAATAATCGAGGTAAGAAATAATGAGGTTTTGAATTTGGGCATGGCAGTGGTAGGAGACGGGGGCAGGGTGTGTCTTATCCCCACCTTATTTCATTCACTGATCTTTGGTAACTTTGTTTCTGTGACTGTTAAGGTGTTTCTTTGTATCTTTTCCTTTCTGTTGAGTGTGGGATGAGATGATAGAGAAGAAACCTAACTCTGTTTTTTTTTAAGGCACAGCAGTATACTTGATGTTGAAACCCCGGAGGTAGAGGTTCTTATAAAAACCAAAGCTAATTTGGTTATAGACATTCTGATAGATACTTGACAACTTACAGAACTTCTATGAATAGATGCAGGACATTTGGTAACTTTTGATATTTCTGCTATTTGAGAAGTATTTACTGCTGATATAGGCAATTTAATTGCATAACATGGGATTTTTCTGTATAAGTTTGTGAATGCTTGTTGAACTGATTAAGGAAGATATGGGGAGAGCCATCAATAAAAACTGGAGGCAATAATATACAGAAATCAATTTGGGTGTCCTGTAGCAGTAAATAAAACTTCATTATATTACGTGACTGGGAGAATTATATTCATATATCTATATATGTTACCTAGAGTGGTAAAACATGCTCATGGAATCGATGAGAAATTGATATTTGGTAACTTATCATAGCAATTTCAATGTTTCTTCAGGGGATGTTATGAAAGCAATGTTTTAAAAATATTTCATAAGGCAAGAAATGTTCATGTGTGAGCTGGCTTATTAGAAATGATAGAAAATGCTGAATTTTCTTGAACTTTTAACTTACTGTTACCTAAAGATATCATGATGCTTTGTGCTGCTAACCAGATTATTTTATTGCCTTATCTGTTGATATATGCTATAGGTTTCATTGATTTTTAGCTGAGCTATCCCTGTTCGATGCATTTTTCTATTTTCTTTTGACTTTAACTTTTAGTACCCTTTTTGACAGCCACTTAATTGTATTGATTTTTTTTCTAAATCAGTTATAATTTAGAGGAGAACATTTTAGTATATTTTGTTTAGAAAATATTGGCCTTATTGGCTAATAACTGGCAATACTCTGAAAAGTTTAGCTATAAATATTGCTAATTAAGTGAGTAAACGACCCTGAGTAATGGGCAGAAAGGATTAAAAGGATTATTCCAAACTTATTGTCTTAGGAGAGTGTCCCCAGAGAAAAGAATGATAAGATGAAAACATGTTTGCAGTAAATGTAATGGGCAGAGTCCTCCGAATCAGTGTAGGAGTTGAGCTATGGTTGGCCTCGGGGGATCCCACTGAGGGCTCTCAAGCCCAGATGGCGCTTCCAGCCTTGAGGCGAGGGGGCTGAGGCTTTAAACCTGCACTTGTTGGGGCGCCTGGGTGGCTCAGTGGTTAAGCCTCTGCCTTTGGCTCGGGTCATGATCCCAGGGTCCTGGGATCGAGCCCCACATCGGGCTCTCTGCTCAACAGGGAGCCTGCTTCCCCCTCTCTCTCTGCCTGCCTCTCTGCCTAATTGTGATCTCACTCTGTCAAATAAATAAATAAAATCTTTTAAAAAAAAAACCTGCACTTGTTGCTCCTAGGGTAGGGGCCTGGCCTTGAACCTGCAGCTTCCAGTTGGATTTCAGCTGCCAGCCTTCCCAGCAATGGGGAGAAATAAATACCTCCATTTAGAAGGATGGGTCTGGGTGCCATACCACAGCATCCTCGACATTCTGAGTTACTCATATCTAAAAAAAAACTATTTTCAGAAAGTGATTTCAGTTTTCAGTATTAAAAACTCCTTCTTATTTGAAATAATTTGGTATTTAGATATCTATTTGCTGGCAGAATTTGCAAGTTTTCTTTGTGAAAACTTACCTTCAAAAGCAAGAAGAAAAGGCATCTATATATTAAGTTTTTAACTGCTCTATAATTTGGAAACGTCACATTTAATATTATTAAGTGGTCCATAGCAGTACATCAGGGTAAAGATCTGTGGGAGTTAGTTTTCTTACTGGCAGTCAGGAGAAAGGTATCTAGTTCTGTTCATTACCAACCATGTGAAGATGACTGGTAGTTAAGAAAGTAAATATAGGAAATAATATAATTTCATTTTTTGGTATTTCCTCTTTAATATTAAATGCATAACTTCTCTTTCCAAAATTTTTCTTTTCAAAATTAGTCTTGTCAAAGGGGTTCTTTTTGTACCTCGTCATGACGCAGAATTTATATTTTAGGTATATGAATATTTAAAAGGATGAATCACTTTAATTGGGATTTCATATGTATTTAAGAATTACCTTTGGTATGTAGCAAGGCTAACGTATCTATCCTTGGAGTCGTCTGGTGTGGTACTTAAAACATTAGTCATCCAGAGGCTTGACTGAGTCTGTCCATATTCTATTCTCAGTTTCCTTAACTATCTGAACACTATTTATATTTTGCCTTGAAGTGTTATTTATATTTTTTACGTGCATGTTTTATTTACCCAGTTGAGCAGTATGTCCCTTTTGAGTAAAATTGTTTTTTTCTTTGTAGGAACATGCTGTTGTATATCTTGGATACTCCATACTTATTGCTGGAGATTTAAGATGATCTGGGTTTATTACCTCAAACCTCTTTAGTCTCAATATTCTACCTCAAAATTTTTGAATGTGCTGTATACTACTTCAAAGGATTTTTGTAAAGATTGAAATAGATGACATTTTCTAGTCACTCAGATGTCATCTGAAGTTTGCAGAACAAGAAAAGAGAAAGGACCTAAGTTCCTTATAATGTCACTGAGTCTATTAGGGGACTGTATTTTCTTCACTGAACTGTGTCTAGCTCCTAAAACAGTGCCTGGTAATCAGTTAGTACTTCATAACTATATGTTTGCTAAATAAAAATTTTATTAACGTGTAATAGAGTATTTTTCATCTTAAAAAAAGAGTGGCATTTAAAACTTCCAACCAAGTTATTCAATCAGAAAATATCAAGTATGCCTAAGTTTAAGGAGGCATAGGTAATTTGTCTACATGATGGGTAAAGTAAATCATAAAATGTTTTATTATTTCTCCCATTTATTCAGTAGCCATAAATGATGACAAAAATTTTTCTAGTGTGCCAAATTATCAATTTATCTTAATTGAAAATGCATCCTATATCTGGTAGCAAATAAGGGTTTTGAAATTGACTTGTTATAATGAATATAGATTATAAGATGTCTTATCATCTTTTTAAGCAACTACCACTCATTCACAAGTTAGTAAAGTGAACTATTTTTTTAAGGTTTTATTTATTTATTTGAGAGAGCAAGAGAGAGAGAGAGCAAGAGAGAGAGAGAGAGCACGGTGGAAGGACATAGGAGAAGCAGACTCCCCGCTGAGCAGGGGCCCTGCCCACGTGGGGCCCGATCCCAGGACCCCGGGATCATGACCTGAGCCAAAGGCAGATGCTTAACGACTGAGCCACCCAGGCACCCCTAGAGTGAACTACACAAAAGTGTATTTTCTCCTTCATCTGAGACTTCTGACGTACTATATATTCATTTTGAAAATGGGCTGTCGGAGACAGCGACAGAGCTGCAGGCTATGCAGTGACTTGAGTAGGGCTAAGCGCCACAAAGCTTTGGCTGCTCCAGGGAGACCCGTCAGGTGCCAAGGGCACTGAGAGGCAGGTGTCAAACCTCCCCCTTGGAGAGCATGTCCATGGCCGCCAGCTTGCCAACTGCCCCAGATCCGGCCATGCCTAACATGGTTCCAGATAATCAAGGTGGACGCATTTCAATTTTGCTCTCACCATTCTCCACGTGGAGTGCCAGTTTTTTTTTGTATTGTGTTATTTCTAATTTCATATTGGCTCTGTGGAACACGAAGTGCCAGGAAAGGTATAAGCTTCACCTGCCGTTTAAAATTAATTCTGAGACACCTCATTTAACATTATAAACACGTTACTGTGTTTCATGTGCTTGAAATTTTATTTGAAATGTGGGTGTCCTCTGCCACTTAGCTTAATTGGTTAGACTCTGGTGCTGATGAGCCTGGTCTAATTTTCTATAAGGTCTAATTCGTTCCCCATAGATAAAAAAACAAACAGCATTTTTTTACACTTTTTATACATTTTCTAATTAAGCGACATCTTGTATGTCATGAAAAATATTTTCTCAGGACGCCTGGGTGGCTCAGTTGGTTAAGCATCTGCCTTCGGCTCAGGTCATGATCCCAGGGTCCTGGGATCGAGTCCCACATCAGGCTCCTTGCTCAGCAGGGAGCCTGCTTCTCCTTCTGCCTCTGCCTGTTCTGCCTGCAGCTCTCTCTCTGACAAATAAATAAATAAAATCTTTAAAAAAAAAAAAAAAGAAGAAAAAAAATGTTTTCTCAAGCTTTTTTTTTTTCCCTTGAGTTTCACAACCACCCCAGGAGAAAAGGCTAGAAAGTATTTTCTTTTGTAATCTCACTTTACAGATGAGGAAATCGATGCTTAATGGGATTGATTGACTTGACACAGCCAGGAATTTGCGAGGCCAGTTTCTTTGACTTTAAAGCCCATTCTCTTTCTTCTGTGGTCTACTAACACAGCAGTGCCAAAACTGCAGTCTGATTTTCACATTATTTATTTGTCCCAGAAGTGGCCGACATGGGTTACTTTGCTTTCATTGCCAGCCAATTTGAATAGCAACTTGATAAGTTGCTGTGTATCTCATATTGTGCCCTAGAGAAGTGCGGTACCCCCTTAGCTCCCCTCCCCCATGACTTTTTGCCATTGCATCAGTTTTAATACATGCAGCCCGGTTTCTTCACATCTTTATTCAGAATACGTAATCAGGATTAAGAATCAAAGTTCTGATAGTGCTAAAGAATAATGGTTCTGAATTGAGAGAAACTAGTCTTAATATTTAAATCATGTAGCATTTCATAGTCTCTCTTTTTTTTAAGATTTTATTTATTTATTTGATAGAGCGAGAGATCAGAAGTAGGCAGAGAGGCAGGCGAAGAGCGAGGGGGAAGCGGGCTCCCTGCTGAACAGAGAGCCAGATGCGGGGCTTGATCCCAGGACCCTGAGCCTAAGGCAGAAGCTTTAACCCACTGAGCCACCCAGGTACCCCTCATAGTCTCTTTGGAACATCAAAATAAAATAAATGTTTGTTGAGTTGTCCTGCTCTCATCTTGACTATATTCTTTGGCTGCTGTGAACTGAAGGGCGCTTGGAGTTTCCCTGATCTCCCAGGGGAAATGGGAGATGGGTGGGGGCCCAGCTTTTCCTTTTGCTCTGTGCGTCCCTGAATCCAAACGTCTTTGAAGCTATTTCAGGCAGGTGATATTGGTTCAGCATAAATGAAGCTGCAGGAAGGGGAAATGGTTTTACTTAAAATATAAGGGCATTCATGAAATTTGGTGAGAAAGAAGAATACTATGTCCTCTGCTCCCATCAACTATGTGGAATATTTTCATTTTTTTTGTCAAAATGGGTACATATATTATAAATCACTCTTTTTCTTTCTTTTGGTTAAGGATTGTTAAAATAGTCATGCATGACTAAAAACTTGTATTTTCAAATGTTTTATTCAGCCGTTGCATCCTTCATTTTCATTTAAAGTGATGAATATTAACAGTTTGAATGTTTAACAAAGACACGTTAGAAAGTCATCTCTTTCTCTGTCTCTGTCTCTCTCTTGCAATTAAGTGAAGGGTGATAGTTTTGATGAATATTTATTTTGATGAGTAACTCCTGTTCTGTGCACAGCTCTCAGTCTTGTATGTTCACTAACATATTGATCCAAACTTTATTATATGGAGAAGAACTGAGCATCTGATCCCATTGCTGATTTTACAGTATGTGTAACATTTTATTTCTCTGAGGTCACATGCAATAAATCAGAAGAGTGTGACAAATATCTGGATAATTCAGGTTCAGATGTGATTACATAATTAATCAAAACCATTTCTATGAAGCTGGAATTCTTCACTGAAACCATCCTCATTCCTTAAATTTCAATTTCTTGCTAAATATGTGGAAAATTAATTTACCTCAATAAGGAGATAATGTTTGCTAACAGAAGTACCTCCCTGCTTCATTTACATTTTTTCTTAAAGAATTATAGTTATGTCCTTATTTGTTCCGCCCTCCTCACCTGTGTATTCATAGTGTTCTTCAGTATTCTTAACTATATTCACTATTCTTCATTTTTCATTGTCTGATCTATTATGGACATTCAAGAAATACTTGAAGGAATCCAGCTTATGGCTGGATGGTTCAGTGAGTCCCAGCACTTAAAGCATGTATATCTGGAATTGAAAATTCAGACCAATTGGTTGCCTGAAATTTGTTGTACGGTATCAAGAAGTGGTTATCATCTGTCTCTGCAGCAGTACGGTTTGGGTTTAAATGCTAGGACCATTGCTTATTTATTGGCCATGTGGTCTTGACTAACATATTTAATCATTCTGTGCCTCAGACTTCTCACCAGAACAGTTTTTGTAGGACTTATGAAAAATTAAAATTCATGAAAATGTACCTCATAAATTCTAAAGTATTAATATTATTTGTTATTACTGTTAGATAAGCTAGCTTTACCAAACCTATCAAGAAGATTCACACCTACCATGCATCAGGAGGAGAACTTGGCTTTACAGATACATTGAGTGGGTCTCTGGAGGTCTGTTTGCCCCTTCCATTCCTTCCATATACTGTGAAACATTTCCAAATCTTAAGATTTTTGTTCGCTTATTTGTTTTGGTTTCACCGTTGTTTTTTAGAGTACTCATTTTCTCAAGAAAGTCCTTAGTAATATATATGGAGTCATGGATGGGCTAAAAATCCGTTCCCTAGAAGTCATTACTTGCTGTTAATTTATCAGTTCATCAAGCAGTTGGGATTATGAGACAACTTTGTTTTGAGAAGAGCGAAGATTCAGAGGTTAGACCACAGGAGGTAGAAACTGAGTAACCAGAAGAAAGAACTGAACTCAACAACTGAGACAAGGGAGAGAAGAGACCGGAAACAAGCAGAAATTAGAGAAACGTGGTTTTTCTTCATTCTTAGAAGGCCGTTTCTCGTGTCATCATTATAAAAACTAAAGAATCTCTCAGTTTGTCAACAGGTTAAACACAGAATGACCTCATGATCCAACAATTCCGATCCTCGGTGTCTATCCTAAAAAATTAAAAGCAAGACTTGAATCAATGCTTGATATCAATCTTCATAGTAGCAATATTCATAAAAGATGAAGGGTGGGGAAAAAAACAAGTCTTTGTCACTCGTGAACAGAGAAAATGTGATGTATATACATGTGATGAATTATTATTTAGCTACAAAATGTTATTAAATTCTGCTAGATGCTACAATCCAGATGCATGTACAGATATATACGTTATCATACAAATGCACCCAGACCAAGAGAACAAATACTGTATGACTCCACTTACTGAAATATGTAGAATGGACAAATTCATGGAAATGGAAAGTAAAAGAGAGGACAACAGGAGTGTTGGGTGTTCATCATATAATGAATACACAGTTCCAGTTTTGGCAGAAGAAAAAAGTTCTGGAAATAGATAGTGGTGATGCCTGCAAAACACTGTGAACGTATCTAATGCCACTGAATTGTAGGCTTAAAAATTACTAAAATAGTACATTTGATGTCATATATTTCTTACTACAATTAAAAAAGAAATCTGGTGCACCTGGGTGGCTCAGTCAGTTGAGTGTCCTACTCTTGATCTCAGCTCAGGTCTTGATTGAGGATCGTTAAGTTTGAGTCCCAAGTTGTGCTCCATGCGGGACGTGGACCATACTTTAAAAAAAAAAAAAAAAAAGGAAATCAATGAGGCTTGCTTTTTCTCCATTGTATAAGAATATATGGGACTTACCAAAGGGGACCTAGCTCATCTCTATTTCTCTTACATTATGAGCTTCTACTCAAATATTAGAGTCATTTCAAAGATTTCTTTTTTTCAGGTTTTTAATTTAATTCCAGTTAGTGAACATACAGTGTTATATTGGTTTCCATATGCAATATTAGTGACTCAACAAATCCATACAACACCCGGTGCTCATCACTACAAGAACACTCCTTCATCCCTATCACGCAATTCCTCACCCCTACCTCCTGGTAACTATCAGTTTGTTCTCTATAGTTAAGAGTCTATTACTTAGTTTGTTACTCTCTCTCTCTTGTCTTTTCCCTTTGCTTGCTTTGTTTCTTAAATTCCACATATGAGTAAAATCATATGGAATTTTTCTTTCTCTGACTTATTTTGCTTAGCATTATACTCTTTAGCTCCACCCATGTCATTGCAAAAGGGAAGATTTCATTCTTTTTGATGGCTGGATAATATTCCCAGATAGATATCTATCAATCTATCTATATCACCACTTCTGTATCCATTCAGATAGATATGTCTGTCTGTCTGTCTATCTATCTATCTATCTATCTATCTATCTATCTATCTATCTGTATCACCACTTCTGTATCCATTCATCAGTCAATAGACACTTGGGTTACTTCCATATCTTGACTTGGCTATTGTAAATAATGGTGCTATAAACATAGGGGTGCATGTTTCCCTTTGAATGAGTGTTTTTGTATTCTTTGGGTAAATATCCAGTAATGCAATTGTTGATTGTAGGGTAGTTCTATTTTTAACTTTTGAAGACTCTCCATACTGCCTTCCACAGCGGCTGCACCAGTTCTTATTCCCATCAGCAGGACAAGAGGGTTCCTGTTTCCCCACATCTTCACCAACACCTGTTATTACTTGTGTTGTTGATTTTAGTCATTCTGAAAGGTGTGAGGAAATATCGCATTACAGTTTTGATTGGCATTTCCCTGATAATAAGTGATGTTGAGTGAACATCATTTCATGTATCTGTTGGCCATCTTTGGAGAAATGTGTGTTTATGTCTTCTGCCCATATTTTAATTGGATTATTTGTTTTTTGGGTATTGAGTTGCATGAGTTCTTTATATATCTTGGCTACTGACCCTTTATTGGATATGTCATTTGCAAGTATCTTCTCCAGTTCTGTAGGTTGCCTTTTAGTTTTGTTGATTGTTTTCTACACTCAGAAGTTTTTTATTGTGATGTAGTCCCAATAGTTTAATTTTTACTTTTGTTTCCTTTGCCTCAGAGGACCTATCCTGAAAATGTTTCTATGGCCAGTGTCAGAAAAGTTACTGCCTGTGTGCTCTTCTAAGATTTTTGTGGTTCCAGGTCTCACATTTAAGTCTCTAATCCATTTTAAATTTATTATTGTGTGTGTGTAAAAAAGAGATCCAGTTGCTAAGTGTGCCTTGGGCTCAGGTCATGATCCCCGGGTCCTGGGATCAAGCCCCACATTGGGCTCCCTCCTCTGCGGGAAGCCTGCTTCTCCCTCTCCTGCTCCCCTTGCTTGTGTTCCATCTCTCAATGTGTCTCTGTCAAATAAATAAGTAAAATCTTAAAAAAAAAAGTGGTCCAGTTTCATTTTTTTGTATGTTGTCCAGTTTTCCCAACCCCATTTGTTGAACAGCCAGTTGTATATTCCTTCCTGCTTTGTCAAAGATTAGTTAACCGTATAGTTGTAGTTCATTTCTGTTTTTGTTATTCTGTTCCACTGATCTATGTGTCTGTTTTTATGCCAGTACTGTACTGCTTTCATTACTGCAGATTTGCAAATGACATGAAGTCTGAAATTGTGATACTTCC
Organism: Nasua narica; assembly: GCA_028533885.1. Lineage (NCBI taxonomy): Eukaryota > Metazoa > Chordata > Mammalia > Carnivora > Procyonidae > Nasua > Nasua narica. The sequence continues at coordinate 14,077,444 of CM052810.1, read as the reverse complement.
AGTTTTGCTTTTCTTTTTCAAGATTGCTTCAGCCATGCATGGTCTTTTGTGGTTCCATACAAATTTTAGGATTATTTGTTCCAGTTTTGTGAAAAATGCTGTTGGTATTTTGACAGGGATTGCATTGAATGTATAGATTTCTTTCGGTAAAATAGACATTTTAATGACATTGGTTGTTCCATTCCATGAGCAAGGAATGTCTTTTCATTTCTTTGTGTCATCTTCAATTTCTTTCATCAGTATTTTAGAGTTTTCAGAGTACATGTATTTCACCTCTTTGGTTACATTTATACCTAAGTATCTTTATTATTTGGGATGCAGTTGTAAATGGAATTGTTTCCTTAATCTCTTCCTGATGTTTCATTATTGCTATATAGAAAGGCAACAGACTTTGGTCGATTGTTTTTATATCCTGTGATATCGGTTTTAGCAGTTTTTTGGTGGAGTCTTTTGGGTTGTCTATATATAGTATCATGTCATTTGCATATAGTGAAAGTCTACTTCTTTCTTATTGGGGATCCTTTTATTTCTTTCTCTTGTGTGGTTGCTGTGGATGTGGCAACATCCTCTGTGTTGCTGCAGAGGATTTCCAATACTCTGCAATACTAGTGGTGAAAGTGGACATCCCTGTCTCGTTCCTGATCTTGGGGAAAAGACTCTCAGTTTTTCCCCATTGAGGATGATGTTACCTGTGGGTTTTCATATATGCACTATATTATGTTGAGGTATGTTCACTCTACACCTACTTTATTGAGGGTTTTTTTTAATCATTAATGGATATTGTATTTTGTCAAATGATTTTTTCTGTATTTGTTTAAGTGATCATATGGTTCTTATCCTTTCTCTTATTGATGGTATGTATCGCCTTGACTGATTTGGAAATATTTAACCACCCTGGCAACCCAAGAATAAATCCCACTTGATCCTCATGAATGATTCTTTTTAATGTATTGTTGGATTCAGTTTACTAGTATTTTTGTTGAGGATTTTTGCATCTTTGTTCATCATAGATATTGGTTTGCAGTTCTCCCTCTCTCTCCTTTTTTTTTTTTTTTGATGCCTTTATCTGGTGTATCAGGGAAATACCAGCCTCATAGAATAAATTTGGAAATTTTCCTTCCTTTTCTATTTTTGGAATAGTCTGAGAAGAATAGGTATTAACTCTCCTTTGAATATTTAGTGGAATTTGTCTGTGAAGCCATCTGGTCCTGGACTTTTGTTTTTTGAGAGTTTTTGATTACTGATTCAGTTTCTTTGCTGGTAATTGGTCTGTTCAAATTTTCTAATTCTTCCTGTTTCAGTTTTGGTAGGTTATATGTTTCTAGGAATTTATCCATTTCTTCTAGATTGTCCAATTTGTTGGCATATGGTCTTTTATAATATTCTCATGGCTATATTTCTATGGTGTTGGTTGTTATTTCTCCTTTATCATTTGAGATTTTATTTATTTGAGTCTTTTCTATTTTTTTCTTGATATGTCTGGCTAGAGATATCAATTTTATTGATTTTTTTTCCCAAAGAACCAGCTCCCATTTTCATTAATCAGTGTTTTTTTTTTTGTATGTGTGCTTTTTGTTTTGTGTTTTGTTTCTTTATGTTTTGTTTTGTTTTGTTTCTATAACATATATTTCTGCTCTATTTATTATTTCCTTCCTGGTGCTGGTTTTAAGGTTGTTTTTCTTTTTCTAGCTCCTTTAGGTGTAAGGTTAATTTGTTTGAGATTTTTTGTTCTTCCCAAAGTAGGCCTGTATTGCTAAGAACTTCCATCTTAGACCCACTTTTGCTGCATCTCAAAGGTTTTGAATCATTGCTTTCATTTTCGTTTGTTTCCGTGTACTTTTTAATTTCTTCTTTTATTTCGTGGTTGACTCATTCATTGTTTAGTAGCATGTTATTTAACCTCCATGGATTTCTGCTATTTGCAGGTTTTTTCCTCTGGTTGACTACTAGTTTCATAGTGTTGTGGTCAAAAAAAAATACATGATATGACTTCAGCCTTTTTGAATTTTTCGAGGCTTGTTTTGTGGCCTACCATAAGATCTCTTCTTTTATGTGCATTTGAAAGAATGTGTGTTTGGCTGTTTTAGAATGGAATGGTATAAATACATCTGTTAAGTCCATCCACTCCAGTATATCATTCAAAGTCATTATTTCCTTGCTGATTTTCTGTTTAAATGGTCTGTCTGTTGATGTAAATAGGGTGTCGAAGTCCCCTACTATTTTTGTACTAGGATCAATTAGTTCCTTTATGTTTGTTTTTAAAGATTTTATGTATTTGGATGTTCCCATGTTGGTTGCATAAATATTTATAATTGTTATATCTTCTTATTGAATTGTTTCTATTATTATTATTATTATTATTATTGGTCTCTTGTTACAGTCTTTATTTTAAAGTGTATTTTGTCTGATATAACTATTGCTACTCCAGCTTTCTTTTGACATCCATTTGCATGGTAAAATGTTTCCTTATCCCCTTAACTTTCAACCTGCAGGTGTCTTTAAGTCTAAAATCAGTCTCTTTAAGTGGCATATAGATGGGTCTTGTTTTTTTCATCCATTCTGTCACCATATGTCTGTTGATTGGAGTGTTTAGTACATTTACATTCAAAGAAATCATTGACAGATATGTATTTATTGCTATTTTACTGCCTCTTTTGTGGTTGTTTCTGGAGATTTTCTCTGGTCCTTTCTTGTCTTAGTCTCTTTCATGGTTTGCTTGTTTTCTATAGTGTTATATTTGGAGTTCCTCCTCTTTATTCTTTACATATTTATTAGTGATTTTTGATTTGTGGTTACCATTAGGTTTGTCATAACCTCTTCTGCATATAGAACTCTATATTAAGTTGATAGTTGTTTATGTTTGAACCATTCTTTTCTCCTCTCCTCCACACGTTTTAGGTATATAGTGTTACATTTTATTCTCTTTTATTTTGTGACTTCCCGGACTGATATTTTACTAAAATAATCATTTTTATTGCTTTTGTGTTTCTTACCTTCATGATCTTACTTTTGGTCTTTCCTTTCTATTCAAAATTTCTCATTCTATTGTGAATGGTAGCCTTGCTGGATAGGATATTCTTAACTGCAGATTTTTCCCATTTGGCAAGTTGAATATTTAATGCCACTCCCTTCTGGCTGGAAAGTTCCTGCTGAAAAATCCTCTTTTAGCCTTATGGAGTTTCTCTGGTATGTAACTGTCCTTTTTTGTGTTGCTACTTTTAAAATGTTATATATATGTGTGTGTGTGTGTGTGTGTGTATAACATATATAAAAATATATATGTTATATATATATATTTTTTTTAATTTTGTCACTTTAAGTACAACATATCTTTGCATGGATCTGCTTTGGTTGATTTTGTTTGGAATTCTCTGTGCCTTCTGGATCTGGATATCTGTTTCCTTCCCTAGATTGGGGATGTTTCCAACTGTTATCTCTTCAAATAAATTCTCTGCCCCTTTTTCTCTCTCTTTTTCTTCTGGAACTCCTATAATGTGAATGTTATTACATTTGATGGAGTCACTGCATTCCCTAAATCTATTTTCACTTTACATAATTATGTGTTCTCTCTTTTGTTCAGCTTCTTTACTTTCCGTTACTGTCATCTAGGTCCCTGATTTGTTCCTCTGCTTCTTCCAGCTTGGTGTTCATTCCATCAAATGTGTTTCTCATTTCATTCTTGAGCCATTTATCTCTGTTAATTTGTTATCATAGTGTTAAGATCTCGCACATGTCTTCCACTCTTTTCTCACACTCAGTGAGTACTTTTATGATTATAACTTTAAATTCTCTGTCAGGCTTGTTCCATATATTTGCTTCACTTAGATTTGTGGCCATGGGCTGGTCTTGTTATGTCATTTGGGACAAATTCCTCTGTCTTCTCATTTTGCCTAAATCTCTGTGCCTGTTTATTTGTTAAGAAAGTCAGCTTCCTCTCCTGTTTTTGAAAGTAATAGCCTTATGAAGAAGAGGTCTTGTAGTGCCCTGCCATGTAGTATCCCCCCTTCTCCAGGTTCTGGCACTTCAGGGAGTGTGTCCAATGTGTGATCTGCTGTTGGACCCTGGACACTTTATCCTTCAGGCCAGTCATCTGCAGAGGCTCTTTTTTTCCCATTGTGGACAGTATTTGGTTCCTGGCTTGAATGTGGCATGTTTTAACCAGATGTGCTCTGGTCTGATTGTGACCTGTAGAACTCCTAGGTCCGGAGACATGGTGTTGTCAGGGTTTGGGCCAGTCTACTGATGGAGGAGGGCATGCCACACTGGGACTGAGGCAAGTATGACTGGGAAGGACAGTTCTACCAGAACCCAGTGGAGGTGAGGCTTTGTTGGTATAAGACAGTTAGTGAATGTCCAACTGTGCTTGGTCCTGCAGGTGTTCTATGCTTATGGTGTGAGACAGGGGAGGGAAATGACATCAGCCATTTTCTTTGCTCCTGGAGGGGTCTGTCCATGAATGCTGCCTCTCTGGGACATGCTTGGAGATGAGCAAATAACTTCCCCACTGTGTGCCCCAGGCACTCCTTACATCGCTATTTCCACACTATATGTTCCAAACAGCCTGCTCTGCCTCCTCTCCAATAGCAGTGTAGTATCTTCTGGGCTTTTCCCAAGCCAAGCCTGTTGACCTTTAGAACTCCAGGCTTTAGGTTCCAGTGGTTGTAAGAACTCAGGAAATTCAGCCTTTCTCATTTTCCAAGCCAGTTGCTGTGGGTATTCATCTTCCTGTCAGAGCTCCCCTATGTCTTGGTCTCTTTTTTTCCTTTCTAGGTGACTTCAGTTTCCTCGCCATCACAGTAGCCATGATTTTCTGTTTCTCTCCCAAACCACGTCTCTGCACTTACTACCATCTTTGATGTGGCCTCTTCTCTACCTCTATTTGTGGAGTTTGTTCTGCCAGTCTTCAGGTTGATTTCTGGGGTATTTAGGATGATTTGATAGTTGTCTAGTTGTATTTGTGGGACAAGGCGAGCGTGGATCCTTCTATTCCGCTGCCATCTTTCCTCTCTCCTCAAAGGTTTATTTTCTTTATAGCTTTTTCTAATGCTAGTCTTGCTCAGTGAAACTCATTGAATTCTTAGGTTGCTATTTAGTAATACCTAAGATCATCTTAAAAAAGAAATGAAAATGAAAATTATTTGAAAATAAATAGGTTGTTGAAGGAGGCTATTAAAAATAATTCCCAAAACTTTCATTAATGACTCTGATGTACTGGTACTGAGATATCCTTTATGTCCTTCAGCAACTTAGAACCTGGTTGGTAAGACAGACATAGAACTTAATAATTATCCTATGAATTCAAGCCCAAAGACATATGAGCAAAGTCTTCTGTGAGTGCAAAACACAGTATAAATCACATTAGGAAGGACCAAGAATTTTCTAATAGGAACAATTGTACACAAACTAGGACTTGTGGATGTATGTAATTTCAATAAGTAAGGCAATGTGAGAAAGGTATTTTAGTTCATGGAAATAGCACAGGCAAAGGTCAGAATAAAAAAAAAGCCTGTGGTATATTCGAAAATGGTATAAAGTCCTATTTTCTGTTTTTCTCTACCTATCAAGAAGTTCAGAGCTAAAAGCTTAAGTCATAGTGATTAATTCCTCAGTATTTAATAGATTTTCTTTCTGTTCCTTACTAAATATTTTTCCATGTTCTAATTCAAAGCTATATTGTATATATGCCTTTAATTTTAAATCATCTACAGTCATTTTGGAAGTAGAGTGGATATTGATTATAAATGTGTTTAAATATAATTCCATTTTGTCTTGAATCAGTGGCTTGCTGCCAGCTCAGCCTAAGCATACCTCATTTGTAGTAAAAATGGCGTTTTTGAAATTGCTTAAGCATTTCTGTTAGAATAACACCAACTGATCTTTTCTTTTGAGTACCATGACCATCTAATTTCTTTGAAAATCATAATTCTTTTTTGACACTAGACCTTTACCATACAATCTTTCATAAATTATTTTTACTTTCCAAAAGATTGACTAACCAAATTACATATAACCACTGTATTTTTGCTTTTATAAGATTCTATATGCCCTGCCAAGATTCTCTAAAGCTAATTTGTCTTAAAGGATATAAGTTGTTTCTAGTTAGCCTGTGACCATTCAGGGAGTTTATACGAAAGTGTGTATGCAAATGCTTTTTTCCAATAATTTTACAGGCCAACCTATAAACTTTAATAATCTGAGACATCTGTCTGTTATTTCAGTGTCTTTCTTCTACAGCTATTGCCTGTTTGTCCAGGTGATAAAGAAAACCATTATTAAAAATTCTTTTAGTACATGAAATAACATGATGCCATATAGTCTTACCTTGAACGTAAAAAGCTTGGATTTAGTGTTTGGTTTCTTCTTTCAGTGGTAGCCTCTCCTCAGATTTATTTGATAGCTCACTATTTAAATTCTTAGACCATCCAGATCTTGGCTTGTGTCTTTGAAGTAGAACCTCAGGTTCCAGACAGCATTCTACTTTAGCAGATGTAGATCTGCTCAGCAATTATTCTGACTTCATTCTTATTGTTCCTGAACCTTTACATTTTAAAAAAATCACTGTCACACAAAATATCCTATTTGCTATGTATATCATCCTGATATCTTACTAATTTTGTCAATGAAGAACCAAGGCTTAGAAATGTAAAGTGATATCCCCAAATCTAATAAGTGATGTGGACAGACCTTACACCATAGCCTAAAATCTTTGTTCTTTGTGTTGCTTCTTGGCTACTTTTTTGAGATAATGGAGTGGCTGAAACCCACTACTTTTACTGAATTTTTCTTTTTCTTTTTTTTTTTTAAGATTTTATTTATTTATTCGAGAGAGAGAGAGAGAGAGGGGAGAAGGTCAGAGGGAGAAGCAGACTTCCCGCAGAGCCGGGAGCCCGATATGGGACTCGATCCCGGGACTCCGGGATCATGACCTGAGCCGAAGGTAGTCGCCCAACCAACTGAGCCACCCAGGCGCCCCTGAATTTTTCTTAATAGCACAATTAGACATTTTCCCTATAGGTACTGAGGACTGGAAAATTTAAGGGTGGTTTATATAGCGTAGTTCCTTTGTTAAGGAAGCATCACTTTTGCTTTGTTATAAGTGATATAACTCAAGATTAGTGTTTTACTTAATCCATTGGAAATGTTAGATTTTACCTGCTTTTATTTCACCTTTGACAGTATAAACTAGGTGGTGGGAGTCTGGAAAAGTTTCTTGTTTGGGTAAGAAGCTGAATTAAGGTGAAGTTGAAGTCACCTTTGATGCAGATCTGAGCATATAATGGATCTACATAATAAATAAAGTCAGATAAAATTGAATTTTTAATAAATAACTGCTGTGAGTGATAGTTCAAGTCAAGAGGGCAAGGTGGATTCCAAGGCAACTAGTTACTAAATTGCTGCATGAGGGTTCAGCACCATGGGCAGCTCCCAGCAGAAAGGCTACTCTGGTAATCTGAGCAAAATGGCAATATGTGTCCTAATTCCTTGGTTTTTGTTTTTTTTGTTTTGTTTTGTAAAGATTTTATTTATTTGACACAGAGAGAGAGATTACAAGTGAGGCAGGCAGAGAGAGGGGGGAAAAGCAGGCTCCCCACTGAGCAGAGAGCCCGATGTGGGGCCTGATCCCAGGACTCCTAGATCATGACCTGAGCCGAAGGCAGAGGCTTTAACCCACTGAGCCACTCAGGCGCCCCTATATGTCCTAGTTCTACTCTTTCATTGATCTTATCTTTTGTTCTCTGGCTGAAATTTTATAATTCTATTTTTTTTCTCTTTAATGCTTAGCATGACTCATATAAGATCAGGAAACCATACTCATTTTCTCAAACTTCCCATTCTTTGTCTTTTGTAAAACCGTTCCACCTTCTGCCTGGCTCTCAACCTGATGATACATATCCTCAAGAAGACATGGAAAGGAGCAGATAGAATTTCATTCTCTGTGCTAAATTTATGAACTTCTGGTAATGCCTCTTTATTCTTAAGCTGAAACAAGATCTCAGTTTAGGATTGCAGCTAATCTTTTCTCTACGAAAGTAGAATTCCCACGGTTCGTTTATTTGCTAATTTGTTTTTGAAATGATTATTTTATTTTAGTTTACCGTTTCTTGTTTGAAACAATGGTTTGTTTTTTGTTTTCCTTTTTATAATGATGGTCACAAGAGAAAAAAAAAATTCTGTATTTCTCCTTAATCATTTAATTGTGCCCCAGCCAATCCTTGTATGCTGAGTGCCTAAAACTGGGCTTTAATGAAACATTAACATATTTTTCACTCTATACTCTTTGTAAGCCATCTGTTTCAGCTTTACTGTCCAGAAAAGCTTTCTGTAATGTATCCTACTATCATTTGCTTCTTTTACCAAAACAAGGCAAACATGAGGATTTTAAATCCCAAATATTCTCTTCTTTCAATCAGAAGAGCACAAGTATTTTATTTCCTGATGTATAAGTAACAAAATTAAGGACCTTATTTTTCTCTTCTCTCTTGTCTCTACACTCAAGTCAACAGCTGCTTTCAACCATTGACTTATAGCTTTAAGACATGATATAGAGGGGCACCTGGGTGGCTCAGTGGGTTAAGCCTCTGCCTTTGGCTTGGGTCATAATCTCAGGGTCGTGGGATCGAGTCCCATATTGGGCTCTCTGCTGAGTGGGGAGCCTGCTTCCCCCTATCTCTCTGCCTGCCTCTCTGCCTACTTGTGATCTATCACTCTGTCAAATAAATAAATAAAATCTTAAAAAAAAAGACATGATATAGAAAAGTTATCTCCTAAGACAACTTCTGTGCAGCAGTTTTCAGCAACTGGAAAGTCACTGGTTGTTCATGCCCATAGTGAGCACAGTCCTAAACTACTTTTGCTTTTACATTTTAAAAAATATACTTCATTAATAATACTGCATATATATTATATATATGCAGTATAATATATATATTATACTGCATATAAATATTGGATATATTTAAAAGTTCTCATCACAAGAGAAGAAAATTGTTAACTATGTATTGTGATGAAGTTAACTAGACTTATTGTGGTGATGATTTTATACAATAGATACAATACTGAATCTTTAGGAATTGAATCTTTATGTTGTACACACATACATATTTTAAATATATATGTAAAATAATATGTCAGTGATATCAATAAAATAACGACAATAAAAATAACAACAACACATATTTCTCTCTAAACTTTTCTGTATCTATGGGAGGATAATTGGGTTTCTTCAGTAGGATTAAAGATTGACCATGTTTTTTCCCTCACCACAGTCAAGACAAATCTGTTCATCACTAATCTGATGAAAGACTTCTCAGAGGTGATGACTTCTAGTTTTTCCATGAAATAGTTTTCAGATTCAAACTACTGTTACAGATGAAAAACTTACTCAGTTTACACATCCATAATTCTGAGGGCTTCCTGATTGAATGTGTATTATATTGCAAATTCTTGATTTTCTTCACATAAGGCCAACAACTTAGTCGTTGCTGTCCTATATGGGCCTGGAAGTTGCAATTGACTATATAATTATAAGTTATCTTTAGAGGAGTTTAACAGGCATGTTATATGCGGTAATACGTCAAGAAATTTAAATTACTAAGTAGCCACTGTAACTGGAAAAAAACCCAACATATTTTGTTTTAAATGATTAAGAAGTAATCATTACATATACTTGTTCACATTGCATATACTTGAATTTTAGAAGTTTTGTATTTGGAAAGAAAATAGCTAATATTTTTTAAATACCTGCTATATATCCATTCCTGTAGGGGTTGACTTATATATAATAGTTACTTACATCTTTGAAAATTCAGTATTCTCATTTAATTTTCCTTCCTAATTTCTATTTCCATGTATATAAATTTCTATTTTCATGTATATAAAGAAATTCCACCTTTAGGTCAATCTAGGTCCCAGTCAGGGAGGTTAAATAGTGTGTCTAAAGTCACACACAAAGTTAATAAAGTTGCTGCAGTGCAAACCTAGGTAAATCTGATACTCATGCTTGTTTGACTGCAGCAGACAATGGAATGAGGAGACAATTTTTATAGTGGATGGCCTGCATAGCTATCCCTTACTATTCAATCAATTAACTAATCAATGTATCAACTGTACTATATTACTGGGGATTGTTTATTAGTTCCTCTGTTAGATGTTACATTTCCTTTATAATTCAAGATGGAAAGAGGAGATAGAAACTTTCCTTTTGCCATCCCTTTCTTCAGTGCTTTTCCTCTTCCCTTTTTTCACATCACCTTTTTGTGAGGAAATCTTTTTCATTGCTCAGTAGAATTTAGGGAGATCAGGTTGGACAAAATACCTGAAAATATGTATCTAGTTGGAAATGTGGATACTATGCCCAAGATACTAGTTTTCTCTGTATTTATGTAATCTGTAGTATATATAGTTTTTTTCTTACATCTGTCTTAATTTTAATTCTTTTAGTATTTAAGTGAAAAAAACCATATACATAATTTTTACTAAAAAGCAACTTTTTATGGGTCACTTAGTTTTAAAAACAAAGTTATATATGAGTCTAATTTTTGCTTCTAGCCTGGTTTCCATAAATACTACTGAACAATGATGAAGCTTTTCTCACTGAAGGGTAGACTTGGAAAAATACATTTAAAAAGTATGTAATAAAGAGTAAAATAGTGGAGGGAAAATTTCTGACTTCTCTTTCCTTCTAGATTATTAGTACCTTCATGCAAGGCATACATTTCTGGAATAATCAAACGATAGAGTGATACACTACTTTAAACTCTCAAGTAGTTTTAAATAACTATTAAGAATAGTGTTTCCATCATTAACTTCAATTTACATAATTTTTTACTTTGTGCTTTCATATAAATAACAATTAAGGTAATGAATGTATTTAAAACAATAAGATAGTTTAAAAACTCTGCTCAGCTCTCTTTTTACCAGATAGTCATCAATGTCTATGAGAAGCTGTTAGTAAATATTTAGTCATGCTCTTTTAGGCCAATCTGCAGTTTATTCTGAATGTATGACCCTTAAAAAGAACAATTTTTCTTTATGACTTAAGAATCAGAGCTTTGTAGTATAGAGAATTATGCCTACATTAGTAAATTAGCTAAGGAAACTTAATTGTTTTATTGTCCACTTGTCTCCAGATTTCTAGTAAACTTCACTCCGTGTACAAAAACTCAGTATATTATGTTAAGTAATTGATTAAACCAACCTTCTACAACTCTCATTTTACTATCCATAGATGTTATAATGCCTCATATAATTGTATATCATTTATGAATGAGAAATTGCAGTGCCTATCTGCAATTTTTCCCATTTTCTCTGACCCCCCCCCCCATTCTCTTTAATCTTTTAGAAATAAAGCATTCAGTATTCCCTCCTGAGAGCTCTCTAAATTGTTCCTGGATTCCTTTTACTTACTATCCTGTGTCTCTCTTCATTTACATAGACAGTGCCCTGAAATGGAAGTGAGGTGGTGAATAGAGCCTGCAAAGCTTTTGTTCATGCATTTGCTGGGTGAGACATTGATCTGAGTGAGAAATTGGTTTCTGAAAATAAGGCTTTCCATGTAGTTCATTGCCTATCTCAAAATATATTTTCCTATATGGCTTATTACATGTTGTTCAAAAGTTTCATATCTCTTTCCACAAAAACGAAAAACAAAACACACCTTTAAAATTGTGTTCGTGAGCACAAATTGAAAAGCAGCAATTGCTCTTGATACTTGATTCTTACACCAACTGTGGAAAATGGTTAAGGTTCACGAAGTGCATTACTCTGGCCAGACAGTGTAAGCCAAGGCTGCCCAATGGGATTAAGCTGAACTGAACACCAAAGGCAGGTACACCAGATCCCAACTTTAGGAAAATAAATTGAGTTATGTTACTGTTACCATACAACTTTACTGTGAACACAGGATCAGCCCCTTTAGGTAGGACTCCAAACAAAATGTGGGGATGACATTACTTAAACTAGTGTTGTGTTTATTTCTTTGACTTAACACTTGATTCCCCCATATCAGCCTGAAGGACATTCCCCCCAGCTTGTCATTCTCACTGGGCCCTTCACCAAGTACTCCTTCTGCATTAAAATATCATAAAGTATTTTTTTCACATCTCCTTCCAGCAAACGAAGAAAAGTCATTCTTAAACTTCTAACTCATAGAATTCTGCTGAGAATGAAACCCCAAGAGATATTAAAGAAACTTCCCAAATGTTCTAGAACACTGCACATTCAGTTAAAATCAGCACTAAAATAATGATCAAGCTCTTCAGTTAGAAATGAGTGATAGTTTTAAGAGTCCCTAAATAAATGGGAATTTCTGACATATTTAGAAATTAAAGTTTATGAAAAGGTTATACATACATCCCCTTTTATTACATAAAAATCGCTTCCTAAAACCACTCTGATGTATTTTTGTATTTACTAACAACCTGAGAAATTGATTTGCTTTTTTAAATTTATGTTTCTTGTGTTGACAAGAATAGACATAGTACCAACTGCTACTACTAAAACTTTAATTTTTAGCTTTAAGAAATAGGCACTATTATTCATTTTTAAATCAACAGACAATTCAAAGGAACTTAAAAGCATATAGAGTCAAATGCTAAAAGTATTAAATATACTTTAGATATTATTCATTCATTCATTCATGCATTCCTTTTTCTTTCATTTTTGTTTTTAAAGATTTTTGTTCATTTATTTATTTGAGAGACAGAGAAAGTGAGAGAGAGCATGAGAGGAGAGAAGGTGAGAGGAAGAAGCAGACTCCCCGTGGAGCTGGGAGCCCGATATGGGACTCGATCCCAGAACTCAAGGATCATGACCTGAGCCGAAGGCCGTCGCTCAACCAACTGAGCCACCCAGGCGCCCTCATTTTTGTTTTTTAGAGTGTAAGAGCCAGTGGGGGTTGGAGAGAGGAGCAGAGAGAGAGAGGGAGAGAGAGACTCTCAGTTAGACTGTTCGCACAGTGCAGAGCCCAGCCAGGGGCTTGTTCCAGTGATCCTGAGATCATGACCTGAGCCAAAACCAAGAGTTGGATGTTGAACCAACTGAGCCACCCAGATAGCCCTAGATATTATTTATTTTTAACATGAACTTTTAAGCATGATATATTTACCTGATCTATAAAAGAAGGATCATTCTGAAAATGCATTTAAACATAAAAACATTTATTTTAGACATTGGAAATTATCTTCACAGCAAATTTTCTTTCAAAATGTATAGCGGCCTATTTCTTAGATTACTTAAACATATCTTAAAATATTTCTACTCCAAAAATGAAATGTATTTTAAAATAAAATAAAGGATGAAATTGAGACTTAAAGTTTTGTACTCATTAATTTCCTTTTAGTTATCAACTCGTGTTTTTCAACCTATATTAAAAATGATGAGCCCCACGTTGGGTGTAGGACTTACTTAAATAAACAAATATTTTAAAAAATGACCACAAAAAAGTCGAGGAGGTGATTGCGACATTGCTCATGTTAATTAGTGTTTTACCTTTACTTTTATTATGCTGTGCAGATTTTGAACTTGTTTTCCACTCATTTTTGTTTGGAGGGTTAAAAGGTCATTGAGGAATAAAGTCGTTAATGAAATGTTTTGTAATCATGAGTATCATCCAGTTTTCATATGAAAAAGCTATACTAAAAAATATCTTGAAATTCAATTAAATACAAGAATGTTTGTAAATGTAGAAGATGCTAATGCCTTAAAAAAAGACTTTTGATATTTTTCCCTTTGAAAATATATGCAGATACATGAAATTATGCATTTTCAAGTTTGAGATAAAAGTCTTTCTAAATGTGTTGTAATGAGATTATAACCCAAGAAAAGGCTACATTTCTCTCCTTATGATCTTTAAAATGACTTTTTGACCAGTAAATTATAGTTAAATGTGCTGGATAAGGCAGAGAGATCATTTCCAATTGATATGAATTTCCTTTTCCCTACCTCATGAACTTTGAATTTTAGAGTTTTGGCATTGCTTTGAACAAAAGTTAAAAGTCTAACAGAAAAACATGAACAGGACATAATAATTCGTGTCTAAATAAAGATACAAAATGTAATGTAAGAATGTCTCCTCATTTTTAATCTGACTACTATTTTGACTATTTTTAATACCCATTTTTTGTTTCATCTATTTTTAGCAGCAGCTATGAAATATAAGCAATGAACTCTATTGCATTAATCACTTTTCCTTCTTTCTTTCATTTTTTTAACTTGTATTGTTATAGTTCTTCTTACATTGGTTGCTTTCGTAGCTTTAAATGGCATATTGGAAGTTATATTTCTTGAGCAATCAACTTCTGACAGTGTCTCTTGACTCCCTGCCATGTACCATAAGGAATTCTTTCTTTTTCGTTTTGTTTGGTTTAGAGGTTTATTTATTTATTAGAGGAGGGGAGGGACAGACGGAGAAGGAGAAAGGTAGAGAGAGAATCTCAAGCAGGCACTCTACTGAGTTCAGAGCCCACATGCAACTCAATCTCATCACCACGAGATCATGCCCCCACCCGAAATCAAGAGTCATAGACCTAACCATTCGAGCCACCTAGGCACCCCAGGAATTCCTTTCTTCCTTTCCCTCTTTTAGCCCTCAGTTGTACAAAACTTCTCAGCTAAAGTCCCTGAGGTTCTCTTCATCATATTCAGGAGGAGATCCAAAGCCCTTACCATGACCCACAAAGCCCTATGTACAATATCTGGACCCAGCCTTTCTTTAAACCGCAGCTTCTACTCCTATTCCCCCATTCACTTTTCTCTGGCCTTGGGCTTCTTTCTGGAATTCAGACATGACCAGCTAGTACCTGATGCAGTGGTCATTGCCTTTAGCGTTCTTCCTGTGAACTGACGCATGCCTATTTCCTCCCTGAGAGCACTTGCTTTACATCTCTTCTAAAAATAGCTACTTACCCTCATTTCTCTTTGTTATCTATCCTGCTTTATTTTGCAATAACATTTATCATTATCTCAGTTTATACTATGTATGTATTACCATATTGATTGTTTTTCTTCCTATAATATAAATTTCAGGAGGCCATGCCTTTTTTTCCCTGTTATTGATATTGAATCCACTGTGATGAGAGTAGTACATGACACAGAGCAAACACTTAGGCATTTGCTAAAAGAATTAATTTATATGGTCCATAAAATTTACATGCTGCTGTATACTACTAAGTGTCCAGTATTTCATCTCTAAGTTGGTTCCAAAAATTTAAAAACTACAGTGTTTATAATAGTATGAATATACGAATAGCATGCATTCATTGTAGGATCCCTCAGTGTGATTGGGTCTACAGAGAAGAATGTAATAGTCTGGAGCTAAATACATCCTGCTCAAAGTGAAATATTTTAAGCATCAAGGTTAAATGTCCTTTTTTTAATAACCTATGAATTGCTCGAACAATAACATACTTTTTTCTCTATATTACTTTCATGGATTATCTTGTCAGTTTTTATTTCCCATGGAATTTCTATCAGAATGAAACTGTATTTCATTTATCTTGACAGATATGGTGAGTGTGGTCTTTAACCATATCTCTAAAATAAGCAAGTTCTGATTGTATTGCTTGTCAAACATTCGGAAATGAGGGACCTTCTTTAAAGCATATGCTAAAGTTGCCATCATTGATTTCTTTCCCTTTTTAAAAATTATTTTATTGTGGGGTGCCTGGTTGGCTCAGTGGGTTAAGCCTCTACCTTCTGCTCAGGTCATGATCTCAGGGTCCTGGGATAGAGCCCCGCATTGGGCTCTCTACTCAACAGGGAGCCTGCTTCCCCCTCTCCCTCTGCCTGCCTCTCTGCCTACTTGTGATCCCTTTTTCTCTGTCAAATAAATTAATAAAATCTTTAAAAAAATAAATAAAATAAAATAATTTTATTATGTTATATTATTCACCACAGTACATCATTAGTACTTGATGTAGTATTCCATGATTCATTGTTTGCATGTAAGTGCTCCATGCAATACATGCCCTCCTTAATAACCATCACTGGGCCAACCCATCTCCCCATCCCCCTCACCTCTAAAACCTTCAGTTTGTTTCTCAGAGTCCATAGTTTCTCATGGTTCATCTCCCCCTCTGATTACCACCGCCTTCGTTTTTTCCTTCCTTCTCCTAATGTCCTCCATGCTATTCCTTATGTTCCACATGTAAGTGAAACCATATGATAATTGTCTTTCTCTTCTTGACTTATTTCATTCAGCATAATCTCCTCTGGTCCTGTGTCGATACAAAAGTTGGATATTCATCCTTTCTGATGCCTGAGTAATATTCCATTGTGTGTATGGACCACGTTTTCTTTATCCATTCATCTGTTAATGGGCATCTCAGCTCCTTCCACAGTTTGACTATTGTGGACATTGGTGCTATGAACACTGAGGAACATGTGGCCCTTTTTTTCAGTACATCTGTAACCCCCAACAAAGGGAAGAATCGAGGCTGTGACCTCTGCCATAGAAATAATGGATATGGATATAACCAATAATGGATATAGATATGGATATAACCAGACTTCAGAATAACAATTATCAAGGCAATATCTAGGCTTGAGAAAAATATTGACAACAATATAGAATCTCTAAGGGCAGAAATGAGATCTAATCAGGCCAAACTTAAAAACGCTATGAATGAAATTCAGTCTAAACTGGATACACTGACTGCCCGGGTAAATGAGGCAGAAGAATGAATTAGTGAGCTAGAGGATAAGATGATAGAGAAGAGGGAAACCGAAGTGGCATGGGAAAAACAAATTAAATCCCAAGGAATCAAACTGAGAGAGATTTCTTTCCATTGAATTACAAAGTTAAATCTTCTTCCTGGGTCCAACTGTTTCTCTTTGTTGAATTATTTGGGGGTTTTTTAGCCAGAGTGCTTATGAGGTATGCTTTGAGTGCAAATACATCTGGTAATGTCCTTATTTTCCCTGATACCTGGTGGGTGGTTTGGCTAGGTGTGGATTATGTGTTGAAATCCTTTTTCCTCAGATATATTATTCATTGTCGGTAAATATCTTTTGTCACCAATGAAAAGTGTGACGCCAATCAGCCTCATGTCCCTGTGGAAGAGATTTTTATCCCACACTGTTTTTTTCTCTAAGATTTTATTTATTTATTTTTTTATTTTTTTATTTATTTGAGAGAGAGCATGAACAAGCAAAGGGAGGAGTAAAGGGAGAGGGATAAGCAGACTCCACGCTGAGCACAGAATGGGATGTGGGGCTCAGTCCCACAAGCCTGAGGTCTTAACCTTAGCTGAAACCGAAGGTCTGATGCTTAACCAACATAGCCACCCAGGCCCCCTATCCCACACTCTTTTTTTTTTCTCATCCCAAACTTTTTGTTTGCTTTTATCTTTGACATTTCACGAGCATATTTCTAAGTGTATTCTTTTGTTTGTTTTTGTGTATTTTATCTGTTATTATATGGGTCTTTATTTTTCCTTCAGACCAGAGTGTTTATTACCTTTTTGAAAATGTTTTCCCTTTAGTTACTTAATTATTTCCTCTTCTTATTGCCTTTTCTCATTTATTAGATGAAGTAACTTCAGACATTTCTGATTGATCCTCTACCACTCCAATAATTCTATTAATTTTTTTGCCCTATCTTCCAGGAGAAGACCTCTTATTTGTTGTTTATTCATTTATTTTTTGCTTCTTACAAATTACAGTAGCTATGTCCTTAGTTTTCACAGTCTTCCTACCCTGTTTCTTTTTTTTCCTTCTTTTTCTTCTTCTCTTCCTTCTCCCGCCCCCTACCTCCCCTATTCTCCTCCTTGCTTTTCCTCCTCCTTCTTCTCTGTATGCAATTTTGGAACCAGCGGTTATGTATCTTGACTCATAATTGGAGTGGAACTCTCCATTACTGGAACATTTCAGAGTGTGGGAGGGGGGTTCCTGATATATTGTATCACGGATTGGCTCTGGGGGAGTAGTTCTGTACTTCAAGTACGAGGACTTGAAAAGTGAAACATCTCAGCACAACTTTTAATTGGGGCCAAGTAGAACATCCAGCAGTCCATGAGAATTGAGTGTTCAGCCAGGAGCTTGAAAAAGTCAAAGAGTTAATTAGAAGTTAAGAAAGATTGGCTCAAGAGAAGGAGCCCAGAAGGTCACCATGCACTTTGCTGCGCATGAGAAGATGCTGACCCACACATTTCAAACCTAACTTTGTGCAGCCAGGATTGAGAAGTTTAAGTTGGCACATTTACCCGTGGATAATAAATTTAATTCAAAGGGAAGTAAAAATACGCAAGATTTGAATATGAAAAGTAGCTTGTGAGGAAAGATCAAGCCATAGGTTATATATAACTATATGCAAGTATGTCGCTTGGCTTTCAGAGAATGAAGAAGGAAGGGGGTGCACATAGTTGCGAAGGAACAGACACATTGATTAAGTCACATGATAACAGTACATAGAAATGTCTGATCATACACAGAATTAAAGTGTCATCTAATTGGATCTGAAATTCTAAATCATTTCTACTTTCTCATTCTCCATATAAATATTATTAAAGCATATTAGGAATATATTTTGTTGTTTTAAAAAAATTTTTTGTCAGCTTCAAGGATTTTTCCTCAGAAGTTTTAAAAATGGATATTATCTATATTAGCACACCTTTCTCATTAGGAATTGTGGTGAGTGAAATTATTTAAGCAGAAATGGGGAGAGCCTTATTCTATGTGGATGTATATAGTGTAGCCTCTCCTGAAAATTCCTTTGTCATTGTTGCTAACAAGTGGAAAACAAATGCTACTATCTAGCACAGTCCTGTTTTCCTCTTAAATAATTCTTTCTCAATGATTTCCTTTAGCTTTTTCTAACCTACTTTTCTCTATCGTAACGTGAGATGAACAAACTTGTTCTTTTATCATTATCAGGTAAACCTGTATAATGCACTCCTGAGGGTGAAAACTTTTCTAAAAGAAGGCATTAACATAAACTTTATTTAACCAGTTCACATCAGTGCTCTTAAAAATCAAAAGAAAGACAAAAGGAAATATTATATCCATGTGTCTAAAGATTATACTGCTCTTAACACTGTAGTTACTCCAAGAAAAAATGTGGTGAACAATGATAAATGCAGAGCTGCCCCACTAGACATGCTTCTCTCTCTGTACAATGAAACCACTTCAGGTTCTGTGTTTTGTATTGAGGATTTAGCTCAGTACACACGCCAGTACATTATTTTATGATGGCTACTATTACGGTATCTCTTACATCCATGGAAAATGCCAATCTCTCTTAGAGAGAGCAAATCGTTTCCAGTTAAGGCAGGAGGACTTCAAAGCAGAGAAATTGAAAACAGAAATGCAGGGGTGTCCTACAAGATCAGCCTTGGCACCAGCATAAACCCGCTGTGTCCCTCATCCCTGCTCTTTCCTCTGCCTTATGGAAAACACTAACCATGATCAGTATGACATCGAGACATAACGAAATCTCCTGGGCTGCCTAAAGTGGGGACTAAGTGATTCTCACCTCTCCTGTATGGCTTTTTTGAAATAAGAAAAAGAAACTTTTTCTTATAAGAAAAAGAAAAATAAGAAAATAAGAAAACTTCTTTTTGAAGTATAGAATTAATACATTCCTTGGTGGTGACTTATTCCTTAGTAAGGCTCAGAGCTCATGGGGTTGACCTTCCATTGTCCTCATAATCTTGGCAGTTCTCATGTGTATTACCAGTTTATCATACTCTGATCTAGAGTGCAGTGGATAATTTAAAAACCTTGATATGAAGTACTTGGTGCTTAAACCATTGTTTCATCATATTGAGGGGATTATCAAGACCTCAGGTACCTGAAGCTTCTCTATCACTAACGGTGACATTTTTTTGGAAGGGGGGATGGAAGGGCAACACTATATGGGACAAAATATTCATTTTGAGTAATGTTACAATTATATATGAAACAATGGTATTTATTTTTAATTGAGCTTTTACAAGTATGCAGAGATCAAATATAAAACAATTTGCACTTAAATTAATTAGTGAAACAAATGCAAATGTTAGAAATTGAACACCAAAAAGGAAAATACTTTAAGAAGTTCACAAAGAATAAGAAATGATTAAGAACCTTGAGACTTTTACTTGCAAAAAGATCCAATAATATGCACACACCAGGGACTTTTCTGCATAGAATCACAATATTTTAATTAATGAACAGAAAACCAAAGAGGAGTATAGGTTATTATAGTAAACAATATATGCTGTAAGGTTGAAATGCACTCTGGAAACATGAGTGAATTTAGTCAAAATACTATCTGTTGTCCTGTTTTAATGGCAAACGAGGAGTAGTAAAGATAACTAAATTTATAGGAAGGTAAAAAACAGCAACAACAACAACAAAAAAAAATGGGGTTGGGGAATGCTACAGCACGCTTAGAAATATTTGCCTGATGACTTGAAGTTCAAGGGGTGGTGGGGGGAAATGGTATTTTGAAGACTTATCCCTGGGTCTGTGATTTTATGGAACAGATGAAAAGAAAATCTCCATTTTTAGCAGCCAACTGCTTAATGTCAGACAGATGTTATAGCCATGATTATAGGATTTTATTTAATTCAGAACAAAAGTATTTGGGTCTTATCTTGGCATGAGAGCTCACTTTGTAATGATGACAGAACACAGTTTAAACATTACGCTAAACTATGAATGGTCAGCCGACCAGATTACTTAATTACCAATTACTTAGAGAATTTATGCTTTTAGTATAGTTTTTAAAAAGAGGTTGTTCCTTGCCTGTTTGAGCTTGACCCCAACGTTGCCTATATTTATTGTTTTGCTATGTTACAAATTGTCCTTGGTGCCCATCTGATTAAGTTGAAATCAGGTTTTCTTTTTTCCCCCTTTTAATGGACACACTTATGGAAGTATCTAGATTTTTCAGGATTCTGGTATATCTTTATGTGTACAGTTGAACCAGCTATGAAAAATAAACCCAAAATTAAGGACAGGACTTGTTCTGCATGAATTCTTTTTGAGCCACAATACAAAATAAAAGCTTAGCAAAGGAAGATCGTATCGTAATTAACTGAAATAGTATGTTAGATAATTAAAGCAAAAATAGTGTTTGATGGTCTCTCCATAGGCTTTGTCTTCTACCTTTCTTTAAAAAATCCTTTTATTTTAATATATTCGCATTTTAACAATATTAGTTCTCATAATGAGGTTATTTTGGAAAAAAATTATCATTGCAGTATAGCATAGAACCATGTTTTCCTATAATCCTATTTTTGCTCATGGAATTCTGTGCAGGATGAAAGAGATCTATTCATCAGAGGAAAATACTCAGTTTTCCCTTGAAAGTATTTATTTTTCTATATCTACTTTTCACTTGTTTTCTAGATCATGTTGCCCATACCAATGTGATTACAAATTTGGCTAATTAATTTAATTAATCTAGTCTTGGTCTATATAAGTCCCACTCACATATAGTCTGCAAACCAATGCTATTCCCCAAACTGTTCCTGGTCCATGAAGAGGTAAGAATAGACATTTGAGAGGCAATGTGTAGAAACTTTTATAGCAGTTTAACAGAGTAATTTTTATGCCTGCTGAACTAATAATTTAAAATGACCTTACATTTATATCTTTTTTTTCCCCCATTGTATTTGTATTGTATTTTACAAGTATAATACTGGTTTGTGACAGATTGGGGAAAACATTAGACTTACAGTGTGGAAAACTTGAGAAGTACTAGGCTGGATTCAAGGCAGCCAGCATGAGAAGAGAGGGAAGCTGTGAGTATTTTGCTATAGACAAGCCACAGTAGAATTAAGCAGTGATTCAGATAATAATGCATATTGAAGATGAGAATTCCAGCATAGTCTCTGCTAATTCATCAGTAGTTGCATCTTGAGCAATACGGATTTGAACTCTGAGGGTCCACTTACATGCAATTTTTTTTTCAGTCAATACGGCATAGTATTGTAAATGTATTTTCTCTTCCTTATGACTTTCTTAATAAAATTTCTTTTTCTGTAACTTAGTTTATCATAAGAATATGATATGTAAACACATATAACATCCAAAATATGTTTCGGTCTACTATTTGTGTTACTGGGAAAGGTTCCATTCAACACTAGGCTATTAAATTTGGGGAGTGGGGGAGCTGTAAAAAGGTATACGCAGATTTTTGACTGCATGATGGTCATTACTGCACTCGCAGAATTGTTCAAGGGTCTGTTGTACGGGTAAGTGACTCTCCCAGTTTCCTCTCCTAGTCACACTCACCTGTTCCATGGCACGGTGAATGTTTGGCAATACTGGGCTACGCTTCTGAATGCTCTTGCACCCCACCAGTTGGCATACTTACTAACAGTGAGTTGTTTTTATTCCCAAATGATGGTATCCGAGTTGTCACTTTCTTGTAATTATGTAATTTAATGTTATGTAAATCAACGAAAAATGAATATATAATGGAATATAGCTGTTGTTTTCATGATAAATAAGCTGAATGTTTTAGGAAAATTCAATAAAATCTAATTGCAAAACAAAACAAAACCCTATCCACTTCCAAAAAACATGAAACTTGGTGCTGTTAGAGAGCTATGTAAGTTTGACAATGCGTGGTAAAAGCTATCTGGATTTTGCACGTGATTTTCTTCTCAACTGTCTTTAAGTTCCTGTTTCACCTTAAAGAATTGATACTGGAAATGGTAGGTGATGTAGAATTGATGTGGATCATAAAGACTAATCAAAGCCATAATTTTTAGAGATCTTTCAACTTTTTAAAGAGGCCTCTTTCTCTTTAAAAAGGTTAGGAAATGAATATTTATATATATTTTTTAAATTTGCCAGTTAGACAACTTTTTCATTAATTAATCTGTTCACATCTAATTATATTATATTAAAAAAACCTCTACTATAATCGTACCAGGTGTTTGTATACTTTTTGTACAAACTGTCATCAACATATTTAATGACTAATAATTATTTGCCAATGACTTTAATAAAATATTTATTTTTGTATTGGTTACAAAAGAGAATTAGGTAGAAATCATGACGAATTCTCCCTTGGCTCAGCTAATCACTGTCATGGAAAGCCCATTTGTTGAGATAAGGCCATAGCTTTAATTAAACTTTTGGAATTTTATAGTATTCTCCAAGCATCATGTCAGGAATAAAGAGGCTGATGGAGAAACAATTTGATTTGACTACCACATTGAGAGAATACCGGAGGTGGTGCTCATTGTTCATCCATTCAGTAGTAAAACAAACAAGAACATAGTATTTGCCAGTCACTATAATTGGCATTATATACTAAGGGGAAAAATATGCAGCTTTTCCTCTTGAGGAGCTTACATTCCGGTGGGAGAGACAAATGTGGTAACATACTAGTTAGAATACAATTGGGCAGGATGCAACGTAAATGACATTTCTTGAGAACATTCTTTGAGAGTCCACAAAAGTAAGACAGAATTGCACTCATTCCGTGTGATTTATCGCCTTCTCTAGTGAAGTAGATAGGTAGATACGGAGTGCAATGAAGATGTGGCCAGGAGCTGTACATTTTTTCCCGCTGCTGTTCTTTATTTTCTCTTAACATTAGTCCCCTGGTGATAAACTTACAAATAATTTTAATTTTTCCTTTATACTTAACCTGTATTTTAAAATTAAAAAAAAAACATTATTTCCATAGTTCGAATTAGCTAAAAATGTTTCTTTTCATGTATGCTGAGTATTACAGATTTCACAGCAGCAGGTCCCATCCATGTGGATGGTGTTTCAAGAAGAATTGGCGGGCACATAGTCCCTAGGGATGACAGCTCTACAACAGTGCTTCTGCCTCCTGAGAAACAAAGTGGACTAGCCTGTCCACTTGCCGAGACCATCTCTAGATTGCAAATCCAGCTGTTCCTAAACCAGGAGAGGATGGCTCTGCACAAGAAGGGTTTGCATAGTGTTGAAAAACTTATACTAGTGAAGGCAGGAAATCTTACGTTTTCCAGTAGATACCTTCCTTCTATTTCTTATTCTTCTTCCATTCTTTAATATGTAAAAAGGAATACCTTCGTGGATTATATTTTATTAAATGGTGCTTTTTAAAAAATTCTAGATGATGAAGTGTAGAGAGATTCATCTCTCGGTGGGCTCTTCCAGCACTCTTTGGCAGCCTTTGGCATGACTCCAACCAGACACAGGTTTGTCGAAAAGAAAATAATATATGGCATACAAAGGAGGAAGCAAGGTTTTTTTTGGAAGCAGTATCTGATATGGTTTATGTCCGAATCCTGTTCATTTTGACATTAGATAGCATATCTTAATATTAGGCAGAAATATTGCTAAAAATAATGTTGAGGAACAAATACCAAGCAACACATTTATCACTCATTTAGCGGAAAGCATTATAATTATTTTGAATGTGTGGACGAAACTACACTAAGTTTGTTTCATAAACAAGTCTTTATTTACGAGTTTTCCCTTAATTAGATGACATACTTGTGGGTGCTTCTCCATGTATAACTAAAGTATCTTATTTTAAACACACTACTAAATAGGCATAAGAATATCATATTTTTTGCTTTAGTTTTCTTCTAAAATTTTAATATTCCAGCATATCTCTTTTTCCTTTCCTCTCCTCTCCTCTCCCTTCCCTTCCTTTTTCTTTTTCTTTTTATTTTCTCTTTTTCTTTTTTCTTTTTCCTTTTCTTTTGCTTTTGCTTTTGCTTTTGCTTTTTCTTATCTCTTTTCTCTTTTCTTTAAAATCCCTGGCCTGTTTTAGAGCCTGTTTCTGGCAATTACCTACTGGATGAAAATCACATTTACTCTACCTCAGCCCCTCAGGAAAGACAGCCAACACTCCAAATGTCTCAAATGACAATGCGTTCAGTTTATTAAATTTTCTTGTGTTGCCCTTAAGGGAATGCTAGCAGCACTGGCTTTGGACTTTTTACCAGCATTGAGATTTTTTCCTGCTTTCCTCTTGTATGCATTTATTAAAGACTTTTTTGTTAGGTGGCATTAATTTATTCCTTTTTATAAGTACCTCATTCACTGTGTGTATATGAATTTCTTTTCTCAAAATCTATTTTCCATAAGTATGTTTGGCAGAGGTCCGATGACATGCAGTTTTACTAATGTCTTTATAACGATGCCGAATATTTCACATGGGTTCACCATATATTTATGGTGCGGCACTCCACCAGGCTTGACACTTCTGTAAAAGATGCTATTGCCCTCGTGAAATCTAGGGAAACCAGCTTGTAAACCAGTGATAGAAACTCCTCACTCTTGCAAGCACTGTGCAGGAATCACTACTAACATTTGTGCTCCTCGTCCTCCAAATACGTCTTCTGGGCCAAGTAATGTACCCCAGCCACACAGTTGTAAGGGAAAAGGAAAGTTTGAGTTTACAATTTTCTGACTCCCATTATATATGTTGTCTTGAGGGGGATCGTGCCCTCTGGGTGACAGAGCAGACTGAAGTTCAATACGTGGATTGAGGGAGGAAGTTATTTTATAACGAAGAGAATGGTTTCCTCTGCTACATTTAGCATATTACTATCTTATTAAAGTAAGCGCTCTATAAAACAAGGAAGCAATATGGCTATAAGGGGGATATATGCAATCAATCCAGCCTGCTTTTCTTCCAACCTGAAGTTTCTTGGATAGATGAAATTTAATTAATCTTGAAAATACTGTTCACATCCTTACTTCTTAACCTTTCCAAGACTTAATGACTTTCTGTGTGTTGCGGCTCTGCCTTCTATCTAACTTGCAGACATTCTTCCCTTATGGAGATTGAGAACATCTGGTCAACACCCTCTTGGTAATAACCTTTCATATTTTCTTGATTTTCAAGTAGACTTTGATGCCATTATTCTTGGAAAATGACATTTTTATATTGGAGTTCCTTTTGCTCCATGCCTGTGAATATACACTGCTTCTTGGGCTCATAGACCTTTCCTTCTCAAGAGGTTTTCATAATTCTGAAAACATTCCTTCTTTTTACTGAAATTCTGCTGTCAATTACTTTGTTTGTGCAGCTGAGCATAATTTGTCCTAAAATGAAAACGGGAAATTCAGAAACAAATTTATGTTCTTAGGTGTTTCGTCGTTATTGGAACAAATACACTGTATTTCCAAACTGTGATTTTTGGGTTTGCTCAACAGGGAAGTGTTAAAAGTAAAGAGTGTCAGTGACGTGCCTTCCAGTGTCAGGCCAGCTTTGGATCTGAGTCATTTTACTTCTTTAACAGAGAAGAGATATAAGTTAGGTATCGCTGGTTGAAAACAAAACTCCTATCGTAAGGTGCTAGCATATTTTCAAATTATTAACAGAAAATATTAAAATTAACCATTCAGGACTATGAACAAGTATAATTGAAAACACACCGAGAAAAACTCTATAAATAAGATCCATCAATTACTCAAGGTTTACACAGCTTGCTTCCTCTTGCTTGCAAATTACCATTATATATAAATGTTTTTAATTTCTTCTTGAGTGAAAAGACTATGCTCTAGGACAGAATATTCTAGGAAAATGAAGAGGGATGTGTTTTATGAAGGGGCTTCTCTTTTCGAACTCTATATTTTGAATTACATGAACATTTTTGAAGCAATTAAAATTAATCTAAAGAAGAAAGTTATTTTAATAGTTTTGAACAAAAGTAAATGGATTTCTAATAGATTTAGTGAAATCAACACAAGGTTACCTACAAAAGATGGTACATATATGTAATTGAAATGTGATATCTTGGGAGAACATTAAATAATAGAAGAAGGGCATGTGGGTGGCTCAGTTGATTAAGCATCTGGCTCTTGATTTATTTCAGGTCATGATCTCAGGGTCATGGGATGAGCTGTCTAGGGCTCTATCTAGAGCTCTGTCCTTGGCCGGGAGTCTGCTTGGGATTCTCTCTCTCTCTGCCCCTCCCTTTGTGCAAGCGTGCTCTCTGTCTCTCTCTCAAATAAATAAATCTTAAAAAAAAAAAAAAAAGAATAGATTATCATAGTACAGAACACACAGATTTGGGGAATTTAGGTCATGCATTTAGTGAAAATTTATCCTGTCAAATATGTAAGTTATCAGGCTTTCAAAGATATCACACCTTTTTTTCTGGTGAATTAGGCAAATGTGACCTTCGTGATTCCAGAGAAACCAATACAGATGTGTGTACAAGGGTAAAATACCAACGGTGGTGATGAGAGAGCGCTCCCTTATCTGTTAAGATCATTACTTGTCCATTGACTCTATTAACTTTGCATTCTAAATTGTCTTTTTTTCCCTTAAATATTGATCATTCCTTAGATTTTTTTTTGCCTTATAATAAATTAGTGCCATATTTAAAGTTTCTTGAGGAACATTTTTTCCCTTAAGATTTATTTATTTATTTCAGAGAGAGAAAGCCAGTGTGTGCACAAGCATGCCCATGGACACTGGAATGCGCTTGCAGGGGAGGGGCAGAGAGCGAGACCAGGAAAGAGCTGAACTCTCTGCTGACCGGAAGTTCTGTGGGGCTGTATGCTAGGCCCCGAGATCACAGCCTGAGCTGAAATCCACAGTCTCCCTCAACCCACTAAGCCCCCCAGGCACACCTGCTGAGGAAATATTCGATCAACCTGAGGGAACTGAATTTCTTAGAGTGTTGAACTTCCTAAAGAGGTTGAATCACTCTATCTGTTTTCATAGTAGCTTCTATATCTGAAATTTAATGTAACTGTTTTCCCTAAAATATGACAAATATTGTAGGTAACTCCAATACTCTTGAATGTCAACACGTTATATGTCACAATTGAATATACTTTAGGATAAACAATATAAACATACACTTCAATATTAAAGATAAACTATTTACTAGGAAACTACAAACACCTCTGTTCATAACTTGCTTTTTCTTTTTGTTTCTTTCTGTCTTAAAATGATTGCAATTACCTGGAAACAATAGGGTGCTTGAATCCATTGCATGTGAATGAAATGCAGCTACATCAAGATGGCTGCAAAATTATACATAATAAGCCAGAGAAAGAGGGTGGAGTCTTATAAGTGCGGGTGATAAGAGGATACATCTGAAAGGACAGATATCACCAAACACTAACTAAATGTTTTCAAGGTCTTGTATAGGCCAGAGCTGACCTTGAATTTTTTAAGACTTCTTCAGGAATATTTAAATTGTCAGTTTACCTAAATGTGGCTGCAGGGATCCAGAATGATAGACAGTAGAAGTGAAATCAAACACAGATATGTCTTCCCATCTAATATTTTTCTTTTTTTCACCCGTGAATCTTCAGTTTTCTTGTGTTGGACATTCTTGGGCTCTGCCCCTTCTCCTCCTAATCGACCTTTTATTCCAGCAACCAGGTGAAGGCAAAATAAGATACAGCTTACCTTGGTTGTACTGTTTCTCTCTAATTTTCTGTCCCAAGGTGTCTCTGACACCACCATGGGATACTGGCAGGGAATCTCTGCTTGCACTCACCCATGCATCACCTGGAAATGTGAAGGATTTAGCATCCTTAACATGGGCGGCCCTAATTCCAGGAATTGGTGAAGGAATGCCCATCTCTTCTGTTACTCCATCAGACAACTCGAAAGAATATCGTTCCTCAGAGGGTCATGGTGGAAACAACTGGGAGTTGCTCACCGTATTGACTCACTGAAAATACACTTCATACTGACTTTCCCTCTCTGGGGATGCCTGCTCCTTTCCTTACTCTGGTTTCCTGGCATCACTTCCCAAGTAAAAGCCCTGCATGCCAGCCTGTGTTCCAGGCACTGCTTTCCAGAGGGATGGGCACAGGAAGAGGCATGATTCACATTATTTATGGAAAAGTCCATTCTCTCACTGCTGGCATAGGGCAACACTTTCTCATACATAAATTCCCATAATTTATGTAATTTATATTTTCCAACTTCATTATTAATGTGTGTCAATTTAGAGGCCAATATTTTACATGTATAATTACCATGTTTTAATATGGTTTAATCTGAAAGGAAATGATTTTCTCCAGATTATCTTGTCATATTTGCAAATTGGTCCATGTAATATTTTGGAGTGATTTGTTCAGGTATCCAGTATGGAAAATCTTGAGGGATTTTCACTGGGATATTATAATCCCAATTTATAGATTTATATGAACAGAAATGAGTTTTGTAATTTTCTGTTTTCTCAACCAGGAACATAGTATGTATCTTGGATTTCTTACATTGTTCTATATGCCTCGAGTTAATTTTATTCATATTTGCATGCTAGTTGCTAATTTTATTTCTATTTGATTTCCATTTCCGTGGTTTTTCGAGATACTTTATCTTTTTTAATATTTTATTTACTTATTTATTTATTTATTTAGAGAGGAAGCAGGGAGGGGCAGAGGGAGAGAATCCTAAGCAGAGTCTGCACTGAGCAGGGAGCCTGACGCTAGGCTTAGCCTCGCAACACTGAGATCATGACCTGAGCCAAAATCAAATGTCAGATGCCCAGCCGAGCCACCCAGGTGCCCTGAGACACTTTAATAAAGCATTTTAGATCTAGTTACTATCAATATTCAAAAGGCTAATGATTTTAGATAATTCCATGGTATATATATCCAACTACTTTTAGAAAGAGTTTTAGTCCTAGCATTCTTTTAGCTTATTCTTTTGCATATTTAAGGAAGAGTTATATCCCCTATAGATTAATGATAAATTTCATCTTCTTCTCTATGAATCTCTTATTTCTTATTCTTTTTAAATTTTATTGGCATTTATTGACATTATTTTATTGACATCATTGACAGAATAATGAATAACAGTGGTAGTAGTATCTCTTTCAGTTTTTTTTTTCCCCCACTGTTAATAGAATATTGGCTCTCCCCCACTACTGTTATATTATTTCTTTGGGGTTCTCATAACTACTGTTTATCACATTGAATAAATTTTTTAGCATTTCTAGTTTAATAAGCATTTGTGTCAATAGTTGCTGGATATTGTCAAATGCTTTTTTTCACAGAGAGAGAGAGAAATTGAGAGAGAGAGAGACAAACCAAGAAACAGATTCTTAACTATAGAGAACAGACCGATGGTTATCAGAGGAGAGGTGGGTGGGGGGATGAATTAGGTGATGGGAATTAAGGGGCACACTTGTCTTGATGGTGTATGGAATTGCTCAATCAGAAAACTGTACACCTGAAACTAATATAACACTGTCATGTTAACTAACTGGAATTAAAATAAAAAATTAAAAAATTAAAAATACCTTTTTAACAAATCTGGTAGAATGTCCATATGTTTTTTATACTTAAAACTGCTAATGGTGTGAAATTTACTGATAAGGTTATTAATATTGAGTGATCTTTGTACTCCTGGAGTAAGTCCACATAGTCATAGCTATTATTTCTTTAATATAACTTTGTGTATCAATATTTTATTTTGGCTTTGGGTACCTAATTTCTTAAGTGATAATAATTTGATCTAATGGTGGTTTTTGTCTATCAGGATTGCCTATTTTTTCTTATATGAACATCTTGAATAACATAAGATAATGTGCTCATTGAAAACTCATGAAATTCACCTATAAAAATTATTCATTTGGGATCCTACCTGGAGGTTAATTTTCTGTCCAGTGCTCCTAAGGTATTTTGTCCTTTGGCTTTCTATTTCTATTATGCCTTCTCAATTTATGTCTAAAGAGAAGTATGAATTCCATGTTAGCTTCCTAAAGTATTAGGACAATTATCTGCTCATATTATGTATTTCAGATATTTACAGAAATTGCTTATATATTAAGCCACAAGTATATATTTTTAGTTTCTTGTAAATAGAAACATACAGAATGCATTCTTTGATCATTATGCAATAAAAGTGTATCTTCTGGGCACTTGGGTGGCTCAATCAGTTGAGCACTCTTGGTTTCAGCTCAGGTCATGATCTCAGGGTCATGAGATGGATCCCTAGGTGGAGCTCTGCGCTCAGCATGGAGTCTGCTTGAGTTTCTATCCTTCTCCTTCTGTCCCACCCCCCAACTCATGCACGTGCTCTCTCTCTCTCCTTCTCTCTCCCTATCTAAAATAAATAAATAAATCTTAAAAGAAAAGTGCATATTCATTTTCAAAGAATAGCCAATAAATTTGTATATATGTTAGTAGGTAGTTTTGTATCTAGCCAGAACAAACCTGTTAGCAATTTAACATACTTATCTAGACAACTTTTTAATTAGAGAGGGCTTTAGAACATATACTGTCACATTTAAAAAGTGGAGCTGAAGGAACACTGTGTATCCAAAATATGTAATTAAGATTTACAAAATTGCCGTAAATGCAAGTAGTAGAAAAAACTAAGGACAAAACAAAATGAGCTAAGTAGTCAACTTTAGAAGCTAGGACAAAAGAAACTCAAATAAACATAAAATAGAAGAAAGGACTTAAAGATAAAAGCAGAACAAAATGAATAGAAAACAGCCAAAGTAGATGGTAATAAACCAAGATCTGGTTCTTTTAAAATGCCAATAAAACAGACAAACTACTGGCAAGACTAATCAAGAATAAAGACAGGGAATGTAAATAACAATTTCAGCAACAACAAAAAAAGGAGAAATTAACAGACACAAATACTTTTAAGTGGAAGAGAAATTTTGTCAATGTGTGTTTCTTTCTCGAACATAGGATTTTAGTATGAGGGTTTAAAAACCTGGTTGCATGTTTTATGAAGAATTCTTATGCACTTTTTTTCTATCTGGTGTATATTTTATGATTTTATATGACTACTAGGAAATGGAAGACCTTCTGGAATTGATTTAAGAATAACTGCCAGTTTTATATTGAGGGATTTTAAGTGCCAATTTTTAGATAAAATGAGCTGTTTAATTTAATACTTAATATAAACTTCATGGACCTGCAGGGTGTTTACTTTTTTTTTTTTTTAAATATCGCCCATGCTGCTCCTTCTACAGCTCCACTACTCAAGGTTGGGTCTAAGATCAGCAGCCTCACCATCACCTGGGAGTGCCTTAGAAATGCAGATTCTCAAGACCCACTTGGTCCTACTGACTCAGAACTGCATTTTGTAGAACCCCAGGTGATCCCCGTGCACGTTAAAGTTTGAGAAGCACTGTTTTTGCTAAATACATACTTAGGTAAAAGGTGAATATATAGAAGGCCAGGGCAAACAACTCTTCTCTAATGTGGACAGTTGAATTTGAGTTATAATAATTAACCTATAAAAAAAAGGTCAAGTTTACCTATACCCTGAAAGTATATTTATTTGGTTTATTGAAACAGATTCTAATTTTTAATTTTTATTTCGGATTTGAGTACAAAGAGGTTACAAGATAAACAAATATGTAAGCGTGGAAATAAAGTATGTCGGAAAGTCCTTAAATATCATTGGGATGTTATGGAAATAACTTCACAGTGGGTAACCCTTGCCATTGACTCTTTAGAAAGAAAAGGGAAGAAGTCACAGACTGAATATCAATGGTTAAAAATCTCATCATCTGTTAGACATATGCTGAATAATTCCTGGAATTTCTTTTATAACATTACGCTGCTTTAGTGCAGTTTATGGAAAATTGCTATTATTATTAAAAGCCACAACTTCATTTACGTCTAGAATAGCTGATTAAAGTAAAACTAGAAAAGGAATGATTTGTTAGGATTTCTAGTTTGTTCAAACCTGCTTCTTTATCCATAAAGGGGGCAAAATGCAATCGAGAATTCGCAGATGAGATTAATGAAATAAAGGAAGTATCTAGCACTAATTAAAATTAAAAAGGATGAACAGATGGTCTTAACACAGCTGGAAGTATTCTGATGAAATTCTGTCCATGTGTTTACTAAGGTAGCTCTGTTGCAAGAAAACACACCTGTTTACTTTTCTAAGAGCAAAAATATTATTAAATGTGTTTTTTATTTACTATTTTGGCTGTTACAGCTATTTTGGCTGTTAAATCATTCCTTCATTTTTCAGTCTCATTGTTTCCAGAGATAATCAGCTTAAAGTAACTTGATAGCATGCATACAAATATGTATGCCCTTGACTACAATAATTTTAATCATGACATACAAATAGCAAGGTGATCATTTGCTATTTACTAATTTTTTTTTGACTGCGTGGGCAAAACTACCCAAGGAGCATGTGAAAAAAAGATACAAAGATATGAATTCATTTTAATAGATTCAAAGAAAGTTTTAAATGTTTTTAATATTTAATATCATTCTCTAAGCCTTATTCATTATTCAGTGTCTTGTTTTTATAACATATACAATAGATAAATGACTTTAAATTAGCGACATTTAAATGGTAAATAATAAGTAATAATTATTTTATCATTTTCCTAATAGAAATAATAGGAAAAAAAATTCAAAGATTAAGGGATAATATCACAATGGACCTATCTTTTAAGATTAACCATTCGTAAAATTTTGCTAATTATTTCTAAGCACTTTTCTACATATGTATTTTCCTATATTGCATATTTATAGTCAGACTCTATGTACGATATTATATTCCACTCACCACTATTTAGTAGACAACTAAATAATTATTGGGCCATCGTTACCAAAACCAGCCTCAGACCCAAACCAGGGTGTGATATGATAATTAACTCCATATTTTTCTTGATTTTTAAGTATTTAAAGTCACATCCACAGATACTGTGGTTAAGACTTCAGCATATCGGGGCGCCTGGGTGGCTCAGTGGGTTAAAGCCTCTGCCTTCAGCTCGAGTCGTGATCTCAGGGTCCTGGGATCGAGCCCCGCATTGGATTCTCTGCTCGGAGAGGAGCCTGCTTCCCACTCTCCCTCTGCCTGCCTCTCTGCCTACTTGTGATCTCTCTCTGTCAAATAAATAAATAAAATCTTAAAAATAAAAAAAGACTTCAGCATATCTGACCAGAGGGCATAGTTCAACTCATAACATGCATTTATGTTTGACAACATTTAGTTCAATGGCAATACTATTGGTAATTCTGTGCTTGATATAAGGATGCTTTTCTTTTTAAAATCACTTATGTTTCCTACCTAACAACAATCCTTCGTGGTAGAGAGAACTGATACTGCCATCGTTTTGATGATGAAGAGATGATATCATGGTTTGTAAGAAGCCAGGCTTCTCCCCCAAGCACTCAGACCTATTCCTTGTGTTTTGGTTTCCATCCTTGCTTTGGTAGGAAGTTTCTGACAAACTCCCAGTGAATTCTGTGCCCTAGTGTTCACACCCTTCTATAAACTCTTCCTTTTAAGTATGATCCAGCCTTGTAACTGGCTTCTAATAAAGAGAATACAACAAAAGCAACAAAATGTGATTTCTGATGAGGTTACGAAGCCTGAGTCTTCCATCTTGCTAGCTAGCACCCTTCTTAGCTTGCTCGCCCTCTGAAGGCCTCTCACTTTCTCAGAGAGAAGCTAGCTGCCATGTTATGAAATGTTCTATGGAGGACCAATGACATGGACCAGAGGGAGGCCTTCTGCCAACAGCCTGTGAGACTCTGAGGCATTAGTAGAACAAATTGCAAGGCGCTGAATTCTGTCCAAACCACAAGTGAGCTAGGGATCGGATCCTTCCTAGCCGAGCCTTCAGATGATTGCAGTCTTTGAAAGAACCAGAGTTAGGGGACTCAGCTAAGACACACTGGGGTTTCGGACTTATAGAAAGGGCAGTATCATAAATGTTGCCGTTCTAAGCCTCTATGTTTTGGTGTCAGTTGTTATACAGCGATAGGTAATGGATAGACTTCCTCATACGCTTCTGCATACCATTAACTGCCAGCTTTGACTAAAGGCTTTTTCTGAAGGTCTTATCTTCTAGCTTTTTTTCCATCTTTTCTAAGCCAGTTCCACTCTTTCCTAGCATTGAGAAAGTGATGGTGTATCCATGGAATTCACACCATGGATACAAGAATGAGAAAGAAGGGCTCCTGGGTGGCTCAGTGGGTTAAAGCCTCTGCCTTCGGCTCAGGTCATGACCTCAGGATCCTGGGATCAAGCCTCGCATCGGGCTCTCTGCTCAGAGGGGAGCCTGCTTCCCCCCCCTCTGCCTGCCTTTCTGCCTACTTGTGATCTCTCTTTCTCTCTGTCAAATAAATAAATGAAATCTTAAAAATAATGAGAAAGAATTACCAAGGAAAATGTGTATTCAGCTATAAAAATCTTGTTAATCCAGTGTTATGTGTTGTTAATAAAGATTTTTCCCTCTTTCCTGGCAAATCAGATCACTCTCTTTAGGTGAAAAAAAGAGATATGGTAATTATTTGAATGGTTCATATTCATGTTTAAATCGTGGGAGTGGAAGCATGTAATTTGGGGTCACAAGACTATGAAAAATTAAAATAAGATCTTCCAGGGCACCTGCGTGGCTCAGTTGGTTAAGCAACTACCTTTGGCTTAGGTCATGATCCCAGAGTCCTGGATCGAGCCCTGCATCGGGCTCCCGGCTCCACGAAGAGTCTGCTTTTCCCTCTGACCTTCTCCCCTCTCATGCTCTCTCTCACTCTCTCTCTCTCAAATAAATAAATAAAATCTTTAAAAAAAAATAAGATCTTCCATGGTAAATGGAAATACATATTTAGTGGATGTTTTCCTACTATAAATAAATGATAATTTATTTTAATAAGCTTTTACCAATGGCAATGGCCATAGTGACTGTAGATTCCCCAACTGAATTTTTCCAATTTGGGACAGCAGATGCTTATAGTAGATTTTGATTTGTGACACAGTTACACACTTACACTTGAAGATAAATATCTTTTGGTAGAAAGGTGTTAATAAATGTTCTTTTTGATTTATCTTCTAAAAAAACTAAAGTATATGATTTTGTTTCTCTGAACTTACTGTCATTTTTAGAACAGGTATTTGTTGATCTTCTCTGCTGCCAAGGGTTGTAGTCAAGTCATGTGGCTACACTAATCAGTCACTTATATCTCAAACTGTCTAGTGAGATACTCTCTCAGGATGAAAATAACAATGAATTCTTCATATTGTACTTTTGTTTTCAAGAGGATTTTCTAAATAAAGTTCCCAATGCATTAGGAAAGAAATTATATCCCTGCCATGATCTCAAAGACATCATTTTCTGTTATCACCTGACTTCAATTTTGTATATAGTTTTCCAGTGATTAATGACCAGATTTAAAGATAATCTCAGAAATAAAGATAGAACATATTTTTCTAGTATTTTGCTATATTTCTTGTCCCGGTACATTCTGTTATGCTTTTGAATCACTAGGATTTATGTACACAAAATTGTATGTCCTTGGCATATCACTTTTAAGGTGCAATCATTCATTGATGTACATTTCATCTTGATTTCATAGCAATGTGATGAAAATCCATCCCTTAAAGATGTTACATCTATATAAATGAGAGTGATCTTTTCTCCCTCTCCAAAATCTTTGCTCTGGTAGCACCCATAGAGTGAAGATACTATAAAGAAATACTAATTGTGTCTCCATGGAACCTAATATTAAGCAAAGAAAAAGACTTAATGTGCACTCAAATGTAATATTTGTTTGGTAATGAGATAACCTATAATGTTCAATGCTGAGTCTTATACCTACACTATTTAACATTTTTCCCGAAGAAACTTGATTTAGTCATTTTTAATTGAGTGTAAAGTATGAAATTACCTTGACGAGTGAAATCAGAATCTGAGATTTCAATAAACTTTTGAGAAACAGTCTAATAATATTCAGTGAGTTGAAGTACAACTAACTTTCTTGGGTGGGAAGCCACACACTTTTTAAGTGTCAAAAAGACAATGAGTAATTTGTGATCCGATGTTCTTGGTAAATTTTTGAGTTGAATATTGGCTTAAAACAGATTTATCAAAGGCCAAGATGATAAGCTAGCCATTATTATGAAACTCCCTTTGGCTTGCAGACCATGTGGTCCTAAAAGCAGAATTGGAGGGGGGGAAATGGCCAAAGAAACACGGAATGCTTCTCAGATTCTCTCTAACCTGCTATGTCTAATTATAGAGTTTGAAATGAAAGGAAATGAAAAACATCTCACTCTAGAGAAATGAAAATACATAGAGGTTATTCCTTAGTGGCCCTCCACACCCAGTGAGGATTTGGTCACTTTATCGTGATATGGTTTATAATGTACCACACTGTGTGCTGCACATCACCAATGATGATGATTAGAGACATAAAATCACTGTACTTTCTGTTTCTTCTCAGTCCTTATCAGTTTGCCAATAAAGCATCTATGATGTGTTTAATTATTATTAAGATCAGACATTGGTAAAATACCAAAAAAAAACCTGATAAAATTTTCCATGAATGCACAATTCAATAACTTGATTAGTAGTGAAATAATTACCTTCATAAAAAAAACCCAATACTTTATTTTATTTGTTTAGCTAATCAGACAAATCAGCAAATTTTTGTCCATTAAAAAACAACCTGGGCGCCTGGGTGGCTCAGTGGGTTAAGGCCTTTGCCTTTGGCTCAGGTCATGATCTCAGGGTCCTGAGATCAAGCCCTACATCGGGCTCTCTGCTCAGCAGGGAGCCTGCTTTCCCCTTTCTCTCTGCCTGCCTCTCTGCCTACTTGTGATCTCTCTCTCTCTGTCAAATAAATAAATAAAATCTATAAAAAAACCCCAAATTTTAAAATCCACCCATGTTAATTAGAATGCTCTAATGAGAGCATGAGCTCTAAGTGAGAGCATTTGGCCCCATTGAAAATTGAAGCCACTGACTAAAGTCTGCTGCATTTGAATGTAGATATTCCAGGCTACCCTTCACTTCACGAAGGATAATAGATGTACTCAGAAGCAAAACCAAGCCATATATATCTCCCTAACAAACAAATGCCCATTTATGGAGGCTATTTATTTTTCTCCATGGCTTTGTTTGAGCCCTGAATCCCATGTGGAATACGGTGACATATTTATGTCTGTTCGTTTGTGTCAGGCCTTTAGAAGGTACTCCCCCATTCCTACCAGACTGTTTGAAATAGCTCTTTGTCAGTTTCAGTTCACACCCATAAAATTGGCTTTGAGTTTCCACCTTGGTTGAAATTGCCTGCCCAATAACCTCCCTAACCTGAACCAGATGGGGAAAAGTTCACCCAAACAATTTTGGAACATGTTGACCTTGTCCACATATCACGGAGTAGAAGTTTATAAAACCTAATCTCAAGTCCTGTTTTCCTTTCCTCGGGGTATGTCAAAGAAAATTCCGTACCACTTCTAAGGTCACATACATGTAAATCTACAAATCTCTAACATCTCCTTTCCCCCCCCTTTTTTTTCCCTTTTCTTTTTAAACCTGCTTTCATTCTTTGCAAGCCTTCCCGTGGCCTCCCTCATCCTAATTTTTCTAGGATTCCAGGATGGCCAACTGGAATGCCTGCCCCCTGCCAGCATTTTTTCTGTGGTTTAGCAAGGTCCTCTCCTTCCTGTTGCAATCTCCCCACAATGGTCTCCATCTCTCCACTCTTCAGGAGTTGTGCTCTTATGGTAACAGAGGACAGGTACCCTCTAGGGCCTGAACTCAGTTGCTCCTGGCTGAAGAGGTTTTGGTTTGAGGCTTCCTCATTAGCATGCTCACTGTGAAAGAGCCCCCGATGGGCTTGGTCCCTGGAATTTTCTTTTCTTCCAGATGAACGTTGATGAGAGAAAAGTCTTGTTTGCAAAATGAAATTGGAGCTTAGGTGTTGCTGTTTTTATTTAGATCGTGCTCCTTTTATTCATTGCTTTGTGCTTGATTGAATATTGGAAACAGTCTGGGGAAAAGGTTCTGGGGAACAAATATTTACTGACACAGTAACGCTAAAAAGAGAAGGCAAGTGTTTTACCTACTGGCATGTGGTTTCATTTTATGGAGCACCTGAGTCAATGACTATAATCAGGGAAGTTTGGCTTTGAAAATAATAGTAATAAAATTTTCCACTAAATTATACTGCTTTTACCACGCAAAACCTTTCAGATATGGACTCCGCAAATTATCAAAGACTGTCAACTAGCCAGTGACAGTAGATTATTGCTTTTTTTGCTTTCCTCTGAAATTCTCCTTCCATAGGTCTTATAACACTCTTCCCAGAATCTGTCCACATTTCATCACCTCCATTTGCCCTAATCTCAGCTTCATCATCTCCTGCCTGAACTTCCATTCCCTCCCTGGAGTTCATGCTTCATAGAGCAGCCAGTGTGATCTTTACAGAGGTCTGATGGCTTCTTCTTAAAGGGCCAGATAAAAAAATATTTCAGGTTTGCAGGCCATGTTGTCTTTGCCACAACTACTCATTTCTGGTGGTATAGTGTAAAACCAGGAGACCAAGCATCGGACCACCCATAGACAATAGATGAAGGAACGTGCATGGCTATGTTCCAATATATTTTATTTACACAAACTGAGATTGGCCCATTGGCCTAAGAATCTGACCCTGTTACTCTGCTGTCTGAGGCCTTCCTTTGTCACTTTATTATACGGAGGATAAAATCTGAATTCCTCCCCCGGCTCATAGAACCTCACCTTTCTGGACTTGCCTCTCAGTATCCCTAACCAGGCCCCCTCCTGCCTGCTTTCCTAACAGTGAGACTCTGACCCCTCTGGCCCTCTCACTGGAACCCATACTCTCTCCTTCCGAGATTGTCTTCCCTTCATCAGCACTTGGCTAGTAGTTTTTGGTTTCATTTTTAATCATCTGGTTATTAGTTCAATTTCATTTCTGCAGAGTGGCTTTCCTGACCTTCCTGTGAAAAACACCCCTCCCCCCCTCTTCATTATTCCTTTCACAATTTACTTTCCTCAGAGTCATTCGGTATTTCCAAAGATGTTATTTTGTATTTTTTCATTGCCTGTTATATCATTAGACATAAGTTCCAGCAAGGCATAGACCCTGCTTTTCTGGTTCATCAATATCCAAAGACATCCTTGAATCATAATTAATGCATAAGTAATGTTTGCTGAATGAATGAATGAGTACATTTTGTTTAGTATTAGTCCAGACTCTAAGTAGTAAATATTAATAGAGGATAAAAAATAATTCCCTCAAAGGGGCACCTGGGTGGCTCAGCTGCCTTGAGCTTAGGTCATGATCCTGGGGTCCTGGGATTGAGCCCTGCATTGGGCTGCCCGCTCAGTAGGAAACCTGCTTCTCCCTCTCCCATTACCCCTGCTTGTATTCCTCTCTCACTGTATCTCTCTCTGTCAAATAAATAAATATAATCTTTAAAAAAAAAGAATTCCCTAAAGGCATGATTGAGCATGAGTAAGAAAACAATGTGGAATTGCATGCATCTTACTCACTGTATTAAACATTAGAGGGCGTAGAGGGTTTGTCTTAGAGCTTTATGTTCTCTTTTACTTTGTGCTGCTTAATGTACACTTAATAGACACAGAGGAAATTTCTGTGGGCCATGCTCTGCAAGGACACTGAGACTCTGAACCAGTCCAGGGGAGAACCGTCAGGGCTGAGAAATATCATCAGAGCACATTCTCAAAGGGATTGACACAATAGATTGTTTGTTCAGCCTAGAGAAGATTCATGGTACCATGGACTCTTTATTGACATAGAGCTTTATAAAAATACCATGAGCTCAAATATTGAAATGCCAATAAACTTATCAAAAGGTAAACAAATACATTATTTATCAGAGAAGTAGCAATGAAATTTATACTGAATGGAACACTGTATAGTTGTTATAATGGCTAAAATGAAAAAGATAATACCAAGAGTTGGCAAGGATGAGAAGCCACTGGGATTCTCAATTTACAGTGAAGAGTAAATTGGTATAACTATATTAGGAAACTGCTGGACAGGATTTATTTAAAACTATAGGCATGCCTTATGAGTCAATAATTCTATTTTTAGATTTATACCTAACAGAAATGGGTACCTATACATCCTAAAAGATGTGGACATGGAAGTTCATGACAGCACTATTCAAAATAGCTGAAAACAGTATGGCAGTTCCTCAAAAAGTTAAAAATAGAGCTACCCTATGACCCAGCAATTGCACTACTAGGTATTTATCCAAAGGATACAAAGATAGTGATTTGAAGGGGCACATGTACCCCAATGTCCATGCCAGCAATGTCCACAACAGCCAAAATATAGGAAGAGACCAGATGTCCATCGACAGATGAATGAATAAAGAAGATGTGTTAATAAATACACAATGGAATATTACTCAGCTATCAAAACAAATGCAATCTTGCCACTTGCAACAATGTGGATGAAACAGAGGGGATTATGCTAAGCGAAATAAGCCAGTCAGAGAAAGGCAAATACCTTATGATTTCACTCATGTGGAATTTAAGAAACAAAACAGATGAACACAGAGGAAGGAAAAGAAAAATAAAATAAGATGAAATTTGAGAGGGAGGCAAACCATAAGAGATGCGGACCTCTAGGAAACAAGCTGGGGGTTGCTGGAGGGGAGTGGGTGGGAGATGGGCTAAACGGTGATGGATATTAAGGAGGGCATATGATATAATGATCACTGGGTATTATATCAACTGACAAATCACTAAATCTACCTCTGAAACTAACAATAATTTAAAAAATAGCCCAAATTGGAATAACGCAAAGTAAATTGTAGTGTGTTCATTCAAAGGATACTGTAAAACAATGAGGATGAACATATAATTGCTACACCCAAGCAAATGGATACATCTCATAGATGTAATGGTGAACATGGAAACCACACCGAGGAGTCCATTATGTATGAGCTCATAGACAGAAAATTAAAAACTAATCTCCCGATGAGTCAGGGGCTCAAGTATCCAGAAGGGAGGTTTGATGGCACTAGTAATGTTTTGTTCTGCCCTGGATGCTGTGACCTAGACAAATGCAATCTTTTCTGTATGGAAGACAGGCACTAATAACATGTATACTTAAATAATCTCAAGTTGCTTCATGGTTTCCCTCAACATCTGAAAGACAGACTTCCACTTCTGTCTTTGGTTTCACTCCCCAAACTCCTATACCCTGTGCTCAATAAGTGCAAGTGACACACTTTTCATATGAGCAAGACAGGCGGTCATAGTCAAGAATGTTCCAGCTGCCTTATATATAGACTCGAATGGAAAAATAAGTCTGAACTTAATAAATCACACTCAACATCTCACTTGCTTTTCCACGTTCAACATAAAATTTCAAAACTATACAAAAGCCGTTGATGCCAATTCCTTGCCTATCTGATCCTGAATGGATTTATGCTAATCCCTGTCCTTTTCCAGCAGAGATGTTACTACGCGCTGTTGTCACCCAGAGCCTCCCTCCTGCTCTGTGCCATTTATTGTAACTAATTGGCCTAAACTGCATGAGATCCCATTTAACAAAACATTTGATGGC
This sequence comes from Nasua narica, assembly GCA_028533885.1. NCBI lineage: Eukaryota > Metazoa > Chordata > Mammalia > Carnivora > Procyonidae > Nasua > Nasua narica. The sequence continues at coordinate 14,035,237 of CM052810.1, read as the reverse complement.
TTCTCTGGTTGATATGTGCTTCTGAAGGCTCCCTAAGTGTCTAAGGTTTTCATTTCATTTTTAGAGCACACTGAGTTAATTATATTGTGTGGGAGGTTTTCAGGTTGAACAGTCTAGGAGAGGAAGGAGTAAACAGGGAGACGCTGGATAGGAAGTAAAGCCATTTCTTATTTTGACAGCCTTCAAACTTGAAAGAGCTTGGAAGTCTTTAACTGGGACCTTTCTCTGGGCAAAAAGCTGATGACCTGGGAGTGACTTACTAGATCCAGGTGGCCCTTACAAGAAAGAAAACAGGACCTCACCCCTTGCTGGAATGTGTAATTTGTGGTAAAACTTGAGGGGCCCATTACAATCTGTTGACAACATTCCTACTTGAAAGGTCAGGACAAAATGAAAGTTAAAGAGGCAAACACGCTTTAGATCCTGCTGTTACTGTGTAGTCCACAGTGCTGTGTCGTGAGGGAGCTTGGACTGCGATGGAAGAGAGGTTTGTTAGACTGTAGTGATGTTCATTCTCTGGGTTACTTGGGACAAAACGAGGAGGACCATTTTTTTCTATAGTCAGTTTCAGCACCAGGACTACTGAAGGAGTGAGAGTTTATGTCTGATCCTGGGTCCAAATTCTTAGGCCCAAAAGGAATGTGGTAGCCAGACCACATCATGAGATTCTTGAGAGTTATGGAGATATTGTCAGATTACTGCTCATCCAAGCAATGACATATATGGGAAAAATCTGGAGGAAGGCTGCTAAATCCTTAGTCTTGAATGCAATCCCTAAAACTGGTTGTCACGATGCATTCTTTTACTGCTGGGAATGAGCTCAGTGGTTCTGTCCCATTCCTGAACCCAGCATAGCATTTGGTTTCCATTTATAGCACTTTATCAGCTTTGCATCTATTCTAGCAATATTGATGACATTGATTTTATTGCCTATATCTGGATAACCATTGCCGAATATGGCTTTTTTCAGTCATGTATATGTGGTGTATATTTTAAGTATGGACTAAATAGAGATACAAGTATGGCTATCAGTTATAGACACCCACACCCAAGGATATGAATGTGAACAGGGATTGTAGATACAGATATGTATTATATGTGTATATGGTGTATTCCTGTAAAAGAGGTATAGATATTGGGTGAAGAAAGAGCAATATTAGGGCATTCTAACATTTTAAACACAGATCTGCCTCTCCTTCCCAATCTTGAAGATCAAAGATAAAAATCTAAGTATTTGGGGGAAAAGATAGGCTTTACATATACATAATAATGAAAGTGACTTGGAGTGTGAGATCTTTGAAGGCAAAGATAGCATATTTTCTACCTCTGTATCCCCAGCACCTTTCACATAATGAATAATATGAACTAAGGAATAAATGAAAGAAGGAATAAATGGCTTATACTTTTAGCCATTCTAAAGAAAGAAAGTAATAATAATAGTCAGTCTCTAAACATTTTCCCGTCCTAGACAGGTAGCACATATCCAGCATCCTATTCTGAGGGAACAAAGCTCAAAGTTGCCTCTTTCTTGACCTGTGCTTTTCCCAAAGTCATGCCCAGGTGTCTCTCCAGGGTTTTGCCAGGTGTGAGGTCAGCTTGCTTCCCCAGCATCAGAGTGCTTCCGCAAATAGTGGAGCTAAATATAAGACAGATGATTCTGTTTATCTCAAGTGAAAAAGACAAGCAATGAGGCCCCTGGGAGCCCCGAAATGAGAAACTTCTAAAGCTAATTGAGATATGATTAAAAAGATTGCTGCGCGTTATTGCCAGCAGTCATTGGGTTTTGTCATCAGGTTCCCCAGTGTTGGAGCAATCAAACCAGTTATTATGCCTTCAGCAAGCAACAGAGTTTAGTATATATTTTCTGTAAAACAGTAAGTTATTAAGGGTATAAGTGGAGTTTCTGAAACAAATTCTATAAATATATTTTAAGAAATTGCTCTCTTTGATATCACTCATCATAGACTCAGACTGAGGACTGGAATTCTTTTTTAATAGCGGGACTGTCCAATATAAATACCATGCAAGTCACATGTGGGATTTTAGATTTTCTTGTGACCATATTATGAAAAAGCAAAAAGAAAAATTATATTTAATATTTTTACTTCACCCAGGACATCTAAAATAATATTATTTCAACATGAACTTAATAGAAAAGATCACTAATGAGATCTTTGGCATGATCATCTCTGCAGTAAGTCTTTGAGATTTGGTGTGTATTCTGTACTTACAGAGCATCTCAATTTTGTCTAGCCAAACCATGCTTAATGGCTAGGGGTTACCATATTGGACGGGGCAGGCTACAGCTTTTTCCTAGGGTGGCTATTACTAGAGATAAATTAGACTACATTCCTTCAGCTATGCCATTTGAAAATTTCAGGACTGCATTTTTTTAGTGACCTTATTGCTGCTAATGGAGGAAAATTTTCTTTCTGCACTAGCATTTCCGTGAATCTCCCTATATTTGAAAGATGTTCTCATCATAAAGAGCATATCCTGGTTTTCTAGGAAGCCATTAATCAGTAATATGATTTATTTCATAATATTTTGAGCATGCACCAAATTATTATTCAAGGCTGAATTTCAGGATACAGCCCATTCAGTTTGGATATATGGTTCATGCCAACGTGTTACAGATTGAAAAATCCCCAGTGAAGAAAGTACAGCTACCTTTCACAAGAACACCTTGAGAAAAATTTTACTGTGCATGACAAAAGCTTCTTTTGTATTGATTCCAATGGATATGTGAAACTACTCTCCACTAAAAATACTAGAATTTTCCCATTTACAAAATTTTTCATTTATCAGTTTGATATACATCATTTTCCTAAATAGCCTCAAGTTGCTCTGTGCAAGAGGCAGCATATAGGAAAAAACACAGA
>CM052810.1:14004324-14031855 GCA_028533885.1 Nasua narica | reverse complement strand
GCTTTGAATTTGCACCACTTTTGTTGATAATTAAAACATGTTCGCAGGATCTCATAAGTGGGAACAATTACAGAGTTATTGTTTCACAGTGAAGTTAGCAAATTACTTCAACAAAAACTGTAACAGCAGTAGACTTCCTAGTTCCTGAGCACTATGAGCAGTGAATTGATTTGTTCTTCCATTTGAGTAAACAGCATTTAACAATCATCCATACTTTTGAGGGATGGAAATTCCATTCCCTGCTCCATCACTGGGGCACCTAAAATTCAGAAATATTTCTTTGGGGGGTAAGATTTTCATTGCTTTTTTATCAACACAGAATTAGCCTGATAGCTTTTTAGTAACTTATTTGAATAATTTGAAGGAGAGTCTATGTATATTTAAATCCACAAATTATGCATGATGATATGGTAAACATGAAAATAATGAGCCAATTAATACATCCCAAAATAGGCACATGAAACTTAGTTGTGGATAGAATTAACATTTTAAAAATAACCAGTTGCCGGGGCTCCTGGGTGGCTCAGTGGGTTAGGACCCCTTCCTTCGGCTCGGGTCAAGATCTCGGGGTCCTGGGATCAAGCCCCGCATCGGGCTCTCTGCTTAGCGGGGAGCCTGCTTTCCCCCTCTCTCTGCCTGCCTCTCTGCTTGTGATCTTTCTCTCTCTGTCAAATAAATAAGTATAATCTTTAAAAAAATAAATAAATAACCAGTTGCCTGATTACTGAAGTCACAAATGTTATTCTTCCCCTGCAAAAAATCAAACAGCAATAAAATTCAGAGAGAAACCATGCAAACTGATTGTTAGTAGTAGTTGAAATGGTTTCTAAGCCTTTTGAAATCTTCCTGTGATTAGAGCAAATAATCAATAAATAAGGCATTAAATTACATTAGCCCAAAGTTCAAATTATTTTCCACCAACATATTCAATGAGTAGTCCAAAACTTTATCCTAAAATTTAAGATGAATATTTAGTCTGTTTCTCTTGGCATGTTTTGTTCATGGATGTATGTATGTATATTTTCCTTTTACCAACAAATGCCAATGGGTGATAATGATTTGTATTTTAAGCAGAACTATTTACTGTTGTGTATTTTCTACTATACAGTAAAAGGTAAGGGAGTGATGACAAGAATTCAAGAAAAATGCTGAAATATTCCATGCATGCATGTTTGCCCAGGATGGCAAAGACCAGTGGGAGGTAGAACACCAGCGATGCACAGAGAATAATAGAAAGATAACTCCACTGTCATCAACCTTTACCTGGTTGATCATGCCATTGATACACAGGAGAAACTAGACACAGTCCCACGTTGCCCTTCCCAAAGTCGAGCGCTAGGTCAGTTTTTGAAAATAAAATAATAATCACCAGCATTACCAGGACTGCCCTCACCCATTCCAGGGGCACCCGTGTATTACAGCTTACATAAATGGCTGGACTCACAGGCTGCATACTCTGCATGCTTGCCTGATGGTACTGATCCATTTCCACATCTACTAGGTATTTATATCTCCTCATTGACTAATTACTTCTGCAAAGTAGGTAGTCTTCTACCAGAAATTAAATGGCTCACGCCAGGATCTTGTTTCTTCTACCTAGAGAGGTGACTGCCTCTCCTTTCTCTACAACTTCAACATCACCTTAAACTGAATCTTAAAAAGAAAATGTGTGCATTCTGCAGAGGATTTAATTGGAAAGAGAGTACCGAGCTCTTCACATCCTCTGCAACAAGACTGTATTTGGATTTAGAAGACTTTATCATCTATCTCTGTGCCAAAAAAGGCACATACCAAATTATTGAAGCCTCTTAGGGACCCAGCCACATGTAAAAGAATATAACCAGACCCTTAGGAGGCTGAAAGCTCCCTTGAAACTCGAGATAAATGTGAGGAATTTCAAAATAAGTACATATCAAAACTTTAAATCTGTGGGAAACTTTTGCAGCAATTTGTAATCTCCTAAATATGTGTGACAGCAACATTGACATCTTTGAACTGTGAGTAATAGGATTGCTATTATGTCTCATCGTCATATACATACATCTATTTTTAATACACTACGATGTAATTTTCAGTTCAAGATAATGCATGCCACTGCTCTTTAATGATAGTGATGAATAGAATATTGATTAGAAAACAGTCCGAATAACAGGTAATTGATAGGGGTGAGGGAGATGTGGCATTTCCATCTTCATTTTTACATAATAACTACAGATTTCTCAGCCATGATAATACGTATCAAGCATAATCAAGAGACTGTAATATATGAATTAATTTTTTTAACTAGAATGTGTGCTGCGTAAACAGAGTCTGATGCTATAATTTGGCACTGCAAATGAATCCGATGCATTTATCAGTGGAAGAAAAAAGCATCATTTGCATAGGGAGATAGAGGATACTGTTTAGTGTTTATAGCAAGAAGTTTAAATCTTTCCATTTATTTCTTGGATGGAAGGAACCTGCATTTGTGAAATCATGATATTCACAAAAAAATGCACCATTAAGATTCTTATTTGCTCTCATATATGTTAAAGGGACTCCTAGTTTGGGAAATGTCCATTTCCATTAGCTAAATACTGAAAGGCACAACACTTGTTCTTGAAATTTGTCTAGTTTTCTGAGAAACCAAAGGTAAATGGAATGAGGAAATGAGTCAGATATAGCATTTTTCATTTTCCAAGGTGCCGTCTGTGGCATTTTTCCTAAACCTGACTTCTGTTCTTCCCTGAAACCTTCATTGTGAATTGCTGTCTCTCTTCTCTCTGCTGTTTACTTTGAACATGTGTTTCCGAGTGTCCCGCGTTTTTACTATGGTCATGGCATTATGATTGGCTCACAAAAATTGAATAAACAACTATTTGTAGAAACCAAGATCCTGGTCAAGATGACTTTCTTGTAAGCCAGAAGACTAAAATGGTCTCTTAAAAGATTTTTAATAGCCTTAAAGGATCTGCAAAATAGGAAGCCTTAGTATTCATGTAGATAAGAATTTGATGAAAGTGCATGAGGTTTTTCCTATACCTATGCCATATTTTCTAATCTTCTAAAGCATATAAGCTAGCTCCCATTCTCAAAAATACTTAGAGTAAGTAACAGCAGCACCATACTCCTTTTTTTAGAAAATAACTGAAAAATGGTAAAGAACAGTGAAAGGAACACAGAATTGAACACTCCTTTTTTTATTTCTAGCAAATGCAACTTAATTAAATTTATTTTACATCTGTTTACGTGGTTTCACTTAAGACATGAGAGATTGAAGAAAGCCCTTGTTAATAAAAGAAGGCAAGAATGAATAACATTTTTGGAAAAAAACTATTTTAAAAACCTTAATAAAGCATTATTTTTTTTAAATTAGGTGAATTAGTATATTACTTTCAAAAATATTTCTTTTTTATAAAAATGTTGATTGGGGCACCTGGGTGTCTCAGTTGGTTGAGCGACTGCCTTCGGCTCAGGTCATGATCCCAGAGTCCCGGGATCAAGTTCCGCATCGGGCTCCCAGCTCCACTGGGAGTCTGCTTCTCCCTCTGACCTTCTCCCCACTCATGCTCTCTTTCTCTCTCTCTCTCTCTCAAATTCTCAAATAAATAAATAAAATCTTTAAAAAAAAAATGTTGATTGGGAGGACTATGCGCTATCTAGAAAATGGCTTTGGCAAAGCATTATAGTTATTTTTGGATGTCTCCTCAGGGCATTTGATGATGCTAATAATCATCTTTGAGTGACGCTTTTTCATCTCTTAGTGATTAGAGATCAACTTTTTCTTCATCTAAAGCTCAAACTCCTGAACACTGAAGTTACGCTCTTCCAACCTCCCATATCTTCAGACTAAAGATGTCTATGGTAGATACCACGCAATAGTCCTCTTTACTACCCTAGCAAAGAACATGCTCTCTCCTATGATAATCATTTCCTGGTTTTTTTCCATTGCAAATATCAATACAATGCAACTGAAAGTAAGGCATATACTAGTGGTTCATGTAATATGGCTCGAGGTTTGCCAAATAGTGATCTTTTAGTAAATATTCATGACCGATGGACTGTCTGAGTGAATATGTACCTGATCACCATGATCACCATTTGGTTTCTCAAGCTACCACTAATGAACTGCATATTCTTGGTTCACAGTAAAAAGAAGTTCTCAAAATAATGGTATTTGGTCTGGCTTGCAGACCAATCATCTAAGTTTTCTGTAAGCACAGTGACCAGAGAAGAGTGATTTGGGTCATTGTGTGACAGTTTTTCTCCATACATTGGTTTCCCATGACTTCTAAGCCTTTTGAAAATGCAGCTTCTCATATTACTTTTAAAACAAAATAAAAATCCATAGGCTAAGCATGCCACATATTTACTTAGAAATGCCTTTAAAACAGAGCCAAAAAGGTTGTCAGCATTTTTTATTCTGTATGCAATTTTCATGGTTATTATATCATCACTTTCCATCATACACAATGGTTCTCAAAGATGAAGGGGTGAAGAAGGGGAAGGGTAGAGAGAAGGGAAGATAAAGTATCTCTCATGAGGGGTCTTATCAAAATCTCGGTTATGGAGTGGATAGTTTGAAAGAAAAAAAAACAAATTTGGACTCTAGGGATTCTGATACTCCATATAGAAGGACTATGCTCATTTTCTCCCATCCTCCACCTTGAGAATCACTGCTTTAAGAAGTTTCTACTTTAAAGTCTCTAGCTATACTGTTTTATAAACATATAAATGTATGCATGGATATATTTATATATATCTACAATTACAACTGTGTACAAACACACATGCCCACCTTCTATCTATATCTGTAGTCAAAGATACATACCGACAGTGGTTTTCCATAGAGATATGATGACATCCTGGCTAGTTGCCCAATCCGCAAGTCAGAACTGAAATAGAAATAAATAAATAAAATAAATAAAAGAAACTGCTATTGGCAATCCGCTGTGGATAACTAGGTGTGGGAAAGATAGGATCCACGGTGCCTTTCCCGTTAGTTGAAATGTACATAACTGCATGGTAAAATTGATAGGGACTTCAACAATGGACAGCAGATAAGAGAAGCAAATTAATTAGGTGATGAGTTTTCTCTCCTTATAAGCATAACAAATGTTCCTTCCCTAATATGCCTTTGAGAATTACAATAGCATAATATAAAAGGGAATAGCTGATAACTGTTCTTGTGTCTATTAAAGTTCCTAAAGGATTTATCGTAGTGCCTTGTTATTTATTAATTCTTCAAATGTACATTGAGTACCTGCTGTGTGCCAGGTAGTCTTCCAGGTTCTAGGAACACAGAAGGGATTGAATCCCTTAGGGAAGTGCCTGTCGATGTGGAGTTTATAATCTAATGGAAGTGTGGTGAGTGAAGTCAGAGAGCCAAACAAATAAAGAAGCAGCTTGGTAGATAATGAGAAATACTATGAAGAAAAATGAGGAAGGGGATGAGGATTGTTGGAAGAGGGGATTTTCAGTGTATGGGACAGAAGGGGAGACCTCACTGAATTAGAATTAAAGACCGAAAGAAGGAGAGATGAATTATGATGTTACCTCCAGTTTAGCACTTTCACTGTCCCCTTCAAATCCCCTTCAAACTGCAAATGACATAAGTTGTTCAACAGTTGTGTTCATTAACCAGTAAGACAGTTTTTTTTTTTTTGCCTTTTTTTTTTTTAAAGATTTTATTTATTTATTTATTAGGAAAGAGAGAGAGTGAGAGAGAGCATGAGAAGGGAGAAGGTCAGAGTGAGAAGCGGACTCCCCATGGAGCTGGGAGCCTGATGTGGGACTCGATCCCGGGACTCCGGGATCATGACCTGAGCGGAAGGCAGTCGCTCAACCAACTGCGCCACCCAGGGGCCCTACCAGTAAGACAGTTATAAAGCATTTTAAAAATTATAAATTTTTAGAAAACGCTACAGCAATGGGACATCATTCTACACGGCTATGGTCTAGTTTTAATTATATGTATAATTCACTCTTTGTGTACATTTTGAATAAAATGTTCTAAGCAAGCCCTGTGCAGGAAAATGATACCAGATTAGAGTATGTAAAAGAGTAACCACCTAAACTAAACATGTTGCTGAAACTAAATTATTTACTTTATAAACATTTCAAATGTCAGAATCTAATTCCGTCGACAAGTGTTTTCTTAAACACTGTGCAGCAATTAAGGATAAAGACTGAAAAAAGTCAAGGTCAAGAAGCAGCGTTCTGTAATTAGGGCAGAGTTAAGGCAGCTTTTTGCGAGGAGGAATTCATAACATGTTCAGAATGATAAGTGGGACTGAAATTGATAAACAGTTTAATATTACAATTGCTTTGTTGTATTCTGACGCTATCACATTTGCTAAACAATGCAAATCCTTTATGAGATAAAATCTCCTGATCATATTTCAAAGCTTTTAGTAGAAAGCAAATGACAGTTCAGGTTGCAAGATAGATTAGATGAACTTAGTACTAATTCCAAAGAACAAAGATCTAAACTGATTGAAAAATAAATTCAGTTCCAAAAGTAGTTAATGCAGAACTGAAAACTTTATAATCCCAATTACAACCTGGGATATTGTGGCAAATTTTGAGGCAGAGCTTCAAAAGGTCATTTATTTTATGTGGAAAATGATTTTTTTGCAAGAAAAAGACATGACTCGTGCTAGAAAAGCAATAAGTAATGTTTTTATCAGTTGTTTTTAAGTTTAGAAGTAAAATATGCAGTTACCGATTTTATAATTATTCAGGATGCCAAATACTTAACATACACAATATATCGTAACATTTTCTTGCTTTGCCTGAACATGTATAGGATGTAGATACTCATCCAGAATGTTCTTAATCTCCCCCACAAGATATGGAGCCAGAGAGCATGTTATTTCATCCTTGTTTGAATTCTGCTGCCCCTTCCTCATGCCCCAGTCACCCATATTCCCGATGTCATCGCTTCTCTTCCAAACTTTGGGATTTGATGAACTTCTTTAAACCATAGACCATATAACCCCACAGTGCTTAATTTGTACTGTATTCATCTCCCTTTGCCTGTCTTTGGTTTCTACAATTTCTCCATGGCTATGCTCTTCTTGTAGAAATAATGTTACTGATGGATGAAGAAAGGAAATAAAAATCCAGGATCATTTGTGTCATTTTACTCTTAGTTTTGATCTTCTCCACAATCCAATCTGTGCTCTCTCTTCACATCTTGCTCTGCTTGATCTATGTGTGGTGTTAGTACAAACCACCCGTTGAATTCTTGCTCGTTTTTTATCGCAGACTTTTCTAGTCCTCCAAATTCTCTGGCTAATTGTCTCTCATCTTACAGTTTTCTCAAGTGTGATTCCTTCTCATGATACAGTTTCCACTAAGTCAAAAGAATGTCGTTTGCTGTGGTCATATTTTAATGTTAATAAAAACAGAGTCAGAAAAGTGAAATGAAACAAATACATATATTTATATAAATGGCAGTTGTGGAAAAGAATATAATAGATATCAAATGTCTTAAAAGCTGCTGGATAAGCCATATCCTGTACAAGAATTAATTGATCCTCTCTAGGATCTAGATTATATTCTACTGATTGTTTTAGAAGAAAGGATATGTACTAATTTTGACATCTGACATAAATAAATACTTTGTGATATCTATACTTCCATTTGAAGACATTTGTCTGGAAATTTAGTATGAACATCTCAATGTGGGAGGGATATGGAAATAATATGAGTCCACCTAAATGTGCCAAATGAACTCCATTTAAATACAAAGATGATTGAATTTAACTCAACCACGCTGGCCTTGCTTCTATTCTGATGGTCTTTTAAAATGAGCAGAAACCTCCTGTAGTTTGTTGCCAGGTAAAGAGTTGGAGAAAACTAGGTTTAAAAATACAGATTTCTTAACTCATAATCTGTGCTCTTCTGTTTGTGCTGTGCTTCCAGGAAAGGTTATAGACATTGTGTAATTGGAATTTAGCAAACATTTTTCAAGTATCTCATGATAACCTTGTGAATAAGATGAATAAATGTGGGCCAGATGACAGGACAGAGAAGTGGATTTGTGGCTGACTGCACAGTTGTACCCTGGTGCTTGATTAATGCGTCCATATCAGCGTAGAGGTTGACGTCCAATGTCATTCTTCTGGGCGCTGTTTTTGCCCATGTTTTCTAGTTCATCACTTTAATCAAAGATCTGCATGACGACAGGAAGCATGCTCATCAAATTTGCTAATGATGCCAAGTTTGGAGGAAATTAATATACTGGTGACAGAATCAATCTTCAAATGCTTTCAATAGGTTGGAGATACGAGTGCAAACAAACGACTTGAATTTATCAATAAAATATCAGCGCTCAGTATTGACGTATCAAGCACTGATATAAACAGCAGCATGAAGAAGGACTAAGGTGGCTTCAGCTCAGAGAGATGAGTGTGTAGGTCTAAATGGAGGGAGACGTCTTAGGGGACATTCCACAGAGAGCAGGAAGGGAGTCCGAGGCTGCAGGAGTGGAACAGAAGCAGATCAGTGAAACAAAGTGTAACTAGCAGCTGTTAGGGCTTGAGGGAAATGGTGGACTGTGGATGACTTTTGTGCTTTAAGGTCCTGGTTTGTGGCACATCCCAGCGTAGAAGAGACAGATGTAGTTATGGCGGACCGTGTGGCGTAGGTGAAACACCAAAGCAATGGTGTCCAAAGACCTGGGCTCAAATTCAAACACTTAGACTAAGTGTTTTCTTAACGTAAGATGTGGCCAATACTGTTTGTTTTGAGAGGTAAGATGATAAATCATTAAGAAAATGAGTAAATTTTAATTAGCTTTGATTATTCATCCTCAGGTTAAAATTTTCCCTATAGTTGTCAATATTTTTTTGTACTATGATTCTTGCACTGTTTCCCTGTTTTCTTTGTTTATAGGTTTTTGCTCTTTAATAACTAACTTAATTAATTAGTTAAATGATTAATGTAAATTTACCTGAGATTTGTCTGTTTTATTAAACTCTTGAATGGGTCAACTTTTTGTTTACATTATTCTGATTGTTTAATGGTTTCTAATATATTTGCTGCTCTTTTCATCTTTATTATTGTCATCTTTATTATTTTATTATTTCATCTTTATTATTATTAAACTAGATCTTAAGATCTGTTATTTCCTTGTTTTCTTTATTTTCTTCTTTTCCTTTTTAAGTACCAGAAGCATTTAAAATTATTACTATCTCTTTATGTATCACTTTAACCATTATGTAATATACAGTCTTTCCACTAGTGTTGTTTGTAAGGTAACTTTATTTCTATCCTGACCAAATTTATTTGGGAGCACTTAAGTATTTTAAGTTTCTTGCTGATAGTTAATGGCACTCTTTTCTTAATTGACTTTATATTAAAGTGAAATTAACATACAATATCTGATTTTTATATTTATTGAGTTTCCAATATATAAAAATATTTGGGGGTATAGACTTATTTCCCACTTGAAAGGGCTTAATTTCTTTTATACTGTGTTTTTATCCATTCTGTGTTATCTTCCATTTTTGCTGATGTGTTTGTTGCTTGATATATGGCATTTTTTTTCCTCCTATGGCATTTGACACTGTTGACCCCTGCACCTTGGAAGTCTCCATCGCCCTGACTCATGTGGCCCATCTTTCTTCTGACCTGCTCCTTCTCAGAACATGGTTTATTCTTCCCTTCTGTCTCTTTCTCTACTCACCCCTTACAGCCACAGGCACTTTCCACCCTTCCTAACTCATTCCCATGAATTTTATCATTGCTACACTAGGTTGGCTTCACTTCTCAGTGGGGCCACCTCTGACCTCTTCAGTGGATTTCTCTACCTGGGTTCCCCAGGACCTTCAACTCAGAATGTTCCAGACTAAACCCATTGCCTTCCCCCAAACCTGCTATCCTGAGTCTCTTTCTTTCTGCTGGTCAATTACTCCACTTTTATAAATAAGCAAAATAGGGCGTTGTCCCTTCATCTGACATCAAGCATTGTCAATTTTGTGAGATGAATGTAGCACTCAAATCTGTATTGTCTTCTCTTCCCCATTTCCGGGAACCTGGCTAACTTCCATGGCCTTCCCACATCCAATCTTAGCTCAAGCTCAGTCCATTCCTAACTTTCAAAGGAGGGTTCACCATTGACATGCAAACTCAACCTATTATTTCCCTGAGCAAAACCGGTCCTAGACTTCCCATTCTCCCCAGATAGAGTTTAGACCACTTAGTCTTGCTTACGTGATTTGTCTGTTTATGATCTGTCCCTTTTTGCCTGCCAGCTCCAACTCAATCATTCTTCTTACCCTGTACACTCCAGAATTGCTAACCCTTGAGCTGTTCTCCTGAGCTCTATGCTCTGTGTTTGGCACCGTTTCTCTCCTCTGCATGCAATGTCTCCCCCTACTTGGCCCCCTACTTGACCTAGAGAATGTTTATTATCCTCGAGAATACTCTCCCAACATCCTCATCTATGATCCGCTCTAGTGCTCCCTCCTGGCTTCATGTCATGATTGAAAGCACTGCCTTCTCTACAGTAGGTCTTTACCTTTCATATGCTGCTTAATGTTTCCATTATTGTGCTTAGCAAATTTTATTGCAGTTATCTGTGTAGATGCCTTCTTCTCTCTTAGATTGTGACATTTTTAGGGGAAGAAATGGATCTTATTCACATCTGTATTCACAGTGCTTAGTATAGTGCCTGGCTCATAATATGACTTGATAATGTAAAAATAAAAATGAGTTAAACCATCATATTTGGTGGATGGAAATACGGTGTTGTGATTTTCAAATGATTGATTGTCTTCTATAATGGTATGATAATGTTCTTTAATCTAATGTCATACTTACTGCCTTGAGTTCTACTTTGGCTAATCTTACCAACCACACGATTCTTTTGTTCAGATTTGATTGATAGTTCTTTGTTGAATATTTTATTTTTAGCCTTTTAATGACATATTGCTTTGTAAGCAGACAATTGTTGAATTTTTCAATGCAATCTGAGAATCCCTGCCTTTTAAATGAGGTAAAGGAGACAGTTTCATGCTTAATGTAATGATTTCTATTTTTTGTCTCCTTCTACTTATCTAACTTTGTATTTGCACAATTTTTTGTAATTTAAGACTTCTCATTGCTCTTCTTTTTATTTTTGTGTGGAATTTGCCATGTTTTCTTCTATTTTTCTTTTCTATCTGAAAAGTTTATCACTTTTTTTTTAATCTTTTAAAAAATTTTTCTTAAAGAGAGTGTGTGAGCAGTGGGGGAGGAACACGGGGGAGAGCAGATCTTAAGCAGGCTCCATGCCTAGTGAGGGACCTGACGGAGGGCTTGATCCCATGACTCTGGTGTCATGATCTGAGCCAAAAACGAGAGTCAGTCACTTAACCTACTGAGCCATCCCTGTGACCCATTACTCAATTTTTAATCAATACCTATTTTAGATATTCTACAATGTCCTTAATTCTGTATAGTCTTCTCTTATAATAAATGATAAAGAATTTGCTCCTTTTTGGCTTCTTATGCCAATCTTGTCCTATATCTGCTTCCATTCATAAGTAATCTGGACTTAATAATTCTTTAAGTTAAGTGATATTATTAACATTAATCTGCAGAGTTCATATATACTTATATTTCAATTAGTAGTGTTTATTCAGTATAATACCTAGTGTAGATTCTCCAGCAGATATTACAATAGATAGCTGTATTTAGTAAATTTTCTAAGTCTTTCAGGGTATAAGAATGTCTTATTTTCACTCATGAATGAGAAGTAACAAAACTGTAGATCCAAGTATATGGTGCTTTGCTATTTTTATACTTTTGTTTTCTCTAGAGGAACACCAAGAGTCTGATTTATATTTCAGAGCAGATTATCTACATTTTTTTCCATAGAAGTATAGAGAATACTGTTCTTTCTTCATATTGTTTCTTTAAAATGACTCTCTGAATTGGATTCACTTTCTGATGGTTATACATAGGAATCAAAGATGCTATTTCTCTTTTTTTAAGATTTTATTTATTTATTTATTTGACAGAGAGAGAGAGAGAGATCACAAGTAGGCAGAGAGGCAGGCAAAAGAGGGGGAGAAGCAGGCTCCCTGCTGAGCAGAGAGCCTGATAGGGACCTGATCCCAAAACCCTGAGATCATGACCTGAGCCGAAGGCAGTAAGATGCTATTTCTAATCTGATTTCTTTTTCAGGTATGAAATTTTTAATCAACCATACATAATTTTTTTCAAAATTATTATTGCATATTGAATCTTAATCTCCTCTACTCAGATATTTCAACATTTTTACATGTTTTCTTCAATATTAATGTTTTTAGTCTTGAATTTTTAAAGTATATTTTGTCTTTAGTTGTTTTGACCTTAAATTCCTATTAATAATATATTACAAGTCATATTTTTCTAACCTATTTACCTCTTTGATAAGATTTTTCAATCTTACTATACTATAATTTTATACTTCTTGGAGAGGGTCAATTTAGATCTTATTCCAAGAAATTTACTTTCTTTTCTTCTATGGTTCAGAATTTTTTTCCTTGGGTCTTGCTTGTTTATTCTCTCTTTTAATATTTGACTTTTGCTGCTTTCTATCAGAATGTTTACTAAGTAGTTTTCTGAGGAAGGATTTCTTGCAACACAACCCGCCATCACACTAAGAGTCTCAATTTATTTTCAAACAGATTACATTAAATATTTCATATTTTACCTGTAAACCAATTTTTATAGCATAAACAGGTTTATAAAACATACAAAGCTGCAATAAATATGTGTAGCATATATATGGAGAAAGGGAGAGGGAGAGAGAGAGAGAGAGAGAGAGATGATTTCCATATTACATAAAGAGTTCTACAAATATAATGTTTACATTAATAATAAAAGATGATATCCCCAAGGGAAAAAAAGCAAAGGCCTTCAGCTGGTATTTTCCCCAAAAAAGCCAAGAGGCTAATAGTCACATGGAAATTCTTCATCCTCACTAGTAATGAAAGAAATGCAAAGTAAAATGATAAAATAATCTCTTTCTCACAAATTGCAGTGGATTAAAATAACTTCATTTTGCGGAGAATAGGAATAAAATCAGCATTTATAAATAGTTCTTACTGAGGTGTTTTAACCTTCTGGACTACAACTTTGGGTGATAATTTTCTATTCTTTTTAGAGCTGTTCTGAATTTTCTGAATTTTCTACAACAAAGAGAAAGTTGTAACAAAGAAAATACAGTGTATGCTTAAGCCTAATAATAAAGAATGAAGAGACTGAGAAGAGAGAAAAATATATCTGATGAAATGATTATAGAACACATCCTAGAATAAATAGAATTTAAGCAGTGTTCTTATGCATTGATGAGTTCCATCTATGGACATAATGGAGGGCAAAGGGCTAATTTAGGTCAAGGGAAAGGAATTAACAAAGATTAAAAGAAAGACTGCTTAGGAACTTGACCATCTTTAAGGAGGTAGATTTTAAATGTTATCACCACATTACATACACACTCAGACACACACTCACACACAGTCGTAATTATGTGAAGGGATAGTAATGTTAACCTTATTGTCATCATTTTTCAAAATAACGTGTATCTAATCATCACACAATATACCTTAAACTCGCATATGTTATATGTTAATGATGGCTCAATAAAGTTTGGAAGAATTTTAAAATTAAAAATAAATGAGAAAAACAGATGGGCAAAATCTTAAGAGAGAGAGGGAAAAAAGGGAAAACTACTGACAGTAATTTGTTCCTAGTGATAAAATTGGGATTTTCCATTGAAAATTAGAATTCTGGAGTCCATAACTATGACCTTGACAGCATCAATACTTAAAGACTTTCCCCATCAGATCAGTGGTGATATTAACAAATGGAATTTTTAGGTATTGCATAATGAAGGGTGTCATCATTTAGAAGGTTGACATAACTGAGAGCACTAATGTTTTCTAAATGACTAATGCATGAATGGTGTTACAACATCATGATTGCTTAAAGGTCCATTCGATGTGAAAGAGAGACCAGTGGATTTTGATATAGCAGAGCACAAAAAGTTCACTGATACTGTCTCAGATCTTTATTATTAAAACCATTTAAAAAACCTTTCTTTTGTTGAGATTTTCATGTTGTATCAAGGAATATATGTAATTATCTGAAAAGTCTTTTAAAATAGTTTTCATTTTTCCAAATGCAAACCTATGTGCATTTTCTTCATATATTTCAAGTTGAACAACGTATCAAAACACATTCAATAGATGTGGTAGTAGATATGGTAATTCAGCTGTCTTTCAGTAAGACAGATAATAAAATTTTGGAAAAATGTAAAACAGTGCAGTTTTTCTTACTAAATTGTTTTTGTTTTGGGAAACATAGTTGTTTTTCATAAAACAATTTTTAAAAATTAATAGAGCACTTGGGATATTTTTTAGATCATTTCTTGACCCACGAACTGCCATAAAATGGGGTAGTACTGAGAAATAATACATATAATGTATCTCTCTTTTGATGATAAGTACTAATATTAGAACTGCCATTATGATAAAAAAAAATTGACAGTGACATATAACCATTCATTCATTCAGTAAATAAATAAATAAATACAGCCTGGTCCCCTAGCCTAAGAATAATTTCTTCAGGGCTTTATTTTTACAAATAAAAATCTTAGTTTATGGTGGTTGATATTTTCTATTTCAAACCAATTTGTGGTTAAAAAAATTTGTGGTTCTTTTCTTCTTACCTCTGAAGAAGATGGAGATATAGTGAGTATAACAGATACCACAATTGAGGTAACAAGCAGACAAGAAAACATATCTCAGCATAGCCTGCACGTTCTTAACAGATTAGGTTAAAATCCAGAAAATGTGTTTGTGTCATTGGCTGGAAGACCGAAAGTGGAAACAACTTGGTACTAATCAAGCTTAAATGGCCCTACCTAACTATTTCAGCCAACCCCTGATGCTCTGACTGACTTTAGCTGATTGGTAGGGTGGGCATCAGGCCCAGGCCCATGCGAGCTACTCAGTGAGGATTTAATTTGCTTATTTCTGAATTGGCACCATGGGGGCTCCAAGGAGAGGTAGTGGTTCATAGCATATACCGCAATGTTTCTTCTAGATGTCTGGAGGAATATGGAGGAGCCACTGTACACATTCCCTTCCCCTTTCTCTTTTGGAGGCAAAGTCAGTGTGCAAAAGCAGGAAGGAAGGAAAGCAGAAAGGCTATGTAATACCAAAAGAAAACAAAACAAAAAAACAAATTGCCCAGAAGTACTGGAAAGTCAGACTGGAGGGAGCGGAGGGTGACTTGAAGTCTTTTGCAGCGTTCTCCACTGATCCCTCTGAAATCAGAGGGATGTAGGCTCTGTGGCCTCACCACCAATAGTAGGTAGATGATGTAATCCATCTACTGTGTTAGTCCTTGGGTTTAGAGTTGTGACCATAAATTATTTTTATTGAGTTTTAGAATTTCTCTCCAATGATCATGCATGGCTATCTCAGCATTGCTCTTTTTCTAGGTCTTTGCAGAAATAAACAACATTGGCTTTGTTCTCGTGAGCCCAGTCCTCTACACTTTGAGTAAGAGGATTCTTCTCTCCCACCCTTTTGCCTACCACCTTCCTCCCAGAATCCTGTCATTCGCATTCTGCCCTCTCGCTTCGATTCTAGCCACACCATTCCTGTTTGTGTGGTCTTATGCCAGTGTGGTTTTGACATGCTCTTGAATAAATTCTCTCTGGCTCTATTTTCTCTGCCAGTATTTCTAGTATAATATTAATCAGTTCTATTGTTTCTGATGAGCATACGGAGCATAAAGGTCCAGAATGACATATTAATTGTAGTTTTGAGTTTGATGATGTGATTTGGGTTCTGTGGGTAAGTTTGCTCTGAATAGATAGAGACGGACAGAGATTTTCTGTTTTCCAGCCTATCGTAGGTCAGAAGACACTGCTAGATCCTTCTGATGGCCAACAACCCATTGGGGTGGCGAAAGTGGCTAATGCTTTTTCAGAGCTAATGTTCGTCCACAGCGTGCCCCTCATACCGTGTATTAGACGTGCTATGTTTGGGAGCTCAGCGGGGCTCTCTTGATGCAAGTCAAGGCTGAGAAGTCTCCGATTTCATGCCAGGCAAATGCTGTACTCTTCCCACAAGACATGAGCTATGGCTTTTCTATGTGTTTTAAATTGGAAAAAAAAAATAGAAGAGGGAGAGAAGGGAAGGAAAGGAAAGCACAGTCCAGCATTTATGAATAAACAGTTGTAGCTTACTAGGTCTGGTCACATTGTAATTTGAGCTGCTGAAGAACTCTGGGATCTAACTGATATTTTTGGGAAAGGTTTAAATGCGATGCTGTGGGATGGAAAGCAGAACACCCTCCGCTGCAGTGTTGCAGTCTTGAAAGGGCACCCGTCATCGTGGGCAAAGAGTTCCAGAAATGTGTTCTCTCCTGTCATCCCCACAGGACCTGTGGACCCACAGGACTGACTCATGCCAGTGATGGCGGCGACATTTATGGGCCAGGCCGCATGTCTTTTATCGAGAGACAATTACTGGGCTAGTGCAGAGGCATGACTGAGCCTCTGGGCACAGTAGCTGTCACACCTACCGCTGAGGTCTGTGAATTAATGATCAGATGGATTCAGCAGGTTGTACAACATTAACTTTAAATTGTCAGCTCCACTGCGAGTGTCCGACAGGCTTCCTTTTATGCCCTCTTTCATTCGGAGTCTGAATTTAGAAGAATAAACACTTGCTTCCTTACACCGAAGCCGCTTAACGAGCCCCTGAGCAGGGACATGGAGAGGTTCTTGTTTTCACTCCGGTGGCTTTGGTGATGGCGCATCAGACCGTGGTGGTGGAATGTTCCCTGCCTCAACTTCCTCCTGACGGAAATAGTGAGAGACCCTGTACATCATCGCTCAAGAGCTCAGCAGCATCTCTTCGCTTAGTGCCAGGCGAATATGATGTGGGCCCCCTCATGGACTATTTATAGAGCTCCATTTTTTGCATGGTGCTATTATAACTTGCTGAACAGCCTTGTTAGTTTTTCTGTGTGTGTGTGTGTGTGTGTGTGTAACAATCAACAATCGAACTGCAATTCGAATGCAGTTGTCCTGGGCAAGCATCTTCCTAGTGATGTGTATCTTCAGTCCCACAACAGTAAGTGGAATATGTTTCAGAATCCTCAGCCCAAGGAAGCTGAGGAGACAGAGCCCACATAATAGAAGGAAAAGAATGACAAGCTAGCAGGCTACTCGGTGGCTTCAGGGCTTTCTTGGAAGCCGGCACGCTCTGTGAAGATGTGTGCAAACCTTCTGGCATTTTTCGCTTTAATGCTCTTGTGACAAATTAAAGCATATTATAAGCTACTTTCAAATGTTCCACTATTCCCAATGAAGATTTTTTTTTTTTGCAGAAAAAGATAGTGGTTTTGGTTTTGGTTTTTTTTTTTACCTAGAATATCAATCAGCCTGAAATATTTATATTGAAGTCAAGGGAGTATATTAATAACTCTTAGAATATAAATTATTTTGGGATTATCCCTCTAACTCAAATCTTGGCAATAGAATAAGCTGTTTTGGGTTCCCTTTTCCTTTCTCACCAGTATAATGCCAATACTGACACCCGCCAATTGTGACACTTTCCACCATGCCTGTAGCCCTTCCTCTGTATCGCCTTGAGCATGAAAACAACTTACCCAGCTGAACGAGATGAATAATTAATCACTTAGTCCCACTGGGAGAAAATGATACATATGGCTGAGTAGCAGGGGGCCTTAAGAAAAAGAGCTGTCAAAGGGTGCCCTTTCTTCCCAAATGTTAAAGAATGCTATTTTTCTCTACACTTAGAATCAGAGTATCAGCAGGTAATGATAGGAGCAAAATCCATGATGGCATGGAATGCATGTCTAGAAAACAATCTAGATAACCAGTGTTCTTATAAGTAAACATTGTAATGACGAGCTCATTTAAATCTCTATCCCCTGAATTGATTTAATGTTACCAACTTTTGAGGCCAACCAAGAGGGTCTGGGCACTCAGCTGCTACGAAGGCTGGACGTGAATCTATCTCAGTCCCAGAATATAGAGCTCCAGGAACTCCAGAGTTGATTCCAAGGGATGTGTTGTACAGAGACTGCTTGAGATTCTCTCTCTCCCTCTCCCTCCACCCATCCCCCACTCTCAAATAAATAAATAAACAAGGGCTGTGATAAAATCTGTAAGTGGACCAAGCATTTTTCATAGTTTGAAGAAGTATTATTTCATACACATATGTACCCATGTTCAAAAACAGGTGCCATTGTGATGGATCAAATGCAGCATCGTTCAATTTTATCCTTAAACACATGGTAGCTTTTATTTGTTTTGCCATTGTGCGTAGTCTCAATCAAGAGGTTCTAAAAGTACAGCCATGGGGTCCAATGTTTTGGTTTGGTTTGCTTTTTTTTTCCATTAGAAGAGATCCTCATACACCAGAAGACTGAGAACCACGGCAATGGATGGAATTTGGACCCAGCCTCTGGATGGGAGGGCAGTGTACCCTGACTCGCAGAGGGAGGGTTTCCCTGGAAATGGCCTCCTCTTTTAGTTGAAGGGCTTTGTAGGCACTTCTATTAGGTCATTATGGGTTTTTTTTTTAAGATTTTATTTATTTATTTGTCAGAGAGAGAGAGAACACAAGCAGGCAGAGAGGCAGGCAGAGGCAGAGAGAGAAGCAGGCTCCCTGCCGAGCAAGGAGCCCGATGGGGGACTCGATCCCAGGACTCCAGGATCATGACCTGAGCTGAAGGCAGCTGCTTAACCAACTGAGCCACCCAGGCGTCCCGGTCATTATGGTTTTTGATGCAAGCAAGGCATCATTTTTCCCTCCTGTAAAAGACACAATCCGGTATTTCTTCTTGGGTAGGGATGCAGGATAAGTCCACATGGATTATGTGGCAAGAATTCCAGAGCTCTGGAAAGGCCCTGGTGTCATTTGAAATCATTCTCACACCCTGAAATTCATTTTAGCTCAAGAATTGGGTCTTTGTTGGAACAGATACTCTTGGGAAAGGCCGGTACTTCACATATCTATCATTGTTTATTTCTCGATGTCCACAGTGGGTTTTAGAACCTTGTGCATTTGAAATAGAGGCATATCTGCTAAAAGAGGGAAAAATAAGGGACTCCCAAACCTCTGAATAGTTCATGTCCTCTGAATTTTGGCTTCACATGCTGTTCCTCTCAAAGTTAAGCCATTGTCATGAACAGCAATGCCTTTTAGCATGCCCAAAGAAACATTCAATTGGATGTGACAGAGTTTGTGATGCACGTACGATGTGCAGCAATGTGCTTTGGAAAACAAGGTATTTTTTTAGAGATTTTAGTTTATTTATTAGAGAGAGTATGAGCTTGGGGAGGGTTGGAGGAAGGGGGAGAAGCAGACTTCCCGCCTAGCAAGGAGCCCAATGCAGGGCTGGATCTCAGGGACCCTGGGATCATGATCTGAGCCGAAGGCAGTCTCTTAACTGACTGAGCAACCCAGGTGCCCCATGATGTTGTTTTTAAGTCTAGAAGGCTCTCATGTTATAGCAACAGAAGATTTTTGTGTAAGAAAGATGTGCTGGAGTGATTTTCTACTGTCATTTCTTTGTTCCACCAATAACTTTATCTCAGAAATTGATTTCCTCCTTGGTAGAGAAAAACAGCTTACATTTCCAGTGGAAGATGTGTACGTGTTTACTGGCATTCTCTCTCTCTCTCTCTCTCTCTCTCTCTCTCTCTCCCCCCGCCCAGCAGTCAGTTCTGCAGTTCTGAGGAAGTTATACTTTGCATCAGTATTCACGGGAACCATCCCTGGGCATCCACCTGGGCTGCCCGCTGGCTGGGGACAGTGTTTAGTGGAGGGTGCTCTTAGCATTTGGGACAAGACAATAACTTCATCGTGCAGGACCAAATTGCACACTTCATGATGTCTGGTGGCCTGGCCTCCAAATTCTAGAAGCATCTTGTAGTCATCATGACAACTGAAGAAAAACAAAACCCCCAAAACACCCCCACCCATTTCCCTACACCTCAGCAAAGAGTTCCATCCCTGGTGGAAAACCACAGGGCAGCCTCTTCCCCAAGGCAGAATCCTTCCTCAAGGAACCCGGTAGGTCATCATGCACAAAGCTAGACCACCTTCTTACTAATGGTGATGACGAACAGGCCCTCTCTGACTCCCATCCTGTATGCCCCAGGATCATCAACTCCTCTTAGCCTCAGAATGTGTGCACATGCTAGATGATGCTAGATGATGCTGGAGTGTTTTGTTTGCCTTTCAATGAGGACTCAAAATGCCGAGCCAGCGGGATGAGAATGCTGTGCCATTTTGCCCTGCTTGTGTTTGGCTTGATGGCGATATGTGTACAAAATTGGCTTTTCCCACCGCCAAGGGCCTATGAGATACTGCGGTGAGGAATGGATCGCTTTTCTTTTCCCTTATTCAGCCTTCCCGATCTTTCCAGCTGTACTTGGGCTTTCAAAGTGCCACTGATAAGCTGATGATTTTGTTTTAGGGGCTCGATAGGGAGAGAGAGATTAAATACTGCCAACTGTGCTCACTAACACTGTCCCCCAGGCAAATAAACAAGAGCCCTTCTGAAGGGATGTAAAATTGGTTTTCCAGGCTTAACTTCCACAGCTGTTTTAATAGAGCTTGTAAAAATATACTCTAATTGCTCTGTGGCACTTTTTCCATTGTGAAGATTCTACTTCAAACCCTTTATGACTCCCTTGTTCTACAGGTAGATGTTTATATTATGACAGATACCTCTAATTAGCTAAACAAGAAAAACCTACCAAATAATTCCCCACGTGGAAATTAAACCTTCTGGACCAAGCGCTCCATGCCAGCACTCTGTTTCTACGTTGTTTCTGATTCTCCATGTAAGTCCATATATCTTCATAAATGCATGTAAACCGCCACTGTCTGAAACCTGGTTCGTGAAGACACTGGGGGTCGCTCACTCTGTGAATCTGCCGGGGGTAAGGGACTGGAGATTTGGGGGCGCAAGGAATGATCCTACAGAATCTCTCAACAAATTGTAAAGGGGGCTTCCAGGCCTTTGTGTCTTCCCTGAGATGCCCACAGAAGGTCATGGCTTGGAAGAGCACAGGGAGTGAGGTATGGACAAGTCAGGTGTTGGGAGGAATTACCGCTGGTCGCCTGGAGCTTTCCACTGCCTATGTCTACGAGCGGAGTGGGGAGAAGCAGACACCTGTCTTCTTGTTTAGATCCCAAGGCTCAGAGCATAATAGCCTCCCTTGGTCTGAAGTTCAGCAAATGTTCCTTGGTCACCTCTTCTTTCTAAGCTCTTGAGGCTTACTTCTCTATCTTCCTATGTTGATCTCTTTCTAGGTGACAGTAATTCTGTGTCACATTCCCTGAGTCCTACAGGCCAACTCCTCAACCCCTAGACCATTCTATGTCCAGTGGAAGTAAGAGTGATCCTGACCTGGGCAGGAAATATCATAACTGACATATGGAGGAGGAGCCAACATATTAAGGCTGATTTTTACCCCAGTTTAACTTCTTTTCTGAGTACATATTTCTTCTCTCTCTCTCTCTTTATACACACATACACACACACACACATATGTCAGTCATTTTATAAAACTAGATGATACATGTACAGGAATTTGTTAAATGATTTATAGGAATTCTATGATTTTCTGTATATGTGATTCATTCTATATATAAAGAGAATACAAGTGTGTGTGTGTGTGTGTGTGTGTGTGTGTATTCTCTATAAGATATGCATGCTATCCTGGATGTTGTGATAGTAATGCATGTAGAGAACTAATATAGATCAAAACCGTGACTATATATGTGTAGATATGTAGTAACTTTTATACATGAATAGAACACCCCCATATCATTAGGTGTGTTTACCTACGGATATAGGTCTTTTCTACTTAAGAATGCCAAGGGTCTGTTTCCTTCCTCGCCACCCCACCTAGCATGAAAGGGTCTCCCTGAATACCTGCCTTTGCTCTTCAGATCTGTGGAAGGTGAGCAGTGAGTCAGCTGTTGCTGCAGTATTAACCGTTGACTTCACTTCTCTTTAACCTACTGGCATTTCCTAATTGTGTCATCATTTACTCATTTCCTGGGTTCTTGTGTGCGTCTTTAATTTTTAATGCGGGTTTCTCTATGATCTGACTCCTGTGTTTCTTTCCAATCCCAGACTCTCTTCTACCTCTTTCCGCCTCTATTTCTGAGCCCTAAAATCTCGCCTTCTGGAACCATGTAGTGTTTTTCTTCTGTTGTCACATTTCCTTTCTCTTTTGTTTCTCCAGTCCAGAGTAACCGCCAGCCTGAATTTACCTGATCTAATATCTCCTCCTCTGAGAGATAAGTTAGAGGTTTTCCTTCCCTCCCAGAGAAATGATCTAGCCCTTCTTTGTACTAATGTTGTCCATTATAGATGTGTCCAAAATAACACTTCACAAGCTACTTTATAGCCTCATTTTTAAGCTTGTCTCCCTTTCTAGACTGAGCAGGCTTTATTCACTATTGTCCCCATCTTACTTGGGTTGTGTGTGGCACATAGTAGCTGTGTTCTGAGGCAAAGCAACTAGTGAAGAGCATTTCATGGTGGCTCCAGTGTCACTGATAAAAGACATATGATTTAATGTTTACGGAAAACCTCATTAATAACCGTTACTCTCAGTTAACATGGAAAGAATGCTTAACGTTTGCATCAGAATGAATTATTATGTTGACAGGCAGGTAGGATACGCAGGGGACTTAAAAGAAATACTTTATATCTGTGCTACAAAATCAATGTGACTTCTTGCTTTCCTATGGCTATAACTTACCTGACATCATATTTTGTAATTTAGCAAGAATGGCTTTGACTTTTAGTGTCAATGGTAGATCTACAAAGAAAACCATGGTTTGAAGTGACCCTGATAATTTCCTAAAAATCTCAGTTCTGGAATTTCCTTCTATTGAACTAAGGGTATTAAAAAATGAAATCTTAATTTTTAGATATCATTTAGATAAGATCAGACTAACTCACCCCAAGTCAACTGTAAATTCCAGTGTAGCAGGCAGGGTAGCTTCTATTGGGGAGGCAAGGCTAGAACTCCCAGATTTTCTGACTCTGGGATCATTTCCCCACTAATAAAATACTCTATCATCAAGGAATATGCCATCAAGTATAGAAGTAAAATATGACAAGTGTTGCAGGTGATGAATACCATTTTCAAGTATGAATCCCTCCTCCAGCTTGACAGATTCAAGGGAAAAGTTGCTAGGATAACATTTAATAACAACTGGCATCTATTGAATTCCTTGATGTGCCACGCAGTATAGTAACTATCATACGGGTATTAATTAAATTGATTTTGCAGAACCTTAAGAAATAGATGCTATCATTTCCATTTGATTCATGAAGTGCCGAGGCTTAGAGATATTAAGGAACACACAGCCAGAAGCAGCATGGTCAAAAATAGGAACAAGTCAATGAATGCAAAGTTCTTGCTTTTGACCACCATATTATGCTTCCTCTTGGGATTGGAGGATTCTCAAAAGGCATCTATTCAGCGTTATTTATATCCTAAGCAGAGCTGGAGATAACAAGAGGCTGATGGAAGTTCCCTTGTGTCTTGAGTGAAGGAAGACTTATCTTAGTGATGGACTAGGAAAAAAAAAAAGGCATGGGATTCAGCCTCTGTGAGCCTGGCTTGATTTCAGGCAACTTGTAGCTTCAGAGTTCTGAAAGGTCATCCCAAGCATGAGTTGCGTAGAGCACAGAAGGTGGACTGTGGGCGGGGAAAGACCAGGGATACACCTCAATTCCTAAAAAGGGGATGCCATATTTTTTCAATTCTACATATAACTTATAACATAATGATCATCCTTAACACTACTGTATTGTATAACTGAAATTTGCCAAGAGAGTATAATGTACGTGTTCTCACCAAAAAAGGCAACATTAAGTATATGAGGTTGTTGATGGGTTAATTTACTCAATGGTGGGAAGTCCTTTTACAAAGTATATGTATATCAAATCATCACATTATACACGTTAAATACCTTACAATTTTATTTGTCCCTTATACCTCAATGAAGTTGGGGGGGAAAAGGAGAAAGGCCACATTGATCATATTTTTTTCTTTTTTTTAATTATTTAAAGCATATATTTATAACATAAAATGCCTATCTATAATATAAAATATTTATAACAAAAAATATATATTGATAGCAAAAAATACATCTAATCATAGTACAAATATTCTATTATAGAGAATATAGCAGTCGATCATATTTTCAAGGGCCCAGGCCACTAGCCCAATGACTCATCCCATCAGTAAAATATACTGTATATATGAATGCTGAAGTAAATTAATATCTCACCTTTGAAATGCCTTTTCCTGCATTCACCTCAAAATTCCAGCAAATGATTGCCTGTCCATTTCCTCACTGGATTTAAGACCTGTTTTTTTGTTGTTGTTGTTGTTCCTCTAGTTAGGTATGCTTTTGAGTTTAAATTGCTTGGCATCCTTTAAAGTTTGCAAAGCACCATGAAAAATCACTGAAGTGAAAAGCACTAAAATATGTAAATTGTTGCTATTGTTCTTAAGTGCTTCTTCACAGAGTATATGATCAGTTGAAAGACAAAGTAAGATTTCATTCCTGTCAACAGTGATTATGTTTATAGCATGGGATCAGTCTTCGCTATAGGTGCATCACTACTTCTATAAAGTTTTAAAAAAAAAAAGTTGTTTTAAACTTTTGGAGTTTATATTTCCAATTCATTAACCTCTTTTTCTTTCTTCCTGCCTTCTTTATTTCTTCTCTATTTCTGATGAAAATCATGAGTCTGAAGGCAGTTGTAAAGCATACAGTAGTAAAATTGTCAGTAAGTAATTTTATATTAGACACTGGTTTATAGACTCTGATTTTAAAAAGCAGTTTAATTTTCTTTTACTGTAAAATATAACAAATATTGATTTGGGGGGATGTGCACTCTGCTATGTAGTTTGTGAGCAAAGAGCTTAAAAGTTAATTCTTTAATATAGACAGATTATAAACTAGCACTCAGAGGCACATCTTCAATTTGCTGGAAGGTTCTTTTTCTGGCCTGTGGGTCATGCTTAAGACAGTTCAGTCTCCTTTGCCCCTGCCCTCTTTCCTGCTGTACTTATAAAAGACAAAAGTGTATTCCTATAGTGGCCAAACGGTGACAAATTTGAGATATTTTTCCCCTTTGTCTTTAGCAATTAGAAACAGTCTGATGCACTTCTGAAATCCTACAGCCTTCTAAAGCCAGGGAATTTGTTGATCTCGTATTTCCTGGTGTCTGCCTTTGGAAGCAAAACGACTACTCTCTCAGGAATCCTTCGGTCAGAGTTACGACTGATGATGTGAGTCGATAAATGCTTCTTGACCTGTGGTCAGGGTAACAACCAGGCTCTAGGGACACGAGGCATCTGCCCAGAATGGAACTGTAAGTGTGGATGCAGAAGGGCCTGGCATAGCATGCAGGCAAAAGGAGAAGAAAGCTACCAACAGGAGAGTGAAATTTATGGGCTGGCTGGGAATTTTAAAATAAAAGGCTGTGCTTGACTTAGCTGTCACCTTTAAGGAAAGACAATGAATTTTTTTTCCAAAAATATTATGCAAATGTAAAAGTGACCTAACCAACCTTTGTGGATAAATCCATATTATTGTTCTAAGTCAGGTCCTGATGTGCTGGTGTACAGATAAAATGCAGATCAATTTACTCGTTGCATGATGGGCGACCACACTAATTGTGATTCATAACTGTCATCCACCATTTGTGCTATTTGAGAACAATTCTGAGCGTAGGTAATTATGGTAGATTGCCCCTGTGCCAAGCAGACATTGCATAAATCCTTCAGCTGAGGTAAGCCTGACAAGTTGTCAGTAATAGACTGCACCTTGGAACAGATTTATATTTGAGGCCCAGTTAGCTGGAGTGCTTCATACTTTTCATTTCTCAGTAACTTGACTAGAACTGCGGCAGTCAGTTATTTCCTAAATTCTCCATTTTCATGATAGGATAATCAATAAAGAGCAACTATTAATTTAGAGTCACTCTGATATACTAGGACTAGACAGTTTTACTATGATATTGATTACTTCTGTAATTTACCACCGGCCCTAAATGCCAACATGATCCAGACACTTTGAAGGTCATTAGAAATAGGTTGCTTCCTAGTGATGCAAGTTCACTTATTGGTAAGCACAAAGGCTCTGTGGTCATGATAACTGGACTCCTTGATTCTTCAAAAAGTAGCATCACCAATCATGTATTACACTGCACAGCCAAAAATGGAAGAGCAAAGAGGTTTTTTTTATTATAGATGGAGTTCTCCAGATGAGGTCCAGGGATGATTCTAGCCCACCATCTTCCCATACAGCAGGACCTTGGGGATCCCCCCAATTGTTATCTGGCACCTGATCTTTTGGAGACAAGTTTCCCACCACAGTCAGATGTCATGCAAGGAGTTCTCAGTAAACAAAGTTTTCTATGTGATACAGGTTTCAAATCTAGTCTGCTAAGATATCCTGGACATCTATTCTCTCCAAAGTCCCATAATTTCCCATAAGATAAGATATTTTAGACAGGACATCTTTCTTTTTTTTTTATTTAAAGATTTTATTTATTTACTTGACAGAGAGAGAGGTCAGAAGTAGGCAGAGAGGCAGGCAGAGAGAGAGGGAAGCAGGCTCCCAGCTGAGCAGAGAGCCCGCGATGCAGGGCTTGATCCCAGGACCCTGAGATCATGACCTGAGCCGGAGGCAGAGGCTTGAACCCACTGAGCCACCCAGGCACTCCACATCTTGTGATTTCTAGATCACAAGATTAGATTAAAATGAAACAGAATTCATGAATTTTGTAAATTACCTACCTTTCCCAGTACCATGTAACTGTGCTAGCCTTCTTGCTGACCACCTGCTTTCTCCCCAGGGAGATTTGAGATTTTGCAATGATTGTCCACGTCTTCATCTCCTTTATCTTTTCTAATCTCAGCCATTGCTGAATCCTGCAAGACCTTCTCCTTTATCTCCTTCCATGAACTTCTGCAGAAGTTCCATTCTAAGGGTTTCCTCAAATGCAATGGCAGGAACCAATGGCCATACCATCGTTCATCAGGTTTGCTGTACTTGCGTCATAGGTGGTATCTATCTACTAACCCCTTTGCAATTGTCTCAGTAGATTTCTCCCTGGCCAATCACCTACCTGTTCACCTAAGCCAAGCAAGCCTTTGATTTTTTCAACTAGAACGGGCTCCATTTGACTCAGTCCCTAAACTGCCCAGCCTTAATACATAGCAGAACTTTTAGCTACAAATATTCTCCCTCTCCTTAATAAGTCAAAATCCTTTGATTTTACAAAACACTCCCTTTGTACCATGAAACAATAAACTATAGTTTTAAGATGTTATATGTTGGGGCGCCTGGGTGGCTCAGGTGGTTCAGCATCTGCCTTCAGATCGGGTCGTGATCTCCGGGTCCTGGGATCGAGCCCCATGTCAGGCTCCCAGCTTAGTGGGGAGCTGCTTCTCCCTCTGCCTCTCCCCCT
>CM052810.1:13977567-14003824 GCA_028533885.1 Nasua narica | reverse complement strand
ACTGTTCTTTCGCTCCTCTTTTCCCTTCATGCCTTATGGCTCTTCTATCCAGAAGCTCTGGGACTATATGATCACAGTTTAGTTCAGTGAATTATCAGTGGAAAAAAGTGTAGTTTCATAGTCTTCAGGCATCAACATTGTAGATTTTCTTAATCTTCTATTTCTTAGAATAGAAGAGAAAGATGTGCCAGAGTACTGAAATCTTGGGAATATTTTTACTGTTGCGTTATAAGAATTATTAAAGCACAATGAAAGAAATAAAGAAAAAAGCAACTAATCTCTTCTGTAAAGTGCTCACATTGCACACTTACAATTAAGCTGTTCTGATTTCTGTAATTAAAATAATTTCCTCTGAGAGGACTTAATAGTTCATGCCCATGAGTAAAAAAAAAAAAAAAAAAAAAAAGGCTGTTGTCATGAACGAACGATTGAAAGAAAGGTCTTACTCACATGCTTTAGTTTCTATGAGAAATCTTTGAAAATAAAACCAGGCATGACAAAGGCAATCAGTACAGTACAGTTAGCCAGGGATCATTTTAGCAACCCATGGGATGTACAAGCTCATGCATTTATTCATCCCTTCATTTAGTAAGCATTTATTGGGCACTAACTCTTTGGCAGGTGCAATGGGTACAAGACCTAGCCCTGCCTTTAAAGAACTTTCATTCCAAAGTGGGTACCAGACGAATGAATAGTGGAGACTGCTAAGTGCTAAGACAGAGGTATGCATGGGTCACAACAATGCAGGTGCCCGTCAATACAAGCACATCTCATGGTCTCATGTGGACTCTTTTGTCTTATTGCATTTTATTTTGTCAGTCATGGGTTTAATGTCCACAAGAACATAAATTTTAGTAGAGATAAGAAAATTAACTGTTAGGGGCACCTGGGTGGCTCAGGCTCAGAGCCTCTGCCTTCGGCTCAGGTCATGATCTCAGGGTCCTGGGATCAAGCTCTGCATCAGGTTCTCTGCTCCGCAGGGAGCCTGCTTCTCCCCTCTCTCTCTGCCTGCCTCTCTGCCTATTTGTGATCTCTCTTTCTCTGTCAAATAAATAAAATCTTTAAAAAAAAAGAAAATTAACTGTTTAACTTTGAGAAAATAAAACTACATAAATAATTAGTAAGTATTTATTGATTAGGTACAAAGTACCTGCCACTATCACTATGAATTTTTCATTGTGTGTTATTATATATGTATATAACAGGAAAACATACCATATTATAAATATAATTTGAGTATAACATAGAAGTTAAGTAAAGAGAAAAAAAAGCTTGATATAATTCAGAGCTCACTAAACCAAGGATAGGAGATAGCTGGGATTGAATTCTTACTTTGATCCTAATTAATTGTCTGAATTTCTTTCCCCCTGGGTGAAGTAAGGGGAGTTGGAATAGATACAATGCTTTATTGAGAGTGAAATTTCCAGTGTAGCAGTTATTGGGGTCATAGACATATGACCTAAGAACTAAAGTATACACTCAAGAATGCACATCTGGACATTTAGATCTGTGTGGGAAAGGGCTGGTCAAATAAGGCAATAGCAATTAATTTAGAAGTTGTAGGCCATACTGTGCTGTATGGCAGGCCCCTAAGGTTTTTGGAATGTGGCTTTGGAATCTATCCAGCTACTATTTCTGGTTGTCACTCTTTTAGTTGGGCTCACCTCTAATTTTAGGATGACACAGTTTACTCTTATAATACTAGATTGTTGCTGCTTTCCTAAATCACTTTGAATTCCAAAGACATTTTTGAGCGGTAGGATACCTGTATGCTTAATGTGTTTCCATGGGCCTCCTAGAATTCAGCCCATCCATTGCTCTAATTCAAGCAAGATAGCTACCATGCTGAATTTTCTTTGGTGTTTCATAATTTTAATTTTGGCCCTCAAGATGGATTTGGTGTTAATGCATGTTGCTGCCGGAGATAATGGATGCCCTGGGAAAGAGGTGGCTTTTGCAGTGTTTTCTGTTGAATCTCACATTTGATTGGCATGTGTGTCCTAGAATAATTGGCATAGCACCTTGTTCATGGGCACAGTGCCATCCAGCAGTTGGGGAGAAAGTTAGGCAGAAAAGTGACCATTAATGACGTCAGCTGTGAGTGTTTGGGAATGTGTTTCATGCTCTCTGGGGTAGAGGGAAGCCAATACTCTCATGGAAATCTTTTTTCTTCTTTTATGCAAGTTTCCACTGATTGTAACTTTTTGGGAAGATGGGAAGACTCTTTTGCTAAGTTGGAAGAATGAGGTTTAAAATTTAATTGTAGGGGTGCCTGGGTGGCTCAGTGGGTTAAAGCCTCCACCTTCGGCTCAAGTCATGATCTCAGGGTCCTGGGATCAAACCCCCGCATCGCATTGGGCTCTCTGCTCAGCAGGAAGCCTGCTTCCACTTCTCTCCCTGCCTGCCTCTCTGCCTACTTGTGATCTCTGTCAAATAAATAAATAAAATCTTTTAAAAATAAATAAATAAAATAAAATTTAATTGTATAACAAATTTACCAAACAGCGTAATGTTTCTATTGATAGTTCGTTAAATCAGTATTCAGGTGAGTATAGTATATTAAATCACTTGATCAACTGATTGTCCTATATAGAGTAGAATGAGTCAGGGGTAGGGGGTTATATTCTGTCACTTGTTGTCTGGTAGAGTTTTCTTAATTTTCTAGCCTCAGCTATCACATCGGCCAAGTGAGAATGATAAGAAATTGGGATGGAAAATAATTACAGGAGATAGAAATATGAAAAAGGTGTTCGGTAAACAAAAGCAGATTCTTGTAATGGAAAATATTAGGTGATATTAACATTTTATGTAAAAATGAAACAAACAAAATATGTTCCAAACTGGTCAACCATATAACCTATAAAACCAACCGGAGGGGGGCACCTGGGTGGCTCAGTTGGTTAAGCGACTGCCTTCAGCTCAGGTCATGGTCCTGGAGTCCTGGGATCGAGTCCCACATCGGGCTCCCAGCTCCATGGGGAGTCTGCTTCTCACTCTGACCGTCTCCCTTCTCATGCTCTCTCTCACTCTCTCTCTTTCCTAATAAATAAATAAATAAAATCTTAAAAAACCAACCGGAGGAAGGTCAGTACTAAAAACTCTTATTTTCTATGTTATGAATAGGATGCCCCTAATTATGGGATACTGTATCTGCTTTGAGGAATACTTTCCTTATCTGTACTCTGGACTTGTGGTGCACTGCAATATAGTCCCGTTCAAACAAAGAAAAATGCAAGGAGGTCATCTGGGGTTTTATTTCTTTCTAATGGTTTTAAGTGTATGCACCATCCGCTTCGGAATTCCTTGCTTTCTAGGCGACATGAGAGAGCCACCCGAGACTGACTCCCACTGCATTTTTAAGGAAATCCATGCACTAACCTGCTAATTAAAAAACAATAAGTACTGGGGCGCCTGGGTGGCTCAATGGGTTAGTGCCTCTGCCTCCAGCTCAGGTCATGATCTCAGGTCCTGGAATCGAGCCCTGCATCGGGTTCTCTGCTCAGCGGGGAGTCTGCTTCCTCCTCTCTCTCTGCCTGCCTCTCTGCCTACTTGTAACCTCTCTCTCACTATCAAATAAATAAAAATTAAAAAAAAAACAATAAGTACTGTCCATTTTGTAAAAGAGAATTTGGTCTTTAAATAGATAAAAGTTCAGTAGACGTCACACTCCTATTCTTTTCTTTACACACCTTCCAAAGAAGCTTCAAGATTTTGTTCTAGACAATCAGTTAAAGCCAAAATAAATATTCCAAATAATTTCATGATTTCTCCTGGGAAATTTCAGGACTTAACGAGTTATTTCCAAATATTTCCAAAACAAATACCACTCGTTCTTCCTATCTCAGAATCCTGCAGGATAAAGTTAAAGGTGAAAATGTTTTTGTTCATCAGCCTCTTTACCTGCCCAGTTAATAATTGAAAACCACTGGTGAGAGAAGATTTCTGTTTTACAAACTCTCAATTCTTATACACATCGTTTTTTTATTGATTGTACATGAGAACAGCCTGTGCTGCCCTTACTTGCACGTTTATTGTTCCCTGAGTGTTGACTTCAAAATTATCTTTCTTCTCTGTTGGATCTTACGAATGACTCTGATCTAGTTGCTAACCTAGATGGATATTTCACTCTCTTGACAGTTGGCTAGTATCCTATGACAGAGGCTAACTGTTTTTTTGTGCTTATTCTTAGAGCTTAGTTTGGTAGAAAAAATTAGATTCCTAATGTTGATATTTCTGTCTTTTTTTAAAGTTATGCAGATAACATAAATAAATTCCAGGGGTTCAGTTCCAATTTAAAATGTAGTAGAACAGATAATTGCAAATACTTTTAGAGAAATACAGAAGAAGCACTATTAACAATGTTTTGTTTATATTATCTGTTGCTTCTTCTGACTTTGTCATTAATAAGGAAAATATTTATTATCTATAACCGAAAACATGGCCCAAGAATAAGCTATTTATATGATGTGAATTCTTTTAAAAATGCAGTCTTCTGAAGTATAATTCTATAGGTTATATGATATTTGATATTCTGGGCTCTTGTCCATTCGTCACTTTTTTCTTGCTAAATTGTGTTAGTGTGTTAGCACCATTATGGTAAAGGAACCAGTATATTTCTAAATAATGTAAAATAATCATTTCATTTTCATGTTACTATTCTCTAGTAACATTTTATTACTTTTTAAACACTCTGTAGAGGTTAAAGTTCATACCTGATTCATTGAGTAAAGTTTGCAAATCATAGTCCTTAACAAATTCTTTATGTGCAGAATGAATTGTTCTAATCGACTTTTCTATAAAATGCCTTAAGTACTCTCTTTTCACTTCTAAAATCTTCAATCAAGATGCAGTCAAAGGTAAAAATTAAAAATTTCACTATATTCAACACATGTACTCAATTTGTTTCCTTTCCCTGTGGTCGTCAATTCCTTTAGATTTTACGTTGTGACAATAATTTTATCTCCAGGAAGTAATATAGCTGATCAAACTCAGATTCGATTCATGAGTCTGAAACATGCTAATATGATGTGATTACATTATACCTAATGATACACGCTAATGTGTTTTCTGAATTCCCTTACTGGGTCTCCAGAAAGGAAGGCAAACCCAATTTTTTAAATAAATTTATTTTTTTCAAATTCAAGTTATCATTGTCCTTCTGCCATGGTGATATTTAAGTATTATATGTGAACATAATTGAAATTCACAGAATTCCTGAAGTTGATGAAACAAAGTAACATGTTCATGGGGATAAGGTAGACTGTAGCTATTGTCAAAAGTCAGAATTGCCTTAGCCTTTTCCATAAATCATGGTGGGAGTATCATTATCATATGCAACTAATGACGCTTCATGTTGTGAATCTGATTACAACCACAAAACAAAGAAAATAAAGAGGAAATCACTCTTGAACACCTTACATGGAAAGGTTGGCATGTCTCTTCCAAATTATCATAATTTGATTACCCAGCTAGTCTATTAAACACAATTCACTGAAACCCACAGAGACCTAACAAATTTACCTGATAATATATAGATTCCTTTCAGTTCTTTCTCATAAAAACTGAGTGAGCAGCTTTGGAAAGAGCAGTAATATCTTTTCTTCCACCCCATTTCTCATTTGGAAATTTCTGAATCTCTGTTTATGATTCCAGAGTACCTCTGTTTCTTTCTCAGTACTAATGTTTGATTGATTCACAGATAATGTTAAACGTCATTATTTGAGAAAATGTGTGTGTGTGTGTTAATATGCTCTTAGTTCCTCAAGTTCCCAATCACTGTTTTCCCCCTATAGGGTATATTCACATACTTTCATTTGAGTCATATTGTTAAAATTTCAGTGGTAGAACACCGAAGGCCCAAGTGAGGATATTCTTGACATTTCCTCTTTTTTGGTGGGGGGAGGACAGAGGGAGAGAGAGAGAGAATCTTTAGTAGGCTCTGTGCCCCGTGCAAGCCCGATGCAGAGCTCCATCTCAGGATCCTGAGATCATGACCTGAGCTAAAATCAAGAGTTGAACGCTTAACCGACTGAGTCACCCAGGTGACCCTTGGCATTAC
This sequence comes from Nasua narica, assembly GCA_028533885.1. Classification (NCBI taxonomy): domain Eukaryota; kingdom Metazoa; phylum Chordata; class Mammalia; order Carnivora; family Procyonidae; genus Nasua; species Nasua narica. The sequence goes on along the minus strand of CM052810.1, from coordinate 13,997,766 downwards.
CTTTTTTTTTCATCATTTCTCCCCTGATCTACTGAAATGCTCTCCTAACTGGCCTCCCAGCATCTACTATATAGCCCACTCTCTGATTCATCTTCTCTACTCGAGCCAAAGAAATCATTTCATAACAAATCTCTTCACGTTGAACTCTGCTTAAGAGAATCAATGGCTTCTTCCTGCTCTTAGAATAAAGACCCAACCATATAACCATATAACACACTTTTCAAAACCGAACCTAGTCTAGCCCTTTCCTCCATTTCTGGGCTCATTTACCTCTTTCAGCAACCTAAGCAGACCATCCTCCTTCCTGCAACAGCTCTTGTGCATTGGCATTACCTCTTAAAAATGGTTTTTATATGTAGATTATCAATACTAAGAAAAGAGAAGTTTTAACTAGTTCAGACATTTTTCATTTTTAAGAAGCATCTCTATCCTATATATATATAGGATATATATATGCATTTTATATATATGCATAAATGCATATATATATCCTATATATATAGGATATATATATGCATTTTAATTATAAACTACAGTGTTCCTATCCATTAATTATGATTAGCCCATTCATATATCCTGCTTGACAACACACATTTTGTCTCATTTTTGTTATTTATATAAATTTATAATGTTAAACCTTCTTTTAGGAAGACAGTCGATCTTTAAAATTCTGGTTTGCTTACCTTCCCACCTGTATGAATCTAAATCAGATACTTTCTCAGATGACTATGAATTGATGGGAGGGTATAAGCAAAGTTCTCTGACTCCCAGTTTGTGCTGAGGATAAAGCAGCATGTTTAAAAATGTTTTTAAGTCCTCTGCACCATTAACATTCAACAAATGTTATTAATTGAACACTTAATTTGTCTCAGGTGCTGTGATAGGCAGAGTGGTATGGACCCTGGCTACAAAAAGTCCATAATAAGCCACATAGGCCTATAATCAAACGAGTAGACTACAGGGAAATGAGGGACACATGAGTAGCAAAGATATTTGCACCGTGTATTCCAAGGAGTAAGTGATAAACTTATAGTTGGTGAGCATGTTTGGAAAGAAGCTAGATACACACTGACGCCAGGGCTAATTTTGCAAGGATGGAGATGAGTTTTCCAGGTCGATGATGTGTGTAAGGTTATTCCATGCAGATGGGACTGGGAAGGACAAAGGTGTGAAATGGTGTGACAGGTTGGAGGTGGCTAAACCATAAATTACAAAGCACCAGGAACTTAGAGAAGAAAGCCACATCTGGATTATGAGTCTTGACCACGGTCATGAGTCATCTTAGTACAATTTCAGCCAGTTGCCATCCCTGGTTCTTCCTGGCACAATTTTAGAGAAAATTTTTAGTTAGGCAAAGCAAAAGTTTTTGTGGACTTAATAAAAGTAGAAGTTGAAGAAAAAGAACAGTAACCACATTTTTTCTCATTGCCACTTCTTGCTACCTCTCCCTAGATGTAAGTTCTTGTTCAGCATTTCCTATATAAAAATGGCCGGAAGATAAACAGTTGGCAGTTACATAGCATGTATTTAGTACCAACTGTATGCACTTCGCTTGTCACTAATAGCACTCTGAAGGCTTTTTTCACATTGTTTGCTATAAGAGGGGCTGTAAAATTTATCTTTATTGGAAAGAGGGAAATAGATCACAATAAATTGCGAACACGCCAGGGAGTTTACTCATAAGCAGCAGGAGAGAAGCAAAGCCAGTTTTCGTGTAGAAAGAAAGCTACAGACTGAAAGAAGCACTCTGTGGGAGATGACAAGCCATAAAAATATCAGAGATGTTGCAAAAGATTTGGAAATAGTCAGCTATGTCAACCCATTGTGAATTCTATAAGTGGTTTAAGGTTTCTGCAGATCCTATCCAGAATAATTTGATCAGGTCTTAGCTACTTCAGAGGGTAATAAAATGGCGGTTTTGCTGGTGTGTGCAAGTGATATCATACTCTTACTTTTATCCTTGGAAATTAGAAATTTTCTGTATCTCTGAATAAAAAGAACCAACTGAAAGATTAAGGGCATTTGCAGGGTCCTTGAAAGATATGCAAAGCAAGGAAGGAAAAGAGAAGGTTTAAATGGAAATTCCTTTCAAATATCAGAGGTCATCATAAATTACTCTAAGACTATTGTTAACTGTTCCTTTGGTTTCTGAAGGTGAAACTGTGTTAAAGCATAGAAGTTATCTTGTCGAGTATTTTAATAAACTGATGTTAACTAGACACCATTTATGTTTTTACTATTCTGAGAGCCAGAGGAAATGAAGAGGGAAAATTGGCCCGTGAGTTGCTTACTCAGAGTTTACCCAAGGAGAGGAAATTTGCATATATAGAGCAAAAATAAAGGCTGACAAAGAACCATAAATGCCCAACTATGTAGAACGGTCTGCTAATATACAGGGTCAAAAAGAATAGTGATCTTTGTGGGCTATAGATAATGGGGAAGAGGAAGGAATTGAACCAAATCATTAGTTTTTGTTTGTTTATTTTTTTACTTTGAGAGTGGGCAGATTACTGCTCACCTGTATCAGTTAAACAACGTTATTGTTTGAATTCCACCCTCTAACAACAACAATAATGTACAGCTACTATTGATAACCTCTTATTTTAAATCATAATTATAATGTAAGGATATGAGTTATTCACCACCTATTATTTGATGGGTTAAAAGTACTAAGATCCTCTTTTAGTCACACATATGTATTCATAAAACCTAATCTTTTTTCACCATGAGTAAATTAATCCCAATTACTACCTGTCGTTATACCAGACCAGTACACTGTAGTTACACTATGAAAGAGCACTGGTTTAGGCTTTATATGTGCGGTCTTTTAGATATGAAATTTTAACTTTGGGTTCAAATTTTCCTTTGGGTTCAATAACAATGTTTCATCAAAACCTTACTCATTAAAAAAAAAAAAAAAACAGAAGTCTGCTTCCAACAGAAGGACATATTATTATATTTGTTCATTTTGATTTTTGTCCTAATATCCCAATACTTATAAATCCTGTCTTTTCCATATTGCTATTTTTCTTTCTTTTTACTTTAACATAAAATATCTTTTCTGCTCTTCATGTTTGATTAAAGTGTTTTGAGCAAAGGAATAATGCAAACTGGTTCATAGCAACTCTTTTTTTTTTAAGATTTTACTTATTTATTTGAAAGAGAGTGTGAGCATGAGTGGGGGTGGGGGTGGGGGGGGCGTGGAGGGGTGGAAGGGTGAGAGGGAGAAGCAGACTCCCCACTGAGCAGGGAGCCAGACACCGGGCTCAATCCCAGGACCCCAGGATCATGACCTGAGCCAAAGACAGAACTGACTGAGTCATCTAGTCGCCCCTGTAGCAATTCTTGATATGATGTGGAGAACAGACTGCTGGAAGGGAGAGGAGAAGGAGGTATACCAGTTGGACTGTTGCAGTCATCTCAGCAAGAGATGCTGGTGACTATACCTAATAAAGGAAGGAGTGAGAGGTGGGTGAATTTGGGGTATGTCCTGAAGGTGAAAACCAGCAGGATGTGGGATAGGGGAAAAAAAAGTAAAGAATCTATGATGACTCCAAGGTTTTTGCCCTGAACAGCAGGAAATATGTTGTTGCCATTGACTAAGATGGTGAAGACTGGAGGTGGTGCATTTTCGGGGAAGAATATGAGGAGATCAGTTTGGGAAAAGAAGGGTTTAGAGATCTTTTATGCATCCAAGTAGAGATGTTGAGTAGGCCGTTGAATATATGAGTCTAGAGTCCCGGAGAAAGGTTTCATCTGGATTTATACCGGTGGGAGGCATCAGGATATGAGTGATATTTAAAGCTGAAATATTAGATGGCATCTCAAGGGAGTGAGTGTATATAGAGAGGAGTGGAGATCCAAGGACTCTATTTTAAGAAATCTGACAGAAGTGCATAGATCAGCAAACAGAACCAGGAGGAACAACCAATAAGATAGAAGAAAAACCATGGGAATACGGTGTTCTAAAAGCCACGTGAAAAAAACCTATAGCAGGTAGGAGCATATGAGAACCATGTTAAATTTTGCAGGTGGGTCAATGTAAAATGAGGATAAGAACAGGCTATTGAATTTGTGTGGCGTTTATCAGTTGTCTTGACCAACAGTTTTGTTGGGGTGATGGGGCTGAGGTCTTTGTGGTTATAAGAGAGAACGGGGAGGAGAAACATCATAGGCTGCAGGAATAAACAATTATTTTAAGACATTCTTTTATAAAAATAAAGAGCAGAAATTGAAGCTGACTTTGAAGTGGGTCAAGTAAAGGATGATTATTGTGTATTCATATCAATAATCATTATATTGTTATCACTATTATAATTTTTAAGATCAAAAAATGAGAATTGTCGTCATGCTAAAAGGAAAGAGTACTGAAAAAAATTTCTAAGCATTTTACAGTTAATCTCAACAACTCCATGAGGTATTTGCTGTTATTCTCTCTATGTGATGGAAGCAGAGAACATTTACCTAGCCAAGCACATGGGCAGTCTGGCATTTTATCCTTGGCAGTCTTGTTCAAAGCCTGATCTCTTAACCAATTAACTTGACTACTCTGTAGGATTTCCTAGTAAGGTCCCATTCGGAGGTACTGAGGGTTAAGATTTCAATGTATCTTTTTTAGGGAATACACAGTTCAGCCCATAACAACCATATTACTATTTTATGTGGGGCTTGATTTATGTGAACTTGATTGAGAATCACGGATAGCAACATACAGGTCCATAGCCACATTACGGATCCATCTACTTGCGCTCAGCTTTCTGGAAATCAGGTTAATTGGCCAGGAGCTCAGACCTTTACCTTAGGGTCTTCGCATGTGTCTTTGCCCTTTTTCTTCCTTCCCCTCCACTCTTAACCAGCCTTTTCTCATTCTTTAGATACTAGCAAAGCACTGCTTCCTCAGGAAAATCATCATGGACTACCCTAGATAAAATCCTACCTTCAAAGATTTTTTAGAGCAAGGTTCACCTCTTTATCTTAACTCTGTCTCATTGTATTTTTGCAGGTTTTGCATGTGATCATTTGATTGTGTGAGCCTGTCACCAAACCACAGGAGAGGGCCCACGTATCTGTAGGGCTCCAACAACTGTTGAACCCTTTACTTTCACTCTCTTAAATGTAAGAAGGGGGAAGCTCATTTTAATCTCTTCTTTGAAATAGGGTAGTTTTTTTCTGGCTATAAATTGAGTCAGCACATGGACCTAAATTTGGTGCTTAGGGATCTTTTATACCAATATATGTTGGTGGTGGTGTGTCAGAATGAAGAGCTTCAGAATTCCTGTACAGAATGTCTTGGTATCATCCTTGGAGGTAGAGTTGTTTTATATGATATTCTATGTCTGTTTTTACAGTTTTCCCCAGTGCTTCTAAGGATGGGGAATGGAATGGGTATTCTAAATTTATTTGTACTTTTATTACATGGAGAACAGTTAAGTTAGAATAATGAAGACTCTTGATTCTTAACTATCTTTATAGCTGGCCAACATCTATCATAGCTAATGCTGTTTCACAGAATAACTATCATATAACACTATTTTCAATCTCATTTTGTCTTAGTTGCATTCACTATAGTAAAACAAAAATACAGTAACTTACTATATCATTTTTCTAGTTAAGAAGCTGGACTCAGAGGCCAGACTTTGGATTTGAATACTGACCTTGGAACCTTTACTCTCTAGTTTGGGGACCATGTTGTGGTTTCTTTAATATCTCTGTTTCTCAGTTTCTTTTTTTCTGAATTAGTGGATACTAATAGTACCTAGAGGTCTGTTTTGAGAAATAAAAGAGTAGATCCTTATAAATCCCTTAGAATAGTACCTGGCCATAGTAGACATTAAAAAATGCTAGCTATTGTTATTATTATTATCATTATTATTATTATTATTATTATTATTATTATTATTATTACAACTTGGTGAGGTCTTTGTCTGTTTCACAGTAGTGGGGAAAAAAAAATTCTTTGGCCTGAATTCCATGAAGGTTCCAGTGCTCTAGGTCTTGGGAACATAAATGGATAAGAAACTCATTTCAGAGATGATGTGCCTAACTCTATAAAGTAATTAAACTCAAAGTGTAGGCAAAAATATTTATACATTTGGTAGTACAGGTTTAGCCAGATCTCCAAGTACATAGAATTGTATATTTAAAAAAATGTCTGTGTCTGGCTATTAATCACAGAAAGCATCCACAAACTCTGATTTTTATCCACGAGAAGACAGCCACCAAATATGGATGGTAGTGGGCGAATAACAGGAAGCCAAGAGCTTAATTTTCTCCTGTCAAGGCATTTCAAGCTTTTATTTTAAGCCTCCTCCTGGCACCTGTGCTGTTCGCCCCTTGAAAGGCTTTGCTTTTAATGCAGCCAGTTTACTCTGAGCTGTCAGCTGATGAATTTCATTATCTCATTTAGCTCTTTTATTTTAAATTGGCATATGAGCACCAGTGGGAAACAGTAAAAAGAGCTCTGGTCTAGAATGAGTTGCTTCCCAACTCTGTGATATCACCCTCTGACTTCCTGACTCAGGGAGAGTTTCTTCACCCTCCGGGCCTTATTTTCATTCTTTTGTAAAACAAATAGATTGTAGGAGGTGGTGGCTGAAATCCTGGGAGGTCTGGTCTACCTCTGCCCGCCCTGCTTGGCCCTGTCTGTCCAGTGGGGGACCTGCTCTCACAGCTGCCGGGACTGCCTACTGCGTGAGAGGGGCTCAGGACACCTGGAAGCCTGTATCAGTGTTGTCATTCAGGAAATGATGCTCAGCCACTTCAGGACTTCTCTTGGGTGATTATAAAAGTTTTTGTGCAATTTGGTTTTCAGCAATGACAGCACAGTAAAAGCAATATGCTCTAGTGCCTAGAAAGTTCACCGAGATTGAATGAAGAACAAATGTAATTCTATCAGTGTTGAATTTTTCTTAAGTTCTCTCCCCACAGTACCAGCTAAATGGCATTTCTAAAGTATTTAGGAAGGCAGCTTCCGAGAGTTTTCACCACTCACGTGAAAGTTTAGCTGACTTCTGGGGAAAATAAGTGAGCCTAAGACTGGACTTTCCTCTCTGCAGGAGACACATCGCTGCTGATTTTTTCCTCCATGGATTGTTATTTAGGGGGTCCATGCAGGGGGCTTATCAGAATGGAAATCCTTCAAGGTACTGCATTTGATTCAGGGAGGAAGATGGGTCCCAAAGCAGATTGCATAGAATGAGGAGAGAGGGGTTTGCGGTGCCTATACCCCAGAAAGGGTTTAATCTAATTCAGAATCTCAATTCTGAAGATAAAATCCTGTCCTAGTCTGCATCCCTGGGAACCATATATACACAGCCCCCAACGCATATGAGAAAGTGGCTATAAAGAAAATAGTATAAGCCAAAATATATTGGACACACGAGCTTCCTTGCCACTGTATATAAAGAGACAAATCCAATCATGAACTTTCCAGAGTAATACCCCTATTGGCATTTATTATTCCCTTCTGTTCCTAGTGTAGCATATTCTATTTGTTTGTTTCCCTGCTCTCTATCCTTATGAAGTTTATGGCCTTCCAAAGTTCACCATTTTTTAATCTATTTCTTCTCTCTCTCTCTGTCTCTCTCTCTCTCTCTCTCTGGTTAACACATTATTTTAATAACATGTTTTTAGATAGAAAAGAGAAAGGGACTGTGGCCCACACGATCCTGCATCCCCCCTCCTGACACTGTTTCTGGCCCAAAGAATAAATTATGCTTATTGTTGGACCCATCGCTAAGAAGGTGTAGAGACAAGAAGAGGTTCTTACAATTTTTACCTTTATTTTAGTCAAGGCAATGTGATATATGCTATAAAAACAAAGACCAAAAGCTACAAGACAGACTGACGCCGACCACATGGTAAAATTAATTCACTGTAGAAGAAGAGTTGATAAACTGTGGCCTGAGGACCAAAACTGGTCTGCAGCGAGGTTTTGTTAATAACATTTTAATTAAACACAGTCACACTCATTCATTTATGTACTACCTGTGGCTGTGTTTTCTTTTCCTTTTTTTTTAATTGAAGTATAGTTCACACACCATGTTATTTTAGTTTTGGTGTACAATATAGTGTTTGACAAGTTTATACATTATGCTGTGTCCACCCTGAGTGCAGCTGTCATCCGTCATCATAAGAACACTGTTACAATGCCATTGACTCTATCCCCTATGCTGTACCTTCCATCCCTACGACTTACTCGTTCCATAACCAGAAGCCTGTACCTCCTACTCCCCTTCATTCACTTTGTCCATCACCCCACATCTCTCCCCTCTGGCAATCCTCAGTTGGTTCTCCAACTGATGGGCCTGTTTCTGCTTTTTGTTTGTCTTGTTTTTTAGATTCCACATATAAGTGAAATAATACAGTATTTATCTTTGACTAATAGCAAATAATAAGGTATTATTAGCATAATACTGTCTCGCTCCATCCAGCTTGTTGGAAATGGCAAGAACTCATCCTTTTTGTGGCTGAGTAATATTCCATTTTGTGTTTATAACCACATCTTCTTTCTTCATTCATCTATTGATGGACATTAGGTTGCTCCCATATCTTGGCTATTGTAAAAAATACTGCAGTAAACATACGGGTACATATACCTTTTCAAATTAGTGTTTTCATCTTCCTTGGGTAAATACCTAGTAGTAGAATCTCTGGGTCATATGGTATCTCTATTTTTACTTTTCTTCAGAAACTCTACTGTTAGAACTGTTAGAACTCCAGAACCTTTACTGTTTTCCACAGTGCCTGCACCAATTTACATTCCCACCAACCATGCACAAGCATTTGGTTTTCTCTACATCCTTCCCAACACTTGTTTCTTGTTTGGTTTTTGTGTTGTTGTTTTTTGTTTTGTTTGGTTTTTTTGTTTATTTTTTTTTTAATTCTATATGGCTGCGTTTTCACTACAGCCAGAGCTTGGTAGTTGCAACAAAGACCATACAGCCCTCAAAGCTGAAAATATTTACTATCTGCCCTTCACAGTTAAAGTTGGCCAATCTCTGTTGTGGATTATTCAGATGTAGAAAATGACATAATCATCATTTCTAGTAGTAATTTGTTAAAACCAGAGAAACAGTGTTCTTATGTGACATACAATCAACCAAAGCCTTATTTCTTTGAGACTTTTGATAATTTAAAGGCATATTTATCACACATTACTTGTTAAGGGAAACAATAAATTGGTTAGGCTGCGTTTACTGTAGATCAGAGTCTTCAGGTTGGTAGAGCAAAGCAGTGCTATTCACTGGACCGTCATAAATATAACTCTGATCCAGTGTGACATCATAAACCTCTCTTTGGCAGTTTACCCTAATGTAAATAGCACTCTCCCTGGTATTTATGACTCACTATGGCATCCTGATGCTGGGGTACAATCTACAAGACACATGGGTCTAGACACCATTGTCATGCTCAGATTTCCAGTTCCTTTAAGTGGAGATCCACTGTACATGATGTGCATTTGTGTTGCAAGAGATAGAAGCAGTCTCCTGGATTTACTTAGGAACATGTTGAGAAATAACCTTTGCACTAGGAAAAGAAAAGATGATGTCAGTGCTGGTCCAAACCCTTAAAATATGACTGTCCTATTTCTAAAATGCCTTTCCATCTTGCCTTTGCAAGGAGCATTCTTAAACTACATTGCTCCTTGATGTTGGGCTCAGTCAACTTCAGGAACAAAATCCTCCCAGGTTTTTTGTTTTCCTTCTGTACTTTGGATGTACTACCATCCCACCTCGTTTTAAATTAGCTACAATAGCAAATACTTTGGCATTATAAAGAAAAATGCGTATATGCGGGATACTTTACTGAATATGATTCCGTACTATTTAAATATGATGAGAACTGCTTGTCTAGTGCTTCCCCATCTGTGAACGCTCTGGTCCAGCTCCCTCCCACCTTCTCTGGCCAATTCTCTCAGGTGGACCTAATGCTGCTCTTACTGCTGCTGCACTAAATGAATGTTCTGCACAATTAACGTTGTACCTGATGCTGCCTCTATGTGACACGTCATTTAAGCCTGCCTTATGTCAGTGTAGATTGCTGATAGTGTACCGTGTTGCCTGGTACCCTCCTTGCTTCATTTCCAGGTACCCCTTAGTGCCCTGCCCCTCAACTATGTTGAATACGTCTCATGGAAGGAGGGTTAGCTTCGCACTTAACTCTTTGAGACTCTAGAAGATCTAACAGGGCAATAATAACATCTAATATTTATTGAGTGCTTCTTCCCTGCCAGGCATTTGCTATCTCCTTTTATCATCACAATGACCTTATAAGATTGGTACTATTATCATATATCACTCTCATCAGATAGATGGTAAACCCAAGGCCCAATGAGGCTAAGCTAGTTGCCTGAGGTTGCAAAGCTAACAAGAGGTAGACCTCGAAAGACCTCTGTAGTCTGGCCCCAACATAGGACTCTAACCACTGTACCACATCTATAGGTGTGCAGCGGCTAAATCCTACCCCGAGTGGTGGCAAATGATGCTCAGAGATGATTCCTGCAGTGTAAGAACTTGTGACTAAAGTTACCCAAATTCTATGTAAAGACAATAAAAAAATATGCATTTCAAAATATAATTGGAAATAGTTTTGTTTTTGTTTTGTTTTACCTTAAATGTACCAAAAGAGCTGAGGACATTACATGTGTTAATGAATGGGTACCACATCACAATTGGAGAGTGGTGGATGGCACCCGACAAAAATAAAATCAGCCGGGGAGGTGTTTTAGAGGATATGGTTTGTAAAAGTTCCTTCCAGGCCCTTAGAAAAGGCAGTAAATGTACTGTCCCCAAACCCTCCTCCTCCCCAGTTGGAAGATAAAATGCCTATTATAATCATGGGTCACTTCAAGTTCAATGGAACTTACTGTCTGGGGGAAAAATGGCCAAATAAAAAGTGCATTTTCTATCTATTGCCATGATAAATGTCTGACCTACTTCAAGATCCTTTTGCTGAGGTTCAGCTCATTTCCATGCAGTCAGGTCCGACATGCCAATAATGATGGAGAGCATGAAACACCAAAGGATTCCATGGATTATCACTTCGGCTCTCCCGACAGACAGCACTTCATTTAAGCAGCTTTCCAGATATCTCCATCGTGGATCTGTTGGAAGGATTAAGCTTAAAGCCAGAGGTTGTAACCTTTCATCTGCAGAGAGGGAGCCTTTGGCCAGACGATGCAGCCCAGAAACTGCCCCCCTCCAGCATCCTGATCATGCAGCCAGCTTTGCTGGCCCACACTGATTTCCACGGTTTTGTCTTCTCCCATCAAAGAACATGATAATAAAGATATTTCTTCATTTCTCATGCATTGCAATTTTCTTCTCTGCTAATCCAACATGTTTTGATTGCCTATGGGAGAGAAGAGTAATCCAAAGGAGGAGTTCCATTAGTTTCAGAATCAATGGTAAAGGAAGAGCTGAGAGATAATTTGAGAGAATTGGCCCATGGGATGCTCACTACTACCCTCACACCTTCCGCTTGCAGTGACCAGATGGGATATTATTATTGGTCAATTTAGATTGAGGGAATCCTCTGAACTTAAACAACTTGAATTAAGCCAAAAATCATAGCTCAAAACTAGACAGGCTCCAAGGAGAAATAGAGGATGTGAGTCCAAGTTGAAGGGCACTTCATGGACAGTTGCTGAGAGTTCTTGGAGCCAGAATTGGAGGCCCAACATGTTCAAGACCAAAGACTCCTGTGCTCTGCAGACTTTGAAAAGCAGATCAGTGATAGGATAATTCACTGTAGCATTTTTCTGAAGAGCAAACTCCTATGTGCCATCTTAAACGGATGCTATATTCAGCTAAAAATTGGAAATAACCCAACTGCGCATCAGTGGGAGAATAGGTAAACAATTGTGGTGTTGCCATGTAAGGGAAAAGTACTCAGCAGGAACAGGGACAGGATCCCAAGAATGTGGTTTGATGTGGATGAATCTCAAAGATATGCTGAGCCAAAGAGTCCAGACACAAAGGAGCACCTACTGTATGATTCTCCCTTTACTTAAAATTCTGAAAGCAAAGAGAGCTTCCCTAGACTAGCAGAAAGCAGAGCAGTGCTTATCCAGGGCTGATGTTTAGAGGGAAGAAATAACTGAAACATGTACTTAGTAAAGTTGATTTTTTTTTTAAAAAGTGAGGCTGTTTCCAGAAATTTCATTTGATAGAACTTTCCAGAACATCCCCAATTCATAAAACAAGATTGTTTATGATAGGGTAAAGTGCCTTTGAGCAACGGTGTTATGGGTTACATTTCTGTTACACAAAACCCATTGTAGAAAACCTTGCCCATTTTATTTTCTGCTTGATAAATCCTGTTTGTTCTTTTGAAGGCTCTCTGATAGTGAGGCGGCAAACGACACCCTCTGAGTGCAGCAGTCTGTCGCCTGGGGTGGAAGATTTGGCTTTACCATTCATTAGCTGCAGGATTCTGGGAAAGTTACTTAACATCCTCGAGCCTCAATTTCCTTATCCGTAAAATGGGGTTAATAACCCTCTTCCTGATTCACTGAGAAGATTAAATAAGATAGTGATTATAAAGCACTCGGCATCGTGCCTGGACCATAATAGGATCTTAGTAAAGTGTATAGAGTATAGAGAATATAGAGTATAGAGTATGTAGTATATAGTAAACTATTTCACTGGTATAACCTCTTCTCTGAAACCATCTCCATCATGCCCCCAAGAAACAGCACCTCCTCTATCGCAGCACGGCTGGGTTATGTCATGTGATATAGTAACCTTTCACCCCTCCTGCTCTACTGCGGCCTACGGGAGATGATCGCAACTGCGCCTTATCTCTTCCTTTATTCCCGGCACCCAGCACCACGGCTTTACCTGCCCGGTACGTTCTCAGTTCGTAGAGGAACGACATTCTGGAGCCTTAAATCATCAGCTCTCCTCCAGTCTTAACACTCGTCCTCAGAATGAGCTGAAATGGGATGCCGGCCTTGCTGGACCAGCCTCTAAAACCTTGTTGAATCTGAAGAGTGATATTTGGGAAACAGGAGTTGCTCAGGGAGGAAAGAGCATCGTTGTACGCCTTCTCCCCTGACACTGGAAGTGTGGAAATCCACGGGAAGTCCCAGGTGTTATTCCAGAGAATGCTCAAGCAAAGCTTCTGTGGGTTAGAGTAAGAGCAAATGAAAGGTGTGTCCAAGTTTGAGGGAGGCTTCAGAAATGGTTAAAGTTTGGGGAATAGTGTTTTTGGGTTAGACCTGAACGCTCTTTCCCTATGGCACCCACTTAACATACTCACAAATATTGACTTGGTTTACCAGCTATTGATCTCTGCTGAACCTCATCTTACCCTTTGCTTTGTTAGTTGGGTTTTCTGCGCACTGAAATACTTAATTTTAAACCCTAAGTCCCAATAGCCCATATTATAGATTTTAAGATTTCTGCCTGCACAGCTCCATCTCCTTGTGCCCTTTTCTATTAGGTAAATAATAATTGCATCAATAATTATAGTAAATAATAAAAAATATAAAACAGCAAAGCAATAAAGAATAATTGGGCTTAGATCATTGCCTGACTTAGATGTGCGTCTTCATACGGAAATTCATGGTGGCGTGTTAGGTTTTTCTAGCAGTGACATCTTAACTGTGACTGGATATTTGTGGGGTTGAGGAAGAATACTTGGGTTGCAGGATCGTTGTGAAGCCTTCTCTCTCTCTGTCTCTCTGTGCTGTCATTAAACAAATCTTCAGGCACATGTCTTGTACTCCCTAGAGGTATTTATGTCGCCAATGCGTTGCTGAAAGAGATTTTACATACTCTCAATATTGTCTGAGAGGCCGGCAGATACACCAAACCAAACAGAGACTGAGATATAGCGAATGTGCCGATGTAGGATTTTAACCTGACTGGACCCTCTCCTGAATATTTCTTTGCCAACATCTGCCCTGGCCAACGAGAGAAACACGCAATGCGAATATTTCTCTCTCTTCTCTCACTCCCAGCCCACAAATACTGGTGGCTGCCGGTAGAAGGAGGGGAAATTGGGAAATGCTTTTAGTCCTCATGAGGAACCCAGCTGAGTAAGGTAGTCTTCACGCAACATTTAAAGACATAATTTTTAGTCAGAGTACAAAATCTGAGGAAATTCAACTTTTTTTTTTTTTTTTTTTAAGGCACTCATGTAACTGAATGATACAGGAAAATACATTGAAAGTGATTAGCCCATGAATACCACAAACTGTCAGCTTCCAGCCCCTTTCTTATACAGCCCGGGGGAGGAAAGGTTTCACACTTGGCAAGCTGATTGACATGCTCTCCAATGTAACTCCAAAAGGGAGACGGGGTCAAATCAGCTCAGGGCATAGGCAGCCTTTCAGAAAATGATTTTCCTCAAGCCGAGGCAGCGTGCAGAGTCGCAGCCCGTGTCTACAAGCCCGCTGGCCTGTCCAGTTCTCAGCACTGGTGACTCCTGTCTGACAGGGCCCATCTGCCACCCCAGGAGCTGTCACTGTCAGGAAGGAGAGGAAGGAAAAACAAAATTCCCTGCTAGCAGAATGGTTCTAGAAGGAGCCAGTCACGTGATGCAGAAAAAAAATCCAGTGGTTTTTTTTTTTTTTTTTTTCCCCTCCGTGCCCCTGTCAACAGTTACTTCAGAAATACAAATGCTTCTTAAAGAGTTCACTTAAAATTGTGTAGCCGCCACCTCAGAGTTCACATCTGGGCCTCGCATCTCAGGGATTTCTCGTTCCCGTAACAAACATTCAAAGAAAACCCCGGCATCTCAATATTTCATGCAGAGACCAGGTTTTAGGGGTGACTCAGTAATCCCCCAAGCAAACGTCTTACCTGAGGGGCATCCCTCATACCCTGTGAGGCACTCTCTCTAATCACGGTTTGTTTGTTTTCTAGTCGGTGATACGGTTGTGCAGGTTTTCGACACAGTAGAGGAAGGCAACAGATAAATAAACAAGGTTTGCTTAGAATCCTCTTCGGCTTGTTTTGAAAGACTGTTTTTACAAAAGAATAATGACAGTGGAAGGAACCCTGAGGTACATTTAACTCAGCCTTACCTGTGTGACTTTGGGCCAGTCACTGATCTTGCTTCTCAGGATCAAAAAGCTAGTGTTTGGAGAGCCGGGATCTCAGTCCATACTTGCCTCCTGCGTGAAGTCACCTGACCTCCTCAGGTGCTCAGCCACCGCTGCCTTCATGTCCTCTTCTTTCTTTCCTCACATCGCCTCCGTTGTCTCGACTCTCACCCCAGGATGGGAAGACTTTCTTCTGAGGTTGTTGTAAAGATTAGAGGAGATTTTGTGTACTAAGAACTTAAGGAAAACTTGGTTCATGGACATAGCTCAGTAAAGCTCCTCCCAGTATGTGGTATTTTATTATGGCAGCCCATGACAAAATTAGTTTTAATTCTTAGCAAGCTAATACACTTACTAACTTAAACCAACAACCATGCCTGTTTTGCTCCCAAATGCAATTTGAGCCAGGCTCGCAGGAGAGCTATGCTGTATCTGAGTCAGTGCCATTCGGCTGGGATAGCTGGAAGACATTTTGCTGGAATCATCAGTGGCTCGTTCACTCGCATGTCTAGTGGTCAGTGCTGGCTGCTGGCTGGGACTTTGAATGCATCTGGTAGCATCAGATCTGCATGCGGCCTGGGTTTCCTTAGAACATGGTGCCCAGTTCTAGGGTGAGGGTTCCAAGAGAGAGGCAGACAGAGCCTCTATTACATTTTTTTAAAAGGTTTATTTATTTATTTATTTGAGAAGGAAAGCTAGCTGGCATGGGGGCAGGGGAGGGCAGAGGGGGAGAGAGAATCCCAAACAGACTTCCCAATGAGTGCCGAGCTGGGTATGGGGCGCGATCCCATGACTGCAAGATCATGACCTGAGTCGAAATCAAGAATCTGACACCCAACCGACTGAGCCATCCCGGTCCCTCTATCGCATTTTCGAACTTGCCCTCGGGAGGGCATATAGTATCACTTCTGCCTCATTCCGTTCATCAGAAGTAAGTCATAGGAGCCAGCCCAGTCCAAGGCAAGAGGTACTAATCTTCACTTTTTCATGGGAGGCATGTCATAGATTTGGCAGCTATATATCACAATCCCTGGAGTTGTGCAGTCAAAACATCTTAACTATAGATATATTAATTTCATCTTAATTAAATATCAACACTGTTATATGTGTAAAAATATAAATAGTTAAAGTTAGACTATCGTGGGTACTTTTAAATGGAGTCAGTGTAGTGACTTCTGTTGAATCATTTTGATATTTCTTAATCTTTATTTCTGCCTTCCACTTCTCGCTACGAAAAAGTAAGGCAATTTCAATGCTTTGTCATTACTTGGAGGTTGGGTTTTGTTCGGCATCGCTAATCATTTTGGCAGCTGTCTTACTCTTACTATTCCAGAGGCCACTGTCTGAAACGGGGTGGAGACAGGATGGAGTGGGACACTCAAGACAGACGTACTAGACAACACAGGCTCCAGCATCAAACAGTCTCTAAATCTGCATTCTTTCCCAGTTCTGACTTTGTCACTTACTGCTTATCTGACCTTTGGCAAGTTACCCAAATACCCAGAGCAGATTTTTCAACTCTAGAGTGGAGTTACTGTCACTGTTCGGAGGGAGTGTCATGAGGGTTAAATAAGATATTGTTTGTAAAGTCCCTAGCTTTGAGCCCAGCATGCTAAGCACGCGCCCCTTCACTCTTTAAGACAGTAAACACAGATCAAAATCATCACAGTTGCGAGTTATCAAACTATAATAACTTCATAGAGCTGATAATCAGTTGTCCTTAAAATAACCCATGTCACCCTTCGTCTTTGGGTGGCCCCAGACTAAACATGGCACCGGGAGTTCAGCATAACACTTCACTATGGAGTCAGTTTGGCTCTCAGACACATTTTGCCCCATTTCCATGGTTTTCCTATATCTTGACAGACTGGAAGTCAGTTGTTACAACACCTCTTCAATGAGTTCCATGTATTAATCCGAGTATAATTTACATGTTGATTACCTGTCTCCTGAGTGGAAACCACTGATTTTACTTATACTCCTATTCTTGTAAGCCACTGTTAATGGTACAAGGAACTGAGATATCTTCTGTCTCTCTAAATGGGTATCTTTTTGAGTGAGAAAAACCAGAAAAACAAAAATATGGTGATGGAGATTCAAATGCTAGATTCTTTTTTTTTTTACTTGTGTACTTGAAATGTTATCCTAAGTATATTAATGAAGATGATTTTTTGCATTTCATTTTCACTGCATTTATTTTTTTTGATTAATGTGGTTCCTATTTTTCAGATAAGGAGCAAGGAAAGAAATAAATAAAACAGATTTTCAGACTGATTGCTAATTTATATGAATTCATGTATTCAAATTTATGATCTTTGAATCAAATACAAGTACTCAGTGCTATTTTTCAAATCTCTGACATTATTTACATGAAAGCCTTTTTTGAAATATCAAAAGAGATTATTAGTTATTGAGGAAATTTCAATAGTACCCTGATGTTTCCTGAAGATGTTTGGAAGGTATGTCAGAACAAAATGCCATTTGAAAGTTAAAACTTGCTGGTAAAAAACATGAGTAGGAATACTCAAATGGATTTTTCTTAGCTTTTTGGTAGGTTCCAAACTCTGATACAGCTGTTAATCAAAAGATATTTTTATTAGTAGAAATAGAGTCTTTCTAGTAAAGAACAGTTTACTCTATTCCATATAATATGAAGTGCTGTATTAGCTTCCCAGGGCTACTGTAACAAATTACTGCAAAAGCTATAGTTTAAAGCAGCACAGATCTACTGTCTTACTATTCCAGAGGTCAAAATTCCACACTTGCCCTTACTGGGTGCTGCATTCCATCTGGAAGATCTAGGGGGATGATCTGTTACCTTGCCTTGTCCAGCTTTTAGAGAACACGAGCGTCCGTGGGCTGATGATGCCTTCCACCATCTTCAAAACTAGCAGCACACATCTTCAAATCTCTGAGTGTGCCTTGCTGCCTCCCACTTCCATCGTTTAAGGATCCTTGTGATGACATTGAGCTCACTCAGATAATCCAGTGTAATCTCCCCATCTCAGAATCCTTGATTCACTCACATCTGCAAAATCCCTTAATATATTAATAAATTCCAGAAGTAGGGGGCCCACTATTCTGCCTACTACACACAGCTACTTAGAAATGATTTTGTTTCCATAAGTCTTCTTAGTTATATTAAACACTAATTCAAAAACTTGGGTAGTTAAATAAAAAATAATTTCTGTACTTTGTAAATACAGAAAAAGTATGCAACCAAATTTCAGTATATCATTTCCCCCCAAATCTAGGAACATCACCATGGGCTAAAAACCTCCACTTCTGAAAACCCTAAAGGCTGCTGTACATTCAGTGAAGTTGCACAATTGAAACTTCATGAAGGGTCACTAACACAACACAATGTAGAAGAAAATCTATCCATTTACTAAACATTTAAACTGTTCTCTAATGACCATTTTTTAGAGGAGGGAGGAATATTTTGTGTCTATTATTATTATTTTTAAATCCGTGAGGTCATACTGGCATCCACTTATGTAGAATAACCACTGAACAATTCACTGCTGTTTGCCACAGGATTTTCTGTAAGAAAGCTCAACACTGTCAACTTCTTTCTTTTTCCAATTTCCAAAATATTGGCAATTAAAGTTAACACTGCGATAATATTTTTTTGGTGTAACCCTGCCATATTTTGCATATTTGGTGGGGGGAGGGCATGAAGAAGTTATGACTAACAGCCAACTTCTGTTATATTCAGAGAGACAATTTTTCTTGGACTAGAGAAGTGGTCTCTCTTGACTTTGATATTCTGCTCTTGTTTCATATATAATAGAATAGTGGTTTTCAAATGGGGCAGTTTTGCTACCCCACCCTCCCCCCACCCTGGGGGAATATTTGGCAATGCTTGGAGACTTTTTTGGATGTCACAATTTAAAGGATGCTATCCGTGTCATATGGGTAGAGGCCAGGAATGCTACTAAACATCATACAGTGTGCAAGATAGGCCTCTTCTACAATAAATGATCTGGTCCAACTTGTCAGTAGTGCTGCAATTGAGAGACCCTGATGTAGAATGATCTGGAACTTAAGATGTAAGAGTCTTTGTCAGCATTTCATTAATATAATGAACACAAGCATACATAAAGGAAAATCTTCGTGCATGATCGGGGTTCCCAAACCTTCTCAGATTTCTCTTCCTCTCCAAGCCAGTTCCTACCCCAGTCATCCCTAATTCAGGTAAGGCACCACCATCCACAGTCAATCAACTAGTAATTCTTGATAATTCTATTTTCAGTGTCTATCCTCAATGCGATCACATCTGCCTGTCTCCACTGCTCCCCTCATTCTACACAACCCTCATATCTTGCCTGGACTCTATGTAGCCTCCTAGCTGTTTTCTCTGTGTCCTTTCTTGCTCTGGCAGTGCATTACTCAGCAGCCAGATTTTAAAGATTTTATTTACTTATTTGAGAGACAGAGAAAGTGAGAGAGAGCATGAGAGGAGAGAAGGTTAGAGGGAGAAGCAGACTCCCCATGGAGCCGGGAGCCCGATGTGGGACTCGATCCTGGAACTCAAGGATCATGACCTGAGCCAAAGGCGGTCGCTCAACCAACTGAGCCACCCAGGCGCCCCTGGCAGCCAGATTTTAAAGTTGGTATCCACTCATGTTCTTCCATCCAGTGGCTTCTCATCACATAAAGAAGGTCATCTACACTTCTTACCAGGACATACCGATCCCTAACTAGTTGAGCCCCATCTAACTCTCCAAGCTTACCACAGTCATTCTGTCTCTCCAATCTGACCAGCCCCCTCAAGGTCACGTGGACACACAAACTTGTTCCCAACACAGCTTTGCACATGCTGTTCTTCCCGGCTGCAATGATTCACCCACCTTCTTCAGATCCCCTCTGCCTGACACTTCTAGATTATCTCTGCTCAGAGACCCCTTCTGACATGACCTCAACCCAGTCACATCCCATCATATTCTACAGTTTTATTTTCTCCTTAGGACTTGTCATTACCTAAAATCATCATATTTAATTTTGTGCTTATTCTTATGAATTATTTCACTCCCTTCTCCCCAACCCCCAAGTTCTAGAGGACAGATATTTGGTCTGTATGGTTCCCGTTATGTCTGTAGTATATAGTTATAGACTGATCTATATTAAATTTTTTAAAAGAATGA
>CM052810.1:13961926-13977067 GCA_028533885.1 Nasua narica | reverse complement strand
ATGGGAATGTCACCTTGAAAGTCTCCCTAATATCTCAAGTTTAACAAATCCAAAGCTGAATTCCTATTTCCCCCATGCTGCTTCGTCCTTCTGAATCTATGTTTCTTTTAATGGGACCACCGTTCTCTCAGATGCAACTCCCTGAATCAACTCTGAATCAGTCCTGTTTTTCACACTCTGTGTATCCAGAGCCATTCTAACAACTTTGTCTGTCTCACTAGTTCCCCTGCGCCCTCCCAGTGCTACCCCCCCACCCCGCCCCATCAGTTCAGGCTCCTATTACCTAACTCTTTCCCCATGTTCATTTTTCCTACCTTCCCATCCATCTGCCCAGTGCTCTCCAGATTAATCTTCTTCCGGCACCTATTTGCTTGTGACATTTCCTTGCTCCAAAATCTTCCAGAATTCTTTCCTGCCATCTAACAAAGTACACTTGTTTTCATTAGCCTTAGATCTCTCCCTTTCTATAGCCAACTGACATTCATCATCTTTAACTATCAATAGTATCCCAAGCCACCCCATACTCCAAAAAACAAGACTGTAAGTCATTCTCCAGCAACACTCGGCTCTTTGCTTACAGTGAGCCTTTGTTCATTCATTTGCCTCAGTCAGTCCTGCCAGAAAGCCCTAGTCCCCCATCTAGCCCCATTCAAGAAAAATGTTAAGATTCCCTCACTCTAGTTATTATGCTAAGTAGCTGAGAAAAAAAATTTTCCTAGTGGGATATAAAAATACTCAATAGATATGTATTACATAGAATTCAAATGAATTGAATTGAACGAAGGAAACATTTTGAGACTTTCATATTGAATCACAGCAGAGGGAGCAAGAAAGGAAAATATAAAAGGAGAAACGAAAGGGAAGAGGAGAGGGACGTGAAAATAGGAAGGTGCAGGAAAGAGAGGACATTCTGAACTTTTGCTCAATGCACGTGAAATGTCAACCTTGAGTCTTAGCTCAATAAACAAATGTCTTCCTGACTCTCTCCTGTGAGGGAGACTGATGGAGAAGAGATCCTGGATCTTTAGTGGTTGTGGGGTGTCCCAAAACGTCATATGTCCATCTTCTTTCTAATAATGGAAAAAAAAACCAAAAAAACAGGATGCAAATGAACATATGGAATGAGTGGTCTGCTGTTAAATCTGATACTTGAGGACTTAATATTGTGCAAGAAGAGAGCAGTTGTTCTGATCTTGCTCTTGTTAAATCAGGATACTATGTGTCTAAATCAGCATTACTCAACACTGGCACCATTGCCATTTTGTGGCAGACAATTTTTCATTGTTGGGGGTTGCCCCATGCACCCCATGCCCCTTGCCGCATGCATGCACACCCATGCACTATTGGGGGTTTAGTGGCATTCCCAGACTCTACCCTCTAGATGCCAGATGCATCCTTTGACTCCCTTCCAAGCTATGTCAAGTAAGAAAAGCTCTGGACGTTGCCAAATGTCTCCTATATATATAGCAAAACCCAAATGTAGATAAAGACATGCATGGTTAAAATGCATCTGGCTCCCCGCAAACATTGCAAATGGCCATGCTGACACATTTTCCCATGGAAAGACAACTGGACCCATATGTAGGTCCCCATTCCAAAACCCCCCTGTTTACATTCCTTTGGGTTGAGCCTCTAATCAGTTTGTATTCTGTAATATTATGCAAAATTCTCTAAAATTTATAATAGTTGACAGCTATGAAACAGGCAAGACTCACAGGCACCATTCCAAACCATCTCTTATAATGAATATACAAATATGGAAGGAGAGAGCCCAACTGTCCAAACTGCGATAACTCCTGATTGGGGTCTAGTGAACAATTCAGTTGTAAACATCCCCTCATTATGACAGAGCAGACAGATAAGAAAGAAAAAAAGAAGGGAAGGAAGGAAGGAAGGAAGGAAGGAAGGAAGGAAGGAAGGAAGGAAATGAGAAAAGATATCATGCTAAAAGACATTTTTAAACTAGAATTAATTTTCCTTTTAAACAACCTCCCACATTGTTAAAAACTGATCTGTGTCCCTGAAACAGATTTTATGTTGTGTTTCATTTTGCCTTATGCAAACGCAGTACCAGCCTATAGATGCACTTAATTATTTTTAATGGCAGTAATATTATTTGTAATGCCCTTCTGAGGGGTAGAATGAAGCTAGAATGTTAAGTAAATTTTAAGTCGAATTACTGAGAAGAAGCAATTGTGTTGGAACAAGGGCAGTTGTCTCCTTCTGCTATATTCACCTGCTGAGTGACAGATTATTAGGTCTGATATTACAAAATCCCATTCTTACAGGTCACCAAAACCCGTTGGGGAGGTTACTACTCTATTTCAGACACAGATAAATAAAGAAGAAAAAAAAGAACCCCAAAAAACCTACTATTCTGGAAGCGTCTTTATTTTTTAAAAAATAAAATAGCCACTTTGCTCAGTTTTAGCAGATCTAACTCTTTTTGTCCTAATGGACAAATTTCTAGAATTTAAGACTTAAATTGCTTTTCCTGTAAGAGCTACTCAGAGAAACCAATCTCTGTTTTGATTAAGGCAATAAAATATGTTTTCACTCTCTTCAAAATAAAAGATTTGTTAAAATTACCCATGGCCGAGTGGTCAGTGGCATTGCTGTCTGTGTACTTTATATAATTACTGTCAGTATTGGATATGTGTCACATTTATTTAAACTCAGCTCCCTTATTTAGCATGTGTTTATTACCAAGCAGGGCTAATTTGTTACTCATGAGTCTACCATTCTCATCCTCTCTATTTACTATTCAGTTTCTTATTTGTGTGTAAAGCGATGTAGCTTCAAATTTGTGAGTTCACACAAAGTGACATTGTACGCGCATCGGCAACGTGACCAAGGTCTTATTTCACGTTCTACTTTTTGCATTGCTGATTAGTCTACTGGCAACTCTCTAAATTTACAGGGTCTGTAAATGCAAAACTTATGATGGTTCCCCGGTGTTAATTATCCCCGTTCATACACCCTCTTTATTATACATTTGATGTATAGTATATTCACTGTCCTTTGTATCCCGAGATAATGCTACTCGGGGTGATTCCTGTCTCCGTGGCTTATGGTGCAGAAAAGAGCAGTGTGTTTCTAGCCACCCACTATTCCACATACACAGGGCAGTATTCAGAAATGAGAAATGTCCAGTTTAAATTAGAACTATTATGGACTTCGTACTTTTGCCTTCATCCAAATCAGAGTTTATGTTATGTTAGCAAAAAAAATGTATGCTAAGGAAAAGGAAACCAAAAAAAAAAAAAAATTCCCCCCAAATTCTATCATGGATTTTCAGAAAAGAAAACACTCTTGAACATCCTGGATCTAATGTGAATTCTTCTTTCAACCCTCTATTTATTTAAAAGAAACAAGTGATACTAGTTTCTTTTGACTTCAACATTCAGGATGGCAGCTGTTATTCTTGAATATAAATACCTTCTTTGAATCAGGTTAATTGAGACGTCAGAATGGTGGTGTTTTGTTTTTTTTTTTTAAAGCTAATGTAACACTTGTTCAACGTAAATCTTGTGCCAAAACTTAAGAGGTTTTATTTGTGTGAATATACGTATATTGTGTGCATACGTGTATATGCATATAAAGGTGTTTGTGTTTGTGTATGCATATACATACATATGAAAGGTTAAATCCAGGATGGGAATCAATATGGTGCTGCCTCCTGCCACTCCCTCCCCTCCTCCAGTTCCTGCCCCGCCCCTTACACAGCCCTGTTACTGCCCAGAGTCCACACTGAAAAGCACCGCTCGAGTAAGTTACCCCAAGAGGTAATTACATGCAAATAACATATATTTTCATACACTATTTGTGGAATTCTCCCATTGTCTTCTCTCTGACAGGTAGAGCAGAGCCCCCTCTCTCAATTTGAAGGAAGGAAAGATGTGAAAAGGAGGGAGGTGGCACTCGAACGAAGGTAGTCCCTAGAATGTTGAAAAGAGGTGGCGTCTACTGGGAAGAGGCAGAATGTGGGTTGAGGAGATCAAAGCAAATAGGATGAAAGCAACCAGCAAGAGAATGGAACGTGGGAGAAATGCAAGGTCACGTGGCACAAAGGGGGAACGGTGGGAGTGAAGGTAGCTGGCTTTATATGCCAGTCACTGAACCAAGCATTTCATTTTGTTGCCTACACTACAGGAGGTGGTCAAAGGTCTTTTAGTCTCATTGTAGAATGCAGAAGCTGGAGCCCAAAAACATGCAAGGTATAGACAGAAGGCAGTGCTGGACTTGAGCTCAGTTTGCAGGCTCCAGGCTGGTGCCTTGAGCCATAGTGCCATACTGTATTTTAGAAACGGAAGTAATGGGCCTTTATGTGGAGCAAAATGCATTAAAAAGACTGAAGGTCCTAAAGCCTCTTCCCTATAGCTAAGCTGTTGGGCGTCCTTACCACAGCACAGAGGGACCAGCCCTGTTCTAGAAGAAATGGGTTCTTGTCCCAGCTGTATCTTAAACTTGCTGTGAGATGTTGATCTTTTCAACACCTCATTGTGCAAGACTGTTTCCTCATCTGTAAAATAAGATGAGGATAGATGCGTTCTGTGGTGTCTTCCATCTTCAACAGCCTTTTATGAAATTTTTAAAAAAGGAATGTCCAGAGACTGTTACGTCTTGATTTGGGGTCATCCTCTGCCTCTGAGGGCTCTATTGGCATGATTGATACCCGCCAACACCTGCTTGCAGATGTATCCTGAACCACTTCCATCCGCTGTATCCCGATGGTGCTTTTTCACTCAACACTGTCAGTACTCACTGGAAGCGACAAATGACCCAAAAGGTAGAATGAGGTCCCCTGTAGGATTTTACCTTCCGAGTTGGCCTCTTCAGATCTTGAGTCATGTTAGGTATGTTATTTTATCCAGTTCTGGTCACTTCGACTTAGGTCTGTCAAGAACATTTAAAGATTTTGAGGTAGAAAAACAAAGAAGCATAAAGGGCAGAAGACAATCCATATAAAAGGCTGTATTTATTACGTATGTATTACATTTAGCACGGTGCTGAGCATTTTACCTACTTTGTCTCATATAAATTCTTTCAATAAACACTTGGGGCATCATTACCCCTATTCTACAAAGGCAGGAAACTGAGATTTACAAACCTAAACCCACTTAGGGCCTTACAGTTGGACGTAGCAGAGCTCTGAACTCTATGAAGGCCAGAGAACCCCCTTGACTCCAATGTCTTTCCTATTTTTTTTTTATAATCATGTTGTAGAGAGAGATGGGTGACATTTAAGAATAATATGTAAATATAAAAGGGGGATTATTTTGTAAAAATCTGTTATTGGGTATTCTCCGTATTATCTGGGAATAGAAGGAGAAAAAAGAAAAAGAACATGCTATCCTTGTTGCATGAGAAATTTGAGTTGACTATAAAAAATGGTTTCTTGACACATTTGTATGTGTAACTGGCCTTCCCTTGAAAGGGCTTATGTCAGCTCCCTCTTGAAGTCCAAGCAGAATAAATTCCGCATTAGGTCTTAACTTTTAGAATAAGTTCACTTTTACTAGTAAGTATTTAGGGCACTGATTAAAAGCCTAATCTGGTCATCTATTGCTGTGTAAAAAACTATCCCAAAACTTAATGAGATAAAGTAACAATGACGTCGTCATGCTCATGATTCTCTGTACCTGGAAATCAGGCAAACTGGGACAATGTGTCTTAACACCCTGCTGCCTAGGGCCTCAACCAGGGTGACTTGAATGATGGGAAATGGTTGGAACGGCTCATTGAGGTAATGTATCTAGGACCTTCTTTCTGGCTGTTGGCTGATTTCCTTGTTCCTTCTCTCCATGTGCCACCTTCCAGGACTAGAATACACAATATGGCTTCTTTTACTCTGATGTGTTGCCTCTTGATTGGATGGATGGACCAGCTGCGGGCTGGACAGTCATCTGTCCCTCTTACTCTTTGCATAGCCTCTTGATATGTGTATATTGGGCTTCTTCAGAGCATGGAGGTAGCAGGGTAGTTGGAATTCTCACATGGCAACTGCCTACCAGCAGGCTTTCTGTAAGAGCAAGGTGGAAGCTACAAGGATTCCCAAAACTCAGAAGTCACACAATGTCACTTCCACTGTATTCTTTTGGTCACACAGATGAGCCCAGGTGCTGTGTGGCAGCTGTGGCTTGATGTAACTAGTGGCAGCTGTGGCTTGATGAAAGCCATATTTGGAGACTAGCTACAAGCATCATGCAATTTTAGGGTTGAAAGACATATAAGCAGCTGGCTAAATGTGCTACACAAATAAGCCATTTATCTGAGGAGGAAAAGAGAAGAATGAATATGCTAGAAATAGTCTTCTAGGCCACCAAGGACAGTTTTGTATATGGATTAAAGGTAATGTACCCCCATAATATTCTAACATCTCCCTAGGCAGAAAAACTTCAGGAGTCTCGAGTGAATTACATATTAATAATTTGTATTTTCCCATATATATAAGGGTAAAAACTGCTTGGGGCTATAACTTGTAGCTTTCAATTTGCATCTTCATTGCACCAGGGAAAGCTGCTATATGACGCATATGTTTGACTATCCTAGCTGAAAATAAAGTAGTATGGGTTTAATTCTATTGGCAAGAGACCAGCTTTCCATAATTTTAGCCTAGTGAATCGTTATGGGCCATAATTCAGATTTAATGATCTGACTCATTGAAATGATAAGATTCCAGCTTTGGGCAGACATATTGTTGCTTCTCATAGGAAAGTCTATTATTTTACATGTCAGGTACTCCCTCCCCTTTCCCACGTACCTTTAAATAGAAGGCAGATGCTGTCATCTGGCCCTAACCAGGGCAAATGATTGAGTCGCTAGAGCTTCTGGGTACACATGTGGTTCTGTATTTGAATCTAGTGAGCCTATCGCTAATGACGCTGTACAGTCCAGAGATTTCACTGTTGACAAAGACCATATGTTCCCCCAGCAGCTTCCTGTGTAATGTTCTGTTTACTGTATATTCAGCAGAGGATTTGAACAGTTTTACCTGGAGCAAAATATTCTATCCACAGGCTGTTCTACGTGATGTGCTGTACGAAATCGATAAATGTTTCTAAAATATGTGAGAAGTGAGTTCTCTCCCGAAGACAGCCTTGAAGGAGATAGCTTTGCTGCTAAGACATATAATCTCTTAGCCTGTCTGTGGAGACCGAGAGAGAATTATGTTGAGTCTCTCATAAAACAAAACTCATAAAAAACTAAGACTAATTTTTTAATCATAGCCAAATAGGTTCTGTTGAAGACAAAGATTATGAATAGTTACTTGATGTCTTCCACCTACTTACAATCAGGAAGATCATCTCTTCCTTCCTTACTGACATCTTGTTCTCAAGCCTCTTGAGGTTACCTTAGTTATAGTCTTTCACTTAGAAGCAGAGCAGTTAAATGAGACCAATTCTATTGACCAGAAAAGACTAAAATAACACAACAGGTTCTTAAAGTGGTTTGTTTCTTTGTCCTACTGTTTTGACTACTCAAGGACCAAATACATGAAAAATCTGAATGCTTAGCAGTTAAGAGAACACACCTCCCCTCAAAGAAAAAAAAATTCATCAAGATGAAATCCTGGATCTCTACTACATAGTAAAAATGTACTTTGGCAAGTTACTTAAATTTTCTTAGCCTCAGTTTCCTTCTTTGCAAAAAAAAAAAAAAAAGAATTATACTATTTCCTTAGATAACTGTGAAGATTAAATGAGATAATGTGTCCAAGAGTTTAACACAATTCTTGATATATAGGCAATTAATAAATATAAAGTTTTATTAAATCCAGTTGATTTTTTTTGATCCCTAAATGAACTGTATTATTACTCAAACTTCCAATTTTATCCATGGAGGCTTCCACCAACTAGACTCAACTAAAATTGAGAGAATGGACTTTAGAATCTAGCAGTGTTTTAAAAAGAATCAAAGTGAGAGTTGCTGGAGGGAAGGTGAGTGGGGGGAAGGGATAATTGGGTGATGGGCATTAAGGAGGGCACTTGATGTAATGAGCATTGGGTGTTATATGCAACTGATGAATCACCAAATTCTACCTCTGAAACTAATAAAATAATATAAAAATAATCACATTATAAGACTTTGAGATGATCTACTTCTATTTTCTTTTACAATGTATGGACAATTCTTTGGATTTGTCTCCTTTGTTCACTTCTTGCCCTTAGAGTTAAAGACTCTTGTAGTTAAAGGTGCAACTTTCAAGGACCCTGTGTAACCAGAAACAACTTCCAGAGGTAGACAGTTCAATTGCCACCCAGCCCTGCGCCCTCTGTGCACTGCCCCCCACCCCCAGGCCCCAGTGTAAACTTAACATAAACTGGACAGTGGGCGCATAGGTAGAGAGCCATTCTGATTACCGTAATTCTAGATCCTAAAAACCTAAACTGATAGAGAAATGAAATGTGTGGGAATGAAGGTCTTTATATATCCATCACTATCAGAACATGGGTTTTAGGGTTTCTTTGATTTGTCTTAATGAAAGAGGAAGGTATAAAGTATAGTTCTCCTTTGGAGTTGCTGGCAAGATAATACGGTAATCACAGAGATGCTGTTATCATGCAACTTGGCGCCTCAAGTAGTAAATGAAGGAGCTTCTTCAACCATGATTTAGGATCAAATACTAGAGCAATAGTGGTAGAGAAAATAAGGGAAAAAGATCCTCAAACCTTCATTTGTTTGAGATTGACAAGGCCTCTAAATAACTGGGCTTGCTCCAAATAGGACATTTTCTACTTTCACTCATCCAAAGCCAGCAGATGCTCATTTTCTGGAGCCTAGTACTGTGGTCCAGAGGAAGATTATTCTATACAGGTAGAAGGACAACAAATAAGGAAAGATTCATTTTGCCTGTGAGTATTTCAGAGAAAAACCTCCCTGAAATATCATTGAGATATCCTGAGACAGGGCTTTCTGCTTGTTCTCTGTGTGTGATTATATGTGTGTATGTGTCTGTGTGTACATGCATGTATGTGTATTTGCACCTATGTGTGTGTGTATGTATGTATTTTTTTAATTACAAGTACTAGAGACTGCAGAATATGTTTCTTCCTTCTCCTAGGCTCTACCTTCCCCGTGCCAATAAAGCACTCATGAGGAAGAAAACACTGTGCTTTGCCGAATATGTCTGGCATTGACCATCTCCTCAACCCTGTGGATACTTCAAAAAGTTATGTCAAGTCCTCACTGTCTACAAGGGTTTTGCTTTTATGATTCAGACCTGGCCCTTTCAGTGCTTGCCTTTCAGGTGAAAAGCCAGAAAGCCAGCCTCTCCCGAAGTCTGATGTGCCCTTGAACTTCAGGTTCATGGATTTATGACCACTAGACTTGATTTTTAAGGCCATTTTATCTGAGCAGATCCCGTTTATTCTGTGAACAGTGATATTTTACTTCCATCATATCTATATATTTTGTATCAAAGTATACAACATTGCTGTCCATTTTGTCTGTTGATGATGTATTTGAGAATGTCGACGATATCTTTCTCAAGTAGAAAATAGCATCATTTTCGTGTAATTTTTTTTAGTTTCATGTAATTTTTTGAAAATCTCTAATCAATATCTTATAGGCAGTGAGAGAATCCTGACAATATACCAACTATATTTTCTGAACGTATGACACTCTTTTGGAACTCAGCGTCTATACTTGCCCTACATTTAGTATTTGTCTGCTGTATACCAGGCATTGGTTGGAAGGACAGAAATTACAAAGCAAATAGGAACTAGAACTTCTTGCCCTCGCTGAGTTTAGAGTCAGATTCAACACTGTCCAGTAGAATATAACATGAGCCCCGGTTATAATGGTAAAGTTTTCAAGAGTGACGCTAAGTAAAGTAAAAAGGAACAGGTCATATTAATTTTAATAATATACTTCCTTTAGTTCAATATATCCAACATATTATAATATCTGCATGTAAACTATTTTAAAAGTTATGAACGAGAAGTTTGTTTTTCTTTATCCTGAGTCTTTGAAATCCTGTCCATCTGTTGGTCTTAGAGCACATTTCAGTTTGTAATAACCACATTTCAATGGCTTGATAGTCTCATGCCATTTGGCCAGCATGGATCTAGTTGTGGGAATAAGAGAAGTTATGATCAGAACCACAGAGAGATGAAGATATGACCATATGATCTCTGTATTACCCCCTCTGAGAAGGTACCTATCATAGCTTATTTGGCAGGGGATAATCAGACTCCATTTCCAATTTAAAGCCATACTTTATGTGTTCTTAAATGAAAATGAAGAGCCCTCCAAGCCAGCATAATAGAACACAGATTTGGAAGTCAGTTAGGCCAAGGTTCAAGTCTCAGCTTTACCACTGATCAGCTAGATTCCTTGGGTGCGTTACTAAACTTCTGTAAGTTTCAAGTTTCTCTTGGTCGTGTTGGGGTAAGGTTGTGGAACCGTGAGACACACATTGCCATATTGCCTGGTACGTGCCAGTTCTACTCAGTGGACATGGCTGGCTGTTGTTATAACTACATGGAAGACCATAATGCAAAGTATCCTAGGAAGTTCCGATGGTTGAAGGACAAGTCATTCTCAACCCTGGCTGGCCATTAGAATTATCTGGGGAATTTTAAAAAGCAATGTTGAGAAATTCAGGAATAAGTCAAATGACACTTGAAGGAAACCAACTGAAAAATACATAAAGTAGTACATTCCACAGGACAACCAATGCATTTCTTAAATAGATCAGTGGCAGAAAATAGAGATGGGATTCATGGGGCTGGGGGTGGGGGGTGATGGCCGCTTTGGATTTTAAAAGATTTAATGGATTTAACATCCAGATGTGATGTGTTGATTTATTTAATTCTGAGTCAAAGAAACCAACCAAAAACTTATTTTTGATTGGACTAGAACGATTTAGCATAGTTTAAGGTATGAGATAATGGCAAGAATTCTTGTTAATTGCTTGTGAAATGGTGATATCTGGAATTTGTTTTTAAGATATTTAATAAACAAAAAAATAGGTCAGTAAGTGTGGTGAAATCTTGATAATTTTTGAAGCTAACTCTTAAGTATATGGAGATTCATTATACCCACGCTCTCTTTTTTGTTGTTGAAGTTTGAAATTTTCAAAATTAAAAAATACATGCTTATTACATAATATCTAGAAAATGCCAAAGCTAAACGAGACACTGCTCCTTTAGTACTAGAGATTCTATTTTAATTTGCCTAGGGAATGAATAGGGACTGAGTCATTGCATTTTTTTTTTTAATACCAGAGAGGAGACTGGAGATATGGGGAGGTGCCATGTCATCATCAAGGTCCTTTAAAGGTTATTGGAAGCCAGGGGTTTTCAGCTGGGAAGCGGTATGTTTGTAGCCACGTTTTACCAAAAGACCGCTCTGGTGGGGCTAGGGGCAATGGGTAACTAATGGGCAAATTGGAGGCTGGGGAGGAAAGAGGTAAGAAATGTTGAGGGGTGGAACTCAGGGAGTGAATATACGTATTGAAAGGAGGGACGGGGTATGATAGCCATCCACGAGGTAGAACTGACCAAAACTGTGGAGATGTTTGGGGGAGACCGAGGACTGGTGAAGCAGAAGAAAGAGATTATGATGGCACCTTAGCCGTTGATTTGGACACCTGGATAAAGGGATAGAG
Source organism: Nasua narica (assembly GCA_028533885.1). Classification (NCBI taxonomy): domain Eukaryota; kingdom Metazoa; phylum Chordata; class Mammalia; order Carnivora; family Procyonidae; genus Nasua; species Nasua narica. The sequence continues at coordinate 13,965,453 of CM052810.1, read as the reverse complement.
ACCCCAGTTGTTAAAATGAAAAATCCCTGCAGATTTTTAGGGAACGAAGAGGAAAGCTATGGCTTCATTTGTGAATCACATAGTTTGAGGTCATGGGAATACTTATATAGCAAGAAAAGCATCCGGAAGATCGGGAGGTGTCTCAGAGAGATCAGGCGCTGTGCTAAATGCTTCCTTGTGTTGTCTCAGGAATCCTCCCTGGAGCTCTCTGAGGCAGGTTCTGTAGTCGTGTCCATCTGACGGATGAGGGAAGTAGCTCACCGTGGGTCAGTAATGTGCTCGGGGTCACACGGCTATCAAGTGCGTGCGTCAGGACATGGAGCCGTCCAACTCCCAAGTCCGTGCTCTTAATCACTGCATTACAGAGCCGTCCAAAATGGGTGAATGATTCCAGAATGGGAAGGGAGGACGAAAATAACAGATTTGGCATTAATGTTAGAAGCCAAATATTTAGAAATGCAAATAACCCATAAACATATGTCTGATAACAAGACCTTTGCATAATGAGAACATTTTTATTGCATATGATATTACTCCATTCAAAAATCTCCTAATGCCTTTTCCAGTATTTTAATTGTCTTGCAAACAGGGCACATAGGTCAGATTAATCTACTGCTTAATCATAATGCTAAAAGGAACGCTGATTGCAAGCCTAAGTTTTGTTGCTGTTACTTAGATTGTTTTTGAAGGAAATTTGGTGCAGAGACGATGTCTCCGGAAGTTTAGAAATGAATAGGCCAGTCAGAATGTTCAGCATCAATGGTAGCACAGATGTTTGAGGACATCGGCCTGCATTCACTGAGCACTCCTTTGTTTTCCCCACTTTTCATCTTCAAATTTCTAAGAATCTCTGTCCCAGACAGTCCAGGAGGCCAGACATCCAGCATGAATCTCACTGGGCTACAGTCAAGGTGTTGTGGGGGCTGGTTCCATCTGAAGGTTCTAGAAGAGAATCTGTTTCCTTGCCTTTCTCAGCTTCCCGAGGCCACTTAGATTCTTTGGCTCTTGGCTCTTTCCTCACATCACTCCACCCTCCTGCTACTATGATACATTTAGAGCCTTTCCTATGTCGGACAGGGAGGCAGTTTAGCATAAGAGAGCAGTTCTCAAGCAGGGACAATTTTGCTCCCCAGGGAGGAGATGTCTGGAGACTTTTCGTGTTGTTACAACTTGGTGGGGGTGGAGAATGAGGGATGCTGCAGGAATCTAGTTGGTAGAGCCTAGGAATGCCGCAATGCTCATGACAGCTCCCCCATAACAAAGAATTATCCTCCTTAAAATGGCATTAGTGTCAAGATTAAAAAAAAAGGAATCTTGCTATCCAGGTAAAGATTGCTGACCCCAGAGTCCAAATGCCTGGCTTCGAATCGAGCTCTACCACCCACTAAAGCCGCCTCGACCCTGCCGTGCCATCTCTCTGGGCCTCGGGTGGTTTGTTTATTGGTTTGCTTTAAATTTTTTTCCGTCTGTAGAATGGGGATAATAGTAGTATCCATCACATAGGATTGTTGTGTCCCCATGTTATGTACATGAAATAATGCATGTAAATGAGATAATATACGTAAAACCTCAGAATAGTGCTTAGCGTAGTAAACACTCAATAAATGTTGGTCCTCGTTAATACGAGCGTCGGCACTCAGGAAATAGTAAGAGTTGCTGTTTTCTGTGCCTTTTCAGAGACTTGGAGAACATACTGAAAGCAAGTATAAGGGCAACATTGTCTGCATTTTATAAATACAGTAACTTTAACTCCAACGTAAATCAAATTATTACACCGCCAACCGTTTAGAAAATCAAGATGTTTGCAGAGCTTTAAGGCCAGATAATGAGCTATCTAAACCCCTGCCACCTCCCATGGAGTATGTCTTCTTTCATAAAGTCTCCCTTAGGCCACAGAGAAGGACGTGCGAGTGAATAGCTTCATATCCCGCAAGGCTGTATCTCAGGCAATCAGACCTTGGCAAAACCACTTAGCGTGATGCACTTGCAGCTATCAAAATATCCCCTATGGCTCTGGCCGACCCACGTAAATACAGTGGCTCATCAGATCACTAGTGCTCCGATGGTGTGATTTGTTTACTTGTGAACCTGCCGGTGTGGTCTTAGAAAAGACGCTCGCGATGCTGTCCTCCAACCCTGCAGTCACATGGCCACCAAACACCTGTAGCTGCGGGTCACGCGAAGCATGGGCATTTCCAACCGAGATGGGCCACGGGACAGAGATTTAACACACACACACACACACAAACAGAGTATCTCTAACATTTTTAGGCTGATTCCATACTGAACCAATAATATTTTAATATATCGAGTTGAGTCACATGTATTATTAAAGTTAAGTTGCCCCTGCCTTTTATTTTTTCAAAGGGGCTATGATAAAGTTTGAAATTACACACGGAACTCACATTGCATATCCGTTGGACGGTGCAGTTCTAAACTCTGTTGTCCGTTCTCTCGGACTGAGGCAAATACAATGGGAAACAGCCTGTCCTAAAAGAACAAAGCATGCCGCTGGACACAAGCAGGAATTGCAAAGGAATTAAATTAAAACATGAGATTTCAGTCCCCTCAGGCAGTGTTTCTCCAGGGGTAATGCTTGAACCACCCGCAACAGAGTTCCTTGCAGTGATTGTGAAAAATGCGGACTCATACGTCCCTTTCAGCCATCACTACTCAGAATCTCTTTGTCCAAGAAACCTGGGTTTTTTTAAAGATTATTTATTTATTTATTTGACAAGAGAAAGAGAGAGAGTGCACACACAAGCAGGGGGAGGGGCAGAGGCAGAGGGAGAAGCAGGCTCTTCGCTGAGCAAGGCGCCCAAAGGGGGCTTGATCCCAGGACCCTGGGCCCATGACCTGAGCCACCCAGGCGCCCTAAGGAATCTGGATTCTAAACACATTCCCTCTTGATTCTTAGGTGTACTGAAGTTTCAAAATCACTGACCAATTTATCAAGACTAAAGAGGAAAAAACAAAGATCAGACAATAAAAAATGCTTCAATACGTGAACAATACCTGATTTAATATGCAGAATACCACTTACCGCTAAACTTAAGACCGAAAGCAGTCTTATGTGGGTGTTAGTGAGTTATGTTTGGGTTGTGGAAGAGCTAGAATTCCAATATCATCTATTTCCACGATAAGACATAGTGTACCTCAGCTTTCTGAGATGAAAAATCATCTTATTCAGAATATATTCAGAATATATAAATGGAAGTTGGCCCTCTCTGTCTTCACTGTATTAGGTCATCCGTAGACCAAACTGCAAAAAAAAATTGTGTTTTTTTGTTGTTGTTGTTGTTGAATGTAGAATACCAGTTGTTACGTGTTCCTTTTAAAAATGTAGAATAGGGCGCCTGGGTGGCTCAGTTGGTTAAGCGACTGCCTTCGGCTCAGGTCATGATCCTGGAGTCCCGGGATCGAGTCCCATATCGGACTTCCGGCTCTGCGGGAGGTCTGCTTCTCCCTCTGACCTTCTCCCCTCTCATTCTCAGTCTCTCTCTCTCTAATAAATAAATAAAATCTTT
>CM052810.1:13653761-13961426 GCA_028533885.1 Nasua narica | reverse complement strand
AGATACCCTAAAGTGACACATTGGTAAGAATAGAAAAGCTACACCCCTCATCTCACTGTCACCTTTTTTTTTGTCACTGAAGTATAATTAACAAACAGTGTTATATAAATTTCAGGTGTGTAACATAATGATTCAACAATTCACTCAGTGCTCTCCACAAAGGTAGTCACCATCTGTCACCAAACAACATTATTACAATATTATTGACTATATTCCCTATGCTGTACTTTTCAACCCTATGACTTATTTATTTTATAACTACAGATTTGTATGTCATAATCCCCTTCACCTGTTTTATCCACTTCCCCCCACCACATACTTCCCTCTGGCAACACCAATTTGTTCTCTGTATTTGAGTCTATTTGCTTAATTGGTTGTTTTTTTTATATTTCATATATAAATAAAATCATATGGTAAGCAAGAGCCTTTTTGAAATTTCCTCCTTCTTCTAGCTCTCCAGTCCTGTTTCTATCTATCTTTCTATCTCTCCAGTCCTTATTACTGTTGTAGTCTCCTGTATTAACAAGCTCCAAGAGATGGGCAGACACCAACTCTTATCTGAGGATGAGTTAGAGGAAATAGCTAAAGATGAAGGAGAGAACATTCTAATCTCTTACACATTAATAAATGCTATTTTTGTCACAGTTCTGTGACTTGACTGAAATGTATTTTATGAAAAAAAAAAAAGAAATATTTTATGAATGATGTGTTGTTATTTTACCTGCAATAAGGGGTCAGTCACAAATCACAAATCTCACAACTGAGTTCTTCCATCCCACAGCACCCCCTTATTCTGCACCATGAGGTTCCTCACAGTACCTATGAGTCCTACACAGTTCTTCTCACAGCCGGGCAGTACGCAACAGTTTATAGGATACAATGCCTTTGTAAAAGGGACTCCCATAATTGCAGCAAATCTCCCATAGGCTAAAACAAATTTCAGTCTCTCCTAGCACTTTGATAATTTGAAGAAAGACCTTATTTAAGCATAAGATACTCAGGTTTTATTTTATTTTATATCTGTTTTGCAGTCACCAGGCAATTCGAAAAAAAAAATCTTAACCCCATTTGTACCCTGTGTGTAAGGAGTTTCAGTAAATATGTTTGCCATGTTATTATATTTCAAAGAATCTATTAGTTATGATTCATGGAACACGTATTTGTTCAATTATGGTTTTGGTGAATTGATTGTAATTTTTTGTGAGCTCATCTTTAGCAGGACTTTACCTGTGCAACAGAAGGTAAATTGGAATTTGGATGGGGTTCCCTCCAGAAAGGATTTGTGCTGGCTTCCACCGGACTAGTCAAGGGTATCACTGACCAGAATCCTTTGCAAGGAGGATCCTTGTCATGTGAGGAGTGTAAATTTGACTTCCAAACTCAACTGAAAGCAGACCCAAGATTAACATTTTCTGAATATTTTACATACTCAGAATCTATGTTGTCTTTCCTGTGCCAGTGAGCCATTTTTTTTTTCTTTCTTTAATCCATGTTTCAGAATGTAAGCCTAGGGCTGACAAATGGCTAAGAACCAATTCTTTGGAAAAATATATATTTATGCCTATGTATATGAGTGTAAGCTTCTTATAGATTTTACTGATAACAAAGGATATACACCTATTACAAATAGCAATGAAATATAAAATGCTCTTAGTTTTAAGTTCCATATAGCTAGCTAATTCTCACGGAATGCTTTTGTGGAAATAAGCAAAGATCTCCGAATGTAAACAAACCAGGGCTCTATGCTCAGAGCGTGCTATAACGAGTAAGTCAGCCATCATTTCTGGTAGGCAGAGACTCAGTGGCATTCCATTTAGGGCAGTGGGAAAGTTTTACATTGAAGAAAAGAAAGGAAGGCCTCAGGTACGTTATGCCTAGAAGTTGCTGGCAAGGGGAAGCTGGGGGCAGGCGAACTAGAAGCGGTCATCTTACATGATTAAGTTGGGGAGCATATTTGGCTTTTTCTGATTTGTCCTCCAATGGAAGGAAGGAAGAAAAATAGGGAAGCTGGAAAACGTTGCCCAAGTCCTGAATATTCTAGGCCAACTGCTGCAGAAGTTGTAGGTCAGCGTTCTGGGGTTCTATAGAGTCTGGCCATTGTCCATGTTTTAGTCAGTCTTTTACCTCCATTGATTTTTGCCAAACTCTCGTGGCCATGGCTATGGTTGCAACAGACAAAATGGCTGTAGTTCCCAACATTTATGTTGGTTGCCATGTTTGTTTTGTTAATGAGTAACAACAAACATGAATGTTTTGGAATTATATTTGTTCGTTAATGATATGAGTGACGACTGAATCAGACAAGATAGATTTCAGACACCTTTAAAGATTTATTTATTTATTCATTTGAGAAAAAGTGGGGGAGGGAGAGGGTGAGATGATCTCGAGCAGACTCCACTCTGAGCGCAGAGCCTGACATGGGGCTCAATCCCACAACCCTGAGATCACAACCTGAGACAAAAACCAAGAGTCGGAAGCTTAACGGACTGCACCACCCAGGCCTCTCCACACCATTTCAGTTGAATTTTCACTGTTAACAAAATTCCCATCACTTTTTAAGCCTAGACGATCAACAAAGCAGTAAGCAAAGCCCTGCAGCATTTGCAAATTTCCATAGTTCATACTCCTATTACGGCCAATTTCAAGGTACCAACATGATTTAATGAGCATGCAGTTTGGAAGAAACGTGCAAAGGAGCACTACCAGTATTATGTAGAATGTCCTCCATAGAGATACAATGGACATAAGTAACCTCAAAAACATAGGTTATGATAAAATGTAATGAATAGGGGCACCTGGGTGTCTCCGTGAGTTAAGCCTCTGCCTTCGGCTCAGGTCATGGTCCTGGGATCAAGGCCAGCGTCGGACTCTCTGCTCAGCGGGGAGCCTGCTTCTCCCTCTCTCTGCTCTCTACCTACTTGTGGTTTCTCTCTCTCTCTGTCAAATAAATAAATAAAAAATCTTTAAAAAAATGTAATGAATCATTGGGAACTCCTGTGTTTTGAATGTTTATTACCTTTATTTTAACATAATGTATTTACTTGCAAATGTACACAATTTTAAATACTGCATCTGTTCAACAGCTGGTTCACAACACTTGTGAAAGTTTAACAATTACTAGTATATCCGTGGTATTAAGACACAGAATTTACATCGATATGCAAAAGGGTTTATCCCTCAGGCTTCCTGTTCCTGAGACTTTGGGTGTGGCTTTTCGTTTCACCTCGCACAGGTGCAGGCAGGCCTCACCTCTTCTCCAAAGCCCACTAAAACCCAGAACCTGATATCTCCCACCGCATCCCATCCGGCCGCTCGGGCACCTGCTGCTTCTTAGTTTTGTCTTGGATTTTGGCACCTAGGGATTTTCCTTATTATCTTTCTACCTTATTATGATTTAAAAGGGGGTTTTTAGAATCTCATCCAGCATTTGTAGGTGTTTTGTTGAGAGACATTTTTGAGAAGTCTGATTTTAAGATTTCAGAAACACTGCCAGGAATAGAAGGCACCTGTCTCCTATTAGCACTCTGTAGAAATTTCTGACCTTGACTCTGACTCGGTATAAGCAAGTTTTTCTGACCTTCAAAATTCAGCTTTTCAAGACTTGCTAATCACCCAAGTTCAGTTGGCTTTATGCATAAAAACTTGCAGTGCTTCAGTGATTCTTATCATTCATGGCCTTCAAGAGACATGCTGTGACTGAGAAAAAGAGGGTCTAGATGAACTGGCAAAGAGGAAGCTGCTGTAGGAACAGAGTCGCCTGCCTTCTGGCGGGCTGGCTGCTTGGTGCGGAGCTCTCAAACTCAAGCATCTTTCAAAAGATGCTTAAAGGTCAGACAGTGACGTATTCTTCCAGAGTAAAGAATGAAAGAAAGAGTTGATCCCTAAGTTAGAACATTAACATAAATTGATGAAAAAAGGTGTTAAAGCACAATGAACCATCAGTAGAAAAAAAAAAGAAACATTAATGGTGCTATTTCACTTAATTCTAAAATAACCTCATAATTCCAAAACACACAGGAGGAATACAGAGTTCAATATGGAAAGCCGTCGATGGCTATCGAAATATAATTTTTTAAATTTATCGACATGAACAACCACAATATTGATCTAAAAATAAACATTTAGGCAACTGAATTGAATAATGCCTTGTTTTCAAAAGTTACTGTGATACATAGAAGTCTTTAAAAGAGAAAATACCCCTATCAGTGAATACAGTCCGACACAAAGAGTGAATTAGCACTGGTTCGTATTAAGGTTGAATTCCTGTACAAAAGGGTGGGCTTTTCTCTTTGACACATTTCCCCCTTTTTTTTTTTTTTTTTTACCACCAACATGGGTAGTTTCCCTTATGTTACTTGGCTCTGTTATTTTTATAGATTGTGAAAACTTGCCTAAAATTCTCTTGAGCATTAGCCCGGTCCTAAAAGAAATCTTTTTCTTTAGACAGAAAATGTCATCTGAGCCCAGAAAGCTCAGAAACGGAGGAGCCGCTGCTCCCGTGGATATTTCTCACTTTTCAGTTTCCCTTACTCTTTATCAATTTAAGTTGCATCCTTAATTTTCCCACCTTCATTATTTGGGGGTATCGTTATAGCCTGGGTGTAACTTCTAGAATTCTCTTCTGATCATATAAAGATCTCAAGTAAAGGTAAATTAAGAAACAATAAAGTCAGTCATCCGTTACATAATTTTAACTGGTCCACAGTGAACTTTGTCTTGGAGTGGTATCAACAGGCACTTCAACTCCTTACAAAAATAAAAATTTACCTCCCAACCACGCATTAAAAAGAGCCCTTGTTAAATGACTATATTCTTCCTATCCTATTTTCTCTGATTCAAATACATATTCATGTAATATAAATTTCATTTTATGCAAGAATGACAACCAGTTGTGTCAAGCTAGATGGATTTGATTGATTTGCTTAACAAATGTTTTCTTTTAGAAGATCCAATTATCCTTATGGGCCATCTTGGCCAATGTACGCTTGTTCAATGGCTTGATTCCTAGCTGTGGATTCATTTAATCATGTTTCACTATAAATTCATGAAGTGTAGATCGTGGTGTCCAAGCAATTTTTTTCTTAAATTATTAATGGAAATATCCAGTGTTGGGTGTGGATTTAAATCATTGTCCCTGGTACAAAATATGTTTCATAGCAAAAATACGATTTAATGCATAATTTATTTAAGGCTTAGCAAAGCTGCAGGAGGTGTTCTTTTCCGAACGCAAACATTCGGAAAAACTGTGCGAGATAAGTAAACATGATGCTTTAAGAGGGAGTGTGTGAGGCAGTAAATGTCATCCCCAACTCAGATAAACAATAAAATTATATTTATGTGATGATGGAGATGTTTTTGTGGCGTCCGTGCACCTTTAAAACGCAGCCAGGATTATTGATGAATATGCCCTTTACAGTCTCTTTGGTTTGCTTGTTTTTTGTTTGCTTTGTAGTGATCTTTGACAGATAAAATTGTTTTTCCATTAATCCCCCTTCATTCCAATTTTTTTTTAAATCCCCATATGTTCTGATATTTCCAAAAGAGTGAGTTGAGATATAAAACTTATCTGCGGAGATGACAAAGCTTTCCCCCTTCATTTTAAACTGACATTTGTTATTGATTGAATACTTACTGTTTGTCCCAACTCAGGGAACCTTCTACATTCTCGACTTGGCTTTGTTTCGTTTTGTTTTGACCCATAGGCAAAGTCCTTTCTCTGTCTCAAATTTAACATCTCCAAATTATCTTTAATTTTTTTTTTCATTTCAAAAGATGTTTGTTTTCTTAATCAATGAGAGATTTCAGTAATATTCTGAGACGCTTTTCTTAGTGCTTTAACCTGCAATTGAGAAAACAAAGCAACTTTCGATTACCAGTCTCTGCCCGGCTTTGCCTAACACAAGCAGTGAAGTCAGTAGATTTTCGGGTTGGTGTGTGCACATGTTGATATGTGAGTGTGTATGCCTGTTTGATTGTGGTTGAGAGCCTAATAAAAAAATAACCAAATGAATAGATCCTAATATTCAAGGGTCATAAAATCTGAGCCAAGTAACGCCCCATCCTAGAGGTGCACTTGGTGAATAAGACAGCTAATAATGTCTACCGGAAGTTACCTAGTCCTGGGAAAAGAAGGAATGGGAAAGGACTATTTACTGCGTGCAGAGTTTCCATTTGGGATGGTGGAAAATTTCTGGAAAGGGACAGTAGTGTAGTGATGATGGTGTGATATGGTAGATGTTTTTGATGTGGTCAAGTTGTATATTTAATATGGCTTACATGATAGACTTCGTGTTATGCAGGTTTTACCACAATGAAAATTGATTAATTTTTTAAAAGTATCTAAATTTCATGAAAATGGAGGACCAACAACAAATTTGAAACACCGAAAATGTGAGATCCCAGAATGGCAAGGATTCGCCATATTAGCTAGTGATATTTGTGTTTAAGCTTTAGAGAATGGGGTACCTATTACTCTACCACACTTAAATAATACATACACAAATATAAAAGCTAAAGGAATACGCTATTTTTTTTTGCTTGTGTCCTATCTAGCGCCATAAGCTACACCTTTTAAATCACCTGCTCCAATATGTTTAGATGGGAAGACCTCAAAGTTATTAATGATGATGATATTAATTATGATAAATTTATGCTGAATTCCACTTGTCCTTACTGGTCACAACTGCTTAGTCTGATCTCTTGTCTCTTGTTATTTTACCTAATGGAGTGATTAAGTGAGGATAGTAGAGGGTCACTGTTCACTTTGATTCATCTACAAACGTCCATATTTTCATGATTCTGCCTGTTTTGTGGATCCATCTGTGACCTTCCTGTGCGCTTGACAGAGCTGGTTGTGCTTCCAGAAACTATTCTGAAGCCAGGGCAATTTTTTATTGTCAAAGCTCATAGGTGCTGGACATTCACAGAGGAGAAACCTCAGTCCTCAAAACTAATTTTGCCCTCTGAGGTTACAGAGGAGAGTTATCCATCTTCCCCTTCTACCCTAGCAGGCAGGGCTCCCCTCTTCAGAAGAGCTTACGAAGTTTGGTGGTCTGAGGGTGTGAAGGGTGAATTTGGCCAAGGCCGTATTATCCTTTACGTTGGTGACAGAAAACCACACAAATAATATTTTATTGTGTTTTACATGCAAGGTAAAGTCAAGTAAAATAGAAAATGTAACTTATAAATTTCAGAAAAATTATTTGAGCAGTAAGAGTAGGTATGCCATGTCCTGCCTGCCCGCTGTTTTGGGCCTATCTTCCTAATAAATGCTCTTCATCCTCAACAAAAGGCAGAATATTGCTTCCTGCTTGATGCCTTCCTCAACCCTCCCAGGTTACCTTAATCTTTTGAACCTACCACGTTTAATTAATATTATTTTATTTTAAGTCTATCATTCTCTTTGTCTTCTGGAGCTCTCTAGGGCTGGGACTATTCCTGCTATTCAATTTCCCACCATCTTTTTAAGCTAGCGCATCGTCATTTTTCTGCTTTTTTCCCCCCTGTAAGTCTTAAATGAATGAATGAATGATTATAAGTGAAGGAAAATATCTAGTTTTACTGATATTTAGTAAAGGCTTTGGAATCGGAAGTTGATTTTAGCTTCTATTTCTTAGAAGCATGGTGACCCTGGATAAATTATCCAACCTCTCTGAGGCTCAGTTTCTTCATCTGTATAGTAAGGCTAATAATACTTATTTCAGAGACTCAAAGGGTAGATGAAATGAAAGCTGTCAGGTGATTAGTATTAGGGAACAATCTCTTGAAAAGAACTAATCACAGCAGCAAACAACATGCAAACAAAATCTTGAATTTTCCTTATAAGACAACATTCAGAAGAGAAATCAATAGCCACAAAGGTCAGTGGAGCTAGTTAGCTATAAGGAATGAAATGATGGACATACATCATAAGTAATCTTCCACCTAAAATAAACAGCTGGTGTTTTAGATGATTGCTTCTGAGTCAGTTGCCTTAGAGATCGGAAATACCTTCTCCATGCAATCAGGCATACCGGTAGATGGCTTAGTTCTGAGAACAGAACAACCCGACGATATACAGTGGTAAAGAATTGTCCATTCCTGTTAGCATACCTATATTTTTTTCTGTACAGAGGTGTTTATAAGTCAAGCTCCCAGGGAGGCATGAGAGCAGTAGTGCTATTACTGACTGATGCATCTGGGAGGAGGAAGTCTGAGAATTTGGGCAATGGAGTAAGTCCAAAATGCAACTTACTGAACCAGGTAATAAAATTAAAATTAAGCAAAAAGTGGGTTTTTATACCCATTTCTAAGATGGTGATCAAAACAACCAAAAATCTCATAAAAGAATCTTTAGGGAAGCTATTATGATGGGAAGAACTGGGTGGACATTATTGTGAACTAGAACCAGGTTAAAATTCTGACTTTGCCATCTGTGACCTCGGACTTGTGAAAACTGTAGACACCTTCTTGAGTTTTAATTTCCTTACATGCAAAGAAAGAACATTAATGTAATGCTTGACACAGTTGCCAAGAATGATTATATGCCGTAATTTATTTTGATTTGGAATATCTTTCATGTATCATTCTTCTCTCACTTTTTGACCTCCCAAAACAGCTCACATTTACACACAAAAATATATAGATTTCATTGTCCTTGAAACTGTGCCATTACAAGCATCACCATTATTGGTTTTTTTCTTTCTACAGAATTCTCCGACTTTCCATGTTTCTTTCTTAAGCCTACCACTCCTCTTATCCTTCTCATTGTGCTACGCTTCGAAGTCATCAGAAACTCATTTTGCTTAGTATTTCCATTCACCTCATTGCCTTGGCTCCATCTGATCCAAGTCTTCCTCAAGGTCTTCCTTTTTCACCACTTTTGCTCCAGTGTCTTCACCTCTCTTTTCCATGGTCTTTGTAAAAGCCACCTACCACTAAGATGATTTTTCTACTTCTATTGAGTGTTCTCATTTAAAGATTTTATTTATTTTTTAAACCCTTCCTTTGAATGTCCTCTTGTCCTTCTCCTTTGACCTTTCTATTGTAGTCTCGTCTTCTGAACATTCACTTCCCTCTTTCCCCCTCATCCTGGGGCTTTCAGTCCGCCCCTCGTGGAATATTTATTCTCTAGTTCTTTTTCCCCCTGCATTATTATCCTGGTTTTTTGTGTCTTCCTTTCCTTCTTGTTTGAACATAGCCACCTGTCCTTAAGTAAGTCCTGTGTCTCCCTTTCTTAGAACAGTCCCGTCCCAAGTTCATTCCTCTACATCTTGTTCTTTTAGATACTTTCTTTTTTTCTCATCGGACCTTTCTTAACATTTGAAATCTAACTGTCGATGTATTTGCCATAGTTTTATTTTGAATTATTATGCAACATTCTAAATTCATCTTGATATACATTACTTCTTTCTATTCCTACAGACTGGCTTTGTTTTTTTTTGTTTGTTTGTTTGTTTGTTTGTTTTTACTCCCTTTTCCTATGATCTATTTCTGGGAAGTTTGCCCTGCTATATCAAATCATAAAGTCATAAAAGTGTAGAGGTGGAAGGAACTATAAATATCACTTAGTCGGACCATTGGTATTAAGAAGGAAAATGACTAGAAAAATTTTTCTAAAAGCTCAGCTTGTGTCACCCCTCCTCAGAAACTTGAGGTAGAGCCTCATTCTGTTTTGATGTTGTCCACTGCTACTTATATAATTTTCATTTTTTCTATTGAAAAAAGTGGATTGATACAGTGCATATGCTTTTTAAAAGTTTGACAAAATATACAGAACCTAAAAGTCATTGTTTCAACCATTTTAAGGTGTATGATTCAGTGGCATTAAGCAAGTTGGGCAACCCTCACCACTATCTAGTTCCAGATTATTTTTTATCATTCAAAAGGAAACTCCCTACCCATTAAGCAGTCACTCCCTAGTCCTCCCTTGCCCCCAGCCCCTGGCAACCACCAGTCTGCTTTCTCTCTCTAAGGATTTACCTATTCTGTACAGTTCTTATAAATAGAATTACAAAATGTGGCTTTTTGTATCTGGCTTCTTTCACACACACACATGCATACATATAATAAGCATTTTCTCTTAAATATTCTTCTGCATTTATAGTGCTTTTTTTCTCTTCCAAAATGTACGTTCTCTTTTTATGGGTGGTAGTAATACATCCTTTTTCCCACCTCAGAAACACCTTTCCTGATACAGACTTTAACTTGTGAAGCACACAGATGAAGTGTGCCTTAGATGGGCCCATGTAACAGGCCTGCATGGGAAACTCCCCGTGGGCACTTGATCTCACTGGACAAAGCTCCTTCACTCCTTCTGGTCTTTTTCCTCTGGTACAGTCTCTCGAATGGTTCCAGGAGAAAGACTGATACGAAGCTTCCAGAAACTCCTCCCTTGCCCTAGATTTTGTAACTCCAACATGTCCAAAATCAAAGTCTGCCTCCTTCAGCATCTGCTCATGTTTGGGAACACAGAGATTTGTCACCCTTGGGCTCCTGAGTTGTCCACATGCAACTACTTCACATTCGTTGCTCCTTCCCTCCCCCCAGGGACCTCTGCTTACTTTCCGCAGATCTCTGCCTGAGGGCCCTGCACTATTTTTCTTACAAAACCCTGGGTCCCTTGAATGCCATTGCCCAGAGGGAAAATGGTGGCAGGTCACTCTTAGCTTTATTGCCTTGCCCCACCTTTCTGTTCCTTTATTATCTTTCTATTGTCTCTACCACCAGACCGTTTGATAGCTTCCTGCCGGTGTGAGGTAAGGAAGGAAGCTGCCTATTTTTTGGGTAACGCTTGAGTGAAAAAGCGTTCGCTTCTACCTGCCGAACACAAATGTGAATTTTCAGTGATAATATAATCCGGCTCTGCATTAAGGAAGCAATGTTATCTATGCAGATCACCATCTTCAAAGACAACAGGGTTCAATATTCATTATTATGCAGATCGGTATCAATCACACACACATTAACAAACAACAAGATGTACCTTCTGCCATTAAAGTTATGCTCAAGAGCCCACCTACATGAAAAACAGAGTCATCTACTCATTGATGACAACACAAACACCTGGTAGAATGTTTAGAATTATTGTTTTTCTGTCCCTTAACACAAAATCACATTTCTAGGTTGACACCTCACTGCTTTTTTGTGAACGGATGGTGGTTATATGAGCATCTCCTATACAAGTCAGGGGGCTGTTGAGCAGGATGTTGAGATGGGGGGATATTATTCCAGCTTCATGTTCTTTGGATTCATCCCATTTAAATTAACAATCAGAATCATCACAGTATTATTTCTGTCTGGGCAATCGTTGTACTCTTATGAGGCAGCCTTTTATAATGAACCTTACCTAAAAGAATTTAACAGATATCTCTTAATAAAAACTGCTGTAATATTCTTACCTTCTGTCTTCATTTCTTTTTCACCTTCACCTTGATAGAGAAGTCAGCCCTAATTAATGTATTTTCATTTTCCTCCCTTTTATTCATAGTTCTGTCTTTTCTTCCTCTCTCTACCCCAATGAATTTTTCAATTTTTGGGCTGTTTCATTTCTTTTCCAGCTAATGACAGCCTACAACTAACTGCCTACCCTCTTATTCTGGATGGTTGAGAAAGATGGGAACCATCCTGGTAAAGCAAATATATTGCCCTACATTTATTTCTTTCCCCCAGACCTCCTATTATTGTCCACCTTCTACTCCTGTTGGTGTCCTTGAACTGCTATTCTACCCACCCTTCTGTCTTTCTCTCCCTTGGTGGTGGTCATATTAGCTTCCTCCAAGCATGCAGCCCACACTCATTAGACCCTTGTGACAGTTCTCCAAGCACGCTGGGGATATATCATTATCATCCTTCATTCAGCAGAGATTAACTATTGAAAAGATTGGGATCAAGAACCCTGGTTTTCTACGTCCAAGTGTGATTATTTTTCTTCCTTCTTACTGCCAGAATAGTAACGCTAGTCATGTCAATGTTAAAACTAGTCAACTTCAGACGATTTTACCGGAGAAATCCATATTAAATAGAAATGATGAGTGCTTGTTTCTCTAGGCCACAAGTCAGGAAGGATTTTCTCCAAAACAGAATTGTTGAATATTTGAGGATTAGTATGTGAAAGCACATCCTGCTGTTTCCACTTCTGCCCCAATCCTAGATTGGGATGACACTATCAATTAATCAAGTACTGAGTATTTATTCAGCACATACTCTGTACTAAGTGGAATTAAAGCCAAAAGAGCCACATTTTTCAATTGATGTAAAGGGCAAAAATATATCTGTGTCCAACCGGGCATATTTGTTTTCAACAGATGGATAGGCACCCTCTTCTATTCATCTGCATTTCATTGACTTCCTTTCCAAATTCAAGTTCTGCAGGCATAGCCTCCTTTGGAAATTTTCCTCATTTAGAAATGATTGTAGAAATTACTTCCTCCACTTGGTTCTTTTCAAGGTGAATCGCCAGAGCCTAGATAAAAACATCTGTGTATGAGAGGTTATTTTAAAAACCATTTTGCGTATTATTTTATATTCTTTCTAGAAATTTCTATTAATATGGTATCCCATAATTGTCCTCTGATCCTAAACCCATTTTTAGGTAGCCTGTGAAGGACAAGATTTCTGGGTCCTCTTTTCATCAAGGCAACAGATGTGAGTTATGTGTCCACAGTGTTGTTGAAAGATGAGGGAGTTTATTATACAATCCGGTGTCTAGAAATAAGTTCTTCTACCTTTGGATTCCTTCCAGGAGTAAAGTTATCTCTAGACCCTTTTAGTCTTTGTCAACCCTCTTTGGTGAGTAGGTAGCCCAGCTAACCAGACCAGACTGAGTAGGCGTTCTTAGATCTGAAAGGTCAAGCATGTGGCCAACACTGCCAGAGCCCTCTTTGAGGCCAGGCACTGTTCTAAGTGTTTGACAAGTATTAACCATTTAATCCTATGATGATCCTAGAATCTAACTATAGATAGTATTCCTGTTTTTCAAGTGAGGAGACTGGGGCATAAAAGGTTTAAGTAGATGCCCCAAGATGACACATCTATCTAGTAAGTATCATATTTGGGATTTACACCCTGGAAGCTCAACTCCCTCCCTGCCTCTAAAAAGCCTTGAGAATTACAAGTTTGGGTTTGTTACCTTGTGTTATCTCCCACACCCTCCCACCATGGTCCTCTCTCTGAAGACTTCAGATCTTGTCTGGGAGAGGGTGAAAGGATAGGAAGAGGAAATCACTCTTTCCACTTTGAGCATGACCCCTTCTTTGAGCATAATCTCTATTTCCTCAAGCCTTAGAAGGTGAACTTTATCCTTTTAGGGGAGCAAAAGGATTTTACTATTGTGCATAGTCACAGATGAAATACATGCCTCCCCAAATGCAAATCAGCTTAGTTGCCAACCTGAGTGGGTTCCTCCAAGATGGGTTTGACTCATTGATCTGTATCATTCTCTTGAATTCCAGCCAGAACACATCACAGGCAGGTGCCTGAGAGATAGTAGTCTGTTTTTCAATTGCAAGTTACCTCTGTACTTCCCCCCAGAACACTCTGAGTTAGGGCAATCAGAGTCACCTTATGACTTAGGACTTGGTCCTCTACACAAATGTCCTTGCAAAGGAAGAAGTATGGCAGAGGGAGTTACTGGAAAGTGAGGGTATGAGGGGTAAGAGAAGGGAAGAATGTTATAAAAATGAGAGCTGCCTGCTGACATCCATGACCCTTGTCTGCCACTTGTGGAGGGATTGGCTGTAAATGTTTAGAACCATTGGCATACTGCACAGATTGGAACCCAAGTTTTTTTTCCACTTCACTTGATTTTCTTTGGTGGCCTTCGATCCCAGTCTCTGTGATGCTGCATCCAACCCTGTTCTAATGAGGATTATTAGACATCACATGGAACAAGCCACAAGTTCACTGCTGGAACACTTTATCTTCCCAACTGTTGGTTGTTGTGGCATCCTGTTGGGTATTGCCAGGTGCCATTTAAAACGCATTACTTAAATCTAAATTTTAAGAGGAAACCTTAAAATCTAAAAGGAGAAACTGTAAATAATTTCTTTGGTCAAAACTATCTGGTCAAACAATAAATCATACCGACAATAAAATAGTGCACATGGAATAATGAATCTCTAAATTTAAACCATCATAGCTTTAACCTCCAGCTGGGTGTTTAGAAAATAAACAGTGAGAAGCAGTGGTTGGGGTGCAACTTGGTTTTATAGGAAAAAATCAAAATGTTCACCTCCCGCTTTTACATTCAAGTAAGAGTCTTCGGTTGAATCTTTAAAAGTTGGAATATATTTCCAAAAGAAAAAAAAGATTCATCATTTATTAAGTTATGTTGCTGCCATAACAGAGAAATACACAATAGCTTTCAGATGCACAGACCATCACAATGCTTTTGAGTGATGAAGAGACATATTAGTGTGTTTGATTTTGCCAACATGTACTAGACATTGTCTGCCATTAGCTTAGTGAATAGTTCAAAGTCAGAAATGATGAACATCTGCTTAAACTGCATAAGATACTTGTAAGTTTAGTTCAGTTGGAATACAACTAACTTCATATGTTCTAAGCTGTTTTAAGTTGAAATTTCACCTTTTCTTTTTAATATAAGAAATCTAAATAGCAGAGGTTTCAGGCAACTGTCCACATTTATTTTTTCAATTAGCCATTTCCACTAATAACTCAAAAGCCATGCTATTGTATTTTACTCGAGGGTGGAGTCTCCCATTAGCTTCACCTAGCTTGAACCTAATATTAACAGCAGCTGGAGTCAGCTGTTGTTTATTGAGATCCTATTAGACACAAGGCTATTCACCAAGCACATTACATAAATTATTTCTAGTCTCCACAAGAGCCTATTCAGATCGATATTATTATCTCCATTTTACAAATGAAGAAACAGCTTCAGAGAAGTTAAGACGAAACAGCTGGTAACTATTTGAACTCTACTGCTTTCTCGATAAAATGGAGTCCAATACCAGAAGTTCCCAAAAAACATGGTTATAAATTCCATTTCACCTAAAATAATAACAGGGTTGAAAATCAAGCTTCAGTTAGGTTCAGCTTGGTATATGCATATTTCATCTTGAAAAAGTAATATTTTTTTTAAAAGATTTTATTTATTTACTTATTAGGAAAGAGAGAGAGAGTGAGAGTGAGAGAGAGCAGGTCAGAGTGAGAAGCGGACTCCCCATGGAGCCGGGAGCCCGACGTAGGACTCGATCCCGGGACTCCGGGATCATGACCTGAGCTGAAGGCAGTCGCTCAACCAACTGCGCCACCCAGGGGCCCCGAAAAAGTAATATTTTTTTAACCTCCAAGCAGCTGATAAGATTTTCTTGTCCAGACTCATTCTTTGCAAGAATAATCTGATGTAAGGATAATGAGGGATATTATGAAATTTACCCCAAGTCACACAATTCACAAACAGAGGTTGGCAAAAAGGCATTTTCTCTGTAACCTGGACCTCTCCTTCTCACACCATAGCCTTGATGCTTACCCCCAGGGCTTCCTACATCCTAGACAATCCATAAATATTTGCTCAAAGACTAAATGCACCATTGAATGAATACATGAAGGAATGAACACATAAATCAGCAACTCTACCTACATGTGTGTTTGCTATTCTTAATAGTTTCTTATTGGGTGACATGGATTCACACACCCTTTGAAATTTGAATCCAGATGGTAAAAACCTGGAATAACAAATTAGTTTATTATGTAGATGCTGTTTCTGTCACCCCAAGAAATACTATAGGATGGTTTCAGTGTACTATAAAATAAACATGATCTCTTCCTTGCTCTTTGGACAGAAAGTAAATAGAATATGAGAGTCTGTGAGCCCAGCTTTGTTGGATTAAATGGAATATTTCACAACAATGGCAATAGGGACTTCTAATCACACTCTCAAATACCATGTGACAGTTGTTCTGTCTGACTGGTTTTATCTCATCACTAATTAAGATTTCCTGAAGCAAAATCCATCAAGGAGAATTCATAATACCTCTGGAATTATGTGCGGAGGTATTACATAATCAAATACCGGATATATATAATCAAATACCAGAATTTAATGCGTTCATATACATTGTCTTTTTCACATCAAGTATACCTATCTCCCAAATTGTATATCATCATTTTGTTTTCAGGTTCTTTCCTTTCTTCTTGGATATTACTTTTATAAGTGAATAATCACCTAGTTTTATTAGAGACGGGCCTAGTCTTCTAGCTTTTCCAAGATCACTATGAGAATTATAAAATGAGTAAAATCATGCACTGTGGAAAAGAGTGCTTTTATAAAAGGGTGTTGGTGGTTTGGGTGACCTTATATATTCTTTCTGCAATGACTTCACATATTCCAGCTAATGAACAAAAGCTGCAGATAAACACTTTCATTTATTTATGATTCCGAATAAAATCTAAGTTTTCAATAGTTTAGTCTCCAATGAGAAAATTTTGTAAACACCAGGTGGGGAGGACACAGGTGAGGTAAATAGCTTCCACATTTTCAAATGTCAGCTGTTCCCAAGAGAGGATGCTTAAATAAACACCATCTATAGTCTTAGCAGATGTTATCAATGCATACCACTTCAATTGCAGTTTTCCAATATCTGTGCTGTTAATAACAGTTCGGAGGAGATTTGAAGTGTTTTGATTTGAATCAATGGTCATTTAAAAAATAGCTGTGCTAAATGATGTATGTTTGTCTTTGGATCATCTCCCCTCAACAGATGGTATCTTTGGAATTGTTGTGACACTTCATTGTTTCTGATGGCTGATGACTCATTGTAGGAAAATCCCAGCGTACACAATTTGTGAAAATAAGATTGTTCGCTATGGCTAATTTTCAAACAGAATTTCAACAGATGTGACAATTTTACCAAGATGTCAAAATAAGAGCAACCCATCGACAAATCAAATCTGGCTCATGTTTAGTCTTTTGGTATCATTCTGGTTTGTTGCCGGTATCAGGAGACTGTGTATCAATGTCATCCCTGATAACTTGATCATTTCAGATGGCACACAGTCAATTTTTTCATCCTCCCTGATGGCTCACTTTGCAGTCACGATGCAACACTTCCAGGTTTTTCTTCTCCTCCTCCCCCCAACCCACATATTACCAAAGGAGCAATGTGTGTAACAGATCTTTAGACTTGTTTGGAAATACAATGAGGTCATCCACTGGAGATATTTAGAGGTCATGGAGAAAGATGATCATTATGAAGGAATTTCCAGTTTAGCTGTGAATTTATTCGACCGATAACCTTGCATAGTTAAAAAGGTAACTCCCATAACAATTCGGAGTCATTGCATCCTTGACCAACACGGCAGAACTAGTCCTGAGAAAATGAGGTCAGCACGCAGTGGTATCATGCATTATTTTGTGTGTCAAAAAAGGCCATAAAAGTAGCCCATTATCATCAATGACAACCGGACAAGCAATAATGTTAAAATACTGGGTTCTCATTACAGGGAGCTGACGCGACAGAAAACTGAGAACCACTCAGGGTAACCCAGCACAAAAACCTTTTAGGATGTGTCACCCCCTCCAAGGGCTAATCAGAAATAGAGATAAAAGGGAGGAGGCGATAACATTTGTGCAAAGTAAATCCTATTTTGAAAGAGTAATGAGGCTGAGGTATAATTTTGTTTTTAAGAAGACGCTGGTATTGTGTATGGTAAAAAGTCTTAACTGCATTTTCTCTGAAGAGCATCCTTTTATTTCTGATCAGCCTTCCAGAAATTCCTATGGGACAAAGGTGTGAGTGAAAGCAATACAATGAAAATTCTATTGTTTCTTCTCTATTTCTGAAGTGACTGGTGTTATACTCATGCCACATTATTCAGCTATTAGAAAGAGAAAATAGCCTAAAGTTTTCCATTTCCATTTAGGCTCAAGTAATTCTCATTCTGTTCCACAGGCTTCTACATGGGAATAAAATATGTTACAGCATGCAGTACATTTCAAAAACTACCTCACACTCAGAGCCCTTATCAAGAGAAGAAAATTATAATACTGTTTGTACCATGTGAAAAAAAGAAAGAAACCACTTAAGATAGCTCACTTTCATTTACATGTTTAATAATTATCTCCTTAATTATTAAGTTTTAGGGTCATATTTAAGTATTAAATTTAAAATTATTAAGTATTTGGAAGCCAACATAGATTTCATGTTTTTTTGAGCAAAGGAAGTTTGGTAGATTAAGATTCACCATGGATACTTCATAGCTTTTCTCAAAGGGTGGGGTCTGTTTCCCTCCACCCTTTACCTAGGCGAGCTCTGTATCTCACTTTGACTGGTACAGTGTGGCGGATGTGATTCCATGGGACTTTGTAGCTGAAGTTCAAGAGGTCCTTGACCTTCCTCTCCCATCTTCTCAGAATGCTGTCTCCAAAAAGCAAACAAGACTCTGGAGAGGCCAGTAGAGAAGAACCAAGGTAGTCTGACTGCCATCTTACTATCTGCTGGATATACGCAGAGCCTATTTATACCCTCCAGCCCCAGTCTAGCAACTAGATGATGGCTGTCTCATCAGTGACCTCAGAGGAGACCCACAGAATTGACCAGTGGAGTCTGGCCCAAATTATCAATTCCCCAAATCACAGACAGATAATGTACTGTTATTTGAAGCAACTAGGTATTATGGCAATATATTATGAGGGGAAAAGGTGACTAGTAATGGAAAAGTAGGATGAAAAATCAGGTCTAGCCTGGTCAGCCCTCTCCCAGCAGCCCAGCAGACTCCTTGGTGCCATCTATTTTGCTGTGACCACAGGTCAATCATAAAAGAAAAAACACTGTGGTCTTCCAACATGACCTCTTGCCTTTCCACCTCCGGGGAAAAATTATTACACTAAAGACATGGACTGAGTTAAATCCCAAGCTGAGATATGCCTCCCAGGACACATTTTCTCATATGGTCCACCTTAATGCTAAATGACAGACTCTAGTGGTCCTTCTGAAGGGTATAGGCTGTAGGCAAATCTGCCTGGTACCTCAAATAAAGTCGATGACATAATAGCAAATAAGAATATAATCACGGTGCAGCTCTAGGTATCAATAACACAGACCTTTGAGCAGCTGGGTGGGTGCTCGTCTCCTGTACTTGCCTAAAACAGTACAAAAGAGTTGGCCAAGGGACATTTCCTCTCCTGCTTTTGTTTGTTTGTTTCAACTTTGCCTGAGCTACCAGCCCTCTACTTGGGGCACACTCACCACTGAGCGCTTTAAGAGCAAAGGAGATCTTAGTGTCAGCTTTGCCTGTTCTTTTGTTCATTTGTAAGACTGAAGTCAATGCCATGGATTTAAGCAATTTCTTCATAACCGGTTTTGAACTTGAATATTAAGGCAGAAGAATGGGTGAGGAAGGGAAGCTTGAATGAAAGTCTCCAAAGACAGAAAGCGATACTGTGGAAATAGTCCTTCGGGGTGGTAACTTCGCCACCTGTCAGTGTTTCATTGGCACAGACATTGATGGAGCAAAGGCAGCCTGACAGCCATTTTGCAGGAGGAGAGAGCTCTGAAGACCACACTGTCTCCCAACAACACACACACTTGTATGTTGGAAATGGTTTGTGTTCCATACCTATAGGCTTATGTAGTCTTTAGGAGACTGAAAATGCTGTGCATCTCTTTATATTCCCCATGCCCAAGCATGTAGGAGAAGCTCAGCGACCACCTGTGATTCCTCTTGTAACGAATGTTACTGCTTCCTTTCACCTGCCCCCTGAGTTATGGGGGGTCTGTAAGGATCGTTCTGTGTTTATTTCACACACTGTCTGTCACTGTACAGACCCAGGAGGGCCTTTTTCTGGTATAACAAAGTGACATAAGACAAATAGTTAAGTGGTTTCTCTAGTCATCACTGAATATATGAAATCCATTCATTTTTAGACAATGAATGATTTTGGATGCTAAATGTTCTTCCTTTTTTTTTTTTTTTTTTTTACCAATCAGGCTTCATTAAAAGCTCCCAGAACCCAGATATAAGATCTTATTCATCTCTTAAGTCCCTCTAACAGCTCAGACATAATAACCCTTTAATAACTGTTGGCAAAGTGACTGAATTGATCTGTAAATATAATCTAACGAGTAATTCCCTGGACACTGACTCAGTACAGTTAAATGTCCTTGTCTATCTAGAAATACTTATGAACACATGAGTAAAAATAAAGCATTAGGGGGGCTCATTTTAAGGTAAACTTTGTACCTGAACTTTTAATTTTAATTTATCTAAACTCAGGTCTTTCAAAGGAATTTAAGTATAAGGCACAGCTTTGTCTCTTAGATAAAGTGCCCACTCTAAGAGGAAATTAAAGGCCAGTTGGTGTGGGTCAGAGATCAGAGCAAAAACCAAAAATACTGAGAAAAGTGAGAGCGTAATACATTTAAATTTTTATTTTAAAGAAAATACTAAGTATGAAAAAAAATCAAAGGTTTTTTAAGTCTATATCTTCATCTGAAGTCAATTCGGTAATCACTTAATTCTGTGAAAAAGGAATTGGCTAGCAAAATTAGTTTAAAAAACAGTTTTTAATATTCACAAGGCAATTCACTTGCACTATACTAGCTTTTTCTTTAACCAAACATGTTCCATTAGTAGAAAGCAACCTACAGACAGCACTACCTTCTTTGTAGCAAAACCTCTTCTGAAGAAGCATATGATAGTTACAAACCAACTGAAATGAAAGTCTTGGAGGAAAGTCACATTTAATCCAATTAAAATAGTCACACACTTTCATATCCTTTTTAAACAAAACTTCAAATTAGAATCTTTACAGGTTTTTCTGAGATTGGCTTTAGAATACATAAAAATGATCTCATTGTATCCCATTCTAATGAATGGGGATGATGGAAATTTCCATATATTTTTTTAAAAATTCCTATTTAATATGAAATACATAAATATAGATATATAAATTCATATTATATATATTTATGGAGATTAAAAAATTAGAGTTTACTGTATGCTGCACTCTCATGAACTAGTGTATACCTATTTGGAACAATTAAATGGAAGACTTGAGAAATTTTTGGTGCTTGACATTGGTATTTGATTTAATTTCCCCTAGTCTCTCAATATTTCTGGATCCTACAAGATGTGGGCACCTCCTGAAAACAATGACTTTTTACTAGGCAAGGTTTGTACCCTTAGCACTAGATATGCAGAAACATGAAAAATAGTCTGGCACCCACCGAAGAGAAAGGGGGAAAGTGCTCTGTGCTGGGGTTATCTGGCCAGCTACATCCTACGTCTCCTCTCCTCGTCTTGGGTCAGCCAGGTGGTTTGGGTGGTTAATATCAACTGTAATTTGGTACCTATTGGAGTGGTTCTAGCAGTAAAGCTCATCTTCCTGGTTCATCTCTGGATGAATGACTCAGTTCAGACCGTGGAGGACTAAAGAGAGAGTTGATGGGGGTTTTAGATCAAGATTCTTCTCTGCCGCGCTGTGAGAGCTCCTCAAAGAAACCCTCACTCCCCTTGGAGGTCAGAAAGGGAGCCTGATTGTGCGTGGCAGTGTGTCGTTGCCATAGGACGAAGTGTGGCCAAGGGATGCCCCAACAGAGACATCACATGCACCCCATGTCTTGGAGATATCAGGGAGCTGCAAACCTAACCAACTACAAAGTAGCTCCCCTCAGTTCTGCACCTCCTATTACTCCTTCCCTGTGGTTTCTTTCTTTAAGGCCGTTCCTGCACCTTTCCAGTATTCTTGTCTCCATTTTGCAGTGGAAGGCCTTCTATCTAAACATATTAATACTTTTAAGCAATCAACAATTAACAAAGGACATTTACATACAGGATTTCCTCTGATCTTTGCCAGGCATTTCCTGCCTTCTACTGGGAAGAAAGTGAGGCATCGAAAAGTTAAGTAACTTACCTAAGGTCCATATGGTGAATTGAGCCTCACTTTGCAAGATAATTTGAAAAAATAAAAAAGAAATATTAAAGGATCTTTTTAAAATTAAAATTATTTTTTGTGGAGATATAACTGACCTATAACATTATATAAGTTCAAGGTGTGTATAACATGTTGATTTGATACATTGATATATTAGAATATTATTACCACCATATCCTTACCTAACATCTCCATTGTGTCCCATAAAGTATCGTTTTTTCTTTGTGGTGAGAACATATGAGATCCGTTTTCTAAGCCATTTTGCAGTGTATAATACAGTATATGAAATATTATTCAGCTACAAGAAATAAGGAAATCCTGCCATTTTGCTTACAACACGGATGGACCTTCAGGGCATTATGCTAAGTAACATAAGTCAGACTGAGAAAGACAAATGCTGTGTAATCTCACTTATATGTACAGTTGAAGGAACCTCTTTATATTCATTCTCTTCTTGTTCATTCCTCCACAGACTGTGTACCTAAACTAAGCCTCTAGGAAAGGCACTAGATGGTGATCGGTCTAGAGGGGCTATTCTTGGCTGTATCTCGCTCACCAGGGTGCCATGCAGAGAAGCCATGGTACCATAAATCAGCTCTGTTTGAGGAATGAAGTATTCACAGGCACAGCAAAACCTGAGAAACAAAAAGTGAGAAATAACATTTTATCTTATCCGAAAGTTTTGAAAGAGGGCAGTTTACAGGGAGCAGAAATCAAGAGTTCCCCAAATGAAAGAAGGGCTTATCCCATTCTTTCCGAGATGGCCAACCTCATGTGTAATGTAATTAGGAGTATTATTGGCTGTGTTTTACCACACCTCCCTCTTAGCAGGATATTCTTCTCAGCTCTGCTAGGACAGCCTTCTATGCCTGTTCTTGCTGCTGCTGGAAGCCTAAGATTAAATGAGTAATGAGACGCCCAGTGATGCGATACTGTGTTATATTATGGAACTTCTGGTCACTCACGCTTCACACCCCATTAATTAGGTGCTAATTGCAAAAGCTACTTAAAAGTGGTTTTTGCTTTGCTCTCTGCCCTAACAACCTGCTCTTAGTGTGAAACTCCCATCAATATCAAAGCCTCAGAGAAACACACCTAATATTTGCAATGTTAAGGTTATAGATTTTAGCTTCAAAGGAAAGCTGTGCAAAAGCTTAAGTTTTCGTAGTGGAGCTAATGCCCTCATTATATATTCAGCATGCTTAAAAAAGGGCAAAATACAACCTGGTGAAATTATCTTTCTACAAGGACTTGTATTTGGATAGTTACCTGCTAACCAGTTATCCAGAATAAGAATCATGTGATTTCAAAAAATAAAATAAAAAAGATGTTACTTAGAATCAAATTAGGTTTCTCCTAAAGCAACTGCTTTTAAAACCTTTTTGCTGTTACGATAATAAAGTGTTCTATACTGAGGATCAGTTTCACGAGGACATTCAACTTTCATAAATCAACTGTTTCTGCCTGATTTAGTTCAAAACAAATTATTTCACTCCCTTATAGCTGAAGCACTAACTCTTTTACTTGACATGACTCAGACATGGCTGAACATATTAACAGAAATTTTCTGAAAGCATTCACCTTCGAATAAGTAATTTATTGACAAAACATCTAGAGAATGAGAGACTTGAAAGGAACTAAAATGTGTAATAGAAACTTTGGAAGTTTCTTTTACTGATCTAAAATATTTTATTGATTATAGAAAACCACAGTCTAAACTCAGACAAATTTAAAAAAATTGAAATATAACTTGCTTGAAATATGGGGATTACCAGTAACCTCTGTTACATTATATACTATATTATTAAATATCATTAAAAGAGCTCATAGATCATATGCAAAATTTTGTGTTTGAAACAAAAAAGGAAATCTCCTATACTCATGATAAAAATCAATTGAAAACACATCTATTGACCAAAAAGCAATGTGACTCTACTGGGTTAACTTTTCCTTTAAGGAAGATGTAGTTTAAGACATATGATGGTTGCAAATCAGAAATATGGAGGAATGATCCCCAGCCGCAATCTCTGATTTCCATAGCTAAGATGGCGTGACATATGAGCCTCATACTGGGCAGCAGGGATGTCCAGCATCAGGGCAGTGACAGCGCTGGGGTTGGGAAGCTCAGTCTGGTTGGGAGAGTCTGACATGGAAGACAGATTCATCTCATAGGAAGAGAAGGCTGACAAAATCAGACAGTGCATTTGGGCTCCAGCCTGGAACTGTAGGGTCATTATCTGGTCAGATGAAGCCACAAAGCCTGGGTCCATTCATCTGGATTAGGCAGATGAGGCCTGGCAGCCAAATGGTAAACCGTCCCCAAGCACACTTCACTCTGGGGTGGCAAGATTTATTGCCACCCACTAGCTAATGACTGAGCTACATGCTAGGACTTGTTTATCGGCTCAGGGCAGAGCACACCGATCGAAGGTCTTCAGTGACTACAACTGAGCAATCCTAAGAAAAAGAATAGGGATTGATAGCCCCTCCATATATGGATTTTTCATTTGGGATTATTTAACTTCTTCAGGGAGGCTGTGAAAGTCCCTGTAGATCTTTATGAATAGAATGGATACTCATTAGTCAAAAATCAGGGAGACGAGATCCATCATTTTTGAAGATGTTTTGCATTCTAATGTTGTGCTCTCAAGTTCCCCTGGATGGCATTTTCCATCATTTTACTTAGGAATGTGTAGACTGTTGTGGGCTCATGCTCAGAGACCATGAATCCCAGAGTGGACTCGGACAGACAGTTCTCTCCCCTTCTCCTTGAAGCGACTAAAGGCCCACGTTAAAAAATGATAATACATTTTAAAAGGTGGTGGCCCACTGCCTATTTTTCCCTTCCAAACTAGAGAAGGCTATTGGAAATCTTCCAAAAAGCCGAAAAGGGATAATAGAGCCCTTGTTCCCATGAGATGCGAATTCCAGGTGCTTGGTCCTGATGATTCACCAGCTAGATGACTCCTCCACAGAAGCCTTGCGAATTTTGATCTTGGCAAAATGATAGATTTCTGTAGGTGACAGAAGCCTGTACCCCAAGGCTGTAGAAGACACATGGTGTCTTCTGTCTCTCATGGCCAAACCTCCTTAGTGTTAAATCCATCAATAATCAAGATTCTGCTGCACTGATTCTATTCAGATATTTGCTCTGCAGTTGGTATAAACTACTTCCAAGGGACAACAGGGTTAGAACCTTAGTTGGAATAATCAGGTGCTTCTGGACATACTTCACTGAGCCCAAGAGATGATCAGACCGTGCTCATTCACTTAGGATTTCCCGTAACAATGAGAAGGCCTTTGTTTTGTTTGGGTCTGTGGTGAAACAGCAAAGCATAACCATCACAGCCTCATAGTAATATGTATTATTTAAAATAATAGAGGTATTAACATTTTTTTACTGAAAATGGGAATGTCTCTGAAGATTGGAGTGCCTTTCTCGTTAATACTTCCCTCATCTCCGTTATTTGAAGTCAGAGTTTCTTAACAAAGGACACAGGATCAACTACAGACTGTTGACCCTCCCACCCAAAGTTCCGTGTGTGTGAATGAGGACAAGTTTGGATAGTTCCATCAGATTCTCAAAGGGGTATATGATCCAGAAAGGTAAAGAACTTTATTTTAAATGAAGTCCCCTCTGCCCATCTTTGAGGTAGGCTCAGATAGGAGTAGTGTAGTTCTTCCAAGCCGCTTTGAACCCTTTCATGCATCTGGGTCAGATAGGCTGCCTGGCTTGGAACCATCCAGGCCTCAGTTACTTTTCCTCCAACGGACTGAACACCATCTCCTTCCTTAGCTCCCTGGCATGTTCATGGTCACCCGAGAGAAGCTTAACTTCCCCAAGGGTCTCTTTTTGGCAGCCCCTCTCACCCCTTTCCTTTTGATTCCCTCAAAAAGAAAAGTAACACAGTGGCGTGATGATCTTGGGAACTTGTGATTCTCCACTTGTTTGTTTCATTAACATTTATTCAAAGGTCTTTCTGTGACTAAAAGGGAATGCCCATTTATTACCTACTCCAGAAAAACCTGGGATAGAGAGGAAAGGTCAAAACAATAGAATAACCATTATCCATTATGAAGAGATAATGACTTTTAAGAGTTTCTTTTTTCATATTTTCTTCCATGTAAATATAATATTATGTACACTTATACAATGTGTTAACTCATTAGATACTTACATACATGAAGATGAAAAATGTAGGTTATACTCTACGTATTGAAGCTTAAGGATTTTTTTTAACAGAACACAAAAGAGCTAGGTGGCCCTGTAAGGCTATATCCCCAGTATGGAAGCTAGACTGTCTTTATTGACAGAAAATATACTCAGCCCTGGCAGTTAATAAGTTGTTTGATATTTGATTCTTGAATGCATGTATATCTTTACTCAGTGATATATACCTTTCTTAGAGGAAACCTGTGCCTGAATAAGTTGCACAGGAATTTCCTCTTTAATCTTTTATTTATATTTTTGCCATATCTTATTTAGAATAAGAACTGATAGTTACTAGGCATTTACTATATTCTAAGCAATTCACATGCATTTTTCTCCTTTAGTCTGTACAAAGATCCTGGGACAGTTGTCATGCGTGTATCCTCATTTGTAGAAGAAGAAACTAAGGCTTGGAGATGCTAAATCGCCTACCCCGGATTTAAGGACAGGAAGTGACAGAGTCGTCGGGTCAGTGTGGCTCACCCTAACTTGGAAGGCTGTACACTGCTCTACTATGCTAAGTGGTTCTCAAAGTGTGGTCCCTGGACCAGCAGCATCAGCATCAGCTGGGAATTGGTTAGGGATGCAAATTCTCAAACTCCATCCCAAACCTGGTGGATCAGAAATACAAGGGGCCTGGGTGGCTTAGTGGTTGGGGCCTTTGCCTTCAGCTCATGTCGTGGTCTTGGGGTCCTGGGATCGAGCCCCACATCGGGCTCTCTGCTCGGCAGGGAGCCTGCTTCCCCCTCTCTCTCTGCCTGCCTCTCTGCCTACTTGTGATCTCTCTCTCTCTTTCTTTCTCTGTCAAATACATTAATAAAATCTCTAAGAAAAATGGTAGAGGTGAGGTCAGCCGTTTGTATCTTAACAGGTCTTCCAGGTGGTTTTGATAGGTGCAAAACTTTTAGGATCCTCTTCTCTCTAATAGACTCCAAATTTTTGAAAGCTTGCTGATAAACAATTTTTAAAAATCCAATTTTTGAAAAGAATTACATTAGACCCCTGCCAAAGTATTAAGTTAATGTTTCATTGCTTAAACAGTCAGATATTTACTTTGGGGATTCTTTGAGTGTTTTTTGCATTAGTTCATAATAATTGAAGCTTAAGACCCAGGCTTTCGGTGCAGGCTGGGGCGTGGTGAGTGCATGCCACTAGGCCTTCCATGCTGTCTTCACATAACTCATGAATGGTGAGCTGGATTAGGAGCCAGCTGAATAGTTGTCTACAAAAAAAAAAAAAAAAAAAGGAGAAGAAAACAAAACAAAAAAACCCCACAAAACCACAATGCCGTTACACAGATCAGGCTTGCTGACTATGAATAAGAAAGTGAAAGGTAGTTTTAAAACAGGTCCAGCAGTTTAGATGTATTTTTCAAATTCAGTGGGTTCTTTACTGGAAGCCACTAGGACCCCACAGTCGTAGTTCTGCTGACCCAATGCAGGGTTTGTACCCCAAGGCTGACTCTCCTGGATCCTGGTGTTTGTGTTCCGCCCCCCCTACTCTGGAGGAGAAACCCATACATTCAGAATGTCATTTGCATATTTCTGAAGTCCAAGGCATTTTGGTGGTAATGTATTCGATTTTTAAGAACTTAGGAGTGATTAGGTATAATTTAATATAGATATGGCCAGCCTCGGTGTCCCTGGGTAGCTGAAATTCAATTTTTTTTTAATTAGTATTTGAAAAGGAAGACCTCCTCTAGCCATCGTAATCGTATTTTCACTGTATTTTTATTCCTTTCCAGATCTGACTGTCTTAAAATTTAATTACTGTTAGCAAGACCTTTATGGGAAGAATAGAAATATTCTCGTAATAGTGTTAGCATATTAAATGTAATTTTCAGGTAGCCCTCCTAGGATTCCAGCGCTCCTCAATAGAGCCAATTTAGCTGCCTTTTTCCGCCCTGACAGTCCGCACGTATTCAACTCACAAATGTATTCTTTCCCTGGTTCCTCTGATGCTATTAGAACTTCGTTGTCCTAGTACATTAGAGTGTTCATTCACTTATGATAAGACGTCAAATCTGATATGCATTTTAATGCTGTTCATCTGAATACTATTACACATGGTAATTATGACTCCTCTGCACCTTAAGGCTCACTTTTGTTGGTTTGTTGTTTTCATTGTTTGTTTCTTAACCATGTTAGTTGTTTACCATCTAACATGTTAGTTGTTTACAGGAGAGTTTGGGAGCCCCTGGCTGGCTCAGTCAGAGGAGCACGTGACTCTTGATCTCGGGGTTGTGAGTTTGAGTCCCACATGGGGTGTAGAGATTACTTAAATAAATAAAAAATTAAAAATAAAATTGGAGGGTTTTGAAAATGAAAAATCAAAGATTGCTGTATAAGAACATGAAGGAAAAAAATACACACCTTTGTATAAAAAACCAAAGTCAAATGACTGAAGAATTGAAACAAGTGATGTGATTTTAGTCCGAGTATTAAAAGAAATATGTAAAGGGATGTTAGACCTAGAAGTCTGAAGAAATGAAAGGACAGCTTCTTAGACCTGAGTCCCTTGTCTGGGCCAACATGGGAGACTGGGACTAAACGTTCGGCTGTCCCCCTCCCACCCCCTGGCATCCTGAGTCACTTCTGGTAAGAGTAAGAGCAGCTGATTCCCCCCCACCCCCACCCCAAGGAGACTCAAGGACCCTCAGGCAACGCCCAGCACTTCTAACAGGAGGACCTGCATCTGAGGCCTTTTACTTGCCTCAAGAATTATTCATCAGCTATAGGCTCTTCCTTATTTGGAATTAACATACTCTATTTCTGTGTTTAGTTTTCTGTTTGTTTTTTTGAGAGAGAGAGGTGGAGAGAGAGAGCAGGAGGGAGAGGGAATATGAAGCGGACTCCATGCTGAGCTCAGAGCCAATGCGAGGCTTGATCCCACAACTGTGAGATCCTGACCTGAGCGGAAACCAAGAGTTGGAAACCAAGAGCTACTTAACAGACTGAGCCACCCAGGAGCCCTCTGTGTTTGGTTTTCATTGAGATGTTTATTCCCTAAATCAGAAACAGCCCAAGAACCTAAACAAGATACCTTTCACATTTTAATTGTTTTTAATAGTATAGCCTCCTTTTTCTTGCGACCAATAGATTGTTCTGTTAAATTTTAATCAGTGAGGGCTCCTAGCCTCCAGTGGGAGGGAGGATTCCATTTTTAAAAAGTGATACCCACAGTGGGTTTTAGCTGAGCTCAGTGTATTGGTGTTGTGCGAAGAGTTCCAATAGTTTTCTTAGTTTTCAATCACCCTTTAAAAGTGAAGGTCAGAGAAAAACTTGATGTTTGCTCTTCAGGACTACACCACATTTTGGTTCATTAGCTTGAATAGGCGATAGTAAATATTCCAAAAGAGCCCAAGTTCATTGCTGCATTTAGGTACCTGTCACAGAAAAAGACAGAGAGACAACCAAATGGGCTTCACTGTAGGATCAGCTAATGAATTTTCAATTCCCGTCGCATTTATGCTTTATTATTTAAATTTATTTAAGGTTGTGCTGTCTTTCCAAGCAAAGTGTTTTCTGCAATTTCTCAAGATGACAGTGTTTTTCTGCAAAATGCCAAGATGAGAGATAGAGGAATATGTCTCTAACTATTATCTCTTGATTTTTCTGTCTATATATCTTCATATGTGCTTATTTCATTTATATATATGATATTCCTTTTGATTTGTGACAGAGCTGGTTTAAGAGAGCTGGAAACTGGTGTTAGCACACTTGATGTTTCTTTAAGGATATAAAACACAACATCTGATTTTAATAATTTGTGGCACAGAATGGAAAAGGAATTCATGGGTAGAAATAGCCACATTCTTCCTGCCTCCTGCTTGAGCCTGACTCTGTCAGCATCGGTGCCTACCCTTGTCCCCCTGGAGGACTGCTGTGGCCTCTGTCACCTGCAGATAGTCAGTCCCCTGAGAATGAAATGTAATGAATGATGAAAGCTCAGAGCCGTTAAAAAGAAGCATTACAAAAGTGTGAACCTTGTGTAGTTTGCTTTCTCCCCAGTAATTAAACAGAAGGAAGGTGAAGAATGGAGAGCTCTAGCAGCTGTCAGAAATATTTCATGTTAAAAGTAAATAGTGATGGGGGAGGGGCTAGGTGGGGGATGGGCATTATGAAGGTCACTTGTGATGAGCACTGGGTGTGGTACGGAAGTAATGAACCCCTGAATTCTACTCCTGAAGCCAATATTGCGCTGTATGTTACCGAACTAGAATTTAAATAAAAAGTTGAAAAAAATTAAAAGTAAATACTGATACGATTCCTAATCGGATGTCCTTAACATAGGGAGATTATCCTGGGTTATTTGAGTGGGCCCGATGTAATCATAAGGATCCTTAAAATGGAGGAGGGAAGCCGAAGAGGAGGTCAGATGACACTATGTGACCATGATATTACCAGCTGTTCTTGACTTTGAAGACGAAAGAAGGGCCAAGGAGCCAAGGAATATAGGCAGCCTCTGGAAGCCAGAAAAGGCAGTGAAATGGATTCTTCACTAAACTCTCCAGAAAGAAATGTAGCCCTAGTGGTACCTTAATGTTAACCCAGTAAGACTTATTTTGTACTTCTCATCTCCAAAATTATTAGATGATAAATTTGTGTTGTTTTATGCCACTGAGAAAAGGGAAGTGGAGGGAAGGGGAGAGGAGAGGAGGGGAGAGGAGAGGAAGGGAGAGGAGAAGAGAGGAGGAGAGGGGAGGGGAGAAGGGGGGGAGGAGAGAAGAAGAGAAGAGATGAGAAGAGAAGGGAGGAGGGCCAAAGTTTTAAGTAGAGGATTTATTTATTTTATTTATTTTTAGCAGTTCTCAATACAAATTTTTAAAACATATTCTACAGATATAACTAGTACTGAAATAGGAATATATATGTGGACATATATACTATGTGTGTATGTGCATACATGTATAAACACATGTATGCCGTGTCTTCTTTTTCATGGAGTCAGTCTCCACTCTTCCTTCCAGGTCTGTGTAGGTCCCACCCTGCACTGTGGCTTTTTGGTTATTCTAGTCTAGTAAGGTACACCCCCTAAACTCAACTGACTTTTTCTTATAATCTCAAATATTTCATAATCTAGCCTGAGAGAGCAAAACTTCTTCTCAGCATCACTTATTTAAATCACAACTAAAATTGGGGTGCCTGGGTGGCTCAGTGGGTTAAAGCCTCTGTCTTCGGCTCAGGTCATGATCTCAGGGTCCTGGGATCGAGTCCCGCATCAGGCTCTCTGCTCAGCGGGGAGCCTGCCTCCCCTCTCTCTCTCTGCCTGCCTCTCTCCTTACTGTGAACTCTCTCTCTCTCTGTCAAATAAATAAATAAAATCTTTAAAAAATAAATAAATGAATAAATAAAATAAATCACAGCTAAAATCACTTTCTATTTTTAATTTCTAAATTACTACTGAGTCCCATATCAGATTATAAATATTTTGAGTAATGCACTAATCATTATTTTCTTTATTTTCAATGTGTAGAGTTAGTATAGTGCCCAATAAATACTATACTTTTAAGCATTTATACAAATAAGACTTAAGTGTAATGCTTAATAGTTGGTAGTGATACTTATAATACTTATTATGGCATGATGCCAGTTAGAAGTTGGACAGACCTCTTCTGTGAACCTTAAGATCGATATAATATGCTGATAAAGACACAATGATGTTAATAGGTAGTACACAAAGTGTACGTGAATTGAAACTACAGAAAATTTGTGACAGTCCTAAAGCAGCATTATCCAATAGAAATCTCCAATTTCAGAGATTATGGAAATTGTTTCTATTTCTACTCACCAGTATTATAAAGGCCCCTAGCTACTTGGCTAATGAACACTTACAATGTGACTAGTGTCACTAGAGGACTGAGCTTTTAATTAATTCAAGTTTAAATTAAATGGCCACATGTGCCGGTAGCTACCATAATGGACAACATGAAGACACTTTTAGATTGATAGATGGCTGTCCACGTTCTAAGGGTTAGTGTCATCAAGGATTAGGGTCATTTTTGTCTTTGCAAATGGTCTTACTCCCGAAGCAGTGAATGAATAATGTGGAGCCGTGATACCCAAAGTGTTCTGCAGTTCAGACCTGTCAATCAACTGTTACAAGTCCATGACAAGTTCAGAATGTGGGAGTAAGCATTTAGAAACTTCTGTGGCCACTTGGCATTGATGTAACATCCAAACTTGGACTCAATGGCCTCATCTCTCTGAGCAGGGCATAAACCACTTTGGGTATTTTCAGGGTTGCTCTGTGAGTGCCATCTGGTGTGAGCACAGGTGGGTGCAGTAGGACCCCATATTGGCCCGTGGAAGATTGGAAATTTAAACAAAACTGTCCTCTTCCTAAATAGCTACAAATAGTTTAAGGAGCCCAGGGGGAAAAAACTTGGAATCAGACACCAGGAGTCCAGTCTGTTCCTCATAACCTGGCTCAATCGTATTGACCAGACCTCTCAGAAATGAAAGGACTTAAAAAGAGAAGCAATTAGAAATTATAGACTTCCACCCTCTCATTAGACGAATGAAAAACCCAAGTCCCAGGAACGATGTGACATACTTTAACTACTTCCATTCAAGCTTGGAGAACTGCTTTTCTGACCCTCAGGCAAGCTTTTTTTCCACTATGCCAAGTGGATATGGGCCAAGAGAGATCTTATGATTCCCTTGCACAACAAATGGGAATCTGAGGATATTACTGCAACATGTCCGTAAAATCCACTATGCAGTCTGCTTTTGCCTGTACCAACCTAGGTTCACTTCCCCTTTTTAATGAGTTGTCACCCCAGCGAATTTAAAAAAAACAAAACTGCAGACAATGTATCCATATGGCTCAGTGCATAGAGAAAATGAATCAATGAAACCAACCAATGAAACACTTGAAATCTACTCAAGATTTCATGTCAACTATGGATTAGTTTGTTTTCCTAAACCATGAAACGATGGTTCCCATTTTGATTTCCCACCATGATTTGTTCTGAGACAGTAGCAAAATGGTAATGGGATGTAACAGTTTTTATGAGCCCTTAGGAGCCCAGAAAGAAGCGAGGAAAGCAGTATTCGTTGTATCAGAAGTAGGGCAACTATTTGATCAAATGTGTAATGGGTGGTGTCGGTGCCCCAACGAGATGCCCTGTACTGACAGGTTCTTCTAGACCCACAGCCACACCTTTCTCCCAAAGACTGCCTTTAGTCACAGGAACCATCTGGCTTGAGAAGTAACAAAAGAACACTTCTCTTTCTATCCCTCTGTGAGGTAGGCGCAATCTGCCACCAAGCATGGACTAATGTCTGTCCCCTTGCCTCATGGCGAGATTTACCTGTTGGAGCAGTTCACATTCCCAGAGCTCCTTGCGGGATCAGGCTCATACGAGCCTCCTGACAACCCACACCTGGTTCCATCCTTTTACTTATTCTGCATCTCATTTCCTTAAAGGTTCCCACGGAGCATGTACCTTCAAGAAACCCCTTGTACAAGAATCCCCATCTCAGGCTCTGCTTCCAGGGAAGCTGACCCACAATGGGTGTAAGCCAACTAAAAGCTTTTAAATAGCTAATTTTCTTATTACCTCGGATATTTTGAGCTGTGGCTTGATTTGAATTCGGAAGAGTTTAATGGTCCCGTTCTTTTAAGAAACAGAGGAGGAGGTATCTAAATTTCCAGATCCTTTTGAACTATCTTAAGTTTTCGTCTTCTGAGTTTGGACTCCTTATTGTCTTTGATCACTGACTTCAGATCGGAACTGCTGCTCCATTAGAAAACATGCAACTCTTCCTGAGCGTGGGCTAATTGCTGTTTGCTATCTGATGAGACCATTGTAGAAGTTTCTCTGTAAGAACGTACCAGCGTATCTCACGTACGTGACTAGTTTTTTTTGCAAATAAAAATAGCCTATATTTTAAAATCCACGAATAGTGTCACTGTGTTATTTAGTGGGAAAATTAATCATCCGAAAGTTTGTCCTTTGGGGGAGGGGGAGTAGGAGAAGCCTGCTTTATTAATTTGTGATAAATAATAGCATGTTTAAAACAACAAACTTGGGAAAATATAATTTTCAATTTTATATTCAAATCATGTCAGTTGCAGAGGAAATGGAATTTATTAGGGAAAATGCTATAGCTATTTGCATAATTTTCTGGTGCTGAAACATGAGAAGACTCTGGCTGCATATTACTAGAGCCCAGTTTAACTTTGCTTTCAAAAACTCATTCACCAACCTAAGCCTTTTTCTTTCATCAATCTCTATGGAGCTCACATAAAATATGCACTTAAGCTCATGTAAAAATAATGCATTCTTCCATTTTCCTCCAAATCGCTTCACACACTCATGTGTTTATTAATAAATTTAGTTGTCTGTCATCTCCTTTGATAGCTGTTTCTGTCAGACTTTGTAATGGTGGTAGAGCCACTAAAATTCCAATCGCTGTCTTCAATAGTGTTTCATTTCTCTTTATTCATCCATGTGGCCTAGTCTCTTACCAATCATTCAACAAATATCTATCAAATGTCATCTTGTTTTTCTTCTATTTCCTCCTAAAATCTTAACAGTACCGCAGACCCCCTTCCTAATTCGCAAAATTCCCAGAATTACGTGCCGTGGAATCATATGCTTTTGGTGAATATGACTAAACTGAGTTTTTCCTGTGGTGTTGAATGAAAACAGAATCCTTGCTAATCAGTCC
The DNA here is from genome assembly GCA_028533885.1 of Nasua narica. Lineage (NCBI taxonomy): Eukaryota > Metazoa > Chordata > Mammalia > Carnivora > Procyonidae > Nasua > Nasua narica. The sequence continues at coordinate 13,926,661 of CM052810.1, read as the reverse complement.
TAACTTTCACCTTGTGCTGATGGGACCCAGGATCTATGACAATTTAACCAGAGCAAGACTTTTGAAGGAAGGGAGGAAAGAAGGAAGGAAGGAAGGAAGGAAGGAAGGAAGGAAGGAAGGGAAAGAGGAAGGAAGGAGGGAGGAAGGAAGGGAGGATGGAAGGAAGGAAGGAGAAAGAAAGAAAGAAAGAAAGAAAGAAAGAAAGAAAGAAAGAAAGAAAGAAGAAAAGAAATACACATTTTTGTACATGACTAAACAAATATTTATTGTTAGCCAATGGGATTAAAAATGCAGTCCTTACATTCAAAGCGATCAAATTCTAAAAGGGAAGACAAACACAGAAACAAGCAATCCTAATACAATGTGATTAGTACCAGATGTTTGGAAAGAGTCTGAAAGCAGAGAGGGGTGGGGAAAACTTGCCCATCTGCTGTTTGGGAGAGACTGAGGGTTGGTCAGGGAAGATATTTAGTTGATGTGGTTTGTAAATTTTAATCGAAAAGGGCAGTTTTTTTAAATATTAACCCTGAATTATTTAATTCTCTTATCTCTCCTTACTTAGGTGGCGCTTTTTTCTGCTAGATCAGAATTCAAACTATTCCTTCCTTGCTGAAAGCTGTTATTTCTCTCCTAACTACCTCCCTTCCACACCCACCAACTTAGTAAGGATTAGGTCTGTCCACTTGTCACAGGAAACCCAAAATAACAATGGCTTATAGGAGATGGAACAGATTTCCCCAGCTGGTGGATTGTAAAATATACCGTTGATCAAAATCTTATACAACTGGCTTTTCCTTCGGCAGCACCTTCTCTGCCATATGACGCTAACGTGAGTTTATACAAAGGCAGTTCTGCTATTCCTGAGGTCTCACGGCAGCCCTCGTTCACACCATTGTATTCCGGAGATTTTTGGATGGGCTGTTCAAAACTTTTATACTTAGGTTTGGGTAATCCAATTCCTACTGAGGCTAAAGAGACTTATGTCCGCTCTGGGTGCTCCCTTTTTGTGGTGGGGATTTGGCAAGTGTCCATCCTTGTTTGGTTGGGATTCCAGCTCTTGTTTTGTGTCCCCGACGAAGTACAATTTTGTGCCTTTGTCGGATACTACCTTTGACCCACACTCATGAGAAAATATATACTTAATAGGTGATGTTTATATGTTAGTTGATATTCAGGAAATTAAGAGGATAACGGGAAGAACTTTCACATAGAAGAAAAGAAAACATTGTGCAAAACATGAATCCTAACAACATATATGCTACTAGTAATTGACAATGCAAAAACCAGAAATCTACTTTGGGCGATGTTGGGTACAGCAAATGTAGATGTTTTTCTCCTGCTCGCCAAATCGTATGGTATGGATAAGGTCACTCATGTTAAGGGTTGAATAAATCAATCAGCAACTGAATAATTACCAGCTTTCAGATGTATAAGGTGCATCAGATGCACCGAGAACATCACACCGCACTTATTAAATTCCTACCTTAATCAATAGCAAAGACGTTTACAGCCCCTTAACATTATGAAGAAATATACAAATGTTAAACAGGACTCCCAGAAGAGACAGACACAGACAGAATGAGAGAGGAGACTATTTAAACCTCTAGCGTTGAATATCTCTGGATGTTTTGCTTACATGAGAAGATTTACTTACATCACTAACAAGGAGAATAGTTCTCAAGAGTTCTGGACGGATTAGAAATCCAGACAGTGGTTGATTCTTTGCCTCATATGAACTCAACAGCAGTTTGGGGAATTAAGAGCAAATGAAAATTTTTGTGAAAACACATGTCTGTCCTTTCATAAGAAGAAAAATATAAAAAAAAAAAAACCCTTAAAACGGCAAAATGGTCATTTGAATCATTTATTTGGAATTTAGGGGAGAGGTTGAAATGTTCTTTTTTTTTTTTTTTTTGTCCTAAAGAGTCAGAAGACTGTCTATTTTTTTTCAAACTCTGGCGCTCCTGCAGCTCAATGTTGTGTTGGCTTCCTCTGGTTCCTAAGATTCTGATTGATCTCTGCTGTCTTGTTTTGATTCAGTAGCTCCCAGAATAATCCCAAATGTACATCATCAAAGGGCTATGAAGCTCCCTAATTATTGAGGAGGTGGGTGCTATTTTTCTTTCTGTACATGTTTAGACATTGTTCTGGGCATTATTTGATTCATGAAGTAGGCTTTACATAAGGAATACAAAAGCTGTTTTACCTTTATTGTCACTCAGTTTTTATCCCTGTAATAAAACAATAGCACAGAATGAATGTCCCCAAACGGAAATGGAACAAAGATGACAGAGTGGAAAAAAGATTCCCAAAACCAAATATCCACTCACTGTACATAATGTGGTCATTAAGTAGATTTTGTGAAAATTTCTTTTTGCAGAAAAGAAATAGCATCAAATTTATTGTAACTTTCCTTAGATTTCCTTATCCAAATAAATATATTTCCAAATAAATATATATCCAAATAAATATATTTGTATATTGTATTGTATATTATATTGTATACAACATATTGTATTGTATATTGTATTGTATACAATATATTGTATATATTTCCTTATCCAAATAAATATATTTGTGCCAAAAATAGTGATCACAGTAAGTGAAGAATCTAAGCAAAGAAATTAAACATGTAATTTTAATTTTTCTTTAAGAACTCTCAAATATAATTTCAGTGAAACTAAGGGAATGTGGTAATGTACGAGGAAAAAAATATTGCTAAGTTGCCTCTACATGTGCAAACTCAAGGATGTACTTAAGAATCATCCCTACAAATTAAAGCAAAAACTAAAAAAAGTCTCCTTCATATTACTATCTGCACTTATAAGTATTTTTTTTAATGAAACAAAGGATAATATTTTAGATAACTATCTCTGACTTCATTTTAATAGGTATAGATTAAAAAATGGATTGTGCAATTGAATAACATTTCCTGTCTTCAAACAATAGAAAACCAAAATAGCAGTAACTGAACCCAAATAAAATGTATTCCTCTTATGTAAATAAAGCCCAGCAGTTAACAGCACAGGGCTGAGATGGTAGCTCTCTTCTCAATAAGAACCCGGGATCTGTCTATCTTATTGCTCTGCCAGACTCAACATGGGGCTACCCAAGGGCCCAAGAGACAGATGAAGCTCAGCCAGGACATTTCCTTTCCAGCCAGAAGGAAGAGAAAGCTCAAAGAAGGTCACCCCTAACTTTAAACACACTCCTCAGAAGTTACACACTCAAATGCAGAGGACTATCACAGGCTACAAGAGAGCCCGGGAAATGTAGTCTTTACCTTAAGCAGCCATGTGCTTATCTGAAAACTGAGGGTCCTGTTACTGGGGACGAATAGGATTGGATTAGATAATGAGGGACAGCCCACAATCTGTCACAGCCACTGTGTCTGAAAATACACAAATCCTTATCTTTCCCATTTTTATCCAACTGACTGGGGTTTTTTAAGTTGTTATTATTATTATTATTATTACCAGATAAACACAGATCCTTGTAGGATAAAGGCATGAACTGAACTGTTAGTCAATTCAGTTTCAGTTTAAAGAAGAAAACAAATCTAAATACTGTGTGACCGAGTTTGAACTGCAGCATTCTTTCTATCCTTATTTACTTACACCTAGACTTTCCAAAATCAAACATTTAGTTTTGTCATCTTGAGAGGTTCAGTTTCATCAGCATTAAATGCATATAAAGGGCTCTTTGGCTTCTAAAGTTATCCCATTCACTTATTCACTCTCTGATTTATCAATGAGTGACATCCACTAATTTGAAAATTTCACTCTGAAATGTACATGTTCAACTCTATGGTAGTACCGAGTTCACCAAATATATTTTCAAGACTGAGGAAAGATGTAACAAAAAATTCATTTTTGTGCTATTGTGCTATTAATTTTCTGTGCTATTGTTTTATTACAGTGTTATGATCTCATTGGAAAATTTAAAGTGAGTGCAACCCTTGGGGTGGGTAAGTGGAAGATAAGAAATGATGAAAACACAGGGACAAGTAAAGAGGACTTTGGGTGACTTTAGAATAACTTTAGAATTCAGATGTATTTCCAAATATGGCAGACGGCAGGAAAGTGAAGACCGATATTAAACAATCGATCGTCTGCCTGTCTAAGCAACTGATATACTTTAAATATTTTTCCTTTTATAACAGTAGAACCTATTAATTGTAGCAACATCTACGGAGGAGTGTAAAGAATAAAAGAAAGTATTATTCAGCATTCTGTCATTCAGGGAAAAATATGAATTACTGTTAATATGTTGTGTGCTATTTTAGTAATTTACTTACATTTACAATTGTGTGTATTTTCTCATTGGGTTAATATTTTTACACACTGCATTGCAAATCACCTACTCTTTTGTAAATTACTTTTTTTTTCAATTAACATGAGAAAATGCTTGAAATATAGTAGTTAGTTATCTTGTAAAAGCATGACTTGAATGGTTGAATAGTATTTGCTCGTTTGTTTTTTTCCATAATTTGACCCGTTTGATATTGGAAAAGCTGTGTGTATTTAGAAGGCATGCACTGGGGCACCTGGGTGGCTCAGTTGGTTAAGCAACTGCCTTTAGCTCAGGTCATGATCCCGGAGTCCCGGGATCGAGTCCCACATCGGGCTCCCAGCTCCATGGGGAGTCCGCTTCTCACTCTGACCTTCCCCTTCTCATGCTTTCTCTCACTCTCTCTCTTTCCTAATAAATAAATAAATAAAATCTTTAAATAAATAAATAAATAAGAAGGCATGCACTGTAGCGGGCTATCCTATGCTTTAATGACATCTTTTCTTTAAGTGATTTCATATCAGATTTAATCTTTAGTTTCCTCGTTTATGAAATAGGATGAATATTAGTGCCTCCCTCGTAAGTGCATGACAAGGAGCAGAAGAGGGGCGCAATTCATAGTAAGGACTCAATACCTAATAACAAGTTTTAGTGGACATTAGAACATTTCTAATTTTTATGTTACTCTAGACCCAGAACGTTGTTGGGTAAGGTATAAATTACCATTTTGTTCAATCATACCTACCTGCATTCATTCCCTCATTTAAGAAACATTGATGGGGAAGTTCCCACTTGCCAGGCACTCTTCAACTTTATAATGGGTCTCTTTATCGTGGGCCTTGTAAGAGCCAGTTCTTAGAGTTTTGTCTAAAACTTTTAGCTGCAATTATTATCATGTTAACTGTTCAAGTAAATGTTATTTAAAACATCCAGTAAAGATTCTGTGAGAAGAGAAGAGTCTGGGAAGGTAAAAGTGATTTTAAATTTGACTAGAACTATGAAAATATTCTTTCCACAGAGATTTCCCAATATTCAAATTCATGTTTTGATCATTCGGGTGAAATAAGTGTCACTTTCTTACCTGCAGGGGCAAAATCAGTAGAGTAAAAGTGTCACTTTCCAAGCTATTTCTGTACAACCGTAATGCGTCGGAGCTTAAACACTATGCACCCCTTCCTCGCTTTTCCTCATTGTCTGTTGGAAAGCCCTGTCAAGATAAAGCAGTCAGCGGTAGTACACTTATTCTCTGCTTTTGGGTTGTTTTTGTTGGTGGTGGTGGTGGTGTGTGTGTGTGTGTGTGTTCTATTTTGCTTCGTTTTTGTTTAGAAACAGGTTCTTTAGAAAATATGCCGAGATCCGACCAGATCTCAGGAGGTAGAATGTTAATAATGAATAAAAAAGGACCTCAGAGTGGTTGTCCCAGTCCCATCCACAAAGGGTCAAACCTCTTCCTGCCTCTTATCTTGCTCTTCCCAAGCCTCTCCCATGTGGAAGAGAGGTCTTCCTGAATCTCAGATCCTTCCCTTGTCTCTCCGCTGGGCATTGTCTTCTATTCCCTCTTCACTGCCTCTCTCCCTAATTCCGAAATCTGACTTGGGCTCATAATTACTAAAGGGGGGATTTAAAAATACAGATCCCCGAGTTCCTACCAGAAACACTAAATTGGAAACATCTGTGTGTGGGACTTGGGGATTGTTATTTTCCATAAGCTTTCTTGCTGATTCCGATGCACACCAAAGACTGGCATTGGGAAACTCTTGGCTTATGGTCAGGGTCTGTGATGTGCTCCACCGGCCACCCCGTCCCTCAGCGTGACCTGGGTCCCTCCCTCATTTGTTGCTCCCTCTAACTCCCTCTACCTCATCTGTTGCTATCCCAGGCCCCTTCGTATGCCACATTCCAGCTTTAGTAATGACAAATGACATTTATCAAGTGTTATTTTGTGCTAGGCCTTCTACTATATAGAAGTACGAAAGCAGTTAATATATTTAATGCATAACATTTAATGACACCTGTAGGATGTATTAGAACCATGTCTGACATATAGAAAGCATACAATGAATGTTAATGGATTATATCTGTAATTAAATATTAAAGATAGATCATGGCATGTATTATTTTTTCCAGCCTTATTGAGATATAATCAATATATAACACTGTAAATTATAACAGTATATAACACTGTAAACACTATAACACTAAGGTCTAGAACCTGTAGATTTGATGCTTATATATGTTTTGAAATGTTTACCAATAAAGTGAGGTAACACATCTGTCACCTCACATAATGACCATTTTTGTGTGTATAGTGAGAACATTTAAGGTTTACTCCCTTCGTGACTTTCAAGCACACAATGTAAAATTGTTACATATTGTCACTACGTTGTATACTAGACCCCAGATCTTATTCACCTTTTGACTAGAAGTTTATACCCTTTGAACAACATATTTCCATTTCTTAAACCCCCCGGCCCCTGGCGATAATCAACCTACTTTCTGTTTCTCTGAGTTTGGCTTTTTTACATTCCACATATAAGTGAGATCATATAGGATTTGTCTTCTTCTGACTTATTTCCCTCAGCATATGCCCTCAAGTCTCAAATGGCAGGATTTTTTCCTTTTTTATGGCTGAATAATTATATACGCATTTTATCCTCTCATCCGCTGGTAGACACTTGGGGTGTTTCCATGTCTCGGCTATTGTAAATAATGGGGCAGTGAACACGGGGGTGTAGCAGGGTGCAGATATCTCCTCGACATAGTGATTTTATTTCCTTTGGATGTAGTCCCAGATGTGGAATTGTTGGATCATAGGGTAGCCCTATTTTTAAATTTTTTTGAGGAAGCTTCATATTGTTTTTCAGGGTGGCTGCACCAGTTTATATCCCCACCAAAAGCGCACAAGAGGGGCGCCTGGGTGGCTCAGTAAGTTAAGCCTCTGCTTGGGTCATGATCTAGGGTCCTGGAATTGAGCCCCACATCAGGCTCTCTACTCAGTGGGGAGCCTGTTGCCCCCTCTCTCTCTGCCTGCCTTTCTGCCTACTTGTGATCTCTTTCTCTGTCAAATAAATAAATAAAATCTTAAAAAAAAAGTACACAAGTCCCCTTCTCTTCACATCATCGCCCATACTTCTCTCTTGTCTTTTTTTATCTTAATGACATGTATTATTTTAGTCAATCCTCATAGCAACTCTATGAGGTAGATCCCATTATTTCCCCCATATTCTAAAGTAGAAAACTGAGGCCCTATTCGTAGAAATAGAAAAGTGTAACCCAATTATGGACATTTGTCATTTCTTGAATGAGCCACGATTTCCCTCACATTGGTGAGGAAGGTGAGAAAATTGATATGCTGTATTCTCCAGCCTAACTCCCTGACGAATGTTCTCCTGTGGAGTCCCTATTTACAGGTCGTTGGTTGTCATTGTCTGTTTTACCCATTGGTTTTGGCAACTGGATTTTAAACTTCCTGGGCTCAGGAATCATGTTTTATTGATAAATGTATTGCCAGGACCTACACTGAGTCTGACACATGGCTGGTGTCTAGCGGCTGTTAAATAAGAAAAGAAGGAAACTACTTTGCAAACGACTGCTGTGCACCTGGTGGTAACTAGTGGAATCTCAGTCACAGAACCTGAGAACTAACCTCCAGAGCAAGGATAACAAAAAAGATTGAGTTCTCGTGAGAACTCCAGTCATTTGGTAGCTTTCTAGAGCACAGCACTGAGAAGGATTCTGGGTTAAAGTGTAGGCTCAGGGCCAAAGAACCATCACCCACATCACCTATGGTCTTGGGAAGAGGAAGATGGAGGTATGTATGCTGGGTATTTGTCAGCCTTTTATGGTCAGACTGAAAATCAGTAATAACACAAGATTGGATATTATTGGATATGTTCTATTTAGATAGAACAACACAGTGGTGCTCACAAGGCTGGCTGACTGGTCTTTCTTTAGACTGTACTTTATGGGAGGCTGTTGAGTTAGACTCAATCTTCCATATATGCTTGGTGCCATCCCTAAATGAAATGGAATTTGAAACACATAAATACTAGCCAAGGTCAGTTTTCCACAGAACTAAACTTTAGATATCTTCCTTTATTTATTATGTGAAAACAAATAATATGGAAAAGGGGTAAGTTAATGTAAAAAGCATAGCTTTGAAAGACACACATGCGCGCGCATGCGTGCGCAATGAACTTCTGTCTCAGGAAAGTCTAGATGATCATCTTCGGACACGTCACAGAAAATGTGCTTGACACTATCATTGACAAAAGGTAGTAATCATTTCACTGCCACTCAATTCTAGAGCTATTTCATTAATTAAGAGCAGGGTTAAGTTATGTTATTTAGGAACAAAAAAAGTCTAACCTAATGATGTCGGGAGAACAGTAGTGTCTACCTCTTCCTAGAATTTAATTTCTTCTCAGCGCTTATCTTCACATACAGTGATATTTGATATTTCCACCAAGCAAAGAAAGGAAATTGCCGTTTTTTGATGAAACATTGTGACTTTCAAAACCTGCTTGTGTATGAATTAGGCCAAGCCTTTAGGGACACATCTAGGATAATATTTCATGAGGATAAATTGTAGAGTTGGGAAGAAAACCTAGAGTTTGAAGTTCTGTGTAATGTCACAGGAGGCAGTATGTCCCTATCTTTCAAAATGGCTTATATTATCTTATTAGTATAGATACCATAAATATATGACAACTCAATATTTTACTGATGGCTTAAAAGCTCATTGCTCCATTGATTCTTTTTTCTTCTTTAGTAAAATCAGAGTGGACACAAAAGGAGGAAATAGGAGAGCATTAGCATGAGCATCTCAGCTAAGCTTTCTTATAAATCTTTTTTTTTTAAGATTTTTTTTTTTTTTTGACAGAGAGAGAGATCACAAGTAGGCAGAGAGGCAGGCAGAGAGAGAGGAGGAAGCAGGCTCCCCACTGAGCAGAGAGCCTGATGCGGGGCTCTATCCTAGGACCCTGAGATCATGACCCGAGCTGAAGGCAGAGGCTCTAACCCACTGAGCCACCCAGGCACCCCTCAGCTAAGCTTGCTTAAACACTCAGTGTAGTAGTGAAAAGTCCCAAATCAAATATCACATTTCATAAACTAAATGGGAACTACATAATGAAATTGTTATAAAATGCTTTTAGCTTATTCTCCCAGTGAATTTATGAAATATTTCTTAGGAAGAAGAAATACACACATACATACATGAAATGCCAGTAATTGGCAATGTAAATTTATCTCATATCAGGTCACAGTACTTTATCCCTAGTATCTTTAACCGTTAACAAAAGACCACAAACTGTGTTTTCTCTACCACACCATGAGTGTGTCTTCTACCTGAAACTAGACATTCCAAAGAAATTATTTTATAACTTCTGAAAGGTTTTTCCGATTGCATGTCAACAAGCTTTTCCCTACGTCTGAATTCCAAGTATGTCTTCTTAAATTCTACTCACACTTGATTTATAAGAAGATCCATCAAATAACCTTACATAATTCTAAGGCGGGAGTTAGGTTTTAGGGAATGCGTCCAAAGTTATAATGTAATCGTTAAGATACGGAACTGTAGGTGTCCGAGCACTTTTCAACATACAGGAAGTGGAAGAGCAAAGACAAGGGCCTTCATTAAAGTGTGTTCTTGAGTTGTGTCAAGTGAAATTGCTTCAGTGAATCACCATTACACATCACTTATGGGATAATGGACGCCTGGGTGTGTTTTATGACGACACATCACTCTTTATCAAGTTTGAACCTTAGAATTGACATGGGTTTTAATTTCATAAGTCTGAAGGTTTGAAAAAATATTCTCTCTGTACATCTGTCCTGTAGCTAGCTTTTTATTTCCATAAAACATATACTCTACAGATCAACGTACACATGTACCATCATATTTATTTGGTATCTATAGACACATATCTAGTATTTTTACTTGTGTATTCCACTTATCTATACATATATAGTTCACATAATGTATATTATGTAGTATATGTATATAAATTTATATGTAAATATATTTGGTTTATATAAGTAGGCGTATGTATATATATGTGTGTGTTGTCTGTGATAAATTTTTGCTTTTCACAGATCCTGTATTAGACCAACCAACTTACTTTCATAAGTTTCAGTTTGATGTAGGATGTATTTGTTTAAGATCAATGTTAATTATTAATCTAGGACCTGCTAGGCAAACTTATAAGGTGTGAAAGAACATGTCTTTTTCAGTGAAATAGAAGGGTACAGTTTGTTCCTTTACACAAAAGTATAGCTTTCCTGATTAGATTAACTTAATTGTGTACCTTTTTGTAAAGGCAGTGCTTTTTTTTTTTCTTTTAAGATTTTATTTATTTATTTGATAGGGAGAGAGACAGCGAGAGAGGGAACACAAGCAGGGGGAGTGGGAGAGGAAGAAGCAGGCTTCTGCTGAGCAGGGAGCCTGATGTGGGGCTCGATCCCAGGATCCAAGGCAGCTGCTTAATGACTGAGCCACTCAGGTGCCCCAAGGCAGTGCTTTTTTATGTTTTTTTTTTTTCCTCAGCTTTGTTGAAGTGTTTGCCTAATAAAATTACATATATTTAAAGTGTACAAGGTGAAGATTGAGATACAGTTTATGTAATTTAAAAAATAATTTTACATAACATGTTAACTTTGGTGCTCTCCCCATCAAAGCAATGCGAGAAGTTTGCTTATTTGATATCCTAACAGAATATTTTCCTTGCTTTTATTTTTAACCTCTGGTTATACTCAAGGTTAATTCAAGGTATCAGGAAGGTGTGACTGTGACAAGAGGTAGTGATGACAGGGGCAAATTAATGCACAATCAGTGGCCTGGATATTGATTCTTATCATGAGATCTTGGTGAAATGAAGTCATTTTTTAATTAGACTTTTAGTTATAGTAACAAATGATGCTCAGAATAGACTATCTGTAACTTTGATATTGGCCATTTCATCACCACTTGTGATGAAAAGGACAGTGAATAGGAAATTTAGAGAAATGATAGAATCATAATACACCCATAGGAAAATCGTATGTGTTGAGCTTCTTTTCCTGTGTAAGGAATACAAATAGTTTGTGAACTCGTCTGCTCTTAGAACCCCTTGGCTAATATAAAGATGTCGAGTTGATCATTCTGCAGAATTCTCGTGAAGATTATCACATCTGATTTCTTTCTGATGGAAACAACTTAGTGAAGTTAACCCCAGTTTTGGAGCAATTTCAGTAAGATCTTAGAGCTTGGAAATGGTATTATGTTAGATCCCTTCCTTACCCGTGGTTTTTAAATGGCTGAATCTGAGAGCTAATAATGAAACTTCTCACCTACACTGTGGTACACAAGACAAATAATACATCTCTGGGTAAGCTACTTTTGCTTATGCAATAGATGTATTTGGATCTGATTCTTGCAGATCCATTTTTGCAAGAATAACAAAAAAAATAACAATAACAAAAAATTCTAATTCATGGGAATTCTTACTTTTTTCAAAATAAGTTATTTTCTTTTTACTTGATGAAATATGTCTCTCTAATAGAATTTCTGGTTTTAATTTACTTTGCTCCTAAAATACTACCACTGTACTTGTGTGAATTAGTGCTATGAAGCTTCAATTGGATAGATATTTTTTAAATAATTGACACTGTGTTTTGTAAAAATCCAGTGTAGCTATTACTTGATTAGTCATATGAGGTTGACAAAATTGCCAACATTTCTAAAGAATATCCTCTGCATGGACATATTCATTTTATTTTAATGATTGAAAAAAATTCAAAGTAAATAAACCATCTTATGTTGTTTCCCCGATATAAAATGTGTGCTGTTTCTTCATTTTATTTAGAGAGTCACAGCAACCTGGTACAGTGAAATCAAAATGCTTGTATTTTGTAGAGAGAAAGCAATGAAGACTCTGATTTTAAAAATATTCTCAGGGAAGGTTATATTTTTTTTTGGTTTAACAAAAGTAAATTATCATTTTTCAAAGAATAACTTCAAAGTCATATTCCTCTTTTCTTCTTTAAAAATTAAAATTTTTCAGGTAAGTAAGTGCATGAACTTAATCTATCCTCTAGGTTAACTATATCCTTGGAGAAGTAGAGGCCAATCTGATATCTGAGAATTTAGTTGCATGTTCAGGAATATTTTACTTTAAAAAAAAAACTACACTATTGCCTCATAAATTGATTTTATCTTGACTAGTTAGTTTAATATTTCTTTAAGTGTTGTTAGGTTTTTTTCAACATTATGGCATTGTGGATTGATGATAGAGCACATTTTTGTTCTAGCCCCGAAAAGCCAGTTTCCATTTTTCCCCACAAAACAGGTTAAGAATCATTGCTAATTCTAAACAAGACCCTTTGTATTTTACTTTGTTCTTTAGATCTGGGGAGGTGGAAATCAGTGTATGCCCCTCAATGCACAGAGACACAGTCAGCACATGGTGAAGGTGTGATAGCAGTGATCAGAGATACTAGTTCTGGAAGAATGACTCTAATCACATATCTGGTGTTTCACTTTGAGGAAGTGAGTGTTTCTCACTTACAGTTGGAGATTTTGTTGAGATTGGTGATTTTGTTTCCCCAATCTGCACTTCATTGATAATTTTAGCACGGTACCGGTGCTATTTTTAAATGAACATGGCCATTCATTTATTCACTCCTTTACCATGTACTCATCAAACGCATACTATGGGTCAAGTTATAAACTATCTACTGAGAATTCAATGGAATAGAAGATAGACGTGAACTACGCTCAGGCAAAACTGACATGTTGGGGGTTCTGGAATGTAGGTCTCATTTTGCGGGAGGGAAACAACCGGCAGGGCTTTCAGTGGAAACACCTATCCTATACCTTTTCTGGACTGATTCTAGTTCCTTGGATGAATACTTTGATATAAATGTTACTTTCTCATTTTTTGAAGTATTACAATGGCAACAAAGCCTTTCCTTGTGCCGCTGCTGCTGACACGGGCCCTTTCCACACGGAACCCCATGCTCCAGCTATTCTTAATTGCTTGCAATTCCCATCAAGTTCATTGCCTCAGCTCCTCTGATTCTTTTCACACATTAAGTATGATTAACCTGGTGTTTGTGAAAATTTGTTTTTAATTGTTCCTGGAGCCACTGAGCAAACAGGGTTAGTATTGGAACTAGTGTTCAGTGATGGCAGAAGTTTATCAAATAATCTGGGGCGTCTAGGAGGCTCTGTCCTTTAAGAGTCTGCCTTCAGCTCAGGTCATGATCTCAGAGTCCTGGGATCGAGCCCCGACTCGGGCTCCCTGCTCAGCGGGGAGTCTGCTTCTCCCTCTCCCTTTGCCACTCTCTGCCCTGCTCATGCTGTCTCTCTCTCCTTCTCTCTCTCACTCAAAGAAAACGTATCAAATAATCATACACATCTATATTTTTTGACCGAAATTACACAGTGATAGTATGAGAATCATTGGAATTCTAAATTAAAAAATACTTTCCTCCAACTTCATGATAATATTTCCTGACTATTTTCCACAGACCTCATAAAAATTAACTTGACAGTAGCCACTGGTGATAGGAGGTAGAAAAACTAGTATATGTCAATATTGTAATCCGTCCCAGAAAAGATAAATGAAAAAGCAAGTAACTACAATTTGGTTTCAAAATGTTGAACTATCTTAAGAAAAATAAGGTATTTTGAGGAGAAAATTTAAAAGTAATTTTGCTTTTATAAATCTCAAGCTAATAATTTTGATCAAGACACTGGAACTATCATTAGTGATTTCTCTGTGATTATTTCCTTGAACTGTTCTTAGTTGAAATCTGACATCTTTCCCCAACCACATTGAATATGCGGTCCACACTGAATGAGTTTCCTGGGTTTTTTAAAGATTTTATTTATTCGAGAGAGAGAAAGAGAGAGAGGGGCAGGGGCAGAGGAAGAAGCAGGCTCCCTATTGAGCAGAGTGCCAGGTGTGTGGGGTTCCATCTCAGAGCCCCCGGGATCATGACCTGAGCTGAAGGCAGATGCTGAACCCACTGAGCCACCCAGACACCCCTGAATGACTTCACTATTAAAACTACAGTTTTCTTTAAAATGCTTGACATGGTGCAGTGGTAAGGTATAATTAACATCTCAAGGTGCACAAAGTACATATACAACAGAAAACGGACTAAGGTTGAGTTATGAATACAGGCTCCATTGGGAATAGCTTCTGATCATTTCAGCTGCTTTACTGTGTGGTCGAGTATTTATTCTCAATTAGAAAACAAAAACAAAAACAAAAGACTCCTTTTTGCCCACACACTCTCCTTGAGACGATCAAGATTTTTCCAGTGATGTAGTGGCCTGCCCTGCCATTCCAGGGGAGCACAAGTGACATTCCATCAGGGAGGTAGGGACTCCTTAGATGCATGGACCCAAGAAAATATTTTTCTCAGTGGTTAGTGCTTTTTTGTCTCCACTCACCTTTATTTTTTCAAAACATCGTGCACTTGTTGTCCCCTGATTAGTTAAGCACCACTCCAGTGCACAGTAAGTGGCCAATGTGATAAACAAAATAATGTTTTCGGATTCTGTGGAGTTCATGCAAACTGGTCTGAAGGAATGATTTTTTAAAATAATTTTTAAATTAATATATTTTTAATTCCAGTGTAATTAACATACAGTGAGTGTTATACTTGTTTCAGATGTACAATATAGTGATTCAGCAATTCTGTACTTTACTCAGTGATCATCGTTAAGTACACTCTTCATCCCCTTCGCCGATTTCACCGATCCCCCCCCAACTCCCTTCTGCTAACCACCAGTTTCTTCTCTATACTTAAGAATTTGCTTTTTTGTTTGTCTCTTTTATCCCCTTTGTTTTTCTTGTTTCTTAAATTCCACAAATGAGTGAAATCGTATGGCAGTTGTCTATCTCTGATTTTTTTGACCTAGCATTATACCCTCCAGGACCATCCATGTTGTTGTAAATGGCAACATTTCATTCTTTTTGATGGCTGAATAATATGTTATTATATATTATATATATATTATATATATAATATATTTATATAGATATAAATAAAATCTTCTTTATCCCTTCATTTAACAATGGGACATGTGGATTTCTTCCATAATTTGGCTATTGTAAATACCGCCGCAATGAACACAGGAGTGTCTCTATCTTTCTGAATTAGCGTTTTCATATCTTTGGGCACATACCCATTAGGGGAAATACTGGATCATATGGTAATTCTATTTTTAAGTTTTTGAAGAACTTCCATACTGCTTTTCCCAGTGGTTGCCCTAGTTTACATTCCTAGCAGCAGTGCATGAGCATTCATTGTGATGATGATATAGTGTCCTTCTTTATCTCTTATTACAGTCGGATTTAACGTCTGTTCTGTCTGATGTAAGTATTACTATCAGGCTTTCTTTTTGCTCTCATTCACATGATAAATGTTTTTCCATCCCTTCATTTTCAATCTGCATGTGTCTTTAGTTCTGAAATGAGTCTCTTGTAGGCAGCATATCTATGGGGCTTGTGTTTTTATCCATTCAGGCATTCTGTCTTTTGATTGGAGCATTTGGTCCATTTTCATCCAAAGTAATTATTGATTAAAAAAGTAATTATTGATAGGTACGTACTTATTGCCATTTTGTTACTTGTCTTATGGTTGCTTTTGTAGTTCTTCTCTGTTCCCTTCTCTTGCTCTCTTCTCTCAAGGTTTTATGGCTTTCTTTAGTGATATACTTGCATTCTTTTCTCTTTATTCTTTGCATATCTATTATTGGTTTTTGATTTGTGGTGATATTAAGTTTGTGAGTCCTTAAGTTTGAACCCATTCTAAAAGCACTACCTTTCCATCCCCACCCTTTTATGTATACGGTATCCTGCTTTATATTTTTTGTTTTGTGAATTTCTTGACTGATTTTTGTAGACATAGTTGATTTTACTGCTTTTGTGCTTTCTACTATTCTTACTCTTGCTTGTGGTCTTTTCTTTCCACTCAAGGAATCCCCTTTAACATTTCTTGTAAGGATGATTTAGTGATAATGAATTCCTTTAACTTTCACTGTCTGAGAAACTCTCTTGCTCCCATGCTGAATAGTAGCCTTGCTGGATAGAGTATTCTTGGCACTGCAAGGTCTTTTTTTGTTTGTTTGTTTGTTTTATTTTATTTATTTGTTTTATTATTTTTTTGCTTTTAACACTTTAAGTGTATCATGTCACTAGTTTGTGGTCTGCAAAATTTCTGCTGCAAAATCAGCAGATTGCTTTTTGGGGTTTCCCTTGTATAAAACAATTTTCTTGGATTTTTATGGTTTCAGGTCTCACATTTAGGTCTTTGATACATTTTGAGTTTGGTTTTTTGTATGGTGTAAGAAAGTGGTCCAGTTTCCTTCTTTTGCATGTATCTGTCCAGTTTTTACAACACTATTTTTTGAAGAGACTTTTCCCCATTGCATATTCTGACCTCCTTTGTCACAAATTAATTGACCATATAATTGTGAGTTTATTTCTGGATTTTTATTCTGTCCGACTGACCTATGTGTCTATTTTTGTGCTACTATACCATACTGTTTTGAATACTTCAGCTTTGTAGTGTAGCCTTTCTTTCTCAACAGTAAAGATGATAGTAAATCAAAGTAAATTAGGAGGTGATGAGTTTTGAGTATTTATTCTTTGTTTTTGATGTAATTTACTTAATTATAATTTTACATACTTTAATTTTAATAACTCACTCACCAAATTCCCAGGAACTTAACACCGGGTCTTAGAAATTGATCCAAGGTAACTCTGGCACACTGCTAGTTAAACAGAAGTTTGCCTAGTCCCTCCCACAAAAGCTTTAAGGGAGCCCATGGTTCACCTGTCTTCACTAGTTCCCTCTGCTGTCATAGCTGAAATGTTCCAGATAGAAGCCAATGCATCACCTCTGGTTCCAGGCTGAGGACAGCATGGAACAGATGGAGAGCAAGAAATAAACATTTTTTGTTTGTAAGTCAAGGAAACTTTGGTGTCAGTTTTTACCATGGTGTTACTCTAGCTATCTGTGTAACTTAAAAGATGATGTGAATAAGCCTTAATTCCCCCGATAAATGGATTATGTTAGAGATGTTCCCACATAATTGAGTGAAGCATTATCTCCTGAAGTTTGGAAAAATAAATAGCAGAAACAAAACATTGATAGATTATTGATGTACATAAAATGGCAAGGCCGTACACCTCAGTTTTCTCACAAATTGCCAATCAAGTTCATTTTCTTTCATCTGACAATCTGTCCAAACTTCTAATATATTCTTGGTTTGCAGAAATTTAGGAGTCTACAAATTAATGATTTCTTCTCTGATGATCATTGTGTAGACATTGTATACTTACCTGCCTCTCTGTTTTTCTTCCTTCAGTTCCCTGCTTTTTCAATACCTTGTTATACATCTTTATCTCTATGGCTCCTACAGACTCTTCCAAGAAGCCCCAAACTAGGTATGTAGATAGTAAGATTCATTAAGTCAGGGATCCTACCCATTTTGCTCACTATTATATTCTCAGTGCTTGGCAAATAATTGGTGCTTAATTATGTTTGCTAAGTAAACTCCTGAATATAAGACACTTTTGAAATCAATTTACACTCTGATGTATGTGCTGCTATATTTATTCTTCTATCTTACATTGAAGAGATTTGTGAATGTGTGTTAGCATAAGCCATAAGCCCCTTGAAGGCAGCGACACTGTCATCTTTCTGTATAAAACCATGGCAATGTTTATCACTCATAGCAGGAATTTAATAAATATTTATTTTATTTAAACATCTTCTAAACCTTCTGTCTATAGCAATGACATGTCTCCCCATGAATATAAATCATATTCAGAGTCAGACAGCTGGGGCTGAGAGTTTAGGAGTGACAACAAGACTAAGGAAAGGTGTTTTACCAATGATGGTGTATCATCAGAAAATGTATACAGAATAGGCCTGGTAGAAACTTAAAAGGGTACATGAATTCAGTTATCATAATAAAGATAATCACTTTGCATTTACATAGCACTTTGCAGCAAAATGAATTTCAAAGCAATCTGCCAGACATTTTTACAAAGGATCACTTGGCTGAGTCCCAAAGAGTGTCTTCTGGGGTGGGACCCTGCAGCTGTTCACAGAGTATATGGAGATGCCAAAGAACTGGCTTACTCAGCCGTGCAGGGGAGACATGCTTATGAGAAGCTGCCAGGGGACTGGAGTAGCTCTTCTCCAAGGATGCCTCATCCCACTCCATTGTGGGGGCTTGTCCCCCTCAGGAAATGCTGCTATTTCTAAGAAACCATGGGAGAAGGGTTTCTAAACTTTTTAAAACAGGCGTATTACCCAGCTTAGGAAGAAGAAACAGGCAGAGTAATTGATTTAGTACCCAGAGGACAACCTAAGTCGTTACAATTCAGTCCAGCAAACGTATATTGAACACTTCTGGCAAGTCACTTGAACTCTTTGAGCCTCAGTTTCCTTACTTGAAAAGTTCTTTCCTCAGAGGTTATTATGAGGATTAAATGAGTGTAAATTAAATGAAGAATGAGTGTAAAGTATTTAGCATAGAGCGCTCCGCATATCCCTTTTACCTAGCATTATTTTTATTATCATCACTGATTCTACATCTTAAATATCACTATGTGTAATTTGAAAAGGATAATTAGTTTTTTCTTAGAGATAGTATCTTTTTTGTATTTTTGTGATTATAAATATCTTTCATGATGCCTTCATATTTTTTTACAAATTCAAGAATTTTTCAAAATCAATCTTACAAAATCACATGTACTCTAAAATCTTGCAAAAATGTGGGACTTCGTTGATGTTATATGTAGGATTATAGTTATAATCTAATGAGTAAGAAGTGTAACTATATTTAATTAGATTTAGATAAATGCCATACCACTCTCTAAAAATTGTTGTACATTGCAGGGTACCACAAGAACCCCCAGAAAAATCAAAACAGGACCAAAATAGAATGCTATATTCAAAAGTAATATGCTATATATATGAATCAAAAAACCAATGGTTTTATTCAAAACTATACTTTAGTAAGTCAAAGCCAATGAATTATCCAAGAGAAATTGAAGCCCATAGAGTTAAACAGGCATGAAAGATTTTATATGAGACTATTCCGATAGGGGAGTGAGACTATTGCAGTACCGGGAAAACATGGAACTCAACTCCACAGAAATAAAAGGCAGGAGGGTTTTTAAGCACTGAGGTGAACTCCTGGAAAACTACTGGAGAAGGTTGGGGGGAGGTTGGTCAATGTGATCAGGCCATATCTGTTGGCTAAATGGTGCTTATTGAATTGAAGTTCGGCTCCTTCTTTTTCACAGAGAACAGGAGACAGGAACCCTAGCTTTTAGTTGATTCCTTTTAAAGGGATGGCTTAGGTCATTGAGAAAGATATTCTTGGATTGCAAAACTGACAAAAGGCTCGGAGAAGTTTTATACCTCAAAAGGATAGAGAAAGAATTTATAATCACAAGCTTTCTAAAGTAAATGTTCTAACAAAAGGAAGTTCAGGGAATAATAAGAAGAAAGCTTTCTGACGTTTAGTCAAGCTGAGAGGAACATTAAATTCATCTTGGTCAACACCCTTCCATGAAACTCCATCAGCTCTGTTCTCCAGAATTGTCTTAATGCAGTGGACAGGGGTCAAATCATGTTAGCAAAAGAGTATTAAGGTTTTTTTTTCCTCTATGCCTACTGATCATGCAGCTAGGGAAAAGAATGTGACAGATAACTGTATTGGCAGAAGTAACTAGTTGGAGTGCCTCAATATACACCATATTTATCTTAATTTATTCTAGAAATTAATCTACTTTTCATTTTGCCAGAACATTTCCTTATTACAAATGAATTATCAATATATTAGAGAGGCACACTTGGAGTTGATATAAAGGCGTAGTACAGCATAAAATGCTTAAGAACCCAAAATTCCATTGATGATTTTCATGAGTTCCATGTTTCCATGTAGAAGTGGGAATAGGTTCAGAAGGGGAATAAGTTCTCACTGTCTCAAAATATGTAAAGACATAGCAAATCTTAAAAACTTAGCAGAATATTTTTGTAATTTTTTTATAATTAATGGAGACTTAAGGGGGTCACAGAGATCTCAAAGGCACTTTGTAGAGTTCGACCCCAAGAGTTATCTCAATTGAGGCTGAATGGATTCTACTTAAGCCTGGAAAAGGGGAGATGCCAATTGCAGAGTTCTTTAATTTTTTCCGAATGGCTTTACAAAGCACTCAAGAAAAGTCATTTTCATTGGACATTTGGCACGATGCAGCTATTGTTTCAGATTCAGACAGCTAAAGAAATCAACAGTAACACAGTGATCTGGAAAGAGGCAAAAATTGACGAAAAGAAAGTGAATAATTCACATCTAGCTGCGAATGAAAATAGTCTGAAGCCACAGCTAACTAAGCCACGTGCTCCTTTTCCAGTGTTGGCAACCATGGTCAGTAACTAGTCACAGCTAAGAAAGCAGCGTGTGCTTTCTCCGATGTTGGCAACTCCAGTCAATAAAGTATAATTGGAACCTGCCAAGAAGGTAGTGTGTCAAAGGTGTATTTAAGCAGAAACTTAGATGTTGAACTGTTTGTATAAAAATTGAGCACATAGTCTAATTATAAGTTTGAGAACTTTAAAAAGCCTGAACATTGTAAATCTGCCATGTGCGTGACTTGCCCTGCTACAATGTGACAAGTGCATCAATAGAGCTCAGTCAGAACTGAGGAAGAAGTGCCAACATGACAAAGAAAGGCATTGCTTTTAGTATGTAATTAGAGGGAAGGTGGAGAGAAATGGTCTGTTATTATTTATAACTACTATTATAGTAATAACTACTGTAATATAATAATTAATATGATTAGTTATCACTAGCGATCCCCTTTGATGAGGATCAGCAAAAGGATTAAAATATCATTTCAGTCTACCTCCTTTAAAGATACACAAGTGAAAATGAGTCTTTTTTGTTAAGTCAGTAAACAGAAAGTTATTCTTTTGCTTGTTACATGTTCGATCTATTATCATGTACAGTCAGTCATACAGTTTATTTAATTCGAACTTTCTTGACACTCAAGGAAAGATGATACGACATTAAAAAGAAATTGAAACAATATGCACAAGCCACTTCGCTATTGATTGGATAGGTAGAGTATGGAATAAAATACGACTGAAGTTAGCACTAAAGATTGTAGTCACTTTGGTAATAATTATCCCTTCTTGTGACTCCAAATCCAGAGACTTCAACAAAATCATTGCATGGCTTTGTCTGGCTGTCTCACTTATGAGGCTGAAAAAAAAAACATTAAGTTTTTATATCTGAGCTCTGCCCCACTCAAAGAATCCAAAGATTTCCCTGTGTAGGTGTGTCATTCGAAGAAGACATTTTATTACTAGTAGTGCAAATCAAGGATACAGACTGGTTAATGGACTAGTTTATTCAGTAGGATAAATGAAGTAGTGCCTCAGATCACTTTCTTCCGCATAACTTAGCAGGTAAAATTGCATTAATTATTCCAGCATTTCCATAGAGTAATCTCAAATTTTCTTCCATGTCATCTTGCTGATAGATTGGGCCCTCGTCTATAGTGAATGCTGCTTCCAATTTTTATTTTTATTTAGAGCATAGATAAATTTAACATGCATTATTATAGCAAAGGCCAAAAAATTGTTTGCACATTTTGGTCTTATTTGCATCTCAATTCACGTCAGATAATTAGAGGAATAATCTCATGGGACACTAGGCAGTGTCTTTACAAGGTCTGCTTTGCTGTGTTGTAGCCCAGCCGGGGAACAATCCACTCCAGCCCCTCCACCGCCATTTCCATTTTTGAGAAGTTGGCAAACAGCTCTTAGGATATATTGGCGCTTGTAGACATTTCAACTGAACCGAATTCTTCTTCTTTTATGTTAGAGAACACAAGCCTCAAGATGATCAAATGACTGATTTTTTAATCCTTTTCTTTTCAAAATTATTTACTGTGCTTCCTCCTACCGGATTTATCAAGTTAGTCAAGTTGTAAATGAAAACTCTTTATGTATATTTTGACTTTCTACTATGTCACCATGTAAAATGCAATAACTAGAAGAATCAGAGTCAAGCTAAGTTTTCATACAGTGCGTGGTGACCTGTAGCGCTTTAAATATGAATGGGCATTAGAAACACATGAACTAATATCTCCTTGCGCTTATTTAGAAGGTAGAATTGAGTCGAGAATGAAGGAGGTATGGGAAGTGACTTTAAAATTCCAAGAGGATTGAAATTGATTCTTATTAAGATTGCTTTATATACATGACTCATTTTCAGCTCATTTACATAGTCTAGAATGATGTTCCAGTTAGCACTCATTTTAATATGTCAACGTTGGCACAGTAGTTTACCAAGGCCATTTCAGGTTTTTATGATATTCCAAGTTGGAGAGTTTTATGATGACCTACCTAAAATAGCAGCCCCTTTGAAATTCAGACTTTCCTTGACTTCTTGACTCACTGTTCAGTCTAACTATTTGTCCATGTCAGCAGACCTCTCTTCACTTTACAAGGTCTAGTACAGAATCCCTATGCGTGGGTTCTTTGCAAGGTTACAAGGTAGTAAAGCTGTATGGAGTAAAAATAAATCAGAAGATATGGGTTCTTTTCAGTTGTGCAACTAACGCAATCAGTCACAAGACATAAACAAGTCACTTTAGTTCCCAGGACTCAGTTTCCCGACCTGGCATTCCTCTGATTCTGTACTTTTTACATCAAGTCCTGTATTCTCAAATGTTAGCCAAAAGAGGCAGTCACAAAGATGAACCTTCAGAAGATTAGACTGGTTTATTATTTTACTCTCATCATGTTCTCTCCAGCTTATCTGTATCTGCCTCTCCTGATGTCATTTTCTGAAGGAAAACTGCATAGCCTCTTAAAATAAACATTTTCTAAGGGCATGATTTTTTTCTGACAAGTGTCTAAATTAGATCAGTTACTTTTTTCAATAATCTTCAGTACTCTCTGCCTTAAAAAAAAAGAAATATTGTGCTGAACACTTTGATTTAGAAATGCAAATGATATTGAAATTCCTCCTTTCCTAAGGGTAAAAAAGGCTATTAACCACCCACTTGTTTATTGGCTCTACTTAATAGCTACAGTAAAAGAACATGACAGATAGCACCAAATTTCAGTGTTCTAACATTCTCATATAGACAAAGCTGGCACATTAAAACAGAATCCCCATTAAACTAACCCAAGTTACTCACATATTCCTCAAAAGCAAAAATGTGTTTCTTTGAGTGTACTCTTATGGTGCTGACACTGAAGTGGGTCAAAACATGGAGATTTATTCTAGGCCCTACCATTTACTAGATGCACGGCTTTAGACAAGATATTTGGCCTTTCTCACTTCAATTTCCAGAGATGAAATGGGGATCTTAAGGGGTGATTTCAAGTTTTGAATGAGGTCATATATATTGGACTATTTGGAAAACTGCAAAGTCCTGTGTAAAGAAATATCACTGTTTTTGTTCATGTCAGCAATTTGACTTATTTATTACGCATTTTGGTCTGGGAAATTTTCATCCTCATGTCTTCCATTTTCTGGAAAAATAAATAAACAAAAGATCTTCCTCAAATCTAAATTCCTTCTCTTAGTCACTATGCTATTTTTCTACTTAAGAATCAATTTTTGAAAGAATAGTCCTCAAATATTAACTTAAAATTCTCCAAAATGGTTTCCTAAGCCTTAGGTCCAATCGCCTTAGCATTTTTTTAATTCCCCAAATCAGCCTTAGCATTTGACGTACATGACCACACCACTCTTGAAGTTCCTCCTTTGGTTTTTGTAATACTGAACCTGTGAACTTGACTCAATCATTCATTCAGTCAGTCAGTCAGTCATTCATTCATTCAAATACTCACCCATCCAATGATTCAACAAGTATTTACTTTCACTGTGGTTAGATAATGTTTCAAGGGACTAGAGATACAGCAGTGAATAGTGAACACAAGGGAGGAATCCCTGCCTCCATGGAGCTTACGTTCCATGGAGACAGACAATAAACACAGATATTTATAGCAATTACTCAAGTAGTGTCTTTACATACTACCCACGTCTAACACTGTGTTGCTGCTGCTGACCACACAGAGAATTTGGAAGGTAATATGGAGAGAAGTCTCAACTGACTTTAGTCCTTCCTTCTGAGTCTTATTAGTCCCTCCTCTGTTTTTACTCCCCTTAAATGGGTGTTATGTGACAGGTCTTTGTGATCCTTTTCCCGCTTCAAGTTTTCTAACTTTTTGTTTTTGTTTTTAGTTTGTAAAACAATTTCCATTGCTACATTAGATCTTTATGACCTGTTAGCATGTTTAAGTCCTTTGAGAAGCTAGACTTGTAGCCCACTGACAGTACTAATCTCATTTTCATTTATGGAGTCCCCTCATGATAAATGATGTCAATAACTTTTATGCGTAAGTCTTTTCTAAATGTTTAAAATGACATTTTTTCCTTCTAAATGTGCATCTAACTTACATTTGTTAAAGAAAAAGTTTAGATGCTGTAAGTTAAAAGCTACTTCTCAAAAAAAAAAAAAAAAAAAAGAGAAAGAAAAGAAATTATCGAAAATACCATCCCCCCAACAGAGCATCTATTTTTATTGTTCTGGGCTCAATTTACGTCTTTGTCCACATACATTCGAAAATGTATCAATATTTTTCTACTGTCTGGTAAATAACAGCATCCCACTTCTTGCATCTCTGTTCCACTCTCCACATTGTAACAAGAATTGTCTTTCCGAAACAGCCCACTACATGTCTCACACACTCACAGCCACATTGAAGCTCTCAGCAACTTTGACCCTGAGACTCACACAGAAAATGGTATCTGGCCCTACAGGGAACAATCAAAACCAGAATTAGAGGTGCAGATCCAGCGTAATTGTCTTGACAGTTTTTGTTTGTGTCCTCCCAAAAATCATTTTGAAAAATCTATGTATGCTCAGGAACCTTTTTGAGTTATCTAAAATATTTATTATAGTTTAAATAATTGCAAAGGACTTACCTTCTGCTACACTATAAATATTGACAGTTAAGACAAAACATGTCATTACTCTTTTAAACATGGTCAGTGAAATAAAAACCTAAATATCTCAGCAATGTGTAATCCATTAAGATCCATTTGAAAAGACATGAACAAGTTTTTCTTCAACAGTTGGTTTTCTCTCTCCTGAACTCGTATTATCATTCTAATCCCCCCATAGAAATTTATGCTAATATAACACATATTTATATCTTGAACAATTTGATAACAGCTCTACCATTTCTGTGACAAATGTATATACGTAAAGTGAAATTAACCTTTTAAAAAATTTCCATGACCATGTCTCTAAGTGCTAACATTTTCTTCTGTATTGAATTAGCATTATAATTATCATCAGTACTAAATTGATCAAAACCACATATATATCTTATACTTACTGATAATTAAAGCTTTAAGATAAAGCTTTGTTGAAAATTCTTTCCTTAATAAAATGGTAGGCTCCCTGCCTCTGCATCGGTTCATAAATCTTTGGATGAATTCTTTCTCATATAGAGAAGAGTTCTGCATCAGTTCCACTCCTTTTTATTGTTATGGAGTATGTATTGAGAAACATTATTCAAATAAATGGTTAGCTAGGAATAAAAGGAATGTTGTTAGTGGAAAGTCACTCAATTCTTTGAAATTCTTCCAAGCCGTAGGCCAAAAATAACATAGTCGCTATCTTCAGAACTTACTTTTAATAATCTAACAGCTGACAGTTTGACTAAATCCTCTTTCAGTTTTGTTGAAAGCAAAAAATTAAAAATGGTCTGCTTTGTACAAGATCACTATAAAGGACTTGGACATTAGAATAATCTGCTTCTCTACATGAATAATATTTTCCATTGTTCTTAGCATCCCACCCCAATTCCCGGCCCCCAGTTACTCACATTGTGCTGCTGTGTATCATATTACATTTAGGCATGGGTGGGAAGAATGCGTCTGTGACTCGTGGGAAATAGATGGTGAAAGAGATGGCCTTGCCAATAGGTTCGGTTTTGGCAGGTCTGTTTTAGGAAAGAATTTGGGTAGAGGCTGAAGACGTGGAAATGGATTCGCATAAAACCGTCTCTGCCCAGCTGTCTCTCAGAAAGGCCTCGTGTGACTTATTTAAAGCCTAGAGGTTTGGAGATCAGAAACTGTATCTCTGTATCTAGAAAGTGAATGGTGGCCTGAGGTCTGCCCATCATCGGTGGGCAGAGAATGGACATGGGACTCGGGAAGGCTGTGCTGAGAGTCATGCATATTCAGCTGATGGAGAAGAAGGTACCATTTTTCTAGTGTAAGTCAACCTGACATTGATCGCTAAATTTTAGCACCTGCGACGCCCCTATACTTGACCAAGAACATGAGTTTGATTGATATTGCTATTAGAGTTGTTACATATTTTGATAGAAATTTCAGAAGAAATAAAGCTCTATAGATTATAGGTCTCTAAATTCATTTTCCCTGTAGGACAGTAAACAGAAAGCAGATGAATCATTTAAAATAACTTCATAGCCTGCAAACACAAACCCAAATTGAAGGTAAAATAATCTACGCACATTTTAAGAGCAAATGTGTTTTCAGTTAGTCAAACATATTATGCTAACATGACTCTTCTGATGAAATCTGGGAGAAAGAAAAAGCTTAAAAAGTGAATGCCAATGAAAATTTAGAAATCTTAAAACTTCCCTCAAGAAGGACTTGAAAAGATTAATTTAATTTTTCTTCCTAAGTGTGATAAGTACCTTTAATATTCTTCTACTTTAGATGGAGATTAACATTAGAAGAGCAAGGGTAATGAAAATACCGACCAAAAAAGAAAAAAAAAAAAGATAAAATCCAGTTTTTACCCATACTTAAGTTTTTCTCTATTAACAAAGTAGGATGTCTCTAGAAACGGAATTAATTCTGTAAGTTGCAAAAGTTTAATGTATGGTCCTAAAAGATATACTCTATATGCAAATACTTAATTACCAATAGACTCTCTATAGGTAGTTTTTGGGGATCACCCTTTATGCATTAGCACTTCCATGGTATTATGGAATAAGCTAACAATTTCATTCTTAGATTTTTATATATTTAGAATAACATATAAACTATGTGATAATGTTTAAACACAGCAAAATCCTTGGGAACATTCATAAATTATATTTTTTAATCACCTATAGAATTTAGGATAATATGAGATAGATCTATCCTTTAGAGCTCAATAAAATTGTACTTAATATTTTAATTTCAGCTTTGACCTAAAACTTAATCGGTGGTTTTATATAATTCTTTTTAAATGTGGGAATTAATGGGGGATGACATTCCTGGAATTTGCACTGTGAATTGAAATAACATTAGTCTAATAGGAGTTTTCATAAGAAAATGGTGTTGTGGGGCATATACCCCTAACAAGGGCTCAGTGGCCACCATAGAAAGAAATATAAGGCTCATATCCTAACCACCCACATGTGGTCCTGAAGTTTTCCCAATGTTTATAAAATCACCAATTGAGCAATCAGTCACATAAAATTATGTTTGCTGATAAATCATCACGGTGTTCAATGAAGCACTATTTTAATTCTTCAAAATACCTTCCTTTTTACCAACACCTGTCAGAAAGGACAGCCCCATCAGGGCCTTGGAAGGGGGAGGGCTCCTTTGGGGGAAAATAATTGTAGGAATGCTGGATGAGATGTCTGGGAAAAACTTACTTTTTCTTACATTTCATCATTCTTATTAAGTAATTACTATAAAGTAATATTGCTTATTTCCTTTTTTAAAAAAAATTTTATTTGAGTATAGTTGACACTCAATGTTACATTAGTTCCAGGTGTACACATAGTGATTCAACTTCTCTATGTTATGCTACACTCATCACAAATGGAGTCATCACCTGTCCCCGTACAACACTCTTACCATATCATTGACTATATTCCCTGTGCTGTGCCTTTTCTTCCTGTGACTTATTCACTTAACAACTGGAAGCCTGTATCTCCCACTCCCCTTCGCCCATTTTGCCCATCTCCCCATCCTTCTCCCCTCTGGCAACATCAGTTTGTTCTCTATATTTATAGGCCTGATTCTGCTTTTTGTTTGTTTATTCATCTGTTTTGTTTTTTAGATTCCACATGAGTGAAATCGTATGGTATTTGTCTTTCTCTGACTTATTTCACTTAGTATAATACCCTCTAGATTCATCCATGTTGTCTCAAATGGCACAATCTCATCCTTTTTTATGGCCACATGATATTGCTTATTTCTATATCAAATATGCTGTAACTTCCACATTAGTTTCATCCTTCATAGTAAACATCTTTTGAGACTGAAGTATTATTCAGGTGGCCCTGGATTATTTGGGGGAACAACCTTTTAAAGTGCCTTGACACAAAAAGATTAGAAACATTATTTTTATATCACTCTTCTACAAATTCTCCCATAATTCATTCAGTGGACTTTTGTTTTTGTTGGTATGTTTTCCTCTCCCTCACCCATCCCTTGGGAATACTTGGGAATATCAGAAGTACCTAAAGGCACAATGTGCCCTGTAATCCTATGGACTCTTATCAAGTTGTCCTTATGTTTATGTAAGATAAAAATAACAAAAACATTAAATCAGTGAATAGTACAGGATCACTGACTTTCCCATGCTCCTGATATTCCATTTTATGCTTCTCCTGTTCTCCTGGGAGTTTCTCATGGTTAGCCTCCCACTGGCCTTTCTTAGGTGAAATTGGGTTCTTCACTAGCGCTGTGTTTCTTGGCCAGTCATTTGAACCCCAGGTATTTCTTGCCTGCTTTCTCCCTCAGCTGTGGATCTTGCTCCCTGGTAACTTTGAAATCCACTATTCATTTTCATTATAGCACCTCGAGCAGTTTCAGCACATGGTGATGCTTGTTAAATATTTATTGCATGAACTTAAGAATGAATTCATTCATGGCTTTCCATTCCATTAATATTGAAAGAAGAGGGGAGAAAAACCTTTTCTTGGTACACTACAATTGTTTTTCAGTCTCAAAAACCACTATCATAGCTTTTTTTTTTTTGCTTCCTCCTCCTTCTTTTCCTCCTCCTCCTCCCCTTCTCCCTCTCTTC
The DNA here is from genome assembly GCA_028533885.1 of Nasua narica. NCBI lineage: Eukaryota > Metazoa > Chordata > Mammalia > Carnivora > Procyonidae > Nasua > Nasua narica. The sequence goes on along the minus strand of CM052810.1, from coordinate 13,897,262 downwards.
CCTCTCCTCCTCCTTCTTCTTTCCCTTCTTCCCCCTTATTATTACTATTATTATTATTATTATTATTTTGAAGTGTAGTCACCACTGGCTTCTTTCGCAGGATGTCTTCCAAACTAGTTTCTCCCCATGTCCACAGAATTTCCAAATTTAATACTCTCTTTGCTGATGACAATCCATGGCTCAATTTTCAGCCAACGGATTAGAGCGTGGCCAAACTAGTGTTCTAGATTTGTCCCAAAACTTTTCTTCCTCCTTAGAACTTTTTCTGAAAAGGTCCATGTTGGTACTTTGCAGGATGAAGTAAAGAATGAGAATTTCCCGTGGAAATACTCTGGTGCTTTGAGCCACAAAGATTCTCATGTGGGGTTCATCAGGAACTAGAATAACTAATGTGAATCTCTGTGTGTGCCTACAACGATATTATCTGTAAACTAGATGACATCAGTGCTACTGGTAGGAAGGCATATCACTATTCACAGGGAGCTGTTGATTGATAGATAGGATTAACATAAATTTCATATCCATGTGTTGTGCATCAAAAATTACCAAAACACAATATGGTGTTTGTCTATTTTCCTGTACCCATCAGACATATTTTAATATTATTCACCTCCCACCGTATGCCAGCTACTTATACTAGGCATTTAAAGTTATACATGTTCATTAGAGAATGAGTGATTTGGCTTTACATTCTTGAAAATGCCCATCCCCTTACTTTCAGAGCAGACTGTGTTTATTCCAGAGCAATACATTATAAATATGTTAGTTCTACCATACAGAGGCTAGAATCCATAGCTTTTACCAAAGTGGATTCTTCCATAGATGAGTCATATTTAAAGTCACTGCTAAAATGTTTCTTCTAGATGAAGTAATGTTTAAACTATAATTTCTAACTGAGGAAGACAACTATTCCCTGATGAGACACTTAGGAATCTTATTTTACATTCAGCATTCACATTTGAAAATTTACGTTTGGGTAAAGTTTAGAATGTCAAGCAGACTGCACAAATAAAAGGCAGTATCGCTAAGACCTCATGATGATAGACCAAGGTAAAATTAAAATGATGTTGTGTTTTGTTGGGTAAACACATCAGAAAGCCCTCTGAAATATGTATTTAACTAGTAGAAAGAGCTATTTTATTCTAATGAATGAAAAATATCCAGTGTGTGTGTGTGTGTGTGTGTGTGTGTGTGTGTGTGTAATTTATTTAAATGCTATTTGGAACTATTCCAAAATGAATAATAAGATTCATTTACTAACTTCTGTGGCAGTTTTATTTATGTTTTGAAGAATAAAATTAAATATAGGAACTGGATTTAGGTGACACTGAATTTGTGACATAATCTGACAAGCACTAATGGGGCTGCCAAGAATTGACACAGACCTTAACTCACCTCACTTCCCATGTCCTGATTTTGTTTTTAAGTGTATACAGCATCGATGTTACTTAGACGTGGCTTTGAAAATTCTGCAGCTCAGGCCATTAGGTAATCAAATTAGGTCTGTTCCTTTTCTCCCAGACCTAACAAGTTCAATCATTTTATGGCTTGCAAATGCTTCATAAGTCTCATGCTTTTCTAGGGGGTTTCTAGCTAATAAGTAAATTACATTTTTAAAAATAGGCTGAATTTTTATCATGATGGCACTACAAACATTCGTCATCCATATAGGGAATATTTTTCCTTCAGGCTCTGATTTGCAATTCATGATTGCTTCCTGTCTCATCCTTGTTCACTCTCTATGGTACAAGATGGAGAGAAGATAGTTTTAGAGCATATGCATTTTAATCCACAAACTGAATTGGATGGCCTAAAGGTTTTCTCTTTGTGTACACGATAATTCATTCCACCAACCCACCGTTAAGTAACAGTTGAAGTAATAGATGACTTTCTCAAAAGAAAGTGTTAAAATATCATTAAGGTCATGCATATGAAACTAATTTTGGTATAATGTAATTCGAGCTTAACATTATTTAAATAATTTTTATATAACCACATGCCTAAATAAAGTCCTAGTTAGGTGATAAAGACAGTAATTCCTTCGTACAACTTTCAAGTATGGTAGTAGGAAATTATTTGTTAAAGGCACTTCTATCTCTCTTTCAAACAACTGTACTGAGATACCATTTACATACCATAAAATTCACTGGTAAATATAAATGATATTTAAAGTGTAAATGTCAGGGCACCTGGCTGACTCAGTGGTTAAAGCCTCTGCCTTTGGCTCAGGTCATGATCTCAGGGTCCTGGGATTGAGCCCCGCATTGGGCTCTCTGCTCGGCAGGGAGCCTGCTTCCCCCTCTCTTTCTGCCTGCCTCTCTGCCCACTTGTGTTCTCTCTCTCTGTGTCAAATAAATAAATAAAATCTTTAAAAAAAAATAAAGTGTAAATGTCAATAGTATTTAGTATACTTACAGTGTTGGGCAACCATTAGTGTTTCTGTAATTGTAGAACATTTTCAACATACAAAAAGTAAACTTGTTCCTATTAGCCCCAACTTAATGTTTTTTCCACTCCTTTACCCCAGCCCCTGACAACCACAGATGTGCTATTCTGCACATTTTGTATATACATGAATCACACAATACATGGTCTTCTATATCTGGTTTAATGTTGTTTCAGAGTCCTTCAATGATGCAGCATCTCAAAATTTCATTCCTTTTAATTGCTGAATAATATTTCACTGAATAGATATGCCACATTTGTTTATCCGTTCATCAACTGATGGAAATTTGGATTGATTCCAGGTTTTGGCTATGATGCTTTTATAAGCAATGTACAAATTTTTGTATGGTATATGTTTTCATTTATCTTGGGTACATAACTAGTAGAATTGCTGAATCATGTAGTAGTTTTGTTTCCACAGTTGCTGCCATTGTACATTCCCATCAGCTGTGTATGAGGGTTCCAATTTCCCCACATCCACATCAATGCTCTTTATTATCTGTCTCTTTTGTTGTAGCCATCCTAGGGTTGTGAGTGAGATCTCAATTTGATTTTCATTCTCTAATGACTGCCAGTTTTGAGCATCTTTTCATGAGCTGCTTAGCCATTTCATATCTTCTTTGGAGAAATGTCTATTTACATCCTTTGCCTATTTCATAATTGGGTTGTTTCTCTTTTTGTTGCTGAATTTTAAGAGTTCTGTACATATTTTAAATATAAAACCATTATCAGATGTATAATTTACAGACATTTTCTCCTATTTGTTAGGTTGCCATTCACTTTCTTGGTAATGTCCTTTGATGCACAAAAGCTATTAATTTTAATGAAACCCAATTGATTTTTTTTTCTCTTTTGGAGTCATATCTAAGAATCCATTGCCAAATCCATGGTCATTAAGACTTACCATTTATATATATATATATATTTGAAGAGTTTTCTTGATTTTGCTCATATTTTGGTTATTTATCCATTTTGAGAAGTTTTGGTACATGATCCGAGGTCAGGTCCAATTTCATTATTTTTCATGAGCATATCCAGTTGTTTCAATATAATTTGTTGAAGACACTATTCTTACCCCATTAAATGATCTTCATACCCTTGTAAAAATCAGTTGGCCATAAATGCATGTGTTAATTTCTGGTCTTTCACCTCTACTTTACTTATTTAAATATCTATTCTCATTCCAGTACCACAGCATTGATAATGATGATGATGATAATTGCGAGAAAACACAGATCTAACTTCTTAACAAATTGAATGTTCAGTACATATTGCAAATTATATACACATAGTTGTACAGAAGATCTCTAGAACTTTTTCATCTTGCATGACTGAAACTCTATATCCGTTAAATAGAAATTTCCCATTTCCCTCTCCCTCACAGCCCTAGCCACCAGCATTTTGCTTTCCGCTGCTATGAGTTTGACTACTTTAGGTACCTCATGTAAGTAGAATCATGCAGTGTTTGTCCTTCTGTGACTGACTTATTTCACTTAGTATAATGTTTTCAAGGTTTATCCATGTTGTTGCATATTATAGGATTTCCTCCTTTCTTAAGAGTGAATAATATTCCGTTGTATGTACATACCTCATTTTCTTTAGACATTCATCAGTTAATGAACATTTAGAAACTTTCTACCTCTAGGTTATTGTGAATAATGCTGCAATGAACATGAGAGTACAAATATCCCTTCTAGAACCTGTTTTCAACTTTTTTTTAAATTTTTTATTAACATATAATGTATTATTTGCCCCAGGGTACATGTCTGTGAATCATCAGGCTTACACATTTCACAGCATTTGCCATAGCACATACCCTCCTCAATGTCCATGACCCTACCTTCCACCACCTCCCAGCAACCCTTAGTTTGTTTTGTGAGTTTAGGAGTCTCTTATGGTTTGTCTCCTTCCCCATCCCATCTTGTTTCATTTCTCTTCCCCACCCCCTCATAAACCCCTGCTCTGCCTCTCAAATTCTTCATATCAGAGCAATCATGTGATAATTGTCTTTCTCTGACTGACTTATTTCGCTTAGCATAATACCCTCTAGTTCCATCCACATCGTTGCAAATGGCAAGATTTTGTTTCTCTTGATGGCTGCATAGTATTCCATTGTATATATATACCACATCTTCTTTATCTCTTCATCCGTTGGTGGACATCTCGGTTCTTTCCATAGTTTGGCTACTGTGGACATTGCTGCTATAAACATTTGGGTGCATGTGACCCTTCGGATCACTACATTTGTATCTTGAGGATATGTTTCCAACTTTTTTTTTGAAGAAATACCTAGAAGTGAGATTGGATGGATAGTACCACTGAGTTTTGATTACTTTAGATTTGTAGCAAGTTGTAGTATCTTTTGAAATCAGGAAATGAGATTGCTCCAAATTTGTTACTTTTTTTCAAAATTGTTTTGACTATTTGGGTCCTTTGCGATTCCATATGAATTTGAGGATTGTCTTTTACATTTCCTCAATTGTTAGAATTGTTATAAGGTTTGCAGTGAATCTATAAATGACTTTGAGTAGTATCACTATCTTAGCAATATTGAGTCTTCCAGTGCATGAATGCAAGATATCTTTCCATTGATTTAGGTCTTCTTTAATTTCTTTCAACAGTGCTTAATAGTTTTCAGTGTAAAATTCTATCACCTTTCTGGTTAAGTTTATTCCTAAGTATTTTATTCTTTTATATACTACCATAAATTCTTAATTTCCTTTTTTAGATTGTTTATTGCTAATGTAGGAAACTCATTGGATGTTTGTGTGTTGATCTTGTACCCTGCAACTTTGCTTAATTTATTTACTAACTCCAATAAGGTACTTAGTGTGTGTGTGTGTGTGTGTAAGTGTGTGTGAGTTTGTGTGTGTGTATGTGAATGCTTTGGGATTCACTATATGTAAGATCATGTTATCTGTGAATAGAGGTAATTTTAATTCTTCCCTTTCAAATTGACAACTTTTATTTCTTTATCTGCTCAATGGCTCTAGCTAGAATTTTCAGTACTGTCTTGAACAGCGGTGAAAACAGGCCTTCTTGTCTTGCTCCTAATCTTAGTGGGAAATCTTTCAGTCTTTCACCATTGAGTATGATGTTGGCTGTGGGTTTTTCATAAATGCTCTTTATCATGTTTAGGAAGTCCCCTTCTAGTCCTAGTTTTCCATATGTATTTATTATGAAGGGGGTGGATTTTATCAAAAGCTTTTTCTGCATCAAATGAGATTTTCATATGGGTTTCCTCTCCAATGATATTTATTATATTGATTGATTTTTCTTATGCTGAACCCCCCCCCTTGCATTCCTGGGATAAATTCTACTTGGTCATGTTGTATATATTTTTTTAATATACTGTTTTTAATATACTGCTAGTATTTTGTTGAGGAGTTTTTCATCTACATTTTTAAAGGGGTATCTGTCTATAGTTTTCTTTACTACTATAAAGGGGTATCTGTTTTTCATCTACATTTATAAAGGGGTATCTGTGTATAGTTTTCTTTACTACTATGTCATTGTCTAGCTTTGGTATCAAGTAATACTGGTCTCTTACAATGAATTAGGAAATATTCCTCATCTACGTTTTGGAAGAGTAAGGAAGTAATTTTTCTTTAATGTTTGGTAGAATTCACCAGTAAAGCCATCTGGTCCAGGGTTTTTCTTTGTTAGGAGGCTTTTGATTACTAATTCAATCTCTTTACTTATTATAGATCTATTCATATTTCCTAACTTCCACAATTCAGTCTTGGTAGGTTATGTTTCTAGTAATTTATCTATTTCATTAAGGTTATCCAATTTGTTGGTGTGTGTATTATTTTCCTTGGCCACCATAACTTACTAGCAGTGATTTAAAACCACAGTTCAGTAGGCCAGGAGTCTCGTTGAAGTCTTGCTGGAGACAGAAGTATTGGCAGTATTGATTCTTTCTAGAGGGTCAAAGGGTAAAATGATCCCACATCTCTCTCCTAACTTCTGGAAGAAGAAAGATCTCAAATTAATAACTTAACTTTATACCTTAAGGAACTAGAAGAAGAAGAGCAAACTAAAACCAAAGTTTTTTCTCCATTCCACTGTAATTTTATTTCCTTTCTTTTGCTAATTTTGGTTTTAGTTTGCTCATCTTTTTTAATTCCTTCATATATAACATTAGGTTGTTGATTTATTTTCTTTTAATGTAGGCATTTTTGGCTATAAGTTTTTGTATGTTGTGTTTTCATTTTAAGTCATCTTAATATTTTCTAATTTCCCTAGTGATTTCTCTTTTAATCTGTAGATTATATAAAAGTTTGTGGTTTAATTTGTTAATTTTCTAGTTTTCTTTCTGATACCAATTTCCAGCCTCATTCTATTATAGTCAGAGAAGAGACTTCATATGATTGCAGTATTTATAAATATCATAAGGCTTAACGTGTAGCAGTACCTTTTTACTGAAATTTAGCAGTCTCTTTATTAAGCACTCTCCTGGCTGCTGCAAGTTGGGTTTTTTCTTCTTTTTTTAACTTAAATTTCAAACTTCTGAGAAAGCCGATTCTTTCATTTTTTGGTAGCTTAATCATTGCTTCAGTGGAAGGACTGATTCTCAGCATTTCCTACTCCACCATTTCTGTGATGTCATCCATCTTCTGTAATTATCTTATAGATATTACATGGCTTTCTTTAGAAGCCTTCCCTGACAACTCCTACTTCTCAGTTCTAAACTAAATGCCCTTTCATGGGTTCTCTTTCCATTGCATTTCCCTGAGACACCTAATTTTTTCCTTAAAGTGATCTGGAAATGCACGTATTCTGAGAATTCTGACAATGGTATGAGATCTCTTTATTCATCCCCCTAAATGTTGGATAAATGAAAATTGCATGACTGAAACAAAGAAACAAATTTAGGTTCTCATGAACTTCCTACAAAGCCTCTTTACAGTTATAGTTTGTTAAAAAAAAATTAAAATTACTCAACATGAAACTACTTTGAATGTAATGTAATCATTCTCAAGGATCTCAGAAGAAACTTCAATTTTGTGATATATTAAAACGATGACTAGAAACATCTCATCGTTTCTTATAACTGTAGGTTCGAAACTGGAGAATGACATGGACTTTTGCTTTAAAACATTTTTAACTTATTCTGGTTAAATGGTTTACTTACATTAACTTGCTTGTCTTTGGGGAGCAGAAGTCAAATAGGTTTATTTGATTATTTTGGTTGTATGATATCCATAGAAACAAGCACTCATTAGGTATATATTCATTGTGTATAAATTTAGATTTATAATTTCATATGTTTTCTTGTTTTCTAAAAATATTTTAAGTGACAGAGTTACTTTACATTGACTACTACTAGAAATTGCTAACATGAGCCTCAATGCATGAATGTTGGTCCAGTGACAAAAAAGTCTTATGTATATTAAAGACCTGAAATGAATTGTTATTATATGGGTATGGGTGTGCTATACTGCAAATCACATTTAGAAAACATAAGAATTAGTTGCTGTAACATCCTGATACAGGTTAGGAGCCAGGTAGATAAGTCTTAGTCCTCTCTTCCAATACCACTTTATTGAGGGTTCCTTTTGTATTTCTTGTCATGTTTCAATGTATCTTGCTTTAACCTTAAAAAGGAAACACAAACAACAACAACAACAGAAAAGCACAAAGTTGCAAACTAAGAGCTCAATTATTTTTATGTTATTTTATTTATTTTTCTGTTATTTTACAAGAAAACTTAGTTATAAATTGTATGATTACTAAAACTGGTCAATTATACTGCCAATTATAAAATGATTATTAATGTCATTATATTCAAAAGAAGTTAACAGAAGGACTAAACACAAGATGCAAGGAATTGACCCATCAATTGCACTCTCGAGCATTTATCCCAGAGAAATGGAAACTTACATTCATGTGAACACCTGTGCATGAATGTTCATAGAAACTTTATTTCTAAGAGCCAACTACTGGAACAACCCAGATATCCTTCAGTGAATGAAGACTTGAGCAAATCCTATTATATCCAAGCAAAGGAATATTACTCAGTAATAAAAAGGAATGAGGGATTAATACATGGAACAATTTGGATGGACCTCAAAGGCATTATGCTCAGTTTAAAAAAAAAATGAAGCTCAAAATCACAACTATGTGATTTTCTTTATACATCACTTTTGAAATGATATAATTATGGAGATGGAAAATAGATTATTGCCAGGTGACAGGAACCAGGGGTCAGATGGAAGTAGCACAAAGGAGTTCTTTTGTGGTGATGAAAGGTTCTTTATGTGGGTTGTGGTATTGTGACACAAATCTGTATATGGAATAAAATTGCACAGGTATGTACATACATATGCATACACACACACACACACACACAAATGAATGCAGGTTGAAAAAAATCATGAAAACTGAATAAGGGCTATGGACTAGTTTATGGCAACATACCAAGGTCGGTTTCCTTGTTTGATATTGATATTGTACCATGGCTATTTTTTTTTAAGATATATTTATTTATTTTGGAGAGAGAGAGAGAGAGAACCTTAGAAGGGGGGAACAGAGAGGGAGAAAGAGAATCTGAAGCGTACTCCACGGTGAGTGTGGAGCCTGACAGAGGTTTCGATCCCATAACCCTGATATCACAGACCTGAGCTGAAATCCAGAGGCAGGTGCTTAACCAACTGAGCCACCCAGGTGCCCCGCACCACAGCTGTTTGAAATGTCACCATCACGTGACATTGGTGAGTGAAGGGTACCCAGGAATCTCCTCTTTTTGCAGCATCTCATGTGTCCATATTGATTTCAAAATAAGATTTTTTTTAATTCCTAGGGCACAATTATAAAACACTATTAAATATTTAAAAATAGAAATATCCCTCACACAACTGACATGTAAAGCAACCTTCTTTTCAGAGACTCACTTCTAAAAATCTTCAGTTTGAAGTGATGATTTCTTATTTTAATTCACACATGCAGTTATGTCAATTCGACAAATATGGGTCTGTGAACATGAAAGCTTAAACCTTGATCCTCCACACTTCATTTTCTTCTTCTTCCAATGCCCTTTGTTCGACCAGGAGGGATGTCATTTCCAAAGGTGCTGAGAGAGCCACATTTAACTTGAGCAACATTGTTCTTTTGGGTTATTAAGGCTGTTCAATTTTCTCTGTTGGTTGCTACCCTGAGTCGGAAACTCTTCTCAAATGTCAGACTGAGAAAACTGTACTGCTTCCAACACAGTTTAAAACAAAACAGAACAAAACAGCTTTGGAATTAATGCAATCAATAATTACCTTTGAAAACAAACTTAAAAAGTAACAACTGAATGCTACGATGTATAAAACTATCTATCTTTTTTTCTTTGAATATCAATGTGGCCGAGAAATTGAGAAACACAATAGAAAGTTCAATTCAAAAGCACTTACTGAGTACCCGAATCATAATCACAATGCCTTTTAACGATCTGCACGTTTCTCAGAGCACCTTAGGTTATAATGATGACAGAGTCCATATTGCCTAAGAGTTCCCTAGTATTGACAAGTGCTCTCGGTTTAACACTGGCAAGCTGAGGGAGAAGAAACAAAGCACTGTGTAACACCAACAGCCAGAAAACCAAAAATCCAACAGAGTCAAAGGAGGAAATTCCTTAGCCAGCTTGCCTGAAAATAGGGTTGGATCCCTGGTGAAAGGCATCAGGGTCAGGACAGAAGTCTCAAGGCTATGAAAAACAAAATCCTACAGACACAAATTTATAGGATGGCCACGATATCCAGTAAGTAAAATGCACAAGAATTTGAAATTCCGCCTAAATCCTATATGGAGAATACAGATTTATTTTCTCTATTTTCTGTGAATGACTTGGGATAGAAGGGGATAAAAGAAAGTTTTAAGATAATATTGCTCAGGTGTGGATAAAATTTGGCGTTTTCACAAAATAGCTCATCTGGAGGAGATGATATTGTGACACAAATGTGTGCTCAAGTTAAAAGTCACCAGACTCCTCAATTTTGTTCTCATGGGTTTATTGTTTGTTTCATTCCCTCCTTGGAAAATAAGTTGTAAAATTAATGGATACTAAACCATTCTCTAAATATCTTTATTAAAGTAAGGCCAATTAAATTTTACTGTCCTTTTGGATTTGGAGTACTTAAAATGCTAACTTCCTGTTGTTAATCATGTTAATGCTATTTTTATTAAAGCCAACATTAAACTAAGGAAAAGTAAAAATCAAAAGGATATTACTTTGAACACACAAAAAGTAAGGTGATTAATGGATAGATAGAAGGATGGGAGGATATATGAAAAAGGAAGTATAGGAAAATATTAAGTGGAGAATCTAGGAGTGAGGCTATGGGTATAATATATTTTATATATATATATATATATCTTCTAGTTTTTCTCTATGTTTGAAAATTCCTATGCAATTTAGGAAAGAAAATAAAAAAAAATCAAAAGAACAACCAGAATTCTCAGTGCTTAAATAAATAAATAAATAAATAAATAGCTTTGTTTCCTGAAAGAATGTTTTAAGGGCTTTGTCAGTATACATCATAAAAGTAAGAGAGTGTTACAAAGAACCTCAAAGATGGAACACCTGGGTGGCTCAGATGGTTAAGCATCTGCTTTGGTTCAGCCAGGATCCTGGGTCCTGGGATTGAGTCCCACATCAGGCTCCCTGCTACTTGGGGAGCCTGCTTCTCCCTCTGCCTCTGCCTCTCTCTCTCTGTCTTTTAAGAATAAATAAATAAACTCTTTTAGAAAAAACTCTCAAAATTGTAGAAAGACAAATACCATATGATTTCACTCATAAGTGGAATCTGAAAAAACAAAACAAGTGAATAAGCAAACAAAAAGCAGAATCAGACCTCTAAATACAGAGAACAAACTGATGGTTGCCAGAAGGAAGGGGGTGATGGGAAAAGTGGGTGAAGGGGAATGGGAGATAAAGGCTTCCAGTTGTGGAGAATAAGCTATAGGGATGGAAGGTACAGCATAGGGAATATGGTTAATAGTATTGTAATAGTGTTGTATGGGGCCAGATGGCAGCTACATTAATGGTGAGCACAGCATAAAGTATAGAGAAGTTGAATCTCTATATTGTACACCTGAAACTAATGTCAATTGTGTGTCAACTACACTCAAGCTAAAAAGCTAAATAAACAAATTCACATGCAGTGAATTCTAGGTAAAGAATGAAATGACAGAGTTTGGCTCTAGTAGTGGAAAGTATCTATTTACACGAAACTACCTTTTATCGTCTCACCTTTACTTTGATGTTATGCTTCATCAGTATCTACATGTTCTTGACCTGGAAATGCCACCTGTGAACCCTGGTCTACCTTGTAAGATTGTAACTCTCCAACAGATCCAAATGATACAAGTTAGGCTTGTTCTCAGATCTGGACCACAAGATCAGCAACAGATGGTTACTTAAGTAAGACGCCAAAATTATGTGGAACCAACCAGATAAATACGATAATAATTTTGTGTCTAGTCACAAAAAGAGCTTTCTGCATTTTTTTCTGTTGTTGGTTCATGCTGCTTTAAATAATCTTTCCCCTTGAAGTCAAATTAGAATTTTCAATGAGTCCAAAAAAGATTTTATTGGCCTAGAATTCATTAACTTAGAAGCACCTCAGCTTTTCTTATTCAAGGCAAATGGCACTTCCTTGTGGGTTGATTAGTAGCTCCTGTGAAGCACTGCAAAGATTTCTCCTTACATTCAACCCTGGGTCCATTTTCCACAAAGTTTGCAGGACTGCAAAGCTTCAAATGCCTGAAGACATTGCCTTGGCAGTTCCCATTGCTTCTAAGCAGGCCTAGGTCTTAGAAATGCCAGACAAGTTGATATTAATCCTTTCTAAAAAGTTAGGTACAAAGGAAGTAGATCTGCCAGCCTCCTGTAGAAACAGGGTCGAATAACCAGTTGGAAAATTTTCGAAAGGTGTCACATTAAACTTTAATCATACCTACATTTTTATGGAGCTTTTAACTTTGCAAATTGCTTTCACATGCATTATCTCAGTTCACGTTCTGTTGTACTAAAACAGCATCCACGTTTTAGGGCTGGATTGCAATGACACAGATATCAAAATGTGGACGGGGACATCTTAATAAAACAGATTATTACGATGTCGACCTGCCTGGCTTTGAGAAGGAGTATGACAAAGGGTTAAGATCCTAATAGCTGCTGGCGTTTCTCAGAGCCATTTCTCCTTTTTTACTTTTTCAAGGAGAAAATGAGTTACATCTTTTCTTTGTCTCCCTCCCGCCCTTCTTATTGCTGATTTTTTTTTTCTTCTCAATCAATCGGCAGGTCAGCCCGACCCCGGGGTGCATCCGAGCCCTCATGAAGATGCTGTACTGCCCGTACTGCCGAGGTCTTCCCACGGTGAGACCTTGCAAGAATTACTGCCTCAACGTAATGAAAGGCTGCCTGGCCAATCAAGCTGATCTGGACACCGAATGGAATCTGTTCATAGGTAAGGGGCGTTCCCGCGGAGCCGTGACGTCATTACGCTGACGTAGATCTCTAAAGGGGCTGTGGGCCTGATGGGAGGCTCCGACGTTGTGATGACGTTCAGAGACCAAGTGGATTCAATACAAAACCAGGAAACAGCTTTTTTTTTTTTTTTAGCAAATTTTAACATTATTTTGCATTCGTTCTTTTTCTAAATCCAAAAATCATGATAATAATAAGAAATCATAGTATATTGTGAAGGACGGTCGTGTATTGAATTCGCTGATCTCTCTGACAAAGGGAAAAGTACTCTTGTTGAATTTCTGGGAGCTCCTGTGGAAAGGGACAAATTAGGGGAAGAAAAAAAATCTCTAAAAACAAATCCATAGCACTGATTCTTATTTGTATTACCTCATCGTAGTCACAAATATTAGTAAACAACTCCTTCCTTAAACGTCCATGATGAAACTAGTTCAATATTTTTGCTAAAATATACAAATTTTCTTCCTCCTTCTGTGGAGGAGAATGCTTCAGGTGCACCAGCTCGAAAGAGCCTTGCTGTCTTCGGGAAGGTAGGCGGAGAGAGGGTGGGGAAGATGCAGGGAAGGTCTGGGGAGGCAAGGCTCTCGTCTTGAGTTGCAGAAATCGCTCAGGGAGTTGCACTGTCAAAAGATATTTCCCAAATTGCTATCCAAGGATAAAAGGACAAATTTTACAGGCAGGCTTCTCCCAGGAAAATACACAGGCCTTGAAAGAGTAAATGTGTTTTCTCCCCCCTCTGTCAAATGGCCTTCAAATAAAAAGTACTTTCAATTGCATTGACTTGCAATTGCGTGGTGACAGGCAGAGTGGCGCTCATCGCTGCAGCATCTGTCGGCTGCATCATTTATGCAAACCTCGAAACTAGAAGGCACGCCTAACGCCTTCTGACAGGTAAGATTCGGATAGGAGTGAGGAAAAATATCTAAGACGTGTTGGAATGGAGCGAAACCTAAGCCCCCCGTACAAAGATGTGCTTAGGTTACAAGCCTTTGGCTTTGACTGTGTCATCCACCCGCTAACGTGCTATTATGCTTAGGAACGCCAAAGAAAATGGTTTTGAAGTTTTAAAAAAAGATTTGAGAGTGGGTAGATTCAAATGGAACTCATCTAACAAAACCCCAGAAATCATTTCAGAGAGAAAAAATTGAAATGCTGTTCTTTACTCCCTGTAGTGGGAGTATAAAATCTGTTTGCATGATCTTGGGTTACTTTATTTGAAAAATGAGGAAGTGTTTAAAAAAGTTAATCATGAAGGTACCCTTGTAACTCAAACATGATATGAATCTTTGCTAAGATTTTGGACTGGAGTATGAATTAAAATATAAGAATAACTTGATCTTCTAGAATATATATTTAGATTAATTTTGGCAAAGACACTCCATCCAAATAATGCTAATCAAAAAGTACTCTCTCATCAAGGAATCTAAAAATATTTGCATATTTTAAAAACAGATTAAACCTTATAGCATCCCACTTTGAGTCATACAGATTATTCATACTTTTTGGTTGAAACTACCCGAATTTATAGCACAGTTAAATTGTCTTTGCTCAGCCTGCACCTTATTGATGAGAATGGGAGTGTGGATTTTGTTACTTACAGCAGGACATGATTAAGAATGAGATTATAGGCTTTTAATTTATAAGAGCGACAGTGACTTCCTTCTTGGTTTTTTCTCCTCAGTGATGGTTGGCTATTTTAAGATGAAACAAATCTTTATGCTTTCAATCAATTGGGTTTCCTGGTTGCCAGTTCGATGTGGAATTGAATGTCTGGAAAGCCATTTGATTTAAAAACTAAAATTTGAACCCACCGTGCGTTGGATGTACTTTAATGAAAAGGGAACCTGGTGTTTAGCCCTCCATTAATATATCTCATACCCTAGTTCATGGTTTTTTTATTAGTCTTAGATATCAGTGAGAAAAATCCTTCTTTCTTTCTTCTGGTTCTGCCATGGCGCTGAGAATTGATCACCGACATAGACTTTTGGAGCAAAATATGTTCTTGCTAATACTTGTCCCAATGTGAAGTGTTAGTTCACAGGTTGATTACAGACATCAGTCAAATGTGCCAAGTCTGTTTTCTACACATATGCATCTGAGATGATAGTGTTACGGGGGTTCATGAATGCAGCAGGGAACACCAGTAAGCAAATCAGTAACCCAATAGTAATATCTAAAGCCCTTTCTCTGGTAGACATCTTTATGTATCTTTCACTGTTGGCATCTTGCACTTCTACCATCGATTCATCAGTCCCCTTCCCTCCTGTGGGTCATATGCATCATTTCTGTCTGCTCTATTCATGTCCCAGTTTATACACTTTTATGGTGTTTTATTTTTAAATTATGTGTTCATTGAAAAGGTTAATAGCATCATGCAATCTATGGTCAATAAAAGCAAGAATTAAGCTGGTGGCACAGTCTCATGATCTTTACTATGCCACAAATTAATTGCAAATGAGTTATGATTATTTGGAATTCAGTTGTTGGGATTCGTCAAAAGAAAGGCAATTCACAGACAAGTGAAATGTTTTAAGTGTTCGGCTAAAAACCCTAATGGCATTCCATTCACTTCTGAAGTTCTATAGTTTGTCAATTTTTCTTTTCTTTGTAGTCTTAGAAAACAATCAGGAGTCTACTCGGGATGAATTTCCATAGTTTTCCTTGAGGGTGTTTAATTCTGTGCCCTGCACACAGTGGGTGTTCAAAAGATTTTTATCAACTATTGTAGGAAAAAGAGCTTTAGATAAAGGTTTTTTTTTTTTAAAGTTGCTGACAACTTTGAAAAAGATGCCGCTAGACCCATTATAAAGAACATGAAAGTCTCAGTTCACTCAGTTCACCTCTACTAGAACTGTCAACTGCTTTCTAGAAGCGTGTGAGATTCCCCAGGACCGAGCCCAGCCCAGCCTCAACTTGGGGCACCTAAGTGGATGGCCATGCTAGACCACACCCCTGAGCTGGGAAGGACCCCGGGGATGCAAGTGTGGGGTGCATTCTGCTCTCACTCCCAGGCACTATGCAGGACGAGAACAATGTAATTTGAGGCATTGATAGGCTCTGCTTGGGCGCCTACCCCAGGTGTTGCTGTCAATTCATACTCAGCTGATTCCAGCCTAGCCTTCGAACGTTGCCTGGTTGCAAAGCGTTTTCTCAGAAAATGTTTATGTAAATCAAAATTTCCTAAAAGGAAACCGTTTGTGGGCAGAATCCGTTTTCAGTAATATCCCGCGGTTATTTTGAGGGTTTGGCATTGACACCAACACTCCGCAGATAAGAGCTCTTCTATTTGACAAGGGGCCATGGTGCAGATTACACCTGGTGCAGGAGCGCAAAAGTTAAGGCCGAAATTACATTTATGCAGCGGCAATAAATCTTGCGTCTACTTTAAAATCTAGGAAGTGGGGGGCAGCCTCCTCGAAACATCTGGTACCTTCTAATACTTTATAGACTGTGAGAACTAGAGAGAGGAAAAAAAGGATGTGGGGAGGGAAATGCTGATAAGACCAAAGGCAGGAATTCTGTTCTGTAACATTTTTTTATCCCTGAAATACTGGAGGATGTTTACTAATGCAAGTATAAGACTAGCATCGCCATCATTCCATAAAAATGAGACCTGAAGTTTGTGTGTGGACATTGCAGCCCAGTATTTTAGGCTGTCCCAGTTGGTAAGACTCTAATAATCCTAACCTTTTAATTCGACTCGCTGGGGTAAAAAAAAAAAATACCCCCTAGGGTAAAAAATGTATGTGTCTAGCTTCTTACTCAGTTGAATACATTTTTTACCCTAAGGGAACTTAATGCAGGACGATGCGTTATAATCAACTGTGATAAAGTGTTAGGGAAACAGAAGGACAGATGCTAAGGATCTACTGAGCAGGGGGACTTAATCCAGACTAAGGTGTCAGGGAAGCCCCACCTTGGGAGATCTAGAATAGTAAATAAGACTGTGTTGAATTAGCATGGTCAGACATAATTGCTCTTGACATATAGAATTGCTGGAGCACAGTGGAGGCCCCAAATAGTCATTTCCCTGTGACACTTTCAATGGGTCTAATGTGACCTGTCAGTGATTCATTAAGTACTTATTTGATTTATTTTTTTTGAGTGTTTTGTGAGCAGGTCTCGCCGCTACCACTGTCACTGACTTGAACTGAGAAGATTTAGACAATTTGTGTTCATTTTCATCAAGAAAAGATTCGGTTCCCTGATCTACAGCTGTCCTCCAATAGTAAAAGAAGGTGAAGGAGAAGGAGAAAAGGAAGGAAGGAAGGAGGAAAGGGGAGGGAAGGAGACAGAAAGAAAAGCCAGCAAAGCAGCTTGTATTTTTAGTTTAGGCCTCAAGCACTCATAGTTCAGACAAACTGGTGGTACCAAACTTTCTAGGCTTCCTTCCTCCTTTCAAACTAGCCAGTTGTTAAGTCTAAGACAGCCCAGAGACGGAAAACTGGCATGAGAGCCTCAAACATGAAGTCCCAGGTGGGCACTACACCTGTGCGTGGCCAAGAGCCCCTGCTCTAGGGTCACCCATTCATCTCCTGAGATTCCTGAAGACAACACGTGTTTACCGAGTGCCTGGCGTGGGCCTCCTTCTGGTTCGAGCATGAGGCTAGAGTGGATGGAAACCTCCCTGCTGAAAAGAGGGCTCCCTGTATGTTATCTGATGGAATCAATGACACAGCTAGACAGAAAATGGAAGGGAATGTCGTACGAGGCTGCTCTATTTTACTTTGTAGGTCTACTCTTTTAATGGAAGTATGACTAATTCAGTAATTTAAAAAACACGTATCCCTGTTGTTAATGGACTCGTGAGTGCAGGGAGGGCAGAAACAAATCAGATAATGAGCCTGCTTCCTTCATGGTGACAGCTGCTATCAAGTTGTAAATTACAGCCAGCTGCCAGGAAGCTGTGGTAGGTCAGTCAGATGACTAGTATCCTGGACAAATGGCCACTTCCGGGCATATACTACTGCCTAAGGACCTGCAAGAGTTGTTTGTCCTCAAGGTATTTAGTATATTCACAACTTCGTGTTTGCAAGTGTTGCTAGATAAACAGTTAGTGTTCCTAGTAAATAAACTTGAGTTCTTTTTTTATAAACTACACAGGACTGTGTGATGTTGCATTTTAGCAGGATATAAAATAAACACAAAGAACGATTTCGAACATTTGTATAAGATGCTCCTCTTTCAAAGACTCTCTTAAGCATGAAATTCTATAATATAAATCTGATTAAGTTTTTTAGTGACGAAGAATTCCAGTAAATATGACATGACTCTAGCTGATAGATCCCAAAATGCCATGTTTTAAAAACCTCTAGACCCAAAACATGGAAAATCATTTCCTTTCAACCGAAGAAAAAGAAAAATTTAAGAATTATATTTAGCAGCAAACTTCAAGGTTTCCTGGTCTCCGCCTTGTATCAGACAAGAGCTTATTCACTAATACAGTCTAGAAACACAACTCTTACATTGAGGAACAAAAGCCAAAGCAATTACTTTAGAATCTGATCTCACCGTTAGCTACAGAACTTGCTTTTGCCCTTGTTCATTCCTAAAAGCACCAAGAGAGATTTAAAAAAAAAAACAAAACACTTTATTCTCTATCAGTTGAAATCTAACCCCGCCCCACTCCCTGCCTTCCTTTCATACTCATTGATTCAGTATTCCTCATTTCTCATGGACATTTATCATATGCTGTGTTCTCTCTGTAATGCTAGCAGAATGCATAAGCAATACTAACTACTCAGTGAACGGGGGAAAAAAAGAAAGAAAGCAAGAAAGAAAGCAGTTGGCTGGTACCCAGCAGCCTTTCACGAGCTACATTTGCTATCAATTTCCTATGTTTAGAGAATGGTTTACTTCTGAACTCTGCATATGTGGAAGTATTTTTATGTGGTGCAATCAGGTTAATGCCTTAGGGTGGTATAATGTCAGAGGCTGTTCAGCAAACAGAGACAGGCGTTTCCTCACCTCTGAACGCTTACTAATGTTCATCTTGAGGCAACAACTCAAGGGATTCGTGGGACTGCGATTTCTGTTCTGCATCAGGCAGATTTTCCCATGGATCAAAGCAGGCAAAGTACATCAATCTTAAAGTTATTTGGTGCAATAGACAAGTAGTCATTCAAAGGTGCATGTGTATTTCCTTTGCCCCCAGTGCCGAGTCTTGTACGAATATCCTATTCCAGTTCCCACATATTCAGCTCCTATTCAGTTTATAATAACTGATGACTGCAAGTATATTCTGAACTAGACTTTCAAGTTGGAATCCATGGTGCTATCAATGACCACACCAACCAATGGCCTGCAACAAGGCATACCTATTTTTGCAAGTAGAACACTCCTTAGACTGCAAGATATTCCATTTATAATAGGAAGTTCACTGAAATTCCTCTTATGCCTTCTTAAGCTCTCCAATTTCTGTGAGAACCAGCAACAGGAGGATTTAGTTTACCAGGAGAAAGCAGACCATATCACAAATGATGAGAATTGCCTTTGTGTCAGAGATTTGGCTTCTAATTTACACTTCAATTTCAGTGTTTTCGATAGGTAAATGGTTTAATTTGGTAATTATATCCAAAGGACCTTGTTTTTAATGATAGACATCTGATTTTAATAAATTGTGATCATTTTCACTATTATGTCTCAACTATAAGCTAAAATACAGGATGTCTGGCTTATGGCATGCCCAGAAAAAATATTTGATGATTCCTTAGAATGGAATTAAATGAATTCCAAAAGGCCCAGAAACCCGAGTAAAATTCATACACTATGAACCTTACTTTGATGACTTTCTTAGCAGTTTCAATTCCAGGAAATAAGAAAAGCATGAGGTAGAAGAAATTGTTGTGTTGTAGAAACCAAAAAGTAAGAAATATAAATAGAAAAAAAAAAAGAAATATAAATGGAGCTTAATAAGTGGATTGTTAAAGAAAGCATTCAACTACCTGGCTATTCACAAATAGCAAACTTATAACAAGTCCCAGGGCTACCATAACCAAAAAGTCTTTCATGCAGTGACCGATTTAATAGAATAAAGGAAAGGGGTAACTTCTGAGGCATTTAGATCACTGTAAAAATCCTGATTAGCAGCCAAAGTGAAAATCTTTATTTTAACCCAAATAATAAATCCTGTATGATGTTGCAATGCTCTATTAAATGTCTTAATAATACTAGTATTGGGTGCCTGGGTGGCTCAGATGGTTAAGCGTCTGCCTTTGGCTCAGGTCGTGATCCCATGGTGTGGGGATGGAGCCCAGCATCAGGCTCCTTGCTCAGCAGGGAGTCTGCTTCTGCCTCTCCCTTTGCCCCCCTCCACTCTTGTGCTCACTCGCTTGCTCTCTCTCTCTCTCTCAAATAAAAAACAAAAATCTTTAAAATAAAAAATAGTGTTAATGAGGTAGATTTCTTTTCCTGTAAACATAACATTTACCTTTATGTATGTATATATAATTAAATATACATATGTATCTATCTACAGATAGATAGCTCTTCCAATTCCTCTAAAAGCTCCTTTAATTCCTGATTATCTCAGGAGTAGAACTGCTGGCCATGTCTTTATTTTTGAGTCATTTTTGAAATTAGTTTTAATTTTCCTCAGGCTTGTTTCTATAACAATTATAGAGACTTTTAGAATCTTCTTATCTTCATCTTGTTGTCTTTGTGGCTTGTTTATTATGAACAACCCTCCAAGGAACCAGGGGTGGAAGCCAGGTTAGAAGAGATGGCCCCATGAATTATTCTGATGGTTAAAGGCATGTTTTCATCGGCTACTCTGAAGGGGAAATAGATACAAATGTCCTTGGGAGTAATTTAAACTTTGAGAACCTTCATGATATATGAAAACTTTGAGTTTTAATTCATTTAAAAATATCAT
Organism: Nasua narica; assembly: GCA_028533885.1. Taxonomy (NCBI): domain Eukaryota; kingdom Metazoa; phylum Chordata; class Mammalia; order Carnivora; family Procyonidae; genus Nasua; species Nasua narica. The sequence continues at coordinate 13,876,467 of CM052810.1, read as the reverse complement.
GCCTACAGATACTTGGTAAGGTAGCCAGGAGATAATTTAAATTAAAATAGAGCATGAAATATTCCTTGTCCTTCAAATAACAGTTTATATATAAATCCCACATAAAAAAAGATATGTCCTCAATTTTTTTTCTTTGCATGGATTTAAATAATTTGCTACGCTAAGAATGTTCTTTATTATAACCTCTGAAGAAGTGAAAATTGCAAAAAGAAATGAAAACAAGTCACTGAATATGTGACATTACAGCCAGAAGGGATGCATCTCTATGCATCGCATTTTTATTCTCCAACGTTCAGGATCTTCTAGAAAGATAACACTGATAATTAAGTGTGCATATGTGTCCATGGTTTTCCAAATTCAATGTCCTTCATTATTATTAGATTAGTTCCTCATTTTTAAAATATTTTAGAGTTCCAAACTCCTCAGTGTTGTGCTCCAAACTCTTCTGTGTTGACATAGTAATAGAAACATATTCTGTGGTCTAAAATCTGGGGGTAATACCCAACCAGATGAGAGAACTGAAATTGTCAATAGTCCTAGGAATGTTAGGAATAATTGTACAAGTACCAATACTCAGTGCATTTTGAGGGTACAGATCATGCATAGGAGCTGACTTCTAGAAGGTAGTTCCATAAAGTGAAATACATATGTCCCTTCATTAATCAGCCTTGTAGTATTTTTTAATTGAATTACTATGTCTATTGAATAAAGATTTGGCAATTTCTTGGTGACCCCATTAATATGTGCCTAATACTGCCTTTAGCAGTTGAAGATTCAGATATGCATTTCCCAAGGTTATCCATGAGAGAATGTTTGAATGTGTCTAGCTACTCAATTACAATTGTAGTATCCAAATTCTAAAACTATGAGAGAATTGTAAGAAACATTATTCTCTATGGTTCTGAGTTCCATCTGGAGAACATTGCATCCATGGCAATAATGGCTAACAGTGATTGGACACTTGCTTTACACCAGGCAGTATTGGAATCACTTTATACTTTTGATCCTTAAAACAATCTTATCAAATAGGATTATTTTGATTCCCATTGTACAGATGGGAAAACCGAGACCAGGTAAGTTAAGTAATGTGTCAAAGGTCATACAATTTATAAATTGCAATGCCAGGATTTGGCTTTAGAGCCCAGATTCTAAACCATGCATAAATTAATTCCCACTAAGTGTTTAGGAAGTAACTCTTAGTCTCTGGCTATCTGAGTTGATGGGCTTATGTTGGGAGAAATAGAGTATTGCCAGTATTGTCTAATAGAATCGTCTGTAATGGTGGAAATATTCTGTGTCTGTATTGTCCGAGATGGTAGCCACTAGCCACATGTGGCTATTGAGCACTTGAAATACATCTAATGAGTTTAAAAAACTGAGTTTTTACTTTATTTAATTTTAGGTAATCTAAATTTAGTCACATGTAGCTGTTGAGCATCTAATATATGGCTAGTGTTTCTGAGGAGCTAAATTTTTCATTTATTTTTAATTAATGTACATTTTAATCACTATATAATATGGCTAGCAGCTGCTGTATTGGACACTGCAGGTTTAGACCATTAAAACACCCAAAATGTCCATGACATGGCTCAGCATCTGAGTATGTCCGGTTATCTTCAAAAGTTATTTACTTAGGTGCCTTTTTGGTGCTTAAATCTAGACTATGCATACGGTAGACATAAAAACTATACCACCTGATCCTGGGAAATCATAATTTTCCGAAGAGATTAAATGTGTGCTTTCAAAATGGGAGTCCAGTTAAGTGAATACAACATAGTTAAGAGCAGTAGTCCTTCAATCAATCGCTGTGTGAGTTCAAATCCTGACTTCACCATTTTTTTAATTTAAATTCTATTAGCCAACATATAGTTTTTTATGTAGTGTTCAATGATTCATTAGTTGCATATAACACCCAGTGTTCATCCCATCATGTGCCCTCTTTAATGTCCATCACCCAGTTACCCCGTTCCCCCCCACCTCCCTTTCGACACCTCTCAGTTTGTTACCATTTATTACCCGTGTGTTACTTGGGGAACGTTATTTAACTTTCCTAAGTCTCACTTTTGTCATCAGTAAACTGGAGATAATAGGATCTACCTCTTAGCATTGTGTGGATTAAACTAGATAATGCATATTAATCTGAGGGGTCGAAATGTGTCCACAGAGATAGCACTGAAGGAGAAGCACTGTGGTTCCCTTTTCAGGTGAATAACCTGTGAAAGTATGAAGGAAATAGAAAGTAAAAAGCAGTGGCGCCTGGGGGCTAGTCTGTTAAGCATCCAACTCTTGGTTTCAGTTCAGGTCATGATCTCAGGGTCCTGAGATTGAGCCCTGCAGCAGGCTCTGTGCTCAGTATGGAGTCTACCTGTCGCTCTTCCTCTGCTCTTCCCCCTGCTCATTGTCCCTCCCTCTCTCTCATAAATAAATAAAATCTTTTTGTTGTTGTTGTTGTTGTTTAAAGATTTTTTATTTATTTATTTGACACAGAGAGAGAGATCACAAGTAGATAGAGAGGCAGGCGGGGGGGGGGGGAAGCAGGCTCCCTGCTGAGCAGAGAGCCCGATGCGGGACTCGATCCCAGGACCCTGAGATCATGACCTCAGCCAAAGGCAGAGGCTTAACCCACTGAGCCATCCAGGAACCCCAATAAATAAAATCTTTTAAAAAAATAGTAAAGAAAGTAGAAAGGGGAGGACAACGTCCAGGACGAGAAACACACCAAAGAGATGACAAGGGTGGTCTGAAAACCATAGGACAATGGCCAGAGGAGAGGTAATCAGTAAGAACTGAAGGTATGAGATCAGAGGAAGTGCATTTCATCAAGCTAGCTTCTTATTATCCCTGCTCTGGATTTGCCTAAATTCCTAGGAGATGGGACTCATCCTAGTAGAGATGAACTTGCCCTTGCTCAAGTGAATAAACACTTGGTGAGACCAGGTTGGGAAAAGAGTAGTATGTAAGTTAGAATAAGCATGATGTGTGTTCTGTGTTCAGACTCTTCTGAGGAGAACAAACTGAAAAAAAAAATACTTGCTGGTGTGTCCTAGGGGGTAAGATTGGTTGGGATTGGACTATTTACACTTTGAAGGACCAAATAGTTGACTTTCTCTTATCTTGTAAGCAATGACAAGTCACAGGTATCATCTCATTCAGCGATGAGCAGGATCTAAGTAGCAATCTGGCAACCAAATAAAGGATGGATTCTAGTGGTCAAATGACTAGTGGTAGAGACTGGAGGGGTTATCTCTGCATGGAAGGATAAAAGAAGCAGAGAGGAAGACAGCACTCACGGCAGAGTTGGAAATAAAGATTTGTAGGATTGCGTGTCTCAATATCAGTGACTAGGTGTAGAGGGCAAGAAAAGAAACGCATCAGATATGACGAAGATAAGCACACACAAGAAAGATGGCCCTGTCAGGAAATACAGAAGCTAGTTTGGCGTAAGGCGAACATCGATTTCTTCAATCTGTTTATGGTTTATTAGATTTGAGAAACAGTGGTTCCAAAAAATGGGAATATCCAATTGGATGCTGAAAATAGTAGTGTTCTGGAGCAGTGTTGACAAAACAGGAGCTGGGGAAGCCAAGAACCATTGGAGGGTTTCCACAGCCCAAATGGTTCTGTGGCCAACTTCCCTGATCAACTCCAACAGATTGTGCCCAGAATCCTCTCTCCTGGGTACCACACGGGTGCCTGCATGTTCCTTCCCTGTGAAATTCTACTGCCTTCCCCTCTAAATGTTAAATATTTAACAGCCTGCTCATCAATATGTATTCTCTGAATGAGCCTATATCTATAATCCCCAACCTCTGTAATTAAGTGTAGTTAGAATGTCAACTGTACAAATATGAGAATGCTTAACATAATGATTCAGTGGAGACAGGCCCAGACTGCTCCCCCAAATATTTTTTCTCAAGATTCAGGAACCCCTGGATGGTCATATTTACTGCGCACATCGACATCTTATAACTGCAGTCAATCCAAGAGGAAATTTATTTTCTATTGGCTTTGGCTTTTGCTATCCTCAGTGCATGAAATCTAGGATTATTTTGTTCATTTCTGGCCCCTGCCAAGTTCTGAAATCAAGTTGAGGCATGAAATTTGTTAATTTTATTAAAAAAAAAAAACTTGCCCCAGGATATTCATTTTCTTCACGGGCGAGAATGCCATGTTTCAGAAAGCAGCCCCCAACTTCATTGCCTGCCTTGTGGCTCAACTGTCTCCGGTGAAAACTTCACATATGTACCAGTGTAATCTATTCATTGGTTTCTGAACATGGAGCCCACCCCCCAAGGAGCAAGACAAACATACACGACCCAGCTTTTGCAATGCAACATTGCAAGGAGCAGTGAGATTTTTTTTTAATCCCATAGTGCCGAGTTACTGATTTAAGAATGCCCTAGAGTATAAATTATTTCTCGAAACCTCTGTGGTGACTTTTGTCGAATGCTTTCTGCTTAGCCCATTAAAGGTGAAAACCATGAAATATTATTTGATTTGTTACCCAAGAAAATGCCCTAAAACCACCTGTCCCTCTTTGGAAAGCTGCCACAACAAAGTGAGAGGAAAGGTCGAGCCTAAGAACAATAATTTGAGGTTGCTGCATGTGGCTCCGATCAGTTTGAGCCCATGGGCTGCATTCAGGCTTCCAGTCTTTTCGGGGAGGATTTACATTTATTTTTCTTAACCCACATGGGAGTCCTGGCATTTGAGATCAACCTTTCAAATTGTTTAATAGTGGTGATGCAACATTTTAAAAAATAAAATTTGACAGTGAATTGTGTTGAATAGTTATTGCATTTCCTTTGAATTCCATTTGGAGAAGTTAGTTTCAGGATACGTTTAATTTCCATGTGGAATTGGTAGATATTAAATTCCATTTCTCCTGAGTGCCTCAGGATTTTAAAAAAAATCGCTTTAATTCTGCCGTGCTATGCATTGATTCTTAATCCATTTGATCTGTGATCACTGGGCATCGGATTGCTTGTGTTCATCACACACTTGTTAAATTAGCCTTTAAATTGTAAGACAAGAACAGTTTAATTTAAAGCTGCACTTATGCATTTTTTTAAGACACAGAAGTTAATAGTTTGGAAATGCAAAATGATAAAGAATAAGCCTCATCGACAAATTGATTAAAAGATAAACTGCAAATTCTTTAATCAGAAATTACTGACCTGGCAGAGAAACAACCGCTTGAGAGCTACTGGGGTATTTTAGGAAGGAGCCCGTGATCCTCTCTGATAAGTCTGTGTCGGTTTTATACAGAAAAATCACAGTAATCTGAGCTAATTGAGAGAATAAGGATGCCAACATCAAATTATTGCCTGCTGGAAGGCATTCAGAGACTTATTTTAAGATTTAGGCTTGACTTTTTATTGAGTACCTATTGTGTGCCAGGTAATATCATGTATGTTTTTATGCTTTAAGAAGAATGAGTTGTGATTAGTATGTCATTTTTGCTTACCGTGTTCCTCTATGTCATTTAAATATCTTAAGATTCTCCCAAACATACACAAGCTTTTTTGGCCATTTGAAGAGATACTTTGAGCCAAGCCCTTACCTGAATGAATAAAATTTCAAATTAGAGGCTACTTACTTACCAAGGACTTACTATATATGCATTAAACTTGACATAGGGGTTTTGTATCCAAAGGGCTATGATAAAGAAATAGCGTTACAAACAGTTAATCTCCAATCTTGATCTGCTAGAAATCAAATTGCATTTTTTTAAAATATTTTATTTATTTATTTATTTGACAGAGATATAGCGAGAGAGGGAACACAAGCAGAGGGAGTGGGAGAAGGAGAAGTAGGCTCCCTGCTGAGCAAGGAGTCTGATGCGGGGCTCGATCCCAGGACTCCAGGATCATGACCTGAGCCAAAGGCAGACGCTTAACGACTGAACCACCCAGGTGCCCCCAAATTGCATGTTAATACTTATTTGAAATAATTTCTGACTTATATAGAAAAGTTGCAAAAACGGTACGGAGTTCACGTACACTACCCTTTCCCCCGCTTATCCCAATGTTAACAACATACCTACATAAGCATAATACAACAATCAAAACTAGGAAATTAACATCGATACAATGTTATTAACTAGAGTACAGGCCTTATTCTAATTTCGCTAGTTTATCGTTTTCCTATTTCAGGGTCCAATCCAGGATCCCACATGCATTTATATGTTTTATTTCCTTGGTCTCCTTCAATCTGTGACAGTTTCTCAATTTACCTTATCTTTTATGACCTTTCCACTTTTGATGAGGACTAGTCAGTTGTTCTGCAGCATGTTTTTCAATTTGGATTTGTCTGATGTTCTCTCATGATTAGATCGAGGTTATGCATTGGGCGAGAATATTACAGAAATGATGTTGTGTCCTTCTTAGGTATCATGTTGGAGTGTACATTGCAGCTTCTGCTGAGTTTTTCCACTGTGAGGTTACTATTTTTTTCCCCTTCTATTGATAATATATATCTCAGAGGAGACACTTGAAGTCTATGCTAGTATCTTGCTTTTCCTAACACTTTTGGCCACTGGTGTGACTTTCACATCCATGGGAGGATCTTGCCTGCCTGCCTATTATTGTAGCATTTGCAAAAGGGTGATCTTGTATTTCTCTCTTTCCTTCTCTATGTATTAATTGGAATCTTTCCAAAAATTGGACTTTTTTTTCCCTCTCCCAACTACTTATTTATTCAATTATTTATTTTTATCAGTATGAACTCATGGATATTTATTTTACTCTATGGCTGTAATCCAATAATATTGTTTTCTTTATTGCTCAAATTGTTCCAGTTTGTATGTCGGGATCTCCTTCCAGTTGGATCCTGTATTGTTCTGACCTGCTCCCCATCCTTTTTCGAGCATTTCTTTATTTTTGCCATCACGAGTTATCCCATACTCTTCCTTTATTTTCCTTATTCCAGTCCCAGAATCAAACTGTTCTCCAAGGAGCACTCCTTCCTTTTATTGAGGGATGATATTAGAAACCAAGATCTGGACACTGGATGTGCACGTTGCTGCTGGGGTGTCACTGCTAATTAGTAAAGTCTTTCTGGGGCACCTGGGTGGTTCAGTCGCTTGAGCTTCTGACTCTTGATAGCAGCTCAAGTCGTGTTCTCAGGGCCATGGGATCAAGCCCCGCATCAGACTCTGCCCTCAGTCTGCTTGTTGTCCCTCTCCTCTCTCTCTCTCTCTCTCTCTCATATAAATTGGTAAATAAAATCTTTCAAACAAATAAAAAAACAAATAAACCCTTTCTGTGTGCAGAGCTAGAAGATTATATACATATATATATCATATGACATATATGATATACTCTATTCCACACATATGCATTTTTACGTATGTTTATTTATTTTTAATGTTTATTGATTTGTCTATCTCTCCATCTCCTTGCCCACTATGGATATATATACTACAGTTCATACTAATTCCCGTTCAACACCACAAAGTTCATTCTAGCTGCTTTCTTTCTTTGTAACTTCTGTCTCCAACAGGGAGAAACCTGGCTCTCATGATCTTCAATATGTTCATGTATTTGCCCAGCCCTAGTATATACCTACGTCAGAGTTCCTAACTCATAGCTATTTAAGAAACATATTACCAGCTAGAGTACAGTATTTGCATACAGTTCTCTTTGTCTTTACAGGATCTAGTCAAAATTCAGTTTTTCAAAGTTATTTAGATTATTTTCTTCTCTCTCTTCCTGAAAGTGATCTTATTATTTATTGATCACGGAATGAGGTTTACTTGTTATAGTTTGTTGTCCATGTATTTTCATCTACATCATTTCTTTCAATTCTTCCATTATTTGGGGGTTAGAATGTGAAACCTTACTGTAGTTCTAAGTCCCAAAACTATACACCAAATTTATATTCTGAGAAGTGTCTATACTGATGCATGACCACCCCCCCATCTTCCCATCCCATTCCTACCCACCATTTGTAGGCTGATCAATCCGCTTGATTTCTGGTTTATCTTTTCTGTGCATCTTTTGCACAAACGAGCAGATATCAGTGTGTTTTCTTGTATATCCTTTTCTCTTACATGAAGGACGGCATACTATACTCTTTTATACATGCTATTTTTACATAATTGTGGAAATCATTCCAGATCAGTTGGTAGACACCATCCTCCTTTTCTGCAGCTGCATAGCACTGCTTTTTCTGGAAGTACCTTTTGCTATTGCAAATGATGCTACAATGATGAACTTAGTGTATGTGTATTTTTGGAGGTGTATCTTCTGAGCAGATTCCTCAAAGTGGGATTGTGAGTCAAAATCTAAGTGCGTATGTGGTTTGATTAGATATTGCCCATTTTCCTCCTGAAGATTTGTTTGTACCAATTTGTGTTCCCACTTGCTTCTAGTGTGGCTGCTTCTTTCCCTATAGTCTCACCAACAGAATGTGTTGTCATACTTTTTTATTTTTGTCGGTCTGATAGATAAGAAACTCTAGCAAATTATTTTTTTACTATCAAATTATTTTTAATTTAATTTTTTCTCTTATCATTTTGATATTGTTTAACAGGATAAATTAACAACTTTTTTTCACTCTTAATATCACATGAGAATTTTTTGTTTATTAGTATATTCTTATGAAGATAGCTCAAAAACATCCTAATAGGTTAAATATCAGTGAGATATATGTTAATTGATGAATAAACAGAGCAGATTTATTCTTCAATAATATATTTTTTAATGTTAGGAAAACATTTTTATTGTTCCCTGAACTCTCATAATGTATCTGGACTTCATCACAAATGATTTCCTGTAGTAGGATTCTGAGAAATAAGTATGAACATATGAAGAGGACTGTAATTACTGCAATTATGGAAAAGTAATTTACTGGCTTTATAAATTCAACAGATTTCAATAGAGTGGCTAGGCCATAAAAAGCAAGCAGGATATTGAAAATAAATATTTTGGGAGCTAGGAAATTGGTGGTTAAATACACATACCAAATGTAAATGCTTTGTTAACATTTATGTAATTTAGTTTCTTAAAACTAAAAACCATCAGGTTTTTTTTTTTCAGTCTAAAAAAATCAAATAGACGCTAAGATGATCAAGTGTTTGCAGACATCATTCTTCCTCTTGTCCATCTGGTAGATACGAGACACCTAAAAAAGCAGTTTCATTTTGTGATAATTGGGTTAAAATTAAGCAAAAAACAAAACACAAACAAAACCACTTGCAGAATTTTTCTTAAAGTTACAAATTCTTCTTAAAGTTACCTTTAAAAGAGGTAGGGAGTAGAATAGAGGGGAAAGGTCATGGACCTTCACTCAAAAGAGACCTCAAGTGTAACCCCTACTTGGCTACTTGTTAGTTGTGTAGTAACCTGCAGCCACCAGCATTCACAGGGTTTTATATTAAAACTAGGTAGTTTTCCAAGAAAAGAGCCCCTATTGTGAAATATGTCCTCTACCATCACTGTGCTCCCACCCGTTTGAGCAAAACCTCTAGTAGTAGGCCCTGTAAGGTTCAGAAGAAGGTGTCTGTAACATCAACTATGATATTAAAACCGGTAAGTTCTTTTGCTTTTTTAAAATCACTGAAACAGTTGCAAAAGACACGAAATTATTGTCCCCATTTTAAAGAGCAGGAAAATGAACCTCAGAGAGCTCAAGGTCATGCTGCCATTAAGTAGTGAAGCCAGAAAGCATGGAAATGCCAGCCAGAAAGCATGGAAATGCCATGGAAATAAAGCAAATCCCATGTTTTAACCTGTAGGCTACAGTTTCCCTCCACCCAGCTCTATACTCCACCCAGAGGGCCACCAAAGAAAATAGATCTGCTGTGAAACACAGACCTAGCCTAAGGGAACTCCAGATCCCATCCATGGCAATAATAGGGAACTCACTTTTTCTCTTTTTTTTCTTTTCATTTCTTTTTATTTTTTTAAGAGTTTATTTATTTATTTGACAGAGAGAGATCACAAGTAGGCAGAGAGGCAGGCAGAGAGAGAGGCAGAAGCAGAAAGCCCAACGCGGGGCTCCATCCTGGGAGCCTGAGATCATGACCTGAGCTGAAGGCAGAGGCTTTAACGGACTGAGCCACCCAGGCGCCCCTCTTTTCTTTTCTTTTTTTTTTTTTTTTTTTTTGGTTCTTGATCAAAAAATAACATTTCTAAATTGTTGCACACAGCTCACTCATTCATTCATCTTGAATGAGATGTTTTTCTGAATTCTAATACAATCCTGGGCCATTTTGCTGTGAATGTTTATAGAATTGTTTTTACAAAATGATATTCTATACTCTTACCGGCCATCTACAGCGAGGTCTTATAAGATTATATCGTCGGAGTTGAGCTCACTATTGAACTTCCTGTGGCAATGCCCTGGAAAGAGCACTCCACTATATCCTACAGGATCCCCCTTGAACTGACTCGGAACAGAGTCAAGAAAAGCTGGTCCCCAAGCAACTAGTTTGATTTAATGTCGTGGAAAATATAAGTATCATGAACAGAAATGTTTCCCGGATTCCTCTGACCGGCGTTTCCTAGATTTCCTCTGATTCCTCTGACTATCGGAGGGCAGCCCACTGTTATTCCATATAACATGAAACTTTGATTATTGTACCTTCTCCCTGGAGTCCTCTTATTTTTTACTTTTTTGAATTTCTCTTTCATTTCTGTTCTTTTCCTGTGTGTCTGTGTCTATATGTCACGTAAGTCCAGTTTTCAATGAGGCTAAATCTAAATAAACTTGCTCTGCATGCCCCTGGGTAAGTTGCTTAAGATTTCTGATTCTTAGTCTCACTTGTTCTAAGGAGCTTGCCTTTCTTAGTTGTTAGAACTAAAAGTAGTATGTGTAAAATATATAACATAATGCAGCTTTGAGATAAGTAGGAATCACAAGTGGCCACCCCTGAGAAGTTTAAGGATTGTACTTGTTAAAAATAAGTTTAAAGGTGAGAAAGGAACTTAAAATCTGTAGTAGTATGGAAGATAATGTAATTCTTAATTATATTATCAGTAATTTTATATTAATCTGATGATACTCTAATGTCATCTATTTGAATACTATTAATGATGGCAGAAGTCTAATTAGGAACTCAAGTCCTAGTTCCTGTATTTCTGAGCACCCAATAGGTCTACCTTGGTACACTAATGAATATTTTTCAAATGTAGTGTTATTCTTAGATAATGATAAGGGATAATAAAATGAGGAAACAACACTAAGAATTGCCAAAACCCACAAATTACCAAATTACAAACCAGCAATTAAATATTACCAAAATATTTGAATACATTGCCCTTCTCAGTGTTCCCGGATATGGGCGAATGGAATATAGCAGGATCTCAGCCTGTTAATCCAAGCCAGTTTGTGGAACATGCTGAGTACATAACAGTCCACCACCTCTAATCAGTGATCCCCTTTTCCTTTTCTTTTTTTTTTAAAGATTTTATTTATTTATTTGACAGAGAGAGAGATGACAAGCAGACAGAGAGGCAGGCAGAGAGAGAGGGGGAAGCAGGCTCCCTGTCGAGCAGAGAGCCTGATGCGGGGCCTCGATCCCAGGACCCTGAGATCATGACCTGAGCTGAAGGCAGAGGCTTTAACCCACTGAGCCACCCAGGCGCCCCCCCTCCTTTTCCCTTTCTATTCAGTATCCTTTTGCCTCCTTTCCCAGGAAGGGGCAAGAACGTGATCAAAGCAGGGTACCCTGGTCTTCTTTCACCTACAAAGCCAAAAAGTAGTGTGGAAGAGAAAAATATGTAAAAAACTTCAAGGATCTTAAGTGATTCCTCTAACACAAATAATATACAATGTGCTTAGGAATAATTTGACTTGAGAAATTTCAGTTTAAATTTGCAAATATTGCTGGACATATGCCAGTGTAGTAACTATAAATACTCATTATAATTAAAAAAAAAAAACAACCTGTTTTGCAAGGTGTGAATGGCCTCTGCCAAACAATTTAATCAGTGTTATTCGAAAGGCTCTTTAAATTATCATACCAGATGTCAGTAGAATATAAATCCTGCCTTTGTATGGAACATTTTGTTAACTGATATTTCTTCATGGAATTCTCAAGTCCAGAGAGTAACTGAGCTTCTGAGTTTTCATCTTTGGCCAAATCATAGCATCTGACTCCCGATTCACAATCGGTAAATAATCCCCAAATTTAGTTAAAGCATTTTTTAAATAAATATTTATTTCACAGATTTATTTATTTATTTATTTATTTATTTATTTATTTCACAGATTTAAACTCAAAGTAACACTACTGAGAAAATTTCAAGCTTTAGGTCTGGAAAAATGGGCAGTTTCAGTTTGGGTGGGGGGGGGTTGTTGTTGTTGCTTGTCTTTTAGTTAGACTTACCTGTAGGAAAAGAAGAAAGATATAAGAGCTGTGTAAAAGGAGACTATTAATGAGTGCAGAAAGGAAAGGGTAAGGAGCCTTTCCACACCTTCAGGCCTAAGAATATGCAAAGGGCCTGTGACCAGAAAACAGATAGCATTGAGTGCAAGAATGAAGGGTTATAAATATATTTTGACAGTCGTGAGAAGAGCCATTAAGAATGAAATGGTGGTGTCAAAAATGGCAGTTGATTAAGAAATGGGATTGATTTTTCTATAGAACTAGAGGGGTAGAAATTAGAAACCAGGATAAATGGTGTCAGTGTTGGGTAACACAGGAAAAGCCTTATTTGCAAGTAAAAGGAAAGAAAGGAAATAAGTTTAAGATGAGCAGTGATTGCCTTTTGCTTCCACTCTGGGGAATGTTAACCCATCCGCTTCCAAGTTAATCATTACTTTATTAAAGCTTCTTTAGCCATTTCCTCTATGCCTGGCACTAGGCTAGATGCTATGGGACCAAGGGGGAAAAAAAGAAGGAAAGAAAGAGAAATCCAGTACCAGGGACCTTCGAGCTTTGTGAGCAGCTGGAAAACCAGTGCGGGCCAAGGTGTCTCCCAGGAGGCTGTAGCAGAGTGCAGCAGGTTGTAAGGCTGGGCAGATGGTCATAGGGAGAAGGTGGTGAGCGTGTCTTAAAATACCTCTGACTTGTCCCTGCAGCTGTCACCTTCCGACTCTGGGCCCCACTGTCCTTACATTGTTTCTTGTTCTGTGTTCATCCGGATGTACTTCTGGGTGCTATTTCCCCTGTGTCTTGTGTTCTCTGCCCCCCCTCTGGCCATTACGTCATAGCACGGATATACATGGAATGTGTTTTCCCTGTGGTCTCCCCAGTTGACCCTAGTAGATGCTCTCCAGGTTGGGGACTGATGCATTCATAATTATGAGCAATAATTTACTGATTTAAGAGGCTCTCGTGTGGATTGAGGAAATCAAAGATACATACCTGTGATAATGACACACAATCTTCTGGCAGAACAGACGAGGCTGTGAGACCCACCTAGCTCTTTTCCAAACACAGCCTTCCTCACTGTTGCTCAAACCGTCCCGGAATAGTCTCACCGAGGGGCCTTGCACCTGCTGTTCCTTCTCCCTACTTTGCTCTTCCCGCAGATTTCCACACAGGAGCTTCCCTCCCTCTATTAAGGTTTCCACTCCAAATATACCTTCTCAGTGAGGCTTTCCCTTTTTATTGGCTTAACGTTGTAACCATTCTCCCTGCCAACCATTCATATTCTGCTTCTCTTCTTAATTTATCAGTGTGTTTTACTGATCCATTTGGGTATTTTGGGTCCATTTCACCAATGATGATACTTTGTCAGTTTGGTTTTGCTCTATCCCCAGTTCCATTCCCAGCAACAATTCCCAGTATTCAGTAGGTGCTGAATAGTTGTTAAATTAATTATGAATAACAGAGTGCCGTTAGCTGCTGCTTTCTCCCCCATATTCTGGATTTAGTAACACTTGACCTGCCTATGTCACAGTTATTGATAATCAGATGAAATTATAGATGCATGTGTGAAAACTCTGTAGTGCTTTTTCATGATAATAGTAGCAGTGTAATCATTAATAGTAGCAATATTATCATTATCTTCAACATCACTATAACCTTCTAATCTCACTGATGTTCTGTGGGGTTTCTAACTGTTTCTGGCTTGCATAGCACGTTGTTCGAGAAAACATCACCATCACATTATGAGACTGTCGCTAGCAAAAGCTAATCTGTTAAGGAGGCCAGGTAACGTGCACCAATCAGCGATCACTGTGAGACCCAGACTGCAGGGTTGCCTCCTGGAACCAAGGCTAAACCCCCAAGGTGGCCTTCAGAAAGCAATGATTGGGGACGCCTGGGTGGCTCAGTCAGTTAAGCGTCTGCCTTCGGCTCAAGTTAATGATCTCAGGGTCCTGGGATCGAGTCCTGCATCAGGCTCTCTGCTCAGTGGGAAGTCTGCTTCTCCCTCTGCCCCTCTCCTGCTTGGGTTCTCTCTCTCTTTCTCTGACATATAAATAAATAAAATCTAGAAAGAAGGAAGGAAGAAAAGAAAAGAAAGAGAAAGCAATGATTGTCTACTCTCCTCATCCACTCAGGGAGACAGGCCAGGAAAAACCAGTGTTCCTTTGCAACCAACACCACAAATGGCATTCATAACTAGCTGGTAGTTTTGTAAATATATCCTACTGGTCACACGCTGAGCCCAGTAAATCTAATGCTCCTACTAGATAATCCACCCCAAATACTGTCCTCATTGACTGACATACTCATTTATTTATTTATTTATTCATCAAATAAATAAATGAAATTTATTTCATTCACATCTGTAAGTTCTGACCCAAACAGATGGTATATTGGTCATCTAGATTTAGGCCTGCTTTCTCAAGGACTTAGAGCCCTATAATGGTGTATTACTGGATTGATCACTCTGCCTGGATAATTAGATCTTAATAAGCTGTTTACCCTTGATAGATAGGGTTGTTGAAACCACCATGCTTATTGTGGACTAATGAGGTTGAAGTGTCAAGTTTTTTAATACAATCTTAGCCCAACACAATTCTTTAAACCCATCCATTATCTGCCCTTTAAAAAGCCACCGCAGACATGTCTTATTCTAAACAGCACACCTTGCAAACCCAGTCTGTAAAAGTTAAGGCAGTTCAACAGCTTGGTAGGTCATTTTGCATTATGTGCTATATATTTTATTTCAAAACTCACTTATCCACATGCATCCCCATGAAGCTAGGCATACTCTGTTATCGTTTTTTGCATTTTGTCGATGGCAGTCCCTGAGCTTGGTTTCTTTCCCCAAGATGAAGAGCACTTTACAAAAATCGATGTTTGTTTACCAATTCCCTATTGCTAGAGACAGCCAGACATGTGTATAAAGTATAATAGACATACTTAAAGGAAAATATAAGAAGTTATTCTTAAAAGAATGCATAACAATTATATGAAACTAAAGGGCTCCTATTTAGAAGGTATAACTTTTTTAAAGACACGAGTCTTGCAGACACCATGCCATATTCAACATAGGTTCAAGGAGATTTTCACCCCAGCCTTCAGTTTTACTGCATAACTTTGGCACTGAAAGTGATGTAAGCTATAGAAACAACTTTCAGTGTTTTAGAAATTTTTAATAGTTTATTATTTCTCGTGAAAGACCTCATAAACACCACTAGTCATATAAAAGGTTTTTTGATTCAGCATTACTTAAGAGCTATCTAGTGAGCCCACTAGCTGAAGTTCTACCAGGTAAGGCAGCATGAATAAAGTCATGAATAATACATGGTTTTGGTACACCAAGCTCCTGGTCTAGGGAGAGAGACACACAAGTAGTTAACTACAGAATCATGTTAGTCTTGCTAAAATCTGGCGACACATGTCGAAAATGCTAGGGAGAGACAGATGGGAGTGATTAATGTTACCTAGATGAAGGCAAAGAAGGCTTATCATAGGAGGTGATACTTGAACTGGGTATTAAAACATGAGAGGAAATTGACCAGACATTCAGGCCAGGTCACGCGTCACGAGCAGAGGGCACAGCAAGAACAAAGAAACTGTGTGATAAAGGTGCATGGCTTATCTAAGGAATAGTCTAACTAAACCGTGGAGCGCATAGATGGGCTGGCAGGTTTGAGGAAGGAGAGGAAATGCCTAAGGATGTATTATTGAAGGATTGGCTTAGGCTGGGTTATGAACTACCTCGTATGCTATGCTACGGAGTTGATGTATTTATGCCATGGACATTCCCATTTGTGCTACAGGACTAGGAAACAATTAATTGTACTCAAAATATATCAAGCCCAGTGCCTCTCCTTTAAAACTTCTCTCATGGGGGCATCTGGGTGGCTCAGTCCTTAAGCGTTTGCCTTCGGCTCAGGTCATAGTCCCAGGGTCCTGGGCTCTCTGCTCAGTGGGAAGCCTGCTTCTCCCCTTCCCACTCCCCCTGCTTGTGTTCCCTCTCTCGCTGTCTCTCTCTCTGTCAAGTAAATAAATAAAATCTTAAAAAATATAGATAAAAAATAATAAAACTTCTCTAGCAGTTTCTGTTCGCCTGAACTCCTCTCGGTCGCTCTATCTCTTGAGTCTGCTCCCCACGGTTCAACAGTAAGTGCACCCTGATTTGTACAAAGTATTTCTTTTTATTTAGGTCATTCTTTGCCCCTGTCAAGCTCTTCCAAACCTACCTTTAAGCTTCTTGGAGGCAGGTCTAAGGCAAGCAATTAATTATGTGAGTCTTCATCACCTCACCAAAGCTTGGGTCACCAGCCCCCTCGCTAAGGGTTCTCCACCAGAGCTCTGCCCCCAGGGGTCTCTGGCTCTGTGGACTCTCAGAGATCCTTAAGGAGAGCCGAGGTGGAAGGTCTCCCACCTGCACCAGCTTTTCCTCCCCTTCACCATCCAGTGGTGTTGCTGTTCACAAGGGCTCCCCACTCTCACTCACGTGGCGTCTTAGACACACAGCCACCTTAGACTACTGTCACATCGTCTCCCATTTTTGCAGGGTTCAGCATCTACCAAATAAGCGTGTCACAAAGGGTTTGAAGGAAGCTTAAAATCAGCTACTTCATTTTCAAAGAGAATGGCTGTCACAGATAGCTGACAGAATTCCTGTGTCTTCACCGTCAAAGCATTGGAAATCGTGCAGAAGCTAAACGTTTTTGCCACACCATATAGTTAAATTCTGGAACTGCTTCCAGGGGATATGTGATTAGTGTTTCCAACCCCGCTTCCTGAACTGGGATTCTATGAGTTCCTTCATATCTTTTAAAAGCTCACAAGTCAATAGGCAATTTTGATAAATAACTCGAGCAGAGTGCTTCCAGATTAAAAAGTTAGCGCAACTTTTGAAATGTAATGGGGACTACAGCTGTCACATTCTATGCAGAATGGGATGCTTTTTGGTTGTTGAGAAACCAAAGATAATAACTGTTTAAATGATGTTTTAGAATTTGTACCGCATCCTTTTGGGTATAACCCAACAAACTCACAAGAGATTCTGAGAAAGAAATAGAAGGGCACCGGGATCATGTGTAAGTCTGACCGCATGTCCAGTTAGCCCAGGATAGTCCCTGCTAACCCAGCATAATTACAAATAGATCTCCTTTTGCTTTCAAAAATGTTCCAGCTTGAACAATAAATTATATGCTCACTCTACTTGTATTTGGCTCTTGGGCTGTAGGAGCCCATTTCCTGTGTAGTTGAAATTTGAGGAAGATTGAGATTCACCTTTTTTTTTTTTTTTCCTCAAAAAGAAAGACCAAGAGAAAAGGAAAACCAAGTAGCTTTCTAGGTATCATACTAATATATCAACACAAAATATTTCCTTTTTTCAGAGACTCAGATACTTATATTTAGAAAAAACTACCTAGCTTAATCAGGTATGTTAACACATCTGTAGAAAAGAAGTCTTAGCAGCAATAAGTGGTCACATTTTTTTTAGCAGGTTCAGAAAAACTAATGTGGTCAGCGTATGCCTTGGTGAGAAAGATGCTAAATTGGAGGGACATGAACATCCTGTTAATAATAGAAAGGATGAAAAGTCCTAGAAGTCATCTTTTTAAGTTTCTTCTAATTCTTTGCTCACCAGATGACATTCTGAGTCCTGATATGAATTGTTTAGGTCCGATGATCAAAAGAGGGAAATGTCAACAAAGAAGCTGAGCCTTACACGCTCTGCAGAGGAATACCTCCCCTGTCACTCTTACTTTAAAAATTGCCATTTTGGTGTATACATCAGCCTATGTGGTTGTGTTTGGGACCAGTCTCAGTGAGGGTGACTGGTTGCCACCGAGCCCAGCCCCTGTGCCAGCAAACCCAATGGGAGAAGCAGAACCAATGGCAAACCCATTTAGGTCAGTGGATCTCCAGCTTTGGGGAGGTTTGACCCAGAGCACTGGGTGCCACCCCTGGAACTCTAATTCAGTTTGTCTGGCGTGGGGAAGGTACAATTCTAATAAGACCCCAAGTGCTCCTTAAGCTGGGCCATACTTTAATAACCACTCATCCAAATAATCCCACCTTTTGATAGCTCTTGGCAGCCAGCTGCTGGCCTCCCCAGAGCCTTGGTCTACCTTTTCTCCTATTTGGAACCCCAGCAATCAGCTTACCTGCCTTCAAACCTGTCTTGTAGAAAAAAAAGAGTTCAGAATAGTGTGTCTAATCCACACACGTGGCTCACAAAGCCAATGGTGGCATCATTTGTTTGTACTTTGTAAGAATGCATTTACCATGTGGATAAGGAGACCCATGGGAAATTCACAGAATTTCTTATATTCATCTCTCAGGGAAAATCACAAGGGAGTGGTTTTGACTGTAAAGTAAGCCCTTCTTGTACACTCTATTTTAGAGAGCTGTGGATTTTGAAACCTGATGCATCTTGTACTGTCTAAACACACTCGTGGGCATACACATGCGCACACGTGTACATAGGTACACATACACACCCCACAAAATTCATATTCCAAAAGCACAAAAATGATTAGAAAGTGAAACCATATATTTCAAAAGGTTTCTATGACTCAAGTCATAGGCCAGCTTTATGCTTTTTTATACGTTTGGATATTGTCATCTGATGTGGGCAGGAAATCGCCAGTCTTCCCACTGCTCACTTTTGCCTAGGTGCCTGGGAAAGCGGCCCCTGAGTGAAGACAATGAGGGCGCGAGAAGCAGCCCTAACAAAATCATGAGGGTCCATTTTAGGAAGGGTCATATTAACTCACAAACAGAATCCTTTAATTAAAACTGAATGAAGCAGTTAGGTACTTTAAATGTATTAGCTACAATTCTACGTTAACAGGAGTAACAAAAATAATATTACAATCTCCAGTCACTAGCAAAGAAAGGAGAAGAAAAAAAGAAACAATCATCAAGAATAGAACTGGGGGCGCCTGGGTGGCTCAGCGGGTTGGGGCCTCTGCCTTCGGCTTGGGTTCTAGTCCCAGCGTCCTGTGGTCGGGCCCCGCATCGGGCTCTCTGCTCAGCGGGGAGCCTGCTTCCCCCCTCTCTCTGCCTGCCTCTCTGCCTACTTGTGGTCTCTCTCTCTGTCAAATAAATAAATAAATAAAATGTTTAAAAAAAAAAAAAGGAATAAAACTGGCCCAAAATCCTGCTCACCAAAAGATTAGAGCAAATCACTTCTAAAATGTCCAAAAATTTTTTAAATTTAAATTTAAATTAGTTAAATGCAACTTGATAGTTTACTTAATTTGAGGATCTTCTGACCTAATCCTGACCTAAAGCTTTTCTTTTTCCATTTTAAGAAGATTGTATTTTTTTTTCATTTTTTTAATTAAAATACAATATATTATTTGCTTCAGGGGTACAGGTCTGTGATTCATCAGTTTTACACAATTCACAGCACTCACCTTAGCACAAACCCTCCCCAACGTCCATCACCTAGCCACCATATCCTTCCCAGCCCCCGCCACTCCAGCAACCCTCCGTTTAACAGTTTCTTGAGATCAAAAGTCTCTTATGGTTTGTGTCCCTCTCTGGTTTCTCTTGTTTCATTTTTCCCTCCCTACCCCTATGACCCTCTCTGACCTAAAGCTTTTTCAACTGCTTGAAAAAAAAAAGTTTATGGATTGAGGATAGATTTGTCATTTAACTATTATATTCTGTTATATTCTATAAGTAAACCAAATTAACATGTGCACATTAGCAAAGAACAATTGTCACTTGGATTCTCTGCAAAAATTGTTGTATTCTTGAGACACCTGGGTGGCTCAGTGGGTTAAAGCCTCTGCCTTTGGCTCAGGTCATGATCTCAGGGTCCTGGGATTGAGCCTCGCATCAGGCTCTCTGCTCAGTGGGGAGCCTGCTTCCCCCTCTCTCTCTGCCTGCCTCTCTGCCTACCTGTGATCTCTTTCTCTCTGTCAAATAAAGAAATAAAATCTTTTTTAAAAATTGTTGCATTCAAATACATTTTTTTAATTTATTTATTTGACAGAGAGAGCACAAGCAGGGGGAGCGGCAGGCAGAGGGAGAGGGAGAAGCAGGCTCTCCGCTAAGCAGGTAACCTGATGCAGAACTTGATCTTGGGACCCTGGGATCATGACCTGAGCTGAAGGCAGGACCTTAACCGACTGAGCCACCCGGGCACCCCCAAATACATTTTTTAAAGCTTGGAATTTGACTGATTCTCCAATAAACCTAGTCCATTAGGTTTAACTAGTTTGGGATCATGGATTCCTTTGAGAAGTCTTTGAAAGCCAGCCACCCTCTCCCTGGAAAAATAAATGTGACCGCACAGAGGATGTGGGTTTTGAGGATGCATCAAAGGGTCCTTCAATTCCCTAAAATCCACTCATGAGCCTCCAGTTGAGGGTCCTCCCTGGGGTTATAAGAAGAAACTGAACCTGAAGTTAGATGGCCTGTCCTGACTCCTTTCTGATCACAGCACCGCACCAAGTGGGTCACACTCACCTCCATCTGGCTTCCTCATCAGTCAGGAGGAGCTGGGCCAGGGGACTGGGTTGGTCCCTCGTCTCCCAGTATGTGATCATCAGTCATTTGTGATGAATCCTCAAGGCTAGTTCTTTTCCTTTTATGTGTTCCTTATTTCCCATAGCTACGTCTAGAGTTTTAGACCCATATCCCTTTTGATTCTCCCTCACCCCTTTCTTTAATTAATTTAAGGAAACTCCTCTTTCTGTCATTCTCTCACTCCACCACTTTCTTCTCTCTATATAAGGCCTAACTTTTGATGTAGGGTATTTTAAAGGAGGAAGGGACAGCTCCCAACTCCACAGAGGCTGCCCTGATCTGACTGTAGGTCAGGTTGTTTGTTGGAGACTTTCTTGCCTCAAACTTCCATAGGAGAAGATGGGTGGAAAGGTAACTGCATTCCGCAGAAGTTGGCTTATGTTAACTGAAGATTCTACAAACTGTGTCACTTGTATTCTGTGAAGCTTTTCTATTATGCTATGATTTTTAAAATACATGTTCTAATATTGCTCTTAAGGACTGAAAAATGCAAACAAGATTTTGATAGAAAAAGCTAAATTTACAGGAGAAAAGGTAAGAGAAACAGTGGCAAAGTAGTGGCAGGGAAGAGAACTCCCTGGGACATGGGACATGTTGGGGCACTGGGGATGAGGGTAAGTTTACAACTTAGAGCAGCCTATCCTAACTAGTACTTTTTAAGAGTGTTCTAAAGTGTTTAGAACACTTTAAAGAGTGTTCTTTTTTAAAATGTTCTTTTTTAAAGAACACTTTAAAGAGTGTTCTTTTTTAAAATCCTGACATTATTTACTCCCTTTGTGTGCCCCTGCATTTTGCTGATTATTGTGCTGAAGATATTAGTACATCATTTGCAACTATTAGTTTTTCCCCTTGTCTCTACCAAGAAAGTATGAATTCTTCCATAGATGCCCCACATTATCCTCTTAATTCCAAGAATGGGTACTTAAGAGATGCTCTAAATATTACCGGTAATATTTACTGTACTATCTCTATAATTATTACTGGTCAAGTAATGAAAGGATTGGAGAAATAGCTCAATAAACTCTTTTACGATGATCTCCTGTGTCTGCTCTATCCACTGACAAATCACAACAGCCTAGAACAATGCTTGGCATATGGTACTCTCTTACGAAGTATATTAATAATAAATATATTAATTCATATATATTTGAATGAGCATACATATATGAGAATTACTCAAAAATTAATAAAAATGAACATATAAATAAGAAACTTTGTGACCAAATTCAGTGCACATGGAGAATATCACACTGAAAACATATTAATGGGTAATTATGTTCCATTACAGACAAGGCCCTGAAAAGTAATAGTTTGTCCCTTCTGAGTAAGTCTCTGAGGATTCTTACAGGCCCAGGGAGCTAGAGGATGAAGTCAGTGTCTGAGAATCTGGAAGAAGCATATCAAATTTTAACAGTATAATTTAGTTAAGATAAACAAATCTCCTATAGTTATTATAATTATTCTCATGAGTGGTAGATGTATATTTAATTACTGAGAAATTCACTAGAGGTACAAATGATCAATATTGGAAAAACCATTAGTCCAATGATAATTTCTCCCAAAACACTTAAATCCAATCTGTGTGGTCATGTAGTTAAAACATAACAAATGTCTTCTAAGTCAGCAATTCTTTGCACTTTCATCCAAAGCCATTATTCTTGATGAGACAGAACAATCAAAAGAGAAATGGCCATTGCCTGTTCTGGATGTCATTAGCATTACCTGAAATTTCAGTAATGGGAAAAAGATGCTTATAGTTCTCTTGCCAACTTATTACGTTGTAATCTTCTGTCACGACCACTCATATTTACATCCATAGGATGGATGAAACAAAGCTATTAGATTGGCTTGTCAGAGTCCTTTTAAAAATCTATTCCCTTTTACCTTTTGCATTTGACATATTCAAAATTTTTGTTTGCAGTTTGAAAAATAAACTCTGTATAACATAGTTGATAGAACATAGAAGTTGGTCGTGTTCAAATTAGTAGCATTATTGTCAATAAAATAAATGAAGAAAAGAATGTCCTATATGGGAATTATGGGTCAAATGCCAGCCTATTTTTGCTTATAAGAATAATATGATACACAGATTTTTAAAACATTCTTCCAAATTGGTTTTATTCAGTGATGAAAACATTCAGACTATTGAAACTTCTAACTTTATCTGAAGATCATTATCCAATGCCCACTGAGACTATTACCACAGAGTCTAAATATTTGATAGTCTGTGTTTGCTGTTGCAATACTAAGTAGGATTACGTTTTTCTGTGTCATTGGTTCATTTAAAATGGCAAGTAGCAGCAAGGAGAGAATTACAAGGAAATAAAAAAGAGGAAGAACCCTCTAGAAAGGACACATCCATACTAAAAACTACCATGGCGAAGTGTGTGCCATAATTCTACTACTGTTTCACACATGTGTAGTTTACTTGAAGATTTTCTAATAAGCATTTTGAATATGTGACTTTCAAGAGAAGCAGACTTATTGGATGAAAGAAAGTTGACAGAAACCAAGTGTTTCTAAGAGAGCATATGGTCTTAATCAAGAAAAGACCAGCAGAAATTAAACAGGACAGCTGATAAAAGACAGAAGATCATTCAGATGTATAGATTTAAAAAGAAAACATGCTATATTCAAACCTACTATAGATTTATCTTGAGAATAAATTAATTTCATAACTGCACTCAGTATCTGAAACATACCCTCAGAGATTCTGCTCATTACCCGCTACCCCTAAAACTCTGGAAGTAGAACTTAATTAATATCATAAGCAACTCAAGAAAAAGACTTAGTAAAGAGTCCAGCTTTTCCTTAAATGGCAGGAAAACAAATGTAGACCACTATTATAGAAAACATTTGCCTTTGGGGGAATTAAGAGCCTAACACTGAATACTTCCCCAAATCAAACTTAACTCATTTTAGAAAATCAGCAGTTGTATTCAATTTATGTGTAGACACACACACACACACACACACACACACACATATGCTTGATTTCATAAGCTTAATCATGGAGTATTGGAACACAAATATTTAAGGTAGGGAAACCGAGATGATTTCTGGCCTCTTATTTCCCCCATATGGCAATGGAGACACCTAGTCCAGTGGAAATGTCTACTTACCTTGCAATTGCTTATCTGCTCGGTAAGGATCATTCATTCATCCATTCTACAAATATACGTTAATGTTTTTTGAACCGACTTAAGCTAGTTTGGCTGTTCAGTGATTGTCAGGTTATTTGGCAGCTACCAGAAGGAAAATGTTTTAGAGGTTCATAACATCCATCCCATATCCTAGCCCCTGGGAGGTTACAATCAAAGCCAGCAGCAGACCAGATTTTGAGAAACTGTACTTCACAGAAAATAGGAGTAAAAACATCACACAGCCTTCCTTATAAGCCTGGGGTAGTCCTTCTTTCTGTTATCAGGAGACTCCCACAGTTTCTTGCGTGAGTGGCTCACTCCAAGTATATAGGGCACAGTTTTGACTGCAGAACTGTCCAGCCCAACATGGGATCAGGCAACAGAGACCCCCAGGAAGTGGCAAACATGGCTTCTGCAGACTAGGAGACATACAATGGAAAGCTGTGAGACTCGGGACCGTGTCTCTTCAGGTGCTGCGTCCATCTGGGCCGCTAGTGGCTCAACAGTGTTGTATTCTGCGCACTCATTTCACCAGCAACAAAATGACGCAGAAAACCCATCTATGCTAATTAACCAACTCTCTGGTGTAGATTTCAGTAATGATGTTTGATGTGCTGAAGCAG
Organism: Nasua narica; assembly: GCA_028533885.1. NCBI lineage: Eukaryota > Metazoa > Chordata > Mammalia > Carnivora > Procyonidae > Nasua > Nasua narica. The sequence goes on along the minus strand of CM052810.1, from coordinate 13,851,850 downwards.
CTACCTCTGGATGTTGGTTCCCCTAATTAGGATACTTCAAATACTAACTACTGTCTCTGGTTTGTAGATTGAAGATTAAAATTAATTTATACATATACACTGTATACCAGTATTAATTAGAGTACGAGATAAATATTAGATTCTCTTCAATGTCAGGAACAGGTCTGGGTCTGATGTGTACATGAGGAGCAAAACAAGAAGGTAAACACTCAGGTTAATTTAGAATTGAAATTTTCAGCGAGACTAATCAGGGTGGTGGATGATCTCTGAGGCACTGATTGGGGGTGACATTTGAAGAAGAGGAACAAGGATTGATGAAAGCCAACTAGCCACTCTCACTGGCTGGTGAGTTTCCTTCTTATATTTCTCTTATTTGAGATGTTTGGGACACAGTGTTGGCAGGCAAAGTATATCAAGCAGTTGTGGGTCCAGATAAACTAGAATAAATGCAGACAAGTCCCCAAGTGCATGCTACTCAATACCTTCTTCAGCATTCCTTCAATCATGCTATTTCTATCTAAAGTCAGCACTCCGAAGTGTCTTTAGAATTTTCAGCTCCAGGTTTAGCCAACATTCTTGGCTCAGCCAGTGTTCTCTTGATTAAAGGTTTAAAAGTGAAACCCAAAATAGCTTTATATTTTGTTTCTAGAGTTTTTCTTGTTGTTGTTTCTTTTTTTTTACGAAGACGAAATCTCTTACTCAGTTTAACTTTGAAGGCTAAAATCGGAATTAGGTATTTACATGTTGTTCTCTTACACCATGATGCTTGTAGCCAGAGAAGTGTTTTTCTTTTCAGCGTTTATCTTTTCAGATACTGTGGTTTAGGCAAAATGACAGTTGCTGGTGGCAGATGAATGGACCATGTTTCCACAGTTGTTTGTCTCAAAGGAAGGCTTACCTATGCAAAGAAAACGTGTTTTCTGCTCATCCTTCCTTCTCCCTTCTCCCTTCATTCTCCAGCTTACCACCCTCCACCTCCTCATCCCCTTCATCTTGGTGGAGTCTCCGAAGTGTTACCTGTAATAACTCCTGCCAGCCTGTGGCTACAAATATGACGCGGGAGAAAGAGGGCTAAGGGGTAGGAATGAGTCCGAAACCAAACATGCATGTGCTTTGCTTTTGTCTTTAGCCTCCTCCCTGACTCCCAACTGCTTAAGAAGTCCGTAATCTGCTAAACCCGTCCATGCATTTCTTCTGTATTGTTCTTCAGCTTACCACCTCTTCCAAAACACAATCTCCCATCAAACCAACAAAAGAGATCTTGTAAACTTTTCTACTAGTTTCCTTTTATTTGCTTAATTCATTTCCTTCTTTGGAATTATCCTTTTCTTCTTGAACAAAAAAGAACAATTTGGACTTTCTGTTGACGGTTTTAAAACTTTGGAGGTAGAGGGGAGGACAGTCCCTGGTGTCTCCCACGAAGAGGGACTGACTCAATGATTTTAACCTAACAGGTAACATGAAAACTTATCAATTAAAAATTGCTGCCTGCCCTTCCTCCAGTTCCTGGTACCCTGCTCCATTGGTCGCCCCCATTCCCCATCATGGCACTTAAATTGCCTCCTACCAGACTGTATCATTTCTTTATTCCTTGTTTTGAGTGTCCGTTATCTCTTGATAGAGCTAACATGTAAGCTCCATGAAGGGAAGGATCCAAAACAGTGCCTGGCGTAGAGTAAGTGCTCAAGCGATATGTGCTGAATTGAAGTGGGGAGGATTCCTTCCTAAATTGAGTGTGAATGACCATCTCTGTTGTTTACGTCATGTGACATAACCATCCAATGTTACGTAAACCATCAGGTCAGTAAAGACCCAAGAAATCACAGCAATTCTCAATAAGCACCATACCCCAAAAGGATGATAATATCTGTACTTCAATAGGTAGTTTCACCATAGACACCCCAGGATGTTTGCACTTCTAGGAGAACTAGAAAAGCCAACAAGAAGGAAGAGTACAGAACCAAATGTGAAGGCACATCTGAAGACTGTTTTTGCTAATTAAGGTCTCAGAGATCATCACTCAACCAGGTGTCATCCTGCACCGATATTAAGAACTAATATTTAAGAGTAATAATATAGTCAAGTGTCTTCCTGGGAGTGTATTAATATCATGCAAACTTTCTTTAATTTGGCAAACTTTCCGAAGAAAATGAAGAAGCAGTTTCCTTTTGCAAAGAGCTATTGAAAGTAATTGTACATGCAACACTTACAGAGTATTTTTTTTTCATCTTGTAAGAGGATAATTTGCTAAACTTGATTAAAAATCAGACATTGAACTAGATGTATCTGAGATTGTCGAATATACTATTGAGTGACTTTAATCAAATTCAGCATTATTATCTTTTTATTTGCTTTTACTCTGCCTGCAGGTACAATAAAGTGAAAATATGTAAGCAATGGAGCATATTTATAATACTCGTCAGAGTGCCAGGTGGGTTGTAAAATAAATGTAATTGTTTTCAAAGATTGGACCAGATTAGCATGGATTAACACATTCATTTTGAAATCCACGGCAGCAAGTATTCTCAGCATGCCTTCAAACAACCCTTGTTACTCTGTTTATATCCTATCTTACTACTACAAAAGCACTACCCCATAAAACAGGGAGCATTTTAACTTCGTTTTCATGTGAAAGAAATACAATTTATTAAACAAGACAAGAAAGCAGTTGTCTGCCATATTGAAGGCCAGATTTGCAGCGATTTGCACTCTGACTTTCAGCAGATGAACAGCAGTGACAGAAATGGAAGCCAGAATTGTGACTGCAACAAATATTCATAACTGCGCCTGCCCAAGGAGCAAAGGGAGGGTGTCTGTGTTTGCAGCACATGGCTAGCCGAGGAGGAATCAGGGTTCGACTGTCCGATACACGCGCACTCGGGAGCCCTAGGCAATGCCAAGCTGGAATCTCTCATCCACGGCGAGCAGCATTACTGAGTGATTTTGCAGTGCCCTTGACTCGTGTGAAGTGAAATCTTTCAGATATGCCCTGCTGGTGCCATTAACCCTCCTCTCTAGCCTTAAAATAAACCTCCTTGAGAAAGCATGTTGTCAGTGTCAGATATCCAACAGCGGGGATCAGCCCTGGGGGGAAAAAGTGGCCTCTGATGCGATTTAGGACCCAAGGCTGCCTACAAGAAACCTGCCCAATTTTAAGAGCAATCAGTCCTTGGTGAATTATACTCATTGAAACTAAAAGAAATGTGTGTTGTAGAGTCTCTGGACAGGCTCGAGGCTGGCGGATCTTGATCCTCTTACTCTAGCTTTAAGTATCCCTTACTTTTACATTGAAGGACTAGAAGCCATTCCTATATTTACTGTAGGGTTCTTGTCTACTGAGCAATGTAGAAATGTCATGCAAGAAATATCAATTAGATTTCCGGAGCAACTGGTCAGTCTTCCAAACTAACCATATTCCTTTTGTTTTGTTTTGGGCGCTAGGAAACTTGGAGTAGCAAAATTTGTGTTTCAGATTTAGTAACTATGTGAGATCTTCCCATTGAATTAACGTGTTCTGCTTTGCCTATGTTTTCATCCAAATATCCCACCATTCTCCACTTGGCTTGGTTTTGTCTTACTTTCTTTATTTTATGTATTTTTTAAATGAGGCTAAGTCCTTTATGGAAGGAACACGTTATCTAATGCATGCACAGCTCTATTGACTAATAAAATGGCCAGTGGTATGAAGAAGTGGCTACAATTATGGACATTTGGATCATTAAGCTGAAGTTATTCATCCTCCCCGTGGTGCAGTCAGAATCCTAGATAATCTAACATCACCCAGTGCAGTACCTGTAGATAGATATAGTTACAAACCATTTCTGCAATACTTAACCTGATAGATTCCCTATGGTTGTTGCTGCTATCTAAATAATTTACTGGGGTGCAATACTACCAATCTCACTATAGAAATAGAGTAACATCTCAGGATGTTTTCTTCTGGCTCTTAGTGAATTCTGGATGCTGTACACGTGATCATGTATCATTTGTCCCGTGCATCTGATTGCTGCGTGAGGTTTGGCATGCCAGTGCCAGGCTTGTTTTCGGTGATGTCATTGATTGCTCCCCCGATGAATCCTTAGAAAGCCTTAACTTTCAGACCTTCACTGACTCTTCCAGCTTCCCAGAACAATCGCGAGTGAGATCTCTTCAAGAATGAAATAATTTCTCCCTTTCCAGCTGCCATGAACAGCTCCCATGCTCAGCAAATGTAAAACATGTTCGATTCTGAGGAAGTAGATTCTGCAGCAGTGGGGCCCTGTTTGGGAATCCCTGTGCGATCCAAACAAAGAGTTTTTCGCCAGAACACTTGGATGTCGTTGCAAGGGGAGCGCTGTTATGTTTTTCCATGCAGTTGCACTTAGCCATGGTGTCAAATGTTAGGGGGGGAAACAACAGATTCTATTCCCTGAGACTACAAAAGTAGGAATTTTTTAAAACAGGGCTGTAAAATATTATCCTGAAGCCAAATTGCCTTGTTTGTGCTTTGATCTGCACTTGTTTGACTACATTGGGTTGCTTACAGCTTCCTACTAAACATCAGATGTGTCCATGAAGTAACCACTATAGAAAGAAAAACCAGGACCGGTTTGTCCTTTCTCAAAGCCTGACCCCTTCTCACAGCTCATGTTTTCATGCTAAGAGAACGGATACTTACATCAGGAAAACACATTATTCAGAACTACGAGCAAAGAGAGGCATCTCTGAAATTGTTTTCTCTGGAGTCCTTAACCGCAGTTATATGAAATATGGATGAAAACATCCTCAAATTTCACCATTTTATCCAGTTTGTTTATATCATTGTCTCATTTGCCTTTAATTCTTTCAAGAAAAGATGATTCCACCAATTACTTTAGAGTTCTTGTGGTTGGAAGCATTTCCCTGACAGAGTAACAACTTGCACAATGGAGAGCTGAGTACCTTGGCTGAATAATGCGTGTCGTAGGACTTGTGCCGACATTTTGTCCACTCGGTAGAGGGTATGTTTGTTGCCTGGGATATGTAGATGGCATTCAGGAAACCTGGTCTGAGCCTCAGCTTTGGCTCCTACTGTGCTACCTCAATCAAATTTAGGTGCTCTGGACCACTTTTATTTCAGATGTTACTGAGGGGTTGTACTAAATTATCTCTAAAGCATTTTCTAAGCTCAAATTGGCTGCTGTATTCATATTTCATCTATGTAACACATACTCACCTAGATTCATTGGCCTTTTAGAAAAAACATTCCAAGTAATGAGCTTTGTTTATTTTTTCTCATTTAATCTCCTTTACTACTATCAGTACTTCTCCATCTCGTTCCCATCCTAACACAACTGAGAAAGGCGATACCCTCCTGTCAAAGACATTGGCTCCCTGCAGTGGGTGCAGCCTCGGAACTGGCCCAGGGAAGCATCAGTGTTTTGGATAGAGGAAGGGAGTGTGTATTGAGTAAGTCCCCCACCTGATTAAGCTCCTTAAGAATCACTGAACTGCACTGTTCATTCTGAGTAACAGGGAAACTTGTCCTTTGCAGATAATCAGGACTACTCTTGAATTTCTGAGGTGGCCCCACTGAAGTTTATTCCAAAGTCACTAAAGCACCATTCTCAAAAGCCTCCCTGCCTCCCTAAAGCCTTCTGATGCAGCCATTCTTTGCTTATACTGTTCAAAATCCATACTGAGCACTGGGTTAAAACTCCCAGCTCTATGAGATTAAAAGCTCCCCTATTTAGCATCCCCCTTGCCATTCTTATCCTACCTGAATGTCTGCTACAGAGTTGCACGTCTAGTTCAGATAGATAATATCATGATTTATCGTCCCCTGAACGTCCCAAGTACCCCTGTCATCTTCAGATGTTGGCACTCTGCTAAGTATGTTCCTAAATGAATCTTTACTGGTTGGCATGATTTACTCCTCATTTACCTTGTAATTAAGCATGGTTCCGAGACTTCACAAACAGGACATCAGGGAATTTTAGCATTTTCACAGACTCCTAGGTAAATGTAGATTAGGTAATTATCTTTAGAAACATGTCAACTTTTGATCTTTGTGCCTATTTTTGTGTGTGTGATGTGTCACTTCAATAGTAAATTTTCACGTGGCTTTAAAGATGACACACTAATAAAACTCATGACATATGGCTCGCCCATTAATCTTTCCTCCACCAATCTGCAATGGACAAGGAATAAAGGTTAGCCAGACTTCACAGTAAAGAAACCAAGGCAGTGTGATCAGTGTAAGCTTATTAGCTCAGAAAGAAATGGGGTAAAAAATGAACCCTAGCTTCTCAGTGCTTCATCTATAATTAGTGCATGCCTCACAACCCTGTGATGAAATCCATGATCAAGGCTAACTGACGAAAGCCCCCAGTTGCAAAATTTGATGGGAAATCTTGCATGGCATTCTTGTGTTAGGTGTAAAGATGAGCTCAAATATCATTCTTACACATAACAAATTATGTACAATTAAATGCATTTCCTGCAACAAACAATGCTAAACAGTGATATGATTTTGCAATTCTCTGATTTTCTGACACTACTGTGTAAATCCTTAACATTCACATATCTTATAGGCAGAAGGGCTGAATTTTGACCACCTCGCAAAGGTTCATGCTCTTCATGATTTAAGAAACCTAAATTATGGTCCTGGATCTAATGCTAACCAGGCTTGTGACTTTAGGCAAATGATTTAACCTTATCACACACCATCATCTCTTTGTATAGTTAAAGTGGTGATGTCCTATTTTGCAATCCTATTAATTTTTTCATTCAGCATCTATTAAGTGCCTACTATAAGACAGCTACTGTTAGAAGTAAAATGAACTCAGCTGATCTTCCTAGATATCCTGAATTACTCCATAAAATAACATTTACATTTTGATGAAATAGCAAAGGGTTAAGCAATGCTGAGTGCTTGAGATATTTTATTAGGTTTTTTGGGAAGCATAGCTCCTTGTTATTCTTAACCTTTGTTATTTGCTCTTAATCTTATTTCCTACACATGATCAAGTCTGGTTTCTCGGACAGTGCTCAGTGAATTATAACAGACAGTATAAATTAATTTTGTGAATAAAATTTTATGAGACACTATATCAAATACTTCGGCAAAATCAAGATATATTATTATACCCATTGTAGATATTCATGGTCTAATCTTGTAATTATATTTTTTTAAATTGGATTTGTACAGCCTTATTATCCAATTATTCACCCCATGCTGTTCATAGGTACATAAATGTTTATAGCTGTGTTCCTTAATGTTGGCTCATTGTATTTACCAGAAAGAATAATAGCAGAAGCAATTTCCATGATTGTTCTACTTTCTCTATTGTCAATATATAATTTGTGTATGCTTTTTCAATGCTCCGATGTTTTGTTAGATAATATAAACTAATAGAGCAATATGACATATGCAATTGACCCTTGAATGACATAAGGGGCACCACCCCTCCCCCTCGCAACCCCAGTGCTATCGAAAATCCATAGGTAACTTGACTCCCCCAGAACTTAATGACTAATAGCCTACTGTTGACCGAAACTGTTACTGATGACACAAAGTTGACTACCACATATTTCGTATGTTATTTGTATCATATACTACATTCTTACTATAAAATGAGCTGGAGAAAAAAAATGCTATTAAAAATGGTAAGGAAAGGAAAATACATTTACAGTACCATACTGTGTTTATAGGGGAAAAAATCCGCATATTAATGGATAAGTGGTTTCATGCAGTTCAAACCCTTATTGTTCAAAGTTCAACTGTACTCCTTTTTTCTTCCCCAGTGCATAAGTTTGGGTGCTATTAAGCAATCATTTGGGGCTGAAGTGCCTTTAGCATGCCACTTTTAATAAAAGGAACATTTTTTATAAGATTTTATTTATTTATTTGACAGACAGAGAGATCACAAGTAGGCAGAGAGGCAGGCAGAGAGAGAGGAGGAAGCAGGCTCCCTGCTGAACAGAAGAGCCCGATGTGGGTCTCGATCCCAGAACCCTGAGATCATGACCTGAGCTGAAGGCAGAGGCTTTAACCCACTGAGCCACCCAGGTGCCCCGATAAAAGGAACATTTTAAGTGTAACTGGGTCAGTTCTCTGGGCTCCTAGGAGATTGGGATTCTCAGTGTGAAGGACCCTGAGGAGCATATGAGCAAGTCAGCATTCACCCATAAAGATCTTTTGAGTGTCTGTCTACACCGTGCCTTGCCCTGTAGAAACCAGAGGTGAATATGATGGCTCTCTTTATGCAAGGAGCTCACAGTTTAATTTAACTACTGACCACTTTCCCTTCATAATGTCGCTGTAAAATCTAAGTTTCTAGATATAAATATTAATTTTTCTTCTGGAAAAGCTACCTGGGATAGACGTGGGATACCTTTTAGTCCATTCCAGCTAGCACCCTTGTATGGACTACAACTCGATCGTTTTAATATTTTCAGGCTGTATGTTTGGGGGCATGTTGGTGATCATCAAAACATTAATTCCACTGGTTTTCTTCACTTTCAAAATATTTTGAACCATAATGTGAATTAAGGTGTACTCTCTTTTAGATAGTAAGTTAGGCCACTAGACTTGCTTTGTAACTAGTGAAGAGTATACTGCACAACAGATAAATCCCTCTTAATTGAAAAATACCTCCTACTCAAATTCCCAAGTTATCAAGGACTGGATTAAGATAGTATGGTCAATGTGTAATATATAATAACTGATTGTATATCAAATTGGAACTTGGAGAACTTTTGTAATAATATAATAAAATTGAGAGCTAGAATTTTGTTTAACTACTAAGGAAAAGGAGCTCTGTTGAAAGAAAGATACTTGCCCCAAGATCCATGAAAGAATGAACACTAAATCCATATCCCCCACCCCCGATACTCTTTTTAATACGCCTTATTCTACTACCAAAACTGTGAAGGAGGATCATGGAACACAGATATTTTGGTCTACCTATATCTCCATCTATACCATCAATATATTGTGTCCATATTTGCCATCCATACATTCCCGTAATCATTTAACATGAACCAGATAACCTGTTTGTGGCCAAAGAATGCGAGATGAGAGTATGTTTGTGTGTCGGCAACAGTAGATATGAAGCAATAGCACCTGAATGGCCAAAAGGATGGAAACAGCGTGCACACAATTCTCTGGGTTTTCCAGCCGTAGCCAAAGAGAAGGATTACATGTGGGGATATATGTAAATGTAGAGAACAAAGATTTTCTAACTTTACCTCTGACACACTGCTGTGTTCAGTTTCATGGAAGAAAAATAAGTATTTGTGTGTTCCCCAGCAATAGCCATTTTTAAAAGAGGGACGCTGAGCAACAAAAATAAGATCTAATCATTTTCTAATCATTTTTAAAAGCTCTGGTCTCTCTAAATGCAAAGAAAACTCAGATGATACAGTTTTTACCTGTTTTTTTTTTTTTTACTGCTTAAAAATGGTTTTAGTTCATCAAATGGTGGATATAGTGATTCAAATATTAATTGTAACTAATAATTAAATGGATAATTGTTCTTTTTACAATTAGCTGATAAAGGACTTGGAAACTGCCACATGAGGTACTAGTAAAGTATTTAAATATATTTTTAGCCAAGTGAAACCTAGAAGGAAAAACTGTGGGATAACTCAGTGGTAAATATTTGCAGTGCATCTTTTTTAGTGGAATTCGATTTACTCTGTGAGGACATTACAGAAAGACATATTTTGAATTAACATAAGGAACAAATTTCTAACCTTTCTAAGAGCTGGTGTCTGCAAGTGATATGAGTACTAACGAGGCAAAGTTTCTGCCCCTAAAAGTTTCAAACAGAGGTTAACCTTTTCTGGATGATTCTCTAGGGGTTGTTTGAACCAGATGACCTCTAGTCCCTTTTCAACAGTGAATGTGTAACCCTGCTAAGACATTATTGAGCAATTATGCCAATTGGGAGTACAAAGGAAGTCTAAAAACAGAGATAATTTCATTGATCCAGTGGAAGGGTTGTGGTTACTTGGAATTCTGTTTTGAGCAGAAGCCTAAGATCACTTCTGGGCTCACTATGAATGAGCGCTGTGATGAATTAATGGTACTGCATGGGGAAAAAAGTGAAGAAATGATTTCACTCTGGGACACATGCTTGGCGTATGCCCTCTTGACCTTAAAAGGCAATCTGTCTTTTTTTTCCATTTTCTGGCATTTGATTATTCATTATATTCCTCCTTTGTTCCTTAGGCACCTAAGCATATTTGGTTAACTCAGCTTTGAAATCTCAATGATGAATAGTCTCCCATGTAGAGGATTTTTTAAATTAACTGAAAATTATACATTTATAACCTAGAATAAAGCATGTGGTGCATGTTCCAGTCCCTTTTCAGATGACTTATGATTTGATTAAGGATTTTAATGAACAATCAGAAGATTTAACTAATATAAAATTTTATCCAAATTGGTCATTTAAATTATTGAAAATCTATCTGGCTTCATGTTTTGGGAAGCTTTGCATCTGACTTCCACATGCCCTTTGTTCTTTTCTAAAGTTTGCCTGCCTTAAAGGAAATTATTCGCCGTAGAGCTCAATTACAAATGTGCTCTGACAATCAGGAAGGTGTATCTGAGGTTTTATCTGGAACTCAAACGGAGGTGATAAAGAAGTCCCATGGCCTGGAATAGAAATTCATACATCCACAAATAGTAGTGGTGACTCTCCTTAGTCTCAACTCCCAGAAAAGGCAAAATTTTAGAAAGCTTCTGCTTCAGAAGAGCAACAGTATGTGCATGACCTCGCTTCTAATCAAATCTTCTTGTCTTAAAAAGAATACATTGATGTGTATGTGAATTGTTAAACTGTGCAGCCATCATAAAAAAAGTGAAAGGTAAAAATTAAAAAGGTAATGACACCTACCTGTATTTTCATGTTTGCCAAAAACACAAGTATTATAGGACATCCAAAAGTCTAAGGACCTTGAGAGAATTATACGGTTTGAATTTTCACATAGATGAACCTTCCTAAGTGTTTTTTGCAGATATTTGTACACGGTTAAGCATTTATTCAATGTCAACATGATTAATGTCTTTCTCTTCCATCTATTTCCCCCTCTAAGTATATTTATTTTGACCATGCTCTCTGGTGATTTTTTTTCCTTCTGAGACCTTGTACCGAGAAGGTAATAAATATAACAAACCTAAAAACTAAGGAAGGGCCGTTGGTTTGAGTTTTATTATGACTTACTATTAAATTGTGTCACTGAGAGTTTACATGTGACTGTTTTTAGCATTTTATATATAACCTATACGTAATTTTTCTAGAATAAGTATTTAATGAAGATTGGCACTCATACCATGAATGTCTTAGAACATCACATGACTTGTTTAAAATCCTTCTTACCTTCTCACAAAAGGCATGAGAGAGCCCTTCAGATATTAACTTGCACTCCGCTAGCCAGCAGAGAAGCATATACTGATAGTTCCTGATCGTAAGATGTGTGCAGTCTCACAGCGGGAGACAGACAGACAGACAACAAGAACAGGGCACTGAGGCGTATGTTTCATGTGCATTGAAGACCATAGGATGCCACCTAAGCCAGACCAGGGGGGTGATACCCAGGGTCTTGCAGAGGATGGCACCTGGGTGACACTGGAAGGAAAATACTTTTGAGCGAGATGAAGGCTGAGTGAGGTCGGGAGAGTGGAGTGCGTGCAAGGGAAGGAAGCAACATGTGCACAGGCCTTGAGTTTAAAAGTGAGGGGCCCTATTCAGGAAATTGTGGCTGTTAGAAAAAGAATTATCTCCACATTGGAGAGAGGAAGAGAGTCGTGTCTACATCTAATTATTTTCCAGCTCACACGTGAACTCTCCAGACAGTTCTCTTCCTCCTTGACTTCTGCATTGAATGGCCATAAACATGAGTGCCAGCTCTGCACTAGAATAAGGACTTTAGTAATGACTTTGAACCAAAGCAATTGTTTGATTCCGATCCAGGAATGCCGGCGTCATTACCCTCTCCTAAAGTACTCGCAGATGAAAGCAGTATACTCATGAAATGTGCAGGGCTCTTTACATAAGCTTCTTAAAAAAAAAAAAAAAAACATTTCTTTGATCCTGTCTCACAATCTCCTAAAAATAAAATTCTTTCAAGACTTTGCTGTGACAGTATTCAGCACAGAATGGAGCTCCTATAACGCCAGCAGGAATGTGGTCACGCGTGTTACAAAGGGAGGCATTCTCTGCTTAAGTATCTTGGGGGGGGGAGCACTGTTTCGATTTCCATTTGGATATACTTAGCCTGAGGAGCAGCCCTGGCCCTAAAAATAAATTATTTTCCATTTTAACATCTTCACTCTTCATTCCCCTCCTGATGGCTCTCTTGGCAATAGGAAGAGCTCTTTCCCAGGGTGGACCCCGAGTTAGAGAACATAGTCATTGGGGGTAAGGTTTCAGATCACAAGGACACTCTGCCAGCGAGACCCGTTACACAGGTCCAAATATCAGATGGTTCTACGCATCCATGCTGTGGTCTTTCTCTTCTGAGCCACTAAGAGGTCTGGAGACCCTCTGGCACCAGCCTTTAAATCACCTTGGACTTTTTGCTAGAGGCTTGTTTAACTTGCAAGAGGAAATTTATGACTTATAAATAATGATACATGAAAATAAGAAGTAACAGTCAACCATCCAAACTGCATAGTTTCCATCTCTTTGCCACTCGGGAAGTCATACTTTTTGCAGGAATAAATACAATAATGTTGTTTAAAAATAAAGATGAGATTAGGAGAAGGAAAGGAAAAGGAAAAGTGAATTGGGGTAAATCAGAAGGGGAGATGAAAGATGAGAGATTGTGGACTCTGAAAAACAAACTGAGAGTTTTGGAGGGGAGGGAGGTGGGGGGGTGAGCCTGGTGGCAACACAAGGGGGGCACGTATTGCACGGAGCACTGAGTGTGGTGAATAAACAATGAATTTTGGAACACTGAAAAAAATAAAATAAAGATGTTAAAAAAAATAAAGATGAAGCTATATGTTAGAATTTAGGCACGATCTGTGAATTTTGGTCCGGTTTTTGTTGTTTTAGAAATCAGTGCATATATCAGTTTGCATATTTTCCCAGCAGTGCACACCCTTCGGACCAATGGTATAATGAAGCATAAAAACATCATCATATTTTATATGACAAAGATCTTCAATAGCACCTGTGCATTTTTTCAGGAGAACAATTATCATGTGAAAGTACAGATTAAATGACTCATACTCAATAGCTCAGCAAAAGTACTACTTTTGTATATGCGGTGTACTGCTTTCAGAAAATATTAAATGCAGTATAAATGGGGTTATGTTTTAAACATTACAGAGCAGATTTTTTAAAAGTGGATTTCAAGCAATTTTTAAAATAACATTGGATTGAAACACTTGAATGTCTCTTGCTAACTTACATCTCTCAGAATCTCCTTGCCCTCAGGATGCCCCTACTTGACATCATGGCAGTTGAATTTTATGCCCCTACAATAGCTAATAGGTTTTGCATACCCTTGCCTTCAGATGGAAAGAGCACCAATGGTTGTTCTTTGATGCCCAGTGTTGAAGATGGAAGCAGAGCACACAGTTACTCAAACTCCACCAGGCTTCCAACACATCGTCACTGGATGCCTGCTGAATATTTTCCCTCCGACTCTTGCAAGAGAATGAGTAGGGCTGTCATTGGAGTTCAGTAAGCAAAATGGTGACATTTTTGCCTTGTGTCGAAAGATGGCATACATAACATAAAAGGAACAAAGACTATTGTCTCTCCATCATTTGTGTATGCTTTCTTGGGTTAAAAGTTCATTATATCGCCATAAATCCAGTCGTACATATGAATCTGGTACAGTGAATAAACTTGAGAAAAAAATGGAAACGTTAACCTCTTTCCAGGATTGAGGTGGTCATTTAAAATTTAAAAGCTGGCCGACAAATAGAGAGGCTGGCTTACCAGACATTTGGACTTCTAGAACGTAAAATTCTTGATAGAGTCATCTGCTGATAAATGTATATACATCCGGGACGCCTGGGTGGCTCAGTTGGTTGGGCAGCTGCCTTCGGCTCAGGTCATGATCTCAGCGTCCTGGGATCGAGTCCCACATCGGGCTCCTTGCTCGGCGGGGAGCCTGCTCCTCTCTCTACCTCTGCCTGCCTCTCTGCCTGCTTGCGTTCTCTCTCTGTTAAAATAAAGAAAATAAAATCTTAAAAAAAAAAAAAATGTATATACATCCTTAAATTACAGAACATGGGGAAAATATCTTCGCAGCCATCATGGAGTAGTAAGTCTACAGAATCATTTGCATTAATGGTGTGTGAAGTCATAACCACTTTACAAATATAATAATACGGTCAGCCTAAAAACATAATTAGTCTTCAAATTCTAGCATGGTATTTCTCATACGAATAAAATCTTCCTGGGAACTGTCTGCTGTAAGACGGCTGCCAATTGAAATCTGTGATTCTCGTCTTTCCATTTGGGTTGTAGACCCAGTGGTATCTCAGAGATTTCTAACAAGACAGTTTAAAAGTACGGGATAAATGTAAAGACAGGGAAATGCTCTTATTTAGCGGTACTAACAGATCCACACTGGACGTGTTTTTCATCCCAAGGAATGTTTGTAGCGTCACTGAGATCTCTGCAGATGATATATTTGAGCTTATTGAGGACAGTTATTTCACCCATGGTGAACTTAATGCAAAAATGTTTCTGCGAGCTGCTTTACACTTTAATATTTCTAACTAATAGGACATTTCAAGTGTGCACGCTCAAGTTGTACATATGTGTGTACGTGCATTCCTTCTGACAATATACATTTTTTTCAATTTGTAAATAACATAGACACTGCTTCCACAGGATTCCAGAACCACTGTTTAATTTGTCTCCATTAGGACTCCTCACATTGTTGTGCAATTATTTGCATGCCTGTTTCCTGCACTAGACTTTTTAGCTCCGTGGGTGAAAGAGTCAAATATCATTCCCTTCCCCAGCTCGGGTCACATTGTCGGGCACAAGGAGAGTGCCGCAGCCAATGTTTGCTAATTGAGTAAAGTATGTGGTTAATACATTTGGTATCCAGACTACCGAGAGGCCACGATATCCTGGTGTTTTCATTATTTTAATGTGTCATAAGAAATGCCGTAAATACTACCATTTCTTCTAGTCCTTGCTGTCTTTCGGGGTATAATGCAATCATTTACAAGAATCCCAATGGGAATTGATTGCTCATAGAGGAGAAAACCAGAGTTAGTCCTTTGAAATTCATCAAGCCAGAATCTGATCTAAGAAGAATTCAGTTCTCCAACTCTCAGGTGAAACGTCTTAAGAAAAGACAGACTGGGTTAGCGTCTGGGAATTTTGGGTCTGTGTATCCGGGTGCCTACAGTGATTGAGACAGTCATTTCCTCTCTCGCCTCATCTAGTCATTGAGATTAAAAAGCTGAGAATTTGAAGAAAAGGCTGATAAGCAATTCCAATTATATTTGAAAAAATAAGTTGTGTAAAATGAGCAAATAACATAGAGAAATCTACTCTAATGTATTAATCTGTAGAGAAATCATTCATAGGCATTCAGATGATTAGCCATTACCTTAGATAAATGGAATGGAGAAATCCGGTGAGAACAGTGGGAAGGATAATCAATTTAATAAATTTCTCCATTCTGAGGGGAAACATTTCACTTTATTTTTCTTTAGCCTCTCAATGTCAAAGAATGTTCTTCTCAAGTCTTCTGATGGGCTTCATTGATAAGAGTTATCAATTTAACTGAATATTTAAAATGGTAACAAGTCCCAGTGGAGGGAGTATAAACACTGAACATTGGTCCAAAGCAACAGGATTATCACCCAGATTTCGCTATTAATGTTGACTAACTCTAAAAGATTAATTAATTAAGAGGTTAAAGAAATATCTCTGACTTTTAAATATTTATATTAGTTAACTATTCATTACTCAGACTGGCTTATCGTGTTTTTCAAAAAGTACCTGTTACACTAATAATAATGCTTAGTTGTGAAACATCCTGAATTATTTATTTTCCATATTGGAGGAAGCAGTTCTCTGGAGCTTAAAAAAAAATATTTTCTCTTCAGTTAGTCTCTCACTACCTTGTCCTGCAAACTGAAATTCCTATATTCGATATCTCTTTAAACTCAAATGGGTGGCTCAGTCAGTTAAGCGTCTGCCTTCAGCTTAGGTCCTGATCTCAGGAGCCTGGAATCGAGCCCTGCAATGGGCTCCCTGCTCAGGGGAGAACATGCTTCTCCCTCTCCCTCTGCCGGCCACGCCTCTTCTTGTGCTCTCTCTCCCTCTCTCTCTCTCTGAAATAAATTATAAAATCTTTTAAAAAATAAATAAATAATAAACTCAAATGGTTATAGTAACAAAGGGTATGTTAACTTGGTTAGACAATGCATTCCACCATCACCATTTGTAAAATACCACTACCCAGAATTACAAGAGTAGGACATGGGCAAGGGGGGTTTTGATGAGGAGAGGTCAGAATGAGGTGGTGCCTCCTGGCAAGCAGTCAAGAGTTCCCACAAAAGGACTCCATGTGTAGTACCATTGGGTTTGAAGACAAAGAAGCTAAACATCCTGGAACAAAATGTGGCTACAGGGAAGGACACAGGTTGCAAAGACCAGCTCTATATTTAATTTCCTAGTTAAGTTCATGTACTATACAATAAGTATATTCAGTGGTTACTGAATAACCTATTAGTATGCACAAATTGAACCCCTAGCTCTGTAGTTAGGCTCGGCATTGACCTGATTCATATTGTGGTCCCCTCCTCAACCCTCCCCTTCCCATACTTCCATTGCACTCTCAAAATCCTTTGAGATGACATCTCCTTATTCTCCTCCATCCAACCTGTCTCCATGTCCTCCACATGACACATAACTTCCTAGTTCCACTGCCTCTACTCGAAATCAGGACTGTCACTCATGCCTGGGTTCCTGCCACCCACCTCACTGGTCTTCCTGTCTTCAGGCTCTGGATACTCTACGCTCTAGATTTTGCAGCCCTTCTCTGAACCCATCCAAACTGTCCAAACTTACCTGCTGCCGTTCTCTAAAACATTAACTTTACAAGGCAAATAGTATCCACACTCTCTCTTCTGAATCTTTAAAATGAGTATGGCCAAGGAGAGGACCTTAGTGTCTCTAATTCAACCAGCTCTTCCCATAGTAGTATCTCCTTCATGGGTAGTTAAGGGATATAAGAAAATAACCACCATCGACCACCTTCCACAGGACCTGGCATAAGTAGACTTTCCCCCTTCTCTGCTCATCTCCCATGCCTTCGTTGATCTTCCCATTCTTTGCCTATGCTCCTCATATATTCTTTCCTTTCATTCTTCATGTTACTGGATTCTTTTTAGCTTCAGAAGTTGAAAGTGTACATCCTCCACGAAACTTCCCCCAGATACCCTGCAAATGCTTCAAAATCTACCTCTGGGGGCACCTGGGTGGCTCAGTGGGTTAAAGCCTCTGTCTTCAGCTCAAGTCATGATCTCAGGGTTCTAGGATCTAGCCCTGCATTGGGCTCCCTGCTCAGCGGGGAGCCTGCTTCCCCCTCTCTCTCTGCCTGCCTCTTCTGCCTACTTGTGATCTCTCTCTCTCTCTCTGTCAAATAAATAAATAAAATAAAATAAAAATCTACCTCTGGACCTATTCTGGACCCAGAATCAGTAACGTGCAGTCTATCATCTGTTACTGTTTAATAATCCCATGTATGCTAGGCCAGTCTTTGCAGCCAAAGTATGGGTTCTTTAAGGGCTGGACCCTATATTTCTTATAGAACCTAGCACAGTATAGAATGCTTAGGGATTGTCCATGGCATAGTTGATTCATGGATTGATATGTGATCTCTCAGATATTTCCACTTAGGTCTCTGCTGGAATGTCATCTGCTTGAGAGGCTTATCTAACCACTACATCTAAGGTAGCCCTTCCATCTAAAGCATCCTCACTTTGCTCCAGGGTTTCTTTATAGCACTTATCCCTTACTTAGTAGTATGTCCATTATTTATTACTGTATTTCTTTACTGTCCATCCCACAGCCATAAAAATGCAAGTCCCATGAGGTCAGGCACGTTGTTAACATTGCCATAGCCTTGGGGATGAGAAGAATGCCTGGCACTTGATAGACACTAAGTAAGTGTGGAAAGAAGAAGTGAATCTGTTTAGGATCTAGTTCTCTGGTAATAAGCTGTTATGACTTTGACTTAAGTCCTAGTTCAAGCAAACAGGTGTAGATTTTATATATCATTAAAAGAAATAAATGACTAGTATTAATAAACACTCACGTGGACAACTGTAACAGGAAGCCCAGAAATCCCCCCATTAGAAAGGAGGCTTTAATACTCAGGGTCCTTTCCTTTTACTTTTCTGATAAAACCCAGGACTAAGATATAAATGTCTTTTATTAATCTGTCCTCTGTCCACTTACTTAAAGAGAAACAGAGCCCAAGACTGTATCAGTTATCTCAAATGAGAAGGGGACTGTTTGGATGAATGAAGAATGATCTAAAACATGTTATGCAAGTGTGAATGGCTTTCCCATTCATGGCCAATGACTCAGACCTCCTACTGCTCTGTATTGGACATAGTTCTCTTGTCTCCGAAGAAGCTAAGGTTGCTTCTTAACAAAATGATTTTGTGTCATTATTTAGTTACCATTATTAATGAAAATACTTGTAGTGCTTTGTGAAATGTTCTGTGGACATTTTTTATTAACTGTGAATAAATCCAGAGCAACCATGCTCTGTTGGTACCACATCTTCTTTTAGAGATCTGCATCCAAGGCCAAAACCTGAGTCAGAATGAGAAAACCTGCTGAATCCAAATTCTTTTTCTATGTGCTTCTCTCGTGCTACATGGAGCATTTCACTGTTCTACACAGTAAAGTACCTTTTTTAATATATATATATTATATGATCAAGGAGGAAACTGACATATGAAAATTTTACTTAGTTATGATTCGTGATAGACATCACTTGAAATTCATATGGTCTATTATCTGCAAGAATATGCATTCATACCCTCTGGTCAGCAATTACAAAAGTTGGTAATATGCAAGTCAATTCAAATGTCAGTTACCTATTTCATGTGAGAATAAGCACTATTTGTGATGAAGAAATACATACTCTTAGAGCTTCTCTCAAAAACATGTGGGGGTTTTTTGTTAGTTTATACTTTGTTTTAAATGTCCTGAGTTGAAAGGGTATTGAGGAATTCTCTTATCCAGACCTTGGGACAATTATTATCCCATCTTAAGTTAATCAAGTTGAAGTCCATACAACTTGATTGACTTGTCCAAGATTGCAAAGCTTTTTTCGTGCAAGAAGCAGGGCTGGAACTCAAGTGCAATGCTTTTTATACAATGCTGAGTCACTTGAAGATGCTGTATTGGAGCTCAGTCTTGGGGGCTAAGTATCACAGCAAGGGGCATAGAAGCTGGAAATCTCAGGACAAGATTAGAAGCAGTGAGAAGAATGGTTTGACAGCAAGTGAGGTGAGAGAATATGTCAAGGACAAACTATATCATGGATTTTTACTTTCTCTAGTAAACAATGGTACAATTACAAAGTTGTTATTTGGGTTGGGGGGTATTTTGCTTTTAAGTGGGAAAATGGCATGAGAAAGCAGTGTTTTGAATGACTAAACTAGCATTGAGGCACATGTTGAATAGGATGAGATACACCAAGAAGCCAAGTGACGGGCCGGGAGGCGACTTACAATGGTCTTTCTAGGTTATAATAAGGGCCTTCCACCAATATTAGTATCTTAGATTTTTGTGACCATGTGCTTTTCAAATAATTCAAACACTTCTTACAAATAATATTACTTTTCATCATGACGAGGCTGCAAAGAAGGCAAGGGAAATTATAACCACTGCACAAAATATAAGAAACAGCAGCCTAGAGACAACAAGTAACTTGTCTTCACTGCTAATGTGGTTATTGAGCTGAAAGTGGAATCCTTGACTAATGTCTGAAAGTCCTTTCCTCTGTACATCTTGTTCTTTGTTCCCTTAACTATTTATGAACTGGAAATACACATACCAAATACACACACACACACACACACACATATGTATACACACCATATGTATAACATATATATGTATATTTCATTGGTTACACATGTCTTACACTTTTTTAATTTGAATAACATCCAGCCAACTTACTCCTTAGCTCTCAAAAAGGAACTTCCCTTGATGGATGATTGGGCAAAATAATCCTCCTTTTCTTCTCCAAAAACACTGAATTTCACCTTCTTTCTTTTGTTTTTCATTTTCATTTTTCTTTTTCATTTTTCATTTTCATTTCTTTTTCTTTTTCATTTCATTTTCATTTTTCATTTTCTTTTTTTCTTTTCTTTTTTCTTTTTGGTTCTAGGTTAGAAATCCATGAAAACAATCTCTTCTTCTGTGAATTTTTTTTAAAAATGCCTTATCCATTTGACCTAACCACTAATCCACCTTTTTAATTACAGAACGCTTTAGGAAAAGAATTCAATAAAGATGCTCAAACTGTCGTGCCCAACAGCATTCGTGAAGCACGCATTTCCCAGAGCTCTATCTTGAGTGCTAGAGTAGGTGATGGAGAGGTTAGTGTAGCATGTAACTGGGCCGTCCCCCCACCATCACCCGTGGGGACAGAAAGCAAATTACTAATGAGCATGCTGGTAGAGTGAAATGCTGGGGAGTGCCTTTTGGAATTGCACATCACAGAGATACTGCCACAGGAGTTTGTGGGAAGTGGATCACATCCAAATACGCTTTCTTCATGGTAAAGAAAAAATAATCTGTAAGTATGGTCATGGCTCTTTAGGTGGACGTGGGTCTTAAAAATGGCAGGGGAAAGAGTCTTGACTTAGCGAATAGAACACAGGAGGCCAAGAATAGAAGTCCCAGTCCCAGTTCCTTCCCAGCCTCACTCACCTGGATGAATCTCCGTTTCCCACAGCTGAATGCAGCAAGATCCTCCAACTTCGACCTCAAGGGTCAAGATTGATTATACAACAGATAAGTCTGTATTTTAGCACTAATTGTATAAAATGCTACAATATCACTAGAAAACCAAACTAGAAAACCAAAGAGCCTTTATTTTAACAATCTTTAAAGGAACAGCTTTCTCAGGATAAAAGAAGGACATTATCTGGGAACTCCTTTCATGAAGAAGTAATTTTCCTAGTGAAGAATTTGGAATACAAGTAAGAACATGTGTTTTTATTTAACAGACTATCTTATTAGTGGTTCAAAAGCAAGACTTGTAATTGCTTTCCCTTAGAAACAGGCAAGTTGAGTTTTCTTGGGTAAACTGTAATGTGAACCGCTATGGAAAATTAGAAAATGATGACTTTTAATTATGAACAAACCAGAGAAAGAGGTGGAATTTGGTCATGGAAAAGCTCTCTCCAGCACCTTATAGAATATTATGAAGAAAGTCCCAATCCTACTTTATCACATGGATCAGGGGTTGAAGTGGGATGTTTGAAGGTATTCATGCTTGCTCCCTCTTGGGGAAAGGAGATGAATGAGCAGCTCTAAGAAATTCTGCCTCTCACATATTGGGGATATGCCAAGAATCCGGGCAGAGGCCTGCAAGCTATTGTAGGTGTCAAAGCACGTGTGATCTGGGAAACAAACCAGAACCAGGACCTGTAAAACAAGGCCAGGGTAATTAAGTCACCCCCGAGGTGTAAAATATGAGCCAGACCTCAGAAACGGAAGCAAATCAGAACCAAGAATCCAGCTCTTAGCCAACACAAAGTAGAGAACAGAAACAAGAACAAGCCAACCCAACTATCACCGTTTAATCAACTTCTTGGAACAAATGGGCAAAGACTGATGTTTATTAAGAGCCCAACGTGTGCCAGGCACTGTTCCTTTCCCTACAGGATCTCATCAAGTCTGCGTGGCAGTCCGAACAGCTTGTTGATAAAGATAATGACCTCTCAGAAGAGATTTAGTAACCTGCCGGAGGTCACTTAGCTAATAAACCATAAAATCAGATCTGTATAATTTCAGAGCTGGTGGTTCATCGCTACCTGGTGCCCTACACTGGGGAAAAAATGAATAGATGAGACATGCTCCGCATTTCCAGATTTTATTACGTGACAGCCCCATAGCCTTCTTTGACTGAGTTCACTTTGGAGTCTAACACTACGTGGGAACTTGAATGCTCAGGCCTGAGTGTCTGGAAAGTCCTTTGGATCGCTGGAGAAACACTGAACATCTAATCATTCCTAGGGGGGCATGGATATCAGCTCACTGAACACTATTTATAGTAGACTAGTCTCCAGTGTTCTCTTTTTTTAACCTTTAAACCCGGTGCTATTAGCATTTTGCCAATGCTGGCAGACCTCTCATAGGAAGCATAGATGAAGTTTATTAATTCTTCTGTGAGGTCTTCTGCTGCCCTAGAACAGGTCCAATTTTATAACAATTAAGAAATCTAAACACAGTGGAGCTCTAGAGATCCCCCGTTCCCAAGCGAAAAACCACAGTGGTGGTAGCCCCTGGCTGTCAACCTCCCAAAGGATACTGAAGCCTATTCCATTGATTTCCTAGGGCTGAAGATTAGACAACCACAGGATTGTGTGAAACCTACATGGCCAAATTCACTGGCATCTCTCCCTCTGCACTGTCATCAAAAATCTTTGCCTGGCTTTAGGGTTTCCTTGGTAGGAGCTGTGACCCAATCTATCTCTCAGGCTTATCAGTCCAGTCAATGCAGAGTCTGCAAGAGGCTGGGTGATCATTTTCACGTCCTCTTACCCATGGGCTTTGAGAGCACAGTCATTAGCATACAGCGCTCCTGGATTACTGTGCAAAGGGCTTTTAATCATGTTCTAAATCAATTGAATTGGAAGACTTTCTCAGAGAAACTTCCTGGTGCCAACTTCTATGTCCTTTATTAAGTACTCAAGCATGGCTGCATAAAACCAATTAAGCCTGAACCTATTATGCTTCCAGTTCTTTACTACACTGGCAAGGGAGAATATGGCAGATAATCTTATCAATTCTGACAAAATCAATTATATGTCAGGTAGAGAAATTTAGGATATCAGTGACCCCAAGGCAGTTAAAAGTGTTTAATACTTAATCAAGTCTCAGACTACTGAGACCATCAAATAATTTTGTAAAGCCAATGAATGAAGATATCTTGATTTTTGTCCTCAAATTTCAGTTTTCAACATTCTGCTGGACTCATAATCAAGAGCCATATTGAAATTCCATAGGACATCATCGGTAATGTCGTTCAATAATAAACCCCAATTGATTCAGGCCCATTTTCTGTTTGGCAGCTCTTAATGGAGAGGAGATGTTGTAGTAGCCAGCAAAGTTACATTTCCTCCTTTTCTTCTTAAAGGTTCCTATAAATTCTCTTAAAACTTGGATGAAAAATCAAAGCAATAGTGGTGATTATTATTATTATTTATAATTATTATAATTGACAGTATGTGAGCATTTATTATGTGTCAGGCTCTGAGTTATGTACAGTCAGTTCTCTTTATTCATAGTAGTTAGGTTGTATAAAGTCACTGTGAATGTGAGCACTGAATGAGTGAACACTGAATTATTGCTCCTAGGGGAAATACAGGGTTAGGTTTCTGTGGGTCTGTGTTCACAACATTCTCATCAACCAATCAATACATAACCTTGTTCTATATGTTTCTCCTTAAGGACACCTTATTTAATGTATATTGTTAATTCATTAATGTTGACCTCATGGCCAACAGCACTATAACTCATGCTTGCATGAAGCTTATCTAACAAACGTTATTTCCTCCATGAAGCACATCCCAGCCTTCTTGATCTCAGACCCCAGACAGCATTTCAGCTCTACACTTGGAGCCCTTTTTAAATGGTGAAATCACCAACCAAAAGCACAAAAATGTGAAAAACATAACACTAAATAGGCTGCAAAAAGGACACTGGGTTACAGCACGAGAGCTGAAACAAGAACGCAGACCTTTCTTAGAACTCAGAACCTGAGTTGAGAACTTGGGCATCAGGTGAATCAAATTTTTCATAGCTCTCTCCATGTGCATATCACAAGTGACTTCTAGTATTGAGTTGGAGTTTACAAATTTTAGCAAGTAGGCAAACTTGCAAATACAGAATCCTCAAATAATGAGGATCCACTGTATTGAGCAAGCATTACTTAATTTATTCCTCATCTCAACAATACAAAATGAGAATTATTATTATGATCTCAATTTTATAGATGAATAAATGAAAGCTTGTGGAGGTGCTAGTAAGGAAAGTGACCAATGCCAAGCAGTTAGTAAAGGGAAGAAAGTTAGTAAAGCTGTACCCCAGCTATCTGACTCTATACTTCTTTACCGCACAGTGGCTCTCTCATCCCTCACCTGCCAATATAATGCGATGTTTGAAATTTATCAGATAATGCGGCATCACATATGGAAGGCTAGAATTGTTCCTGGCTCTTATAGGACCTCAAAATGGAAAATGGAAGTTATTTTTTGTTGCTTCGGAAGATGCTGCATTTGGGTGACTTCATACCCTGTCACAAAAGGCCAGTGGGTACAAATGTGTTTCTGCCATTTCGTCAAGATGTACCTCTTCTCTGCGATGTAGTTAGAACCCATTTTCTGCAATTCTGTGAAAGTCTTAAAAAGGAGAATAAGTACAGAGAGACCTCACTAAATATATATATATATTTAAAGTGAGTTTGGATTTAATAGTATCTACTTTTACATAACTGGTTATTAAGAGTGCACAGGATCCCCTTAAAAGGCTTCTTGTGTTTGTTTAGAGTGTTTCTCCTTGGAGGACATGTATATATATATATATATATATATATATATATTTTTTTTTTTTTTTTTCCTATGACTGGGGGAGGTGATTCTATCATCTCTTACCAATCTATGAAAATGGCAAAAATGGAAAGAGAAACACTCAAGCTAGAGAGGCCACTTCAGTACAACTTGGATTCTTACCATTTCTGAACCAGGATATAAAGGTGAACTTTGGAATTTTAGGTATCTCTACTGAAGCAAAAAAAACACCGGAAAGAGTCTGATGTTTACATTCCCGTTCTGTAATGGAAGTGAGCTATGCTGTCTACCAACCTGATTCTAGTTTTGTAAATCAATCAATAGAGCACTTCAAAATTATATTAAAGATCATATTCTTTTAATTCACCTTTGGATAACAAAGCAGGCAAGTGATCTGTAGTGTTCTGAAGGAGACCACACAAAAACATTTGCATCAGAATTATAATAGATGTAGCCAGCCCAAGTTGACAAGCAATTAATTTTGTTACATAGACCTCTGGAGCCTGTGATCCGTGAATTGGTATTCACTAGGTGGTTATTTAAATCCAATCTTGAAAACTTGATACAGTCCTCATTCATTAAAATATGAAAGATGATGATGACCACAAGATACGGGTGTTTGGGATCATCGGCTTCAACCTGGCTTATGAAGTCGCTAAAATGAAAAGAGAACACAAGAGTCATAACCCTTTTTAATTCCATTCCTCACGGTGGTAATTGGCAAGAAAGAAACCTCAGAGCCAGAGATCAAAGCGAGTGTATGTGTATGAGAGAGAGAGTGTGTGTGTGTTTTAAAGGTATCTTAAGCATATATTTTTAATCCTAAGTAGTTCTAGAGAATGAACACTTGCTTACAGGATTCAGGAGTTACTTGAATTTATTTCACTTAATGACCTGACGGCAGAAGTTGTAAAATGAAGTCATCTGGATGTGATCAGCACATCTAATCCTGGAGAGAACTCACTGAGTACTCCATGTACATGCAGAGTTCTGTGCAGTTTGAAACGATGCTAGCTTAGGCAAAAGTACAAGAAAATTGGCCCTGAAATCTAAATGTATGCATTTGAAAATGCAATATTTCAATTAAATATGGAAGAGAGTCAGTCCTATGGCTATGGAAAAATACCTAAGGACCATAAATGCAGCAACGAGACAGAGTGGTCCTCACATTGCTATTTATTTAGCTTGTTCCAAGTTTATATCAGGATATCATTCAACTTTATAATGACACTAGATTCAGCCATAGAGCTCGAAGATGTTACTTCTGTTATTTCTAAAAAATGGAACAGCTGAAGGCTTCCTTCCTATTTACAGTGTTCAGAGGGAAATTGCACAACTCTAACAGTGTAGAGATGGGAACGCAATAATGCTGGATAAACAAATGATATTATGGCTTAGATGCGGCCACAAGAGTTTGAAAGTTTAATCAGAGAGCTTGAAACAAACATAGCTGCCTACTGGGGTACCAGCCAAGGAAAGTCTGTTACAGAAATTACTAGTACCTCTTGCTTCTCCTATGAGCCCAACAGTACCAAAAAAGCCTTTTAAATATAAAGATAAAAGACTACACATAGAATTTAAATATGATTTGGTTCAAACTGAGAAGTCATGAGAAACATATACAAATATCAGAAAAAGATTTCTCCATTTGTGATGCTATTTCTCATTATCTGGTATTAGGAATGATTATGGAATACCCTTTAGCAATGAAAATAACGTAGAGCAGTTTGCAGTTATTTGCAGCTATCTCTGGTTAATTTTAAAAAGGAAACTATTAAGTACCATGTATTACATGATCTTATATATTTTTTGTAAATTACTTTTGTATGTATAGAAAAAAGTCTGAAAGCATAGTCCCCAAAATATAAATAGGAAATACCTATAATGGTGAAACTATGGATCATTTTCATTATATTCTTTCTAACTTTAGATGTTATCTACATTTTTATCAATGAACATGTACTTATTTTATAATAACAAAGAAGTAGTTGAAATTTGTCTTAGTTACGTATTTTATTTAACTCCGTATATCCAAAATATTATCATTGCAACATGTAATTCATATAAAATTATTAACGAGATAGGTTGCTTTGTTGTTTTGCTTACTACCTGTGTAAAATCTAATGTGTAATTTACACTTTTAGAACATTTTAATTCAGACTGGCCATGTTTCAAGGGATCAATAGTCCCATGCAGCTAGGGGCTGGCATGCCAGACAACACAACTCTGGGGAGTGAGGGATCACGAGTAGTTTGGGAGCAGAAGAGTCGTGATATCAGAATGGAGCTTCAGATCAACCATGTTATTGCATGAGATAAGTTGGAAAAGTTGGAAAGGGAGAGAACATTTAATAGGGCATTGCAATAACGTGTAACATGTAAAGCAAATCTCACTTGTCATGGAAATAGAAAAGGAGATAAAGGAATTACGATAGAGGTGATGATTACGAATGCTGATTCTATACACAGTAGTTTTATTCCTCTGCCGGTGTGGATAGAAGCAGGTAACAGGTACTTTCTCTGATGTCATCAAGCATGCTGCCCAAGTAGAGAAAGCCACACAGCTTTCTTTGAGTGGAAAGATCGTTAGTCAGAAGATACTCAAATTGCATATATAAACATAGGGGGGAAGAAAGCAAAAGTTTTGCAGTAAAGGCTTCTTCCTGGGATTTTTCACTTCTCCAGTTTCTAGAGCTAAACACAGAAAGATATATTTTTAACAGAGCGGAAATGTCTGAAACGTTTTTTGGTACTGACAACTTAAAATACAGAATTCTATTTCATTGGAATTTGTAAACTGAGAAAAAAAATTTTTATGAGTATAAAAGGAGACAAGAAGGGGCGACATCACTGAAACTGACACAGAATCAGAAATTTAAATGTATCTCAGGACCCATTTTTTGGTCACAAAAAAATGACTCTATTGAGTCATTAAGGAAATAGAGTTCTAGGGGCACCTGGGTGGCTCAGTGGGTTAAAGCCTCTGCCTTTGGCTCAGGTTGTGATCCCAGGGTCCTGGGATGGAGCCCTGCATCGGGCTCTCTGCTCAGCAGGAAGCCTGCTTCCCCCTCTGCCTGCCTCTCTGCCTACTTGTGATCTCTCTCTCTCTCTGTCAAATAAATAAGTAAAATCTTAAAAAAAAAAAAGAGTTCTAGCTACAGTAGTCCACACATACACCTTTTAATGAATGAATTTTGCCATTAGCCAGGCACTTGTGTATAAACCAGTGTATTTGAGAGGGACTTCATTATTTTAGAGTGTTTCACATCCATTATTACATATGATTTTTTTCCCAGTAACTCCCTTTTTATTCCCTACATTTTTGCAGATGAGGAAATTGAAATTCTGAGAGAAATAACTTGTCCTCAATCACAGAAATTCATAGGCCAGATCAGAAATAAGAATCCCAGACCTTTGTATTCAAGTCTAAACACGTGGCCAGGACTCACGATAGCAGATAAGACTTCCGTTTCCAATAAATTGAGAATTAACCATGTCTGTAGTTACAGCCAAAGAGAATATTCCCAGTCTCTTGGGAATAGACTGTAAGCATTTTAGAGTGGATGAATTTTTTTAAGATTTTATTTATTTATTTGACAGAGAGAGAGGGATCACAAGTAGGCAGAGAGGCAGGCAGAGAGAGAGTGGGAAGCAGGCTTACTGCTGAGCAGAGAACCCGATGCGGGGCTCGATCCCAGGACCCTGAGATCATGACCTGAGCCAAAGGCAGAGGCTTTAACCCACTGAGCCACCCAGGCGCCCCAAAAGTGGATGAATTTTTAAATGTTAGATATTAAGATGAACACATAGGGGATGCATGAGGATAAACCAGAAGGAAGAGAATTAATGATTCCATTTCCCTCAAAACTTGGCTGCTGCAACAATGAGTCTACAATACCTCCTGACAGTGGAATAATACTAATCATAATATCCACTATCACTAGTAAAATGTTGAGGAATGAAACTAAAAACATATAATAGAACTTTTTTAAAATGTCAGTATAAAGACAGCAATATTGCGAAGTAAAAACAACCATAAAGTTAACAGCTATTGAACTTTTTAATGATAACAGTATGTTTAATATTTTTTCATTTTCCTTAGTGAGACATTTTCTATAAAATGTTTTAGATTACATATGAAGGTGCCAATATAAAGCAATAGACTCAGAAAAATGTAGTTCCTACAGTGGTTCATTTGCTACAAATGTTTTGAGTAACTATAATGCATTTAGCACAATACCAAGGACATAGTAAGTGCTCAAGTTATGTTATATTATTAACATTTTGAGTATAGGAAATACCAAATAAGGCAATGGATGTAAAAGTAGTTTGAAGACAATAAAACAAGGTACAAATAAAGATATGATTAAAATGAGGCAAATTGGGGGCACCTGGGTGGCTCACTCGGTTAAGCATCTGCCTTTGGCTCAGGTCATGATCCCAGGGCCCTGGGATCAAGCCCCACATCAGGCTTCCCTGCTCAGTGGCAGGAGGTGGAGGAGTGTGTCTGCTCCTCCCTCTCCCTCTGATGCTTCCCCCTGCTTGTGCTCTAGCTCACATTCTCTCTCTCTCTCAAATGAATAAATAAAAAATCTTTTTAAAAAATGAGCCAAGTTGTTGTTTAACGAGTATAAACTTTCAGATTTGCAGGATGAAAAAGTACTGGAGATTTGTTTCACACCAACATGAATAGACTTAATACTACTGAACTGTCCATGTAAAAATAATTAAGATGACAAAGGTTAGGTTGTGTGTTTTATCACAATAAAAAAATCGAGGCACCACAGCTGGAGGAAAAATTAGACTGGGTTCATGTCATTAACACATTATCAAGTGCCCTTTCCTTCCATAGCCATCATATTGCACTAGATTCCCTCTCCTCTTTTTTGACAGGCAGGTTGATTTGAGGCCACGGAGACTCTCCGATCAACTGACTGCTACAACCTTTCTATTTGTAGCCATTAAAAATGTTAAAGAAAATAGGGTCACTACACTGTAAACAGAAAACGACTTCAAGAAATTTTTCTCAATCAAAAACAGTGCTATTATCAGCAACAACTAAAAGCATCAACACAAGTTCTCAGGTTCTGAGAGAAATGTCCATGAAGGCAATGAGAGTCAGACATAACATCCATTAAGAAACGTAATGCGGAAACTCTTCAATGTCATTTAATTCTATTTGCAGTCACTGTCCTGGGATTCTTCTTTCACAGCTATTGTTGTACAACGCTAAACAGTTTAATATAAAGTGGAAAAGAGTCAGATGTTTTACTTATAGGAAGTCAAGCATTTGGACATTTCAAACAAAAGTCATCATTAGTTGATATTTGACCAATGTAGACCATTCTGAGTGTATTTGTTACCTTTTTTATCCTAACAATCTCAAAAATTATGAAAGGATGTATGCTGAGGAAAGAGTGATGTAAATTATTAGGTACGGTGTTTCTGCAATATTAGAAACATATTGGAATATTTATCAAATGTCAATATCTTGCATTTATTCTGCAAACAAAGCCCTTGTGAGAATGTGGGCAATAGCAGGAGAGGGACCCAGGCTACTAGGAAATTTTTGATTCTCTATTAAATAAGTCCATTTACCCCACGGCTGAATTCTTGGTTGGATCATTTCTTTCTCTAGTGAACGCAGGTGAGCCTGAGGAGTTTATAAATGATTTTCTGAGTAGAAAAGATGGGAGATTCAACTTCAGCACACTTTAGTCTGATCTCCTAAGAGGCAGGTATTTAATCTTGCTGAAGTGTCTTGATGCACATTTTTTGACTAAATGAGAAGGCAAAATATTTGACAGGACAGTAAGACTAATATATATATTTTTTTCTTGATATTCTGCATTTATTTGGGAATACATCTGCAAATTTCTGCTTAACATAGTCAGTGTGCATATCATGAGGGGCTACACCCATAGAAATAAATTTGTATGCCCATGAACCTGAAAGCCATGTGAAGCCCTTAGCAGTCTACAAGAATGCACGATGGTTGCAGTAAAAAATGTTTATCCCACAAGTGAGGAGAGAATTGATTGCTCTAGAGAGCTCACACCATAACGAATTCACAGAGATTTTCTTATGACGAAGATAAATAGTGTGTATCATCCTGACCCATAAAGTACACAGTTTTTACAACAGACTTACTATAATAATTCATCTTAAATGCCTTATGGACATATTTTCTTGTCATTTTCAAACAAGAATAATTTGGTATTCTTGTTTTCAAAATAAGTTTGGGGATTAAAAATGATAAGTAGCATTAAGTAGCATTGTTCTGTTTGCTTCAGAAATATAGAGATATAATACTGCATATAAGATGTCAATGTTCCCTTCTTGATATTTACCAGAGAAATATTATTGTGCACATTCCTGTATATTTTTGCACTTTAAAGCTCATTTGGAGAGATACTGAGCTACATATAAGTGACTTTATTTGCAGATGAACAAATAGGCAATAACTAATCCCTGGTGTGCTTTTTTAATCCAAGTAAAAATAATTTCCAATTTCTTCTCTTGCACTGCTTTACCACTGCTCTGTCAATTTGAAGCTCATTTTTATGAAAAGGTAAAGGCATATGCTTATTACCTCTATAAATTCTTTGACACTTTTTAAAATCCACTATTAGAAGGTTGGCATTTTGTCTTTTTTTAATTAGAAAGTTGATGGAAGGTAGAAGTACATAATAGAGGATCTGTGGATAGGAAAAGCATTTTAATAAACCATTTTTCTTTTGGTTCGTGTAAAACATCTTATCTGATGGCCTAAAACATATGTGAGTGTCTTGCGTACTAGGCTTAATGTTGGCAAAAAGGGGGGGATATTTTAAATAGAAGTCTGAGTTAAAATGGCATGAATTAGAAATGTTGGTGTTGATATCTTCTTAGACTTACTGATTTCATAGACTTTTAGCCTGAACTAGAATTAATAGGAACTGTAGGCATCAACTGATATAATGTCTCATATTTACAGATGAAGAAAATGAGACACAAAAAAGTAAATTTTCCCAAATCGCACAGATAAACACAAAGCTAAGCATACACACTTCTATTCTTATTGTTTGAAGAAAATGGAATTGGAAAGGGAGAAATCAAAATTGCTACATGAATTTTTTTTAGATAAAATTTCCACAAGTATAATGTCCAAGAATATAAGGCAGAGGACTGGAGACCTGGGCATTGGTTTCTGCACCACTACATTTGGGGTCACTTAAACAAAAACTGACTTTTAGTTTTTTTATTGAGGAATAGTTGACATATAACACTATATTAGTTTCAGGTGTACAACGTAGCGATTCAGTCAGTTGCAAAACGAGCACCATTGTAAGTCTAGTAAACATTCATCATCATATATAGTTACGAAAAATTTTTTTCTTATGGTGAGAACTTTTAAGATCTAGTCTCTTAGTAAATTTCAAATATGCAATTCATGGGCCACCTGGGTGCTCAGTGGGTTAGGCGTCTGCCTTCAGCTCGGGTCATGATTTTAGGGTCCTGTGATAAAGCCCCACATGGAGCCCCACTTTGGGCTCCTGCCCAGCAGGGAGTCTGCTTCTCCCTCTCTTTCTGTCCCTCTCCTGCTGCTTGTACGTGCTCTCTCTCTCTCAAATAAATAAATACATTAATTAATTTCATTAAATCTTTTTTAAAAATATGCAATTCAGTATCATTAACTGTAAGAATGGCTTTTTAACAGCCTTGGCCAATGCATTCATTCCCTAGAACAGGTACAAAGTTTTCTGTAATCTCGCATTTGGAGTTAAGTGTTTGGAGGGTCATTGCTAATCTGAGTACTTTTTGGAAGTCCGAACTTACTGAAATGAGTCACTTGGTTCAGTCCAGTTAGTCACTGGCCTGGCTAAAATTTTTTTTAGCCAAATTCCATTTGTGCCCAAATTGGTAGGTGATAGAACATAGCTTTGGTGGATTTTTAAATTCTTCTTCTTATTGACATTGGTATTCATCCTCTTTCTATATGTGGCAATAATGCTAATGGTAATGATTATTTTATGGAAACACGGCACCTGTTTAGAGTCCTCAGAGGACTTTTGCACAGAGCATTTACATTGGTTGATTGATTAGTTGGTTGGTTGGGTCTCACCGTAACAGTCTGAGAGTGTAAAAGAAGCTGTACCAGGGAGTACTGCCGTCAATGGATTGAAAGATTTGCAAGGGGTTATACCTTTATTAAGCATTTGCCAAGCGCCGGACCTGTCTTAGCCCAATGGTGAAGCCAGGATTGGTACCTACAGCCTCTGATTCTTAGCCCTGGGTCTTAATTCTTTAGTACTTTCCATTCTCTGCACCCACACAGGGCTGCAGCTTCCTTGAGGCCTTCCTTGAGGTCTTCCATGTTACGCTATACATTAGTCTGTTCTCAATTCAGAGCAGCAGATCTTGTCCCATCCCGGTGGGAGAGCCTAATCAGCTCAGGTGAGGAGCAAACTGACCCACGGAGCGACAGGAAACGGTGTGCCCCATTAAAGGCACTGAAATGCTCCGTGTCATCAACAGGAGCCCTTCAGTTGTACCCCCCTGAAAAATGAAGCTTCCCTGAAAATCTCCATTTGATCGCATATCCACGGACTCCATGCATCCTGAGCACCATCTTTAAGGGGTCTGAAGTGGAGGATCTGTGTTGCCCATGATTTCATCGCCATAGCAGAGCAATTTGGCAAGTTATTTTGGCACATATAAAACTCAGTATGTTAAACAAATAATAAAAATGGAACTAGCTCACAAATGCTTTAAATATCCTATTTTATGAAAGATCTCATATGAATAGATAATTCTGTTCACCAAAAGCAACTATATTTTAGTTAATGCAGAAAAAGATTTTTTTTTTCAGTTTTGGGCTGATGATTAATGTGTCTCTAAGTGAAAAAGCAACAGTAAAAGGTAGGGCTTGGATTCTTCCCTATAAGCTATTTCTAAAATGTAAATGTTTGTCTATTAAATACATCTCGGTCGCCAATATGAACATGTCTGGGAACGACAATGACAACAAAAAAAGGCAGCAAATATTTATTATCATGAGTTATGTGCCCGTATTCTGAATGCATAATTAGAAGTTATGGGAAAACTGAAATATTGCTGCTTAACTTTACATGTACAGAACTGTGGATTGTTTTTCTTCATTTATTAATGCAAAAACATTGATTCAAAAACAAGGTTTGGTGGGGCACCTGGGTGGCTCAATGGGTTAAAGCCTCTGCCTTCAGTTCAGGTCATGATCTCAGGGTCCTGGGATCGAGGCCCCGCATCAGGCTCTCTGCTCGACAGGGAGCCTGCTTCCCCCTCTCTCTCTGCCTGCCTCTCTGTCTGCTTGTCATCTCTCTCTCTGTCAAATAAATAAATAAAATCTTTAAAAAAAACCCTAAGGTTTGATGAAGTGAGAAATTATCAAATTTTTTTCATGAAGGATATTGTAAATGTACTTCTAAAAAGACTACACTTTTGAAATACATAAAAATTTTGCACATTAATGATACTACTAAACTATATATACTACTATTGTATAATAATTATACAGTTATATTGTCATCTTCAAACTACGCTCACCATGTAAATTGGCAACAGGAAAGGAAAATTTAACTCAGCTCTTACCCTATTCTTCCTCTCTTCCAGTCATTTTAAATCACTTGAAGATTATAATTCTTTAGTAAATGGCCTAAGTAGGCAGCCAGGACTCTCCCAAAGCTGTTTAGGTGGGGAGAATATACGTACCTGACCAAAGTGTCCAATGAGTTCATTAAAGCAGTCTTTAATATGTTCATCCTATACACTCATAATTATCCCCTTGGTGCCCGGCCCTGTATCTTTATGTGGTCCACAGGTGCCTGCATTTGGAAACTCCACCTGAGCCCACTCTTCCAAGGCTATGCTATATTTCCTAAATCTTTCTGTGGCATTACCACCAACATAGGGCTGCTTTCTGACCCAATTTTTTGAAAAATGTATTTCTGGACCTTATGCTAAGGCATTATGCATTATCAGTAAGGCAAAAATGTACATTCTCAGAAGTAGTCTCACAAATTTTCTCTTTTTATGCATATTTTGTTTGTCTAACTAGGGGAAAAAAGATGACAGGATGAGATAGTACGATGATACTCCACTATATATTTAAGGGGATGGAAAGTATGTTTGTGTTTTCCTTTTTAAATGCAATGAGAAAGAATACTGAAATGGGAGCCAGAGGACCTGAGTCCTACTCTCAGCCTTTCCACAGACTAGCTTTGCAGGCTTTTGCAACTTAATTATTTGTGTCCCTTCCACTAGATTTTGAAATTCTTGAGGGGAGAATTTATGTCCATTTCATTTTTATCTTCAACAGTGCTTAACACAATGTCGTTTGCATAGTAGATCCTCAACACACAAATATTTCCATTGGTTAGCAGACAGAGAATTGAGGGGGGGGTGCCCAGGAAAGAAATCAAAACTCTAATAAAATGTAGATGCTTGTGTTATCAGCACTGAAGTGCAACTTCAAGACCTCTGAGTGGATGGGATGGGGGAAGGTGAGAGAGAAAGAGTGAAGACATCTGTTCTTTAACAAATGGGGCCATGAGGTTCGGGGTAATTGGAAGAAGAGAAGACAATTGAACGGGCTTCTAAGGTACATCAGTTAAATAGAAAACAACGAGGTTAGCGCAATATGGGGAAACCACAGAGGACATCATTGGAACAGGGGTTCTTCATCTGAGACAGTCTTGACCCTCAGGGACATTTGGCAATGTCTGGAGATATTGCCGATTGCTGCCACTGGAGGGCGTGCTGCTGCATCCAGTGGGGGAGGCCAGAGATGCGGCTAGACTTCTTGTAATGCACAGCACACCCCAGCAACAAAGATTTGTCCAGCTTCAAAGTATCCTTAGTGCTGAGGTTGAGAAACTATGATTTATAAAGACTGTTGAATGGTGTTAGATGTCCTGAGACTCTGAGAAAAGGTCAATTTATTTGGTAATTAGGAAGCTAGTGGTGTCTTTAAAAGAACAGTCTCTAAGTTGTGAGAGAGCAGAGTTGGTGGAAGTAGGTAGCAAGACAGAGTTCACAAGACATGATGGTTTCTGAAACGAAAAGGAAGGTGGGTGGGAAGTAACGTTTGTTTTGTTTCTGAGTCAAGGGAAATTGAACCTACTTAAACACCAAGAAAAAGGAGCCAGGAGAGAAAGAAAGAGAGAGATTAAAAATGTGAGAAAGAGAAGAGCAATAACCTATGAGAGTAGGAAAATTAAGGTAAAGAGCACAAAAAGAAGTCATGTGTTGAAACTGAGGATGAAGAAGGGGAGGATAGGCAACTGAATGGAATTTGAAGATGCAGAGATGAGACGTAAAGAACTTCATAAGAGGTGATCCTTCCCAGTGAAATTGAAAAGTGTAAGTTGCTAAGACTAAAGGAGGAGGTTTGGGACTTGGAAACAAATTCATAGCAATCTTCATGGAAGATAAATAAGGAATAGGCTCACGATAACTGAAAGAATCGTGGAATAATGTTGTAAACTCAGCTGACACTGGGAAGCATAAAGAGAGGGTTTCAGTCATCGCGTTTAGAGTACCTCTTCTAAAAATGCTTTGTAGGGGCGCCTGGGTGGCTCAGTGGGTTAAAGCCTCTGCCTTCGGCTCAAGTCATGATCTCAGGGTCCTGGGATCGAGCCCCGCATCTGGCTCTCTGCTCGGTGGGGAGCCTGCTTCCCCTTCTCTCTCTCTGTCTGCCTCTCTGCCTGCTTGTGATCTCTCTCTCTCTCTCTCTCTCTCTCTCTCTGTGAAATAAATAAAATCTTAAAAAAAATTCAGCATAATCTTAAAAAAAATGCTTCGTAGACCAAAGAAAAGCCAAGAAAACAGATGTCCTGCTGCATTAAGGGCAAGGGGTCAGCAAGGCATCTGTGGTATAACGCCAAGGGAATGAAGGGAACTAAGAAGGACAAAGCTGAAAGAGTGAACCATGGTTTATGGCTGGATTAGTGGGTCAGGAAGACCATTGCCTGGGTGGTCGTGGGGGTGAGGATGGAGAGGGCTGATAAACAAGTGAAGAAGGGGTCAAAGAACTGGAAATCTTAGAACAAAGAGCTGGTTCAGAAAGTGTGAGGGAAAACAAGAGTTTGGGATCAAGGGAACAATTCTGGGCAATGAGAATGCCATTGCTTCTCTGTTAGCCTAGAAGGTGGCAGAATGTTACTGGAGAGAAACATATTCTATCTAACACCCTTATCTCTACAATCTCTATCTTTCATAGATGTAATTAGAACTGTCCCTATCATCAGGGAGATTACAGGGAAAATAGTCTGTGAATTATTTCTTAATTTGCTGGCCTGCTTTGATCATTCTCTTCTGATAGTCCTAACTACACGACGTCTACAATCCATTCTTTTCAAGCTCAGATACAAATCTAGTCCAGGATCTGCATTTGACTCTATCCTTACTAGGTAAGTAACCTCAGGCAAGACTTTTCACCAAACTTATTTTTATTTCATCTGCAAAATGGGGAGTAATGAGTTCTACCCGCAAAGACTGTTTTCAAGGTAACTTATATAAAAATATACAATATATTAGGTTTTAATAATTTTAAAAAATCACAACTGTCTTTCTATCTTCCTCTGTACTTCAGGAAACCTCACTGGTGAGCCATGCTCTTTCTGACTGACTTATTACCTACTATTCTTCAAGCTGAGTTTTCTTTTGCAAACACCATCACCTTTATTATCTTTTCCCTTCCTTGAAAGTCCCATGTTCTCCCCTAAATGCCTCATGTAAAAGCTTTATATCCCCTTAGGGAAATTGCTTAGCTATGTGAAGTTCTATTTTCCTCTTACATGGTTTTGCAGGATCTTTGCAATGAGCAGAGTTAATGCCTTTATGCTGCCCTGCACTGTGCCTGCCATACATCAGCACCCAGTGAATGGAAGCTATGATGGCATTGAGTTTACGAGAGTGACACACTCCCCAAACCTTATTTCCACAAGCATAACTGTATCTTTATTGGACTCTGGAGAACTTAACAGTGCTCATTATTATCACTGACACTAATCATCAACTGACGCATCTTGTGATCCTCACTAAACAGTAAACTTCTTAACACAGCAATAAGCTTTAAATTCTGAAATATATTTCAAGTCTATAGTTCAGGGACAACGGACATTCCACAAATACTTGCCCTAAAGTATGACATTGTAACACCACATCACCTAGACATTAATGAAAAGAAAAAAAGTCCTCTGTGTGTTTTTTAATTGAATTCTACTGGTTCTGGAAATAGGTTCTGCAATCCAATTATGGGAGTTCTTTCAAATGTGGTCAGTACCTACAAATCATAACTCTTCTGTATTAGGAGCAAAAATCAGTTGCGATTCTAAAATAAGAGTTTTGAAGCCAAGACTCTATTTGGCATATTTATACAGCTTGTATTTACTCTTGCTAAAATAATTAAATTTGTAACAATTATGAGGCTGCCCAGATCTCTTTAGCAATGGGTGTTGATTGTTACACAAAGGAGATTTACCTCATTAAAAACAAAGTGTTTTAGTCATCGTGTCTCCATCCCCAGAACCAGGTGTCATCATTACAGTAATCATGTGTTTGACGGATGTATTAGGGTCTCTTTAAAGCTTCCCTTGTAACACAATGATTTGCGAAGCTTTCAACAGTTAATTATCTTGTATGTCACAGACAAAAACAAAAGTCTCTTCATCCTGGTCGGAAAGAAAACTGGAGCCAATGGCAAGATTCACCTACTGGAGAGCATTTACCGAGGTCATGCTGGCCCGTTCTTGTCTGTGATCCAGAGTTCAGTGGGCAAAGAGTGTAGAGAATTATTCCAACATTTGGGGTGGCCAGTATCTGAGTAATCATGGCATACTTAAGTAGCTGTCGTGGGGTAGTGGAAAATGAGATTAGGAAACTTACCTAGGGCCAGGTTGTAAGAGAGCATGACTTCCAGACGAATAAGGTGGACATTCTATACTACTCAGTGGAGAGCCAGGGAAGATTCCTGAGCAGGGGATGATGTCCTTGGTTCAGAAAGATTAATCTGGCTATGACAGTGAGTAGAGTACAAGGTTGTGAGGGGAGCAGGCTGGAAAAAGAGCGAGGAAGAAAAATCTGAAGACAAATAGAACACATAGAAAGGTATTGCAGTTGGTCTGGCAAACTAATAAAGGAGTGATTTATTGACAGAGTGGGAAGGAGTGAGGAAATGAACAGGACATATTTTGGATCTCTGTGTGCCTTTATTTGGTGAATCGTTAAATGTAGGATAGAGATCAGGCTGGAGTCAAAGATAATGTTGAGGTTTGCAGGTTGAGTGATATTTAAATCAAGAATGCAATTACATTAAAAGACTCAATATTTTAAAATAGTTGATGTAATGAGAGATTTTGACTGGTTGAATTGAAAATACTAGCAGAAAAAACAAATAGAAATACTTCAACAGACAGAGTGTATGTTATTCTACAGTACCTTTCTCTTTGTGAAAATGTGCAGGAGTTTTTGTGTGTTTTCCTTTTGTTTGTTTGTTTTACCAATTTCTGGGTCATGGTTATGGGCATTTTCAATATTATTTGACATTGCCATCTTGCTCTCTGAAGTGCCTGTACAAATTTAAATTTTCATTTGCTCTTTATAGAGTTTATCAAGTTTCTGCAAAACTTGATACATCAGAATTTTTTACATGCTGCTAATACTCTTTAGTTTACATTTTCTGCATTTACTAATAAAAATGAGCATTTTTAAAATATGCTAATGGCAATTTGGAATTTCTATTCTTTGAATGTCCTATTCATATTCTTTGTCTATTTTTTTCCTGTTATATTTTGCTTTTCTTATTGGTCTCACAGGCATTCTTTATTTAATATGATGCTAATCCTTTGTTTACTGTATGTCTTGCAAATACCTTTTTCCAGTCTGTCTTGCTTAATTGCACAAATGTTTCTCTGTCCCTAAAATAAAACTTTAAAGAAATGGCTGCAAACTGTTTGTTCATGAACATTTTATCCTGTCAGGCTCACTTAATACATCTTTACTTCTGTGAAGCATTGTCTGATTTCTCCTGTGAAACTGTCTATTCTTGCCTTTCTTCCTTCTTCTATATTTTGTACTCGTTTATAGTACATGAACATAGAGTCAACATAGTACCTCTGACAGGTCGTTGTATTGGTTTATTTACATGAGAATCTCTAGATTATAAACTTCTGATGGCACTTTTATATTTACCTTTGTATTCTTAAAAGCTAGCCCAAGGTCCAGGAAATAGAAGGTATTCAGTAATAGTTTTTCAGTATGAATTCCCTTTGAAAACTGAGGTTATCATCTTAACTTACTTCTGGGAGATTTTCACTGTTTTGAATCATAGATTGTCTCATTTTTCCTTACATTTCCCTACCATCTCAAGCCTTAGATAGGAGATGATAAACAAACGTATCACTGTTATTTAAAACTAATCAATACACTTGGACGACTGCTTTTCTCTGCTTTTCAAAAGTAAGCATTGTAAAGAAAATACTTCTTTATTTATACATCTTAAAACCCTTGTTGTTAGAAGATAATGATCATTTTCGCTAGGAGTTTACTATAAATTTCAGAAAGAACTAAAAAGTTGATTATGAACTTTGACATTTCTATTTTTCAAGTGAGGCTGATTATAAGAACTTTGATAATAACGCCAAAACAATTTAGTTGGTTTATATTCAGAAAGTTTTGGGGATCCAAATATATGCCTGGAGAACTACCAATTTACAAAATATAGAGGTATTTTATCTGCTAAAGTACCCTGTAAAACTCGAAACAATCCAGGGCTTTCCTTGCAATGTGCCAGGATGACTCAGCCCCCTGGCAGCCCCCTGTAGGATGTGCTGCAGAAGCTGATCTTTGGAATTCACACGTACATTCTGACCAGATGAAGGTGGTCAAATAGCAACCGCCAGATTTACTCACTTTGAACTCCTTAAAGCTTATGTTACGCACTTTGGTTCCAAGGCCACTTTTATAGCATCATCTTAATACCTAAAGGGCAGTGACAGCCTGGAAAATTGCAAATTCTTTTCTTTTAGAATTTTCTCCCAAGCTTCCCATTCTTTATCTTTGCCGTATATTTTTATGGTGTTATTTTTCTGTTAAGCATCAGTGCTATTTTAAGTATGACTGGCACGTCTTTTATGTGGCTCTGTAGCATCATGGATGATACCTTTTGGAACTGACAGCCTTCTTATTAAAAGTGCCATTTTTCTTTTTTGTCTGTAGATCCAGATCACTGAGAGAATAGACTTTTTTTTTTTTTCAGTTAAGCTAGTGCTACTTAATTTTCATTGATGATAGCACATGCAAAATTGACTTTAATGCTCTGCTGGCTCATCCTGGCCCGGTGATTGGAGTTGAGCATGTTAATTGGTTACCCACACTCACACAGCATTGGATTAGAGGCCTAATTCTCTTTGGCAACTCTTTGAGTGTATCACAAAGTGCTTTTTGAAGAGAAGGTTACTCTTTTCACATAACTTCATTAAGAACATTCACTCAGACCTTGAAATACATATGGCAATCTCAAGAAAAGTTCAAAGGACACCATTCTGGAAGAGCAGGTCACTTTTCTAAAATTGCCTTAAGATCTTTATAAATTCCATATGACAGGTTTTTCAACCATAAAACATCACCCATTGTCTGTGTTCTAAGTGGAAAAAGCACAAGTGGGATCTCTACAGTTCATGTTTGTGAGCTGCTTAGCCTTCAGGTTTTATTTTTAAATGGACCTTTGGGAGCAAAAAAAAAAAAAGTTAGTCATGCTCTCAGTTCCTAGCACATTATTATTATCCGTTCCTGAAAATTTGTTTTATTTCCTTCCTTTTACCTTATACTCCCTTTACCCCCACCATTACCGCTCATTCTAATGTGTTTGATGTGCTTAAATATGCATGTACCTTGTACAATATGCAGTATTGTTATGAAGTTTCCAATTTTCAAGAATAATAAGCTTTCCAATATCAATAGTCTTGCTTCTTAAAACTTGAACTTGACCAAGCTAAAGTTTTAACAAATGTGTAAAAGAGGTAAATGATGGAGCCATAGGATCTCATGTAAAATGTTCAAATCCAGTCAGCTGGAAAATGGTTTCATATTTGTGAAACATTTAGACCATGGAAGGTGACCTTTGCTGAATACAGACTATGGCCAGGGCCCAGAACTAAGATTTTTACTTTAGCTTTACAAAAACCATTCAAGGTGGGCGTTATTGTCCCTACTACAAAATGAAGAAACTGTGTTTAAAAGATATACTCAAGTAACCAACCAAAAGACACACAGCTAAATTTGGATTCTGGGGTTAAATCAGGTTTGCAGTCTTCTCTCCATAAATGGCAAGGTTCATAACTGTGGAAGTTCCAAGGGAAAAAAGATGTCTTAAATTTCACTGAGGAAGGAACGTATGGCCTAATCGTTGAAGGACAGATAAATTTGGAAAGGCTTGTAGGAGAAACGTTCTTCATAAGCAAGGGTATAGAGGTTGCAGTCAAGAAACGCAAAGCAATAGCCTTTAGCCAGGTTGCACAGGGAGCCATTAGAAAATGGGAAAGGTATGTGGAATCCAGATCATTACACATTAGCTATTAGACTAAGAAGTTTGATTCTGTCTGAAAAGATACAGAAGCTTATCATCTGGTAGGTTAGGGTAGGGAATAGAAATGGCGGTTAATTCCTTCTTCCAGTACATGTGAGCAAGGTTAGGATATGATATGCAAGACGGACCAGCCTCATCACCAGTGAACCTCACATAGTCCCATCTGTGTTCTAATTGCACACAACGCACTTGAGAAAGATAAGACAGGGAACTGAAATCATTGTAAAAGATAATAATTATAAATAATAACATTTATTGAGCTCTTTTTAGGTGCCGAGCTGGGTCCTTTCCAAGTATGGTCTCAATAAGTCTTTGTAACAATACTAAATGGTGATACCGTGATTTTCCCATTTCACAGACTTAGAAAGTGAGACTTAAAAAGTTAGATTTTTAACCCAGAATCACTCAGCCAGTAAATGGCCGAGTGCCATGAGCATTATCACTTTGTGCCTGGTTCTCAACCACTAAACTCTATTGTCTCCTATAAGTAAATGGTTAAATATGTGGTAAGGGCCAACTAGTTGAAACTCAAGGCAGTGTTTGGGAATATTTTATCTGATTTCAGCTGAGAAAATAGAAAGCAGACAAGTGCTCTCTAAGGAAAGGAGGCCATAGGTTTAGAGAATGAAATCATCACTTTGAAGGATGTACTTCATCCTCTCCAAGTACTTAGGCAGATAGGACCATACATTTTAATAGAGTCATGTGGCTGCAAGCAGCCTCCACGGGGCCATTTAGTCATCTCTTTTTTGCACCTGAAGGTTTTTTAAAGATATGAAATGCATAGGTAATGAGGTTGATTTCAGAGGGAAGGGGGTCAAAGCTTTAGTATTATGTGGGTTCAACTGTTACGCGAGAGTTGGTCCCAGCTGAATTTTTGAAGGAAAGGGAAGATAAATCTCTTCAAACAAGAGGAGCTACTTTTTCCTTCATTCGTTTAACATAATCTCTCTGTCTCAGGACCAACCTCCCATGTTGGGAAATAGACTCCTTGACCCTTGCCCAGGTCCGAGAATGTCCTCAGCCAGCACAAAGAGAATCTGGTGACCTGTAATTCGGGTGGCAGATGTGTTGGTTGTCCTTTACAGGGACCCTGGTATCTCCTAGCGGCCTGTGTGCTGTGGAGGAGAAACCACTGTCCTGATAGCTGGAATTCTTAAGTCCCCAATACAACCTACAAATGTTTCTACATGAATGCTTAGTAAAGACTATTGATACTATTTCCACGTTCTTGAACTGTGAAACTTAGGTATTTTAGCTTTATACAATATGTACAGTCTGGTGTAGAAATCACATTTTAGTGAATAAAAAAATATACTTTCTGGCCACTGGAAGAGCTTGATATTTATACATATCCTAAGGGGATTCTTTTTATTCCTTAAATTCTTTTAAGTTTATGTACCAAAATCCTTTCATGAATTGCCCCTTGCTTATTTCATAGAAAGCTTGAAAGAATTCCGTATTTGGAAACCCCTCATTTTCTGAGATTGATATAAAAATGCAGGATAATTATTAATAATGAGTGTTTATCAGCACTATAGCTAACGGCTTTGGTAATTTAGTTATAAATTGAGCCTTTTAATAAATTGTTTACCTGGGTGAGAAGAGAAATAATTAATTAAGTAGCTAATTGTTATTGAATGCAGGGTACTTTACATATACTAGCTCATTTAATCTACACAAAACCCTCTTTGTTAAATCAACGCATATTGATAAAATGCCTGCCACAGGCCAGGAGTTGTGCTCAATATCGGGGACATAATGATGAGTGAGACGGATACAGGCTCTGAGTTCATGAAATTTAAGAACTAGAGAAAATGAAACGGGTGCTAAGCAGAGTGTGGAAAAGTGCACTGGGGTGGGGCCGGGCCCAGGGGACTCTATGTCCTAATATTTAGGTCTGAGGCCTTGAGGGCCCTTATTCTCAGAGCCACACACGCTTGGCGGGCCAGCTAATACCTGTAGGAAGCGTGCCCCGGGGCATGGCTGCCTCCAAA
This sequence comes from Nasua narica, assembly GCA_028533885.1. NCBI lineage: Eukaryota > Metazoa > Chordata > Mammalia > Carnivora > Procyonidae > Nasua > Nasua narica. Next base: position 13,807,468 of record CM052810.1, on the reverse strand, counting down.
GCCTGTGGCTTCCTCGTGGTCACATCGTTCAGCCCCCCTGAGAATAACTGAGAGCTTCCTAGAAAATATCTTTCCATTCTAAGCATTCAAACAAGCATACTTTAAATAAAATGGTATTAGCACCAGCGGTCCTTTTGCTTCCTACATTGGCCAAAGAACTCTTGGCCTTCTCTGTGTCTTCTTCCACTGGTGATGATTCCGTCACTGTAGTGCCTAGATGTGGCCTTCAAGGCTGTGTGAGAGAAGAAGCTGGCAATTAAAGGGAGGAAGGGTTTCCAAAGACAGTCATTCTAACATATTGCTTTCTCAATTCAGCCCGTAGGTTAACGTCGAGTTTTTATCAACCTTCAAGGCACTAGCATAATGAGTTGACTTTTTTTTTTAAGAATTAATATTATTGTTTCAATGGAAATAAGACATGCAATTGTTGGTTTGGGGGAGATTTTTGTTTTCCACATAGAGTTAAGAGGCCCGTGAGAGATTACTTTTGCCTCAGAGTATTAAAATTACCCTTGCAATGCGCTAAGGAGCAGCTACATTAATATGTTATTAATTCCGTAGCAGTCATTGTGCCTTATTGGTATCCGACATAGCCTAACAAGGCTGCTTTCTTGCCCCTGATGATTTGTGGTACGCAGGAAAACGCCTTGTAATGCACTCCCCCGTATGTCCTCTGCTGTTAGCGGGTGGCCCATAGTGGGGCTGAGTCCCAGAAACCCGGGGCTTAATTATAATTCTAAAGGTGGTGTATCCTTAATAACAATTCCATGTCATTAATAAATGGAAATCTCAGGTAATTGTTTGAAGAGGTGAGTAATATCAAGGGTGGATGTCATAGCCCACTTTTATTATTCCTGGAGAAAATACCACCTGTAACTTTGCTTCTCTCATTTGTCTTAATTACCAGGTACAATTTAGGGCTTCGTGGCCATTACCTAAGTCACACAAGGTTCGTAAAGAATCACAGGGAAAGGAAGTGAAGGTGGCCAAAGCAATTAAGTCATGTTATTATTTTGGCCATTCATTCATTAACTCAGAAAATGTTTACTGATCACTTTCCCTGTGCCAGACCACGTTTAGGTCATGCCCGTAAGACGATCACAAGGTAAACAGTAAACAACGGAGGGACACTTGGACTTCAGTAGGCACCTAGGATTATGTGGCTCACTCAGCTCTGCCAACAGGATGTCCTTTTTTAAGGTCAGCTTTCCATTTTATTACGATTATTCTTTGGGGCAAAGAAATAACAAAAATGAAGCTAGCTTTTCGTAGATGAAGAGGATTCCTGAACACAGATGTGAAAGTTACTGGAGTAGGAATGGGAGCAAACTGGGGAAATGAACTTTCCTGAGGGCTTGTTTTGTAATTTGGGAAAGTTGAAAACTTTTTTGAAATGAAGATTAAAATGTTTCAGATATGTGTCTGCCCTTAATGCATCTAAAATGATTTCTAGAACCCATACAATAGGAGGACTTTAATGCAAAAATGCCTATAATTACATCATTAAATTATTGGATATGGTGAGACTAAGCTGAGAAAGAAGAGGGTGATCAGATGAGTCCTAAAGACCAACATAGCATCATCCTCACTGTTTCCAGATCATTCCACTTGAATGTATGGTATTCCTGCTTCTCTTTCCCTATTCCTCCTTTATTTTTTTTTTTTCTTGTTTCCCATCTCTTATGTCCCCAATCAGGAACACTCGCATTGTCCCTTTTAAATAAAGGACTCACTTTCTTTTGGAATTTATTCTTTGTTTGGCTATAGCCACCTTTCTTGAACTAGGTCAGGTCCCTGCCTTGATCTCCTTCCAGTGATGAGAAAAACCAATTCTCTGTCTCAAAGGTTAGGGAGATCATCAGATTCAGGCCACCACGTGTTGTCCTAGCAGAAAGGGAAACCCATTGTATGCCACTGAAACACCTCCCACTGCTTCACCTCTTGGAGTGGTCCATGGTCAAAATCAGGCTTCTCCACTAAAGATCCAATAATACGTGTCCATCAGCATCACAGCGGAAATTCAAGTACAGATGTTCAGACCCTTAGTTTATGACTCACATGTGTGTACACATAAATCAAATTTATATGTGCATAGAGATGCATATATGTGTGTACCTATACATAAATTAAATTTTACATAAAATCGGAGTTCTTGTTAAAATTGTCCTGCATTCCTTCATTTATTCAGTGATATCATTGAGTACCCACCACGTGCCAGGGACTACTCCAGGTCTGGGGAATTCAGTGAACTAAACGAAGCCAGTGCTCTGTTGGAGTTTACATTGTGGTGGGGAACTATTGGCAACAGTACCAGATTTAGTATATCGGTTGATATTGAGTGCTATGAAGAAAAATAAAGAAGGATGGGAGCTCAGGAGTGCCCAAGGATGGGGGAGGGAAGGTTTGCTCTTTTATTTATTTATTTATTTTTTAAAGATTTTATTTATTTATTTGTCAGAGAGGGGGAAAGAGAGAGAGAGAGAGCATAAGCATAAGCAGGCAGAGTGGCAGGCAGAGGCAGAGGAAGAAGCAGGCTTCCTGCTGAGCAAGGATCCCGATGTGGGACTCAATCCCAGGACCCTGGGATCATGACCTGTGCTGAAGGCAGCTGCTTAACCAGCTGAGCCACCCAGGCATCCCAAGGTTTGCTCTTTAAAAGGGGATGGTAAGGAAAGCTTCAGTGACAAGGTGAGATCTCAGCAGACACCTAGAAATGTGAATGAGAAGGCAGCCAGCTTTCTGGGAGAACATACAGGCAAAGGGAATAGCTAGTGCAAAGGCCCTGTGGCAGAACCATGTATGGCTTCTTCCAGACATGGGAAGTAGTTTCTCTGAATTACACAACTTGGTGGATGGCTGGCAGTGGTGTGGAGCACCATTTATGCAGAAAACAGTGTGACTAGGCCCCCTACAGTCATGCAATGAGTCAACCCTTTTCAAGGACACCAGTGTGGCTAGAGTGGAAGGAAGGAGAGGACAGTGGTAGGAGATGAGGTCAGAGAGGTGGCAAGGAGCTAGATTGCAGAGGGCTTTATAGGCCTGCATAAGGACTCCTGTTTACTCAGTGGTTCGCTGGTAAATGTCGAATACCTGGAGGGGATTTGGCTTTGATGGCAGCATTTGCCAACTGCTGCGATGGAAATACTCGGACCAGGACTGAGTTCAAGCACGGCCGCATTGCTGAACGGAGAGACGTGCAGTTAGGACACCCTCCTGTAGTATTTCTAATATGCCGACTGATATAATAGATGTAAATCATTGCAAGGGCATTGATAATAACAAAATATAATCTAATAATTAGGAAGTGAAGAGTTTTGAGCATCTGTTACCTTTGTTTTATAAATAATTTCATTCCAGGTTCATGTCATTTAAGGTTTCACAATGGCTATGTTGAACCAGCTTGCAACATTTCCAAAACCGTCATTGTCACCTTTCTTGAACTGGTGTGAGTTAGCTCTGGCACACCACCAGCGTTCCTCTGTGAGGATTTAACAGCAAAAGGCATGAGTCATCAGATGAGGGTTTGAAAGGATCGCTCGGCTGTGCTGAAAACAAGCTGATAGGTGGTCAAGACAGAAGCAGGGAGATGAGTCAGGAGCGTTGCAAGGACCCACAGGGTTCAGCATAGATCATTTGAAAACGTGTCCACGTTTTCCCTCTCACGTGGCTTGAGAGCTTGGGTACAAACCCGGTTAGCCACGTGCCATAACTCCTCTCTTCACAGTGAATGTTTCAGAAAACAGGACGAAATTGGAATGCATCTCAAAATTGTGTAAGTTTAATAATATGCTGCTTCTTTTTCCTAAACAGCTTGTATGAAATCAGTGTGGGTCTAGCCATTGATAGCATTTTACAACTGACAAAACATTCCATTTTGCTTCATGAACCACAGAATTGATCGTAGTAATGTATTGTTTGTGCCCCACCATTGAATAAAACCGATAAAGGTTTTGAAATATAAATACATACTCTATAAATAAAGGCTAAGGAAAGTGAGAATATTTTACTAGGAGAAGCAAGCACTGGGGTGTGGGGAAAGGAGCAAGAGGAATCAATGAATCAAGCATTCAGGGAGGCCAGTGAGTTCTCCTCTGATTAAATAAGACAGACAACCATCTAGCAGTGTGATTTAAGGAGTACTGCATCCCTTCCCACCAGCCTGCGAAGATATATGATATTCCCACTAGCTCAGTTCTTTGGGGTTAAAGCGTTGTCTCCAGGTGATCGCTGTTAAAATGTCTAAAAATGACCCAGGAGGCATGGCACATTCGCAAAGGGACCCATTAAAAAGATTAAGGGGAGGGCAGCACGGGGAGGAAATGAGACAGGAAAATGTTAATGGCGGGTCAGTGTTGTTTAAAGATCGAATGCAGAGTTTTTCAGCACCAAGCAATGCCTGAACCCCTTTGAACAGGTCCCTTGGACTTGGGCTAGCCTATCCGGCCGGGTGCTTCAGGGCGCCATTTTGCCATCCCCACCGCTGTCCCCCGTGGCGACGGCCACTCATCATTCAAGGCCCCGAGGCTGTTTGGCATTCATTTGGCACGGAAGGACAGATTAAGTCTGCTGTTATTCTTTTCTCTCCAGCCAAGAATAATTAAATTTGTATATTATTCTATCACATATTGCAGTCTTTGTAATGTCACATACAAATCTCAGTTTATTAAATAACTCAAGAAATGAAAATCATTCGAGAAAAATATTTTTTCAATCAGTAGCTATCCCTGAGAAAGAGAAGTTTCATTTTTATAACTGGTGAAAATAATTTAACAGGGACATACTGGACATTGGATGATTACTGTCTTTGAAATGAGGAGACACAGCCGTGCTTAAAGATACATTATCTGTTAAGTGCTATCAATTTAGGTGAGAGCTAGAAGCCAACATGATTGTGAACCCAAACAAAACGTGGGCACAGAGACATTTATAAATCTCCAGTTATTTATTAATCATCCAGATGATATTTTTAGATTACTATCAAAATCTTTTCCCTCAAAACCTCTTTAAACAGACCTGCAGACCACCACTCTCCAAATGCCCCTGGACTTCAGCTGAAACAGCAGGGATCACATAATATTCTCACACTATGAGCAATGCTGGGGTCCCTTGGGCCACTGTGTCTCTTCCATCCAGGCGCCTATCCCCTACTTCAGAAAAACTGCTCTGATACGATCCATATGTGTGTCTTTCAGAGCTCAGCCTAAGATTCCGTTGGGGTGGGGGGGAATAGTCCCACTGCTATCACTAAATAATTTTGAAAACTATGGATCTAGTGTATGGGGCATCCCAGAACAGTGGTCCAGCTGGAATAGAGCTTAAAGGAGTAAGAAGTAAGAAGAGTACTCCATTCCAACCTTACCTACATCACAATTTTAACGGTCCTACTTGCAGTATTATTATAAGAATATTGGTGAAACACAGTTTTCTATTTCTAGGAAGTATAAAAATGAAACCCACGGTTTTAAATCATAAGTAGAATACAACTTATGTTTTTTGAGATGATGGAGTGCCATGATTTGTGTTGGGAAGGCATTTCTCAGGCTCGTCCTCATTCAGTCATCGGTGAGGTCTCATTTAACTTGATTTTACGGGTCAAGAAAATGAGAGACTCAAAACCCAGATTCCTCTGCCTGGACCTCACGTCATGTTGAAACTGACCATAGTGTGTTTCAAACTCTTAGAACCTCTGACATTTACTCGGTATCTTAAAGAAGTGTCTACTATACATAACTCCTTCCCTGGGGCGTGCTATGTTTGGCTTTGCCCAGAATTAGTACCTGGGCCGACTGTTCAGTCTGACAACTCTAACCTGTTGGCCAACGGTCCTGTTTGATCTGGGACTCTACGGGATGGTTTTGGCAAGGGAGAGCGGGGAGATGAGAAATCATGAAACCTTATGGCAGGACGAAACCTGAAATGTTATTTGGTGGGAAAGTGTTCCCAAGCTAAACTTGGGTTTGTTCATTGACTACTCTGCACACGTCGTAAATCAGCCAGAAGAGAGTTATTTCCATATTTTAAATTGCTCCAAAAATCTCTCCAACTTACTCATTTTGCAGATAAAGGTTCAACATCATGTGAACAGTATATGCTGAATTTTAATGCTCACCGGAGAAATCATTCTCACTCACTTGGTGGGTTTTTGACGCTCTTCTAACATACAACCATAACCTAAATTTGTTTCCAGAATCTGTTTATTTCTGTAGCGTGTATTATTAAAATACTTCTAAGTTTCCCTTAGCTCTTTAGAAAACTAAAGAAAGAGTCCCTGTTGCCTTTGAATAATATGTTGATTCTTCTTAATATCTTACTGAAATATTTCAAAAGGGTTTAAAAATGCATTTCATAATATTTTAACCATTCTGATGTATAAGTTTATGATAAATCTCATGAATATTTTCTAAATATGGAAACTAGAAAAACCATGACACAGAAAAACACAATTAGTAAATATTTAAATATCAATATTTGAAAACATCACAGAAATATGCCTTGAAAATATCTAAGATATTAAAAGGTATGGACTCTAGAAAAATCCTTAAATGAAGTCTGGGCTATATAAAATTTATGGCCATGTAAATATCATTTTGCATTTTTAATTAGAGTGAGAAAATTTTAAATCTAAACACTTTGTTAAATATAAATATTTCTAAAAAATGTTTAACTATCAATCATGTTAATATATATTTTAAGCTCCTATTTTTTAACAGGTTTATCAAACATAATTGTATTTAAGACATATAAAATTAATTCACAAACCTTTTACTTTAATAGTTGTGTCTTCTTGCAAAAAGCATATTATATGTGGTTCTCTTCCCAGTCTTGGTTATAAGATGTAGTGACGTAACTATCAATGTGAGATTACATCTTATATATCATTTTTCAGAAACTGAGAGATAAGAGCACCAAAAATATCCCACAAATCTTAAAGTTCTCAAGCAATTTCTTGTGTTTATGTTAGAGGAAAAATGAAGGGGGAGAGGTAGGAAGTATTTGCTATAACTCATGTTGTGATTTATTGGATGCTAATCTTAAGAATACAAGATTACATTTCAAAGGTCAGCTCTACAGTCATGAAAAACAAAGATTGTGTGTGTTTGATACTAATGAGCCCTGTTTATTCAGTGAGTGAAGTCAGACAAATATTAGATTAAATCTAGATCACAAAATGTTCTTATTAGGCATAGAAGCTTCTCTGGGTACAGATGTGCTAATATTAAAGAGAATGCTGCCCAAAATATTTTCCCTGAATTACTGACGTAAATAAGTTGCCCTGGTCAAATGGGGAGGGGAGTCATTTACAAAATTAAAATTGATTTTAATTTGTAAAAGCACAGTAGGAGAGTCTAACAGCTTTCAAAATGTGACTTTATTAGCTTTAAAACATAAATTCATTTGGTCAGAGAAAAAGCAATTTCCAAGATCTTGGGTTTATTTAGGTATTTTTCAAGCACCTTCCTATGGAGAATATTACTCTTCATCTATATCCAGTTTACTTACATGCATTTCAAGTTAGTCTTATTTCCTCTTTTCTACTTTCTTCCTTCAGTGTTGTCGATTGTGTACATCTTGGTCATTTTGCTCATTTGTTTATTTAACAAGTGGTTCTGAAAAGCCCCTTACAATCCAGGTGCGGTGCTTAGCACCCATGATACAAAGATAAGCAAGTCACAGTCCCAGCCTTTGAGGAGCCCACTGTGTAAAAACAGAGGAAGAAGTGATGAGTCCATGGCGATAGATGAGGGAGAGCATCACAGACTTGGGAGAGGACTTCTCAGGCCAAAGAGGGGGGAATCGTACACCCTAGAAGAGAATGGGGATACAAACAGTGCAGTATGGCAGAGGCCAAGGGGGAGGAGAAGGGCAGAGGAAAGACTGGTTGGCAGGAAGTACAAAAGGAATGGCCTCTTTGCTCAAACTCAGGAGTTGGAAGCTCACTGAACAAGAATCAGGAGTCTCTGAAAGATCTCCAACCGTGACTGAAAAATTCACTGTGTAGGGGGCGAAAGAGGCAGAGACTAAAGGCAAGAGCAAAGGTTAGACTGTACTAGCCCCATTCTGGGGCTGAGGGCCTTAGTTGAAGAAGCACCAGGCAGCACAGAGTGAAGGGGACCCAGAGCAGTGTCACAGAGGCATGCCCCTCAGGACGTAGTGACCAGTAGAACACGGGGTGTAATCAAGATGGAGACAGCCAGCGGAACTCCCAAGCTGCTGTCCCTGCCTAGTAGACAGGTAGCGCTATCATCCATGAAGACAAGTCATGGAAGGCAGAAAATGGTCGTAAGGGAAAGAAATGCAATTTTTAAGATATAAGCTTGAGATATGTGGAAAAGTCACATCTTTATGGAAGGCATTCATAAACTAGTGAAAGCAGGGCCACTGATAAGGACCAAGAAATCTGAGCATGGGCTATTTCCTTCCCAGTTGGTGAGTTTCCCTCTACAGACCAAACTTGATGTTGAAAATAATGAAGCAGAATGCACAGGTCTGTTTTTTAAGGAGACGATTTTAAGAATGCATTTAATTTTCAACAAATATTTAATCGGCCCTATTCTGTGTAAGAAAGGCGGGGAGTTTTATAATGTAACTGACAAGGGTGCGTGCAGAAAGCAGTGGTTACATAGCCTTGCTCTGTGCACATTTTTTTTGCCTGGTTCATTATAATCCTTCCTATTTGGGGGGAAGAAAAGACAAGAAATTGGCCTTCGAAACCTGAGAGCACCTGAGAGACATAATTTAAGGCAGCAATCAGAATCAAGCTAGCTGCTGCATCAGAGCTGGTCTCTCCCGGGTGGTTTTTCCCAGGATTTGCAGGGCTATGAAGATGATCTTGAAGATAAGGTTATGTGGCCTTCCAGTAGCTTTCAGAAAAGGAATTGTTCAAAATGAATAACTATTTTTAAAAAATCTCTTTCCTTAAGAGCAGTAGTATTTGGTGATAAATTAAATGCTTCTCACTGAATTGAACATATCATGATCTAGATAGAAGCCTCACCCTGAAATAAATAAATAAATAAAACATGGTACCGTTCATAGTATTGCAAGATGAGCTATTTCTGATCCTTAAAGTGTCTAGTTTCCGGAGAAGGAATTTCCGTTAAGGCAGGTTTCTCTTTCTGAGATATAAATGATATGTTTTGTGGAAGACTTTTCACAGGATACGCCCGTTTGGCTCATAAATGTGTAGTATTGGTTTATATCGAATAGAAATCTACATAACCGTCTCTTACAAGGGAAGAACGATATCCACATATAGGAAGAGCACAGACATTTACGTCATGGTAAAAGTTAGAAAAAGAGATACATAAGTGGCTCTTAGCTCAACTTTCATGTTTGAGACAAAGTGGAAAAATACGGGAAATACTAATAGAGATTCTCTCATAATTCATGCATGGTTTATAATTTTTTTTATTATTATTACTTGCTTCGTTTGCTTGTCTTTCAGTCTGTTACACAAATTGCCTGGTGACGTGTCCATGAAATGTCCACAGACAAGTTATTTCCACTTCTAGTGTTCTTTCTTGCCCTTTCACTTGTAGAGAATTATGAAATCAATAGGCTTTGAAAGAAGAGAAGTTGTGTCCCCTTATTATTCTGTTACATGTTGCTGCAGAGAAGATATGAAATTGGAAGTAGCAGAATATGGAATGAAAAGGGTCTGATTTTTTTTTTTTTTTTTTTTGACAGAAAGAGATATCACAAGTAGGCAGAGAGGCAGGCAGGGTGAGAGGGGGAAGCAGGCTCCCCGCTGAGCAGAGAGCCCGATTCGGGACTTGATCCCAGGACCCTGAGATCATGACCTGAGCCAAAGGCAGAGGCTCTAACCCACTAAGCCACCCAGGTGCCCCAAAAAGGGTCTGGTATTTTGACATTGTGACCTGTTGGTGAGTTGAGGGCAGAATCCTTGGAGTGAGTGACTTCGTGGATGTATATATGAAAGGAAGTAAAACTGTTTCAACAGTGCTCTCCTCTCATAGAATCTCGTCTAGTCAAGTCAGGGGAAAAAAAAGTATATATATGTATATATATATACATATATATATATATATATGTATCTCATCTCTGATTAAGGCAGTTTTTAGTTCTGAGACTGAAAGTTTCCTTACTGAATTTTCAGAAATTTCTACAAGAACTTCCCAAAGCATTCCAGCCCTTTCCATCTTTCTTCCAAAACTTGCAAATTCTGATGTATATAAACTGTACTTTCTTTAATGAAGAGAAAGCATTTCTTAGAAGAGATAGTGTTTTTCTTGCTTACTTTTCAGATAGTATTTTGAAAGCTGTGGTTGATGAAAATCTTTCTTCTCCATAACCTCAGAATTGTTTCACAGAAAGAAAGAGAAGCATTTTTGTGGCGTTCCTCCTCCCCTCCGCTTTTGGGAATGTGAATTTCCATGACCTCCTGGTTGGGAATCAAGGAGTGATATCAAACATTTCAAGGGATTCAGGGAGTTTTGACTTCAACCAAATGGTTCCAATCAATGCATTTGTCACTGCACCAAACAGCCAGAGATGCCCGAGAGTGTGGTTCCTCTGACATTCCCTTTGATTTTCATTTTTCTTTTAACTTCACCAGTATGCACATACTGACACTCAATAAATATGTGTTGACCTAATGAATTAATTAAAAATATTTATTCAATTTTGTAACTAAATAATCAAAGTCCAGTCACATTATTTCTTGGTTTATGCCAAAATCTGCTAGTGGCAAAACACCGTCTTAGATTTCCATTTGGTAGTTTTACTGTTTTATTCTTAAAATAATTGTATATTTTTTCAAGTTTTTCTTCTGCCTTTCATCTCAGTTTCCTGATAATAAATACCTTTAATCTTAAATATTTCAAATGTTTTTAATAGCTCTTGAAATGCAGAGATTATTTTTATTTTTTCCAGCATTTCCTGAATGTTATGGCAGAATTTTTTTTTAGACATGATTACTGAAAAATGAGAAAAAAAAATATGTGGAAATGAAAGAATGCGGAGGAGTGAAGTCCAAAAACAAAATATTCATTGGCATGCTGTTTAAGGCTATATCCAAGTGTGAACCAAATCAAGCAGAAGGGTATAATAAATAAAAGTACATAGGAGTGGCTCCCCCATTGGAGGAGTCAGATGGAAAAAAAAGGAGGTGGGGTACAAAGGAGGTTTCACAGGCAATGGAGAGTGTTCTGTGGGGGTATAGTTTATTATTTTATAGACCTTTATTATATATAATGTGTGTAATACATAATAGTCTATAATACATTCCAATAACCAATAACATTATATGGAAATATATCTCCATATCAAGAAATATATACATTGTTTTACATGTTAAGATATTTCAAAAAATTTTAAGAAATATGGGGAGGGATGTGATAAAAACCAAAGCAAGGCCAGGGTTATCCAATGGAGCAATGTCAATGTCCACTTATTATACCGAGGCAGATTTCAAATTTATACTTAACCATTGCAAGCCTTTTTAAAAATAATAATGGCTTTTAGAGATCTACTTCCAAGAAGTTAAACTTCTGTCTGCAAAATGCGTATGTCCTCTAAAAACTAATTTCTGGTTTATGTATTATTGCATGAATCCTAAACATTTAATAACATCTTTTCAATTAATAGAAAGGAAGAAAAAAATAAAGTAAAATATTGTTACCTGTTTTCTTTATTCCCTTCTAATTTTTTTGAGTGAGTACATATGTTTTTTGTGCATATATGGTTAACTTAAGAAGTTGGCTAAGCTAATTTTGTCTTGAGGTACAAGTAAAACTCACAATATCAAACCCTGTTTTTTTAAAACCAAGTTTTATTTTTCTGGAAAATTACCTTCAGTCAGCCATTCACTAGAGACTAAATATCTATTTACTGAACTTGGTTGAAATGCTGCTGGTTATAAAGATCAAAAGTCAAAATCAATAAGAGTTCATTTTTTATCTTGAAAAAATCATAAAATGTGTTATATTTTTAGAAAAAAATATATTTATACAGGCCATTTCTCAATATAGTAACTTTTCTTTTTCTTACTCTACATCTCAGCATAGGATCTGACAACAGAACTTAATTATCTGATACCCAGAAAATCTAAGATGTATGGTTGCTTACAGTGCCCTATATTGTCTACTCTTAAGAGGTTTGAACCTGTGGTGTGGCCAAGGGGCCTTTACATCGATATACGTAGTAAAAACCCTGAAGCTTAGGGTCTTGCACATCTGGACTAGTCCCCGGTTATTCCTGGTTCCTAACTGGCCGATAAAGTTCGGCTAAATTACTGTTGCTTCGGTCATAAAAGCAGGAAGAGTGGCTGTGTACTGCCATCGGATGGGCACCTGCGAGTGAGGTCACCACAGGTGACCAGTTTAGCTTCACATGTTCATAAAATTCGTTTCTTGTTTAAATTCATCTTTAGGGTGAGATGGGAGATAGTCATTCCTAGCTTTTGAATGTTCCTATCTACTCTCCGGGGCATCTCCTTTCTCAATATGAAAGTGTCTAGAAATAAGGAATTAGAAGGTGCTTAGTGGGCAAGCTTAAGTACTTAGGAGGTTAGGTTGCTTTGTAGACAATTCCATCAAGTCCATAATAGCCATTATTTCTGCTCCCCTATAGGAAATGAATTCTCTGTTTTATGTGGTGATGCATTTCTTTTTATGCATCTCTCCTTTCTGACATTTACCATCACCATTTAATTATACATAAGGTAGATCTTCTTTAGAATTTGTCTTCCGTTCCATTTTAAGGTCAATGTGTTTAATTTGGGAGAGTCACCTTACACATTTGTTGAAAATTTAGGAAGGACCCCTTTTATCAAGGACGTGATTACCCATCTTCTCTTGAGTGTGTCACTAGCTGAGTTAGATTATAGATCTTAAAAGTGGGAATGTTTTCATAATTACTCCACAAAGGGCAACATAAATAATAATCATTTGCAAGCTGATTTGTCTGTAATTGTGTACTTCTTACTTGGAGTAAATCATTGTATCTGTCAAAATCTCAGTGGCTTGAAACAACAAAGTTTCTCTTTTCTTAGGTTATATGCCTATTGTAAGTCAGTAAGGACTCTGCACCACATGTCCTCAATCTGTACCCAAGGGGACATATCAGTTGCTATCTAAAGTTTTACCAGTCACTCTCACAGAGGAAGATCAAGTTCTGGCTTGCCATGAATGGGAAAGTAATTGTCTATCCTGGAAGTTACAATGTTATTAGTCAGGACAATTCACTTATTCCCACCTGACCACAGGGGACCAGGAATTGCAGTCCTACCATGAAGCAGAAATGAAGAGAACTGGAATGATCTGGCAAATACTAATGACTCTCTCAATCACTTGTATAAAGTTGCCGTCATCCCTCATGTTGGCATAGCTCTTATAGAAGGAGTGAAAGCCTCAAGCTGTGTCAAACAATGTCCATAACTCCCAGGATCGTGTTTTAGATTCCCATTTTCTTTTGTAGTCTTTTCCACACCAATATTACCCAAAAACATAAACCGGTATCTTCTTTAATATCATTGAGCATTTCTCTGAAGTGCCCCCTACCTTCTTCGGACTTCAGTTTGCTTCAGCAGGAAACTAAAGATTCAGACGAAAGTCTCTCTTCTAAATGTTAAAGTGTTATGATTGCACTGTGGAGTTATTAAATTATGACATTTATAGTATTCAGCAATGTCATTATTTATAATGTGCTTTTAGCATATTTTTAAAACAATGTATAGTTACTTAGCATTTAGAGTGCACAGCATTAAACAGAAATAGTAAGGAATCTCACTATTATCCTCAACCTCAAAATGAGCGGAAACAATAATGAATGACCTATAAGCTGTGCTGGACAATTGCTGCTTGCTCTTAGATTCGTTCCGCTTTTTTTCTCTATTCGCCTCTGTATAGCTGGGAACTACATTTCCCAGGATCCCTTGTGCTGTGGCCCTAGGATCAGTTAACCAATCAAAGGTCCTCTTGGGTCCCTAGAAGGGGACCAGGGAAAGAAGCCGGATTATTCCTTCCTGCTCACTCTTGCTTCCTTCCTGGTATCCCTGGCACCAGCAGCGACTGCTGGCTTCCCTCCTGGCTCCACTTTCTACCCTACTGTGTTCCCATTTCCCAACCAAAGACTGGCTTCTATTCTTGGATGGGATGTCATCTCCTCCTCCAGTTGTTCCTTAAACCGGAGCATAGTGTCCTCCTTCTCTATAATTTCTGGATCATTGTTCTATCTCCAGTTTGGCTTCTAAGCAGTTCTATCAACTGTGTAACTAACTCCCTGCACTAAAAACTTTCTGTTGGGAAACTACTCTGCATCTAGAGTGGTTTCTCTTTTCCTGCCTAGCTTCTGACTAATAACATATCCCAAAACATATTGGGAGGCTCTAATCATTTCCTTTCAGGACTATACTGATACAAAAAATAGACACTTTTCTCTTTAAAATAAATGAGGTCAGTAAGAGAATGAAGAGTATAGTGGACCAGAGAAAGAAAAATTGAAATATTGGCCCCACTTTTTTCTCTTTGTAGTTATATGGCTCCAAGCGAAGTACTTCACTTCCTGTACTTCCTTTTCCTCATTTCTAAAAATAAGATTTTGTGCTACCACATGCAACAACATGAATGAATCTCAGAAACGTTATGCTCAGTGAAGGAAGCCAGAAACAAAAAGGTACATACACTAGGGAAACACTAGAGTTTCATTTTTATGAAGTTCATGTAGATACAGCTAATCTGTAAAAATACAAGTCAGATAATGGTTGTCTTGGTGGGGGAGAAGGAGAGAATAGAAACAAGGAAATTTTCCAGGCTTGTGACTGTGTTCTCCATGGTGACTGGCATGTTGTTTACACGGGTGCGTTTATTTGTACAAACTCAAGATGTGCCCACTTCACCATATGTAATTATATACCTCAATATAAAAAAAGGAAAAATGGGCACCAGAAAAGAAAATGAATTAGTTATTCCAACAAACAAGAGGCTTAGATTTTATGTCTCCAAGATCCCTGTTAGCTCTAAAATTTGGTTCTTTTCTGTTGAAGAATTTGAATTAAAGATGGGGAAATAGGAGGGAGAGACAGAGAATAGAAATAATTTCAACACGTTGCCAAAGTCATTTTATAAACACATATTTTGAAACTTTCATTAGAGAGTTCATACTGGCTTATTAATAGAGCAAGCTACAGAACCCAACTTCTTAGTTGGTTTTCATCCCAACTCCATGGATGATTAGCTCTGGGAACTTGGGTAAATAACTTAAACCCGTATTTCTGAGTTTCAACATCGTATTATATAGTTAATGGGTCATTGTGAGGATTAGATGAAAGAATGCCTATATAGTTTTTAGCATGGTGCCAGGCGCATAATAATGCTCAATAAGGGATGATGATGATGATGATGATGATGACGATGACAACGATGACGATGACGAATCTTCCTTGAAATTTCTACATATGCATTGGCAAACATATTTTGAATCATCACTCTTGTACATAAATATGATCATATGCACAGATTTTTAAAATGTAATATATCTTATGCTGTTTTCCATGTTAACATCTACAAGTCTGTTTAGTGATGAAATCATATTCATCATATGGTTGGACCATAGGATATATAACTGATTTCCTATTGATTAAAATTTAAGATCTTTTGGTGCTTTTATTGTTAACAATAACGAAATGAACATCCTTATATGCAGGATTTGAAGGATTTAAAGCTACTTTTATTTAAGCAAAAAGAACTTCTAACCATTTTAATGTCAGACTTAACATTTTTATTTCACAACTAACCCTTTCCACTAGGACATCTAGCTTTTTTATTTTATCTTAGATTCTTTAAGTCAATCAGGCAGATGATGGAATACAAAGAAACAGTTGTTATCTTTTATACTCTGGGTATTCTACAGTGAAGCAATGGGAAATAAATCATAATTCTGAAAGGAAAGTATAAGAGCAAGTTAGTGTAAATGCCATACCACCGTCTTAGAACAGGAAATATATTTAGCGTGCTTGGCAAATGTGAAAGCCTTGCCTAAATAGGGATTCTGAGCATAGAAGAGATCCTCAAGGCTGTCAGAAGAAGAGAATGGGACTAAGGTTTCCAAAATTTAATTTTGAAATTAGAGTGGGAAACCTCTTTAAATTTGATTTCGTTACTATGAATATGAAGGCAAGTAACATCAAGCCAGCTCATCCTAAAAGAATCTCAAGAATACAAGGCCCTTTGGCATTTTTTTTCTTCAGAGAAAAAGACCATAAAGTCATTCTGCTTTATTAAGAAACCTAGGGGGAGCAGAGAAAAGTTTTAATAAGCTTATAGCTACTCTGACAGTTGAGTAGTAAATACTAAGCATTACTTCATAGGAATGAGTAAGTATAACACCTTCACAGGCTGTTTCTATAACATATGGACTGTTAAGTGTTTGAGAAATAATTTGTTTGTTTTTGCAGCTCATAGTTTAATGTAATGAAGCACTATTGAGTTGAATAACTAGACAAGAAACTCCTTAGTTATGGGGAATTATATTCTGAATTAATGAATTGCAAATTGTAAGCCAATCCAACTCCCATAAATATTATGAGGAAAGAAGTAGCAGTCCTACCTACACAAATTTTCAAGGCAAAATTATTCTGTGACGAGAAAAAGATTTAGAGCATAATTAAGGTTCCTAAAATATAAGTACTTAAGAAGAAACTTACCATATGTTTAAAATTATTTGAGACTGCATTTATGATCTGTGATAAGTATATATTTTCTGGAATGCAGAAAACCTCTTTAAAGGTTTTCTGTTTTATTTTTATGGTATTATCGTATGGTTCACCTCTAGTAATTCATAATAGGCTTTAAAAATTCAAATAATAAAGATTTTTATTCTGTGCCTGTGATAGTTATTTCACTTTACATAGAAAGCACTAACTCATTGTTGAAAATACAAATAACTTAAAATGACAGGTTTAATAAGCCATATTCTGGAAACATTTGGTTAACACAGCTCTATGATACAAGTATAGAGTGTTATTCAAGTTTGAATGTCAATTAATTTGGGAAATGATGGTCTTGGGAATGGTCTTCAATCTCTGTAAACATGAGATTACTAAGAAAAATCTGTAATTTTAATGGATCATTTGTTTTAATTGGCTTAAGAGTCTAAAAACCAAGCACTACCCAATAAATAGGGAAGAGCACTGAACCTCGAGTCAGAAGCCTTGAAATCCAATCTGGTGCATCACAAAATAATTACATTACCCTGAGCAAGTCATGAACATCTATGATTCTGTCTCTTTATCTCTCAAAGAAGTAAATTAAGATATAGCTGGCCTTCTTCAAAAGGTCAGTCTAAGAAGGAGAGTAGTTAGTGCTAGTGAAAATGTTCTAAGTAAATGTTCATCGGAGTAACAAAAACATTATGCAAAAAAAAGAAAAGAAAAGCAAAGGATTTCATAGTCCAATAATCTAAGAAATCTTTGTTGTGAGTGTAAAAGAGGGGGGAGAGAGAGAGATTTCTTAGAGACTTTCATAAGGAGGGAACAGATTCTCCCTGTAAATTCAATTGACCTTGGGACCCTCCCTGCCCCCCTTTTAAATGAAACATTTGGAGAACACTCAGGGGGAAAGGTAATTTCAGACACGAGGAGGCTGTGGTGGTTTTACAGTTGGGGTGTTAAGGTGTGCACTACAGGGGACTCAATGAGGCAAAGCTGCTACAAAATTGATGGGACTCAGCCCTGCTGGAGGGTGATTCCAAAGGAGTGTTTCCCCTTGGCTTCCTGTAAATGTATTTGGTACAGGATCAGCCTTCATAGTTCTCCGAAACTGTTCCCCACACACAATGATCTCAGCAGGATTAAAACCGAGTGCCAGAGGAATGACATGTTTTCATCAAAGTTTGCCTCTCCATTTTGAATATGTGCAAGTCTTGAAAATCCTTGCCATTAAGACTGCCATCATCCTTGAGTGTTCTAGTCTGACCAAGACACAAGTCTCATGGAGGGAGCTCCTTGAAGAGGTAATTTTCTCTACCTGGGACTCATTTTCTGTATTTGCAAAATGAAAGAAATGAAGAGACCCCAAGATCTCTTCCCCGTCTAAAAATGTCTACCAGTTCATAGCAGAACATACCCTCCGCAGCCCTACCTGGATCTCTCATGGCACCTAGAGTCACCCGCACCTCCCTCACCTAAGTTAGCTGTTAAAGTCTAGAGCATCAGTTCCAGAAGACTTATATGAAAGGTACAGTATTTACATGTCCCAAAGTCCACTTAATCATTCTCTTGGTCACCGGTTAGTTTCTTAGATTAGATCACTGTTACTGTGTCAGATGCTGAGCTAGAATAAACTCTAGTTCCCATGAAACCCTTGACCAGAACCCAACCCTTGGTTCTGTTTTCTAAAGTAAATGGACCATTTCCAAAAACTGGTTCTAGAATTCAATAAGAATGGTAGGCAGAACGATTTGGAAGGTAACTGTAAGTGAAAGAAAATAAAATTGCTAAGCTCCGGGTATATTTGAGTATCTTATCAGATTTTGATGTTCCTATAATTGGCATCGTGAAATGTACTGCCAACTTGAAAGCAGGCCTAGCTTCCGAACTATTATTCCTACACAATGTGGAATCTGTTTTGGGACGGGAAGAGCAGCCTTCGTCATTCATTCAGAAGACAGAGTATTTGCTGTGTGTCAGGCACTGGACTAAGAAAAAGATGGACATAAGAATTAGGAAATGACTTTCTGACTCTGTCTTGATTCCATGTTAACCAAGGAGCAAGTATATGTCCAACCTACAGATAAGAACCAGTGACCTCCCCCTGCAAAAAGAAAAAAATAAAAACAAAAACAAAAACCTAAGTGCTTTAAAAACACATGACCCTAAATAAAATTCTAACTTTTTTTTTCTTTTTTTAAGTATAGTTGACAAACAACATTACATTAGTTTCGGGTGAACAGCATAGTGATTCAGCTTCTCTATACTTTACGTGGGGCTCACCCCAAGTGTAGCCCCCAACTGTCAGCATACAACGCTATTATAGTATCATTCACTATATTCTTATGTTGTGCCTTTAATTCCTGTGGCTTAATCATTCCCTAGCTGGAAGCCCCTATCTCCTGCTCCCCATCACCAACATTTTGCCCATCCCTCCACCCACCCACCCACCCCCAATCCGGCAACCACTGGTTTGTTCTCTGTAAAATTCTGATTTAAAATTATCGTGTTCAATAGCATAATATAAAATGCACAGCCAAAATATCAGGACTTTAAAAACTTCACACTTAAAAAATAAAAAGCCAAATTAGAAGATCAGAATGAACAGAGAAAGAATTTCACCTTCCACAAGCTGCATTGGTAGAAAGTAGTTAATCCTCTATTGTAACTTTAATATCAGGATTAATTCCGGGGTCTCGCCTATGAATGGCATACCGGTTTAAACCTGAGACCTTTGTTTCCCTTTGTAAAACAAAATTAAAACAGAACCTAAGGTCAGTAAGAGCTTTTAGAAATAAAAATTTCCAGGTGTTATTTCTCAATCTAGGACTTCCTTTATTTTTTTTTTAATTTTTTTACAGTGTGAGTGTGAGCTCTTCCATGATTATAATTTGGAGGGAAGAGGATGGGAAAGTAAATTTAGTGTACCTAAAAAGAACACAAACAGCATTTTCCCCTCTCTGCTGAATGGTAAACTCATTAAAAGAACAAGAAGCATTTCATGGATTACTGATAACAGTACCTCTGTCATAGACAGGAGGCCAGATTGGAGCCATAAATGGAACCATTGTGTTCATTACCGAATGTGAGATATTCATCCTCAAAACTGATCCGCCTCCTGCCAGAGACAGGTAGACATAATGAATACATAAAAGAAACCTTTTATTTTTTTTCAGGGAGCCACACTAAAAAACAAGTTATTAGGACATTAATCATCAGCTGAAAACAGCATTCCAGTAGAAAAAAGCAAAATCAACATAAATATGTGTATCCTTGATATGTTTGCAAAGTTCAACATGCCTTACAATGCAGTTAAAAGCTAGTATTTCCAAAGTAACCTTGGAATGCATTTTCTTATTTTCATAAAAACAGTGACAAGCTGAGAATAGTTAAATTCAGATTCTCATCTATGAATGCTGAATTACTAAAGTTAATTAAAGGCTGTAAGCATTATACAGTCTTTTAAAGATTGGGCATTTTGATCCCTTCCTTTCAAAGATGGGGAACTGAAGCCTGGAAAATGCAGTTAATACGGTGCAAGGGAGGGAATGCAGGCCCCCAAAGCCAAGTTCAGCATTCCCTTTCCCCTGGGCTAATCTGTCTTTCTACCCAGGATGAACCCAAGAGGGGCCCCATTTCCATAGTTCAGCAACTATCTTGAAATTTTGATATCCTGGCAGAATGTGTCCCCTGTCTGCTTGCTGGAGGCCTCAGTCTTGCCTATGACAGTATTTTATTTATTCTTTAGAGCCCCTTATGCTCATAAACATGCCCATTAGTTTTACAAATTACCACATTAGTCATAAATGAGTTGTCCTCCTAATATAGCACATAACTTATTGTTGCATTTTATTGGACCATTTATAATAAAATTATGGAAAGTGTTAAATAACCCTCAGAGAAAAAAATGTATTCATCATCTCAGCAAAGGTGTAAGTGTTGCATTTTCTGCTACGGTATTTGTAGGGAATTTATATTCAGAATATTATGCTATTTCTCTAAGAGGACTCTTGGGTTTCTCCATGGGGCCACTCCCCCTCCCCCATCTTTCCTCTTCACTAGGTTTCTTATAAAAGTGGGTGATGAACCAGGAGAGACGGTGGACTCTGAGCAACAAACTGAGGGTTTTGGAAGGGAGGGGGTAGGGAGGGTGGGCGAGCCTGGTGGTTGGTATTGAGAAGGGCACGTATTGCATGGAGCACTGGGTGTGGTGCATGAACAATCAATCTTGTAACACTGAAAAATTAAAATAAACATATTTGGGGAGAAAAAAAAGTCTAAGCCACTTACAGTACTCTGATTTCACTGTCTTAAAAAAAATTATTTGCTTCTTCCAAATCGCACAAAATCTATTAAATCTGTTCTTTAACTTAGCAATTAAAGTGCAGCATCAAAGCCTGATATCACCTCTTCCCCTTGTCACCAACTCCTAACAGAAACATTGGCACTAACACATATGACCTTCAAAATAGCAGTTGCCTCCCGTAAAATCTAACAGTGGTTTCCCCAGAAATAAAAAATGTGGAGCCACAGACCTAAGCTCTTTTTTAGATTCATTGAAATGGTACATCGCTAGCTGAAACCAAAGGTGCCCTAATCATGGGACATTCACAAAATTTCTTCTTTTTCTTTTTAGCGTTTACAAATATGGAAATTTTCTTACCAGGCTACCAGGAGCTGTATTAGCCTCATCTACTGAAAGCTAATATGAAAAAAAAAAAGGAAGTTGAAGCACATTGAATTAATTATATCTGAGATTTGACTTACACATTAGATGATTAAATATGTGCATTCGAAAGAGTCCCTGAAGGTAGTCTAGTTACTTTAAATAATTGTCCAGGGCCTTTTGGCTAAAGTGACTTTCCCCACGTAGCTTGCTTTTGTTATCTTAATTTTTCAGCGTCTTGATTTTATGCTTTCTTCATGCACTACCTTCAATTTAATTCGGTCTGCATTTCAAGAAAACAAAATATGCAGAGAACAGTACTAGGGCTTACAGGGGAATGGAAAGGTGAGAGCATGTGGCCCATCTACCCCCTACGAGTTGTGTCTCTAATGTGGGAGATGAATTCACATGGCTAATGCATGAGCCATCCCACCAGTAACTCCAGGGCAAACACGGAATCCATCATTTATTTTTTTGTTATAGTAGGAATTTATTAAATCCGGTGCTGAGTTAGCAGAATAAGTTGCAGAATAGCAGGGAAATTAGACAAACAACTGATTCCCAATACAGGGTGGTGAGCACCAAAGCACCAGAAAGGAATGTTGGGCCTCTGGAAAGAGTTGATCTCTAAGTTGAGTCCTTAAAGAGTATGAGTTGGCCAGACAACCTCTGAAGTGAAGCAGTTTCCGTGCAGAAGAATGGCACCTCTAAACCTGCTTTTGTTCCAGGTCTTTTCAATGTTGTAGAGAAATCAAATTTCAAAAATTGTTCAGGAAATGGAGATAAAATTACCAAATATTTTTTATTGTCAATTAAGATCATTTAAACAACCACCAACTATTCCTACCATCACTTTTTTAAGGATAGTATGTTTTTGTACCAAAACCATAGAAAAGGGAATAATCTTAGAATAAAGGACAATCTTTAACTTCAGTAAATTTAGCATCATTCTCCCGCATTTTACTTTATAAGTGATCTTTGTCATGTCGAACACTGTTCTTGGACCGATGGCAGTGAACTGCTCCATCAGTACATGGCATCTTTGGGGACCCCTGAGCTGTTCCTAGAGAATGGAGTACCAGAGACATGGTAAGAGGCAAGGCTCACAAGTGTGCACAGACAAGACATGAAGGACCCTGAAAGTTATGCTGAGGAATTTGCTCTTTTTCATTATAAATGTGCCAGGGAGCAAATGAAGGAATTTTGCAAATGCACCATGAGATTGCATTTCAGAATGATCACCTGGACGACAGTAGAGCTGACTTTTGATGATATAGTATGAGTTAGCTGGATCAAAAAGAGAAAAATAACTGGGACGCCTGGGTGGCTCAGTTGGTTAAGCAACTGCCTTTGGCTCAGGTCATGATCCCAGCGTCTTGGGATCGAGTCCCGCATCGGGCTCCTTGCTCCGCACGGAGCCTGCTCCTCTCTCTGCCTCTGCCTGCCTCTCTGCCTGCTTGTGTTCTCTCTTTGTTAAATGAATAAATAAAATCTTAAAAAATAAAAATTAAAAAAAGAGAAAAATAACTTAAAGGCCAACTTTGTAGTTGGGGAGAAAACAGAAGGAAATTAATAGAATCAAGGTAAAAAGTTATAGTCACCATATTGGATCAATAAAGACCTTTGAGAGATTGAGGGAAATACATCAATAAGACTCAATGGCTGAATTTGTAGGGAAAAAGAAAAGGGGGAATCACTAAAAAATCCTAAATTTCTGGCTCTGACAGTTCATTTGATAGGTGGGAATTCCTCAATTCAGTCAGGTAGCTATCACAAAAAAGAAAAGCAGTTGAAGGAGAGTTCTAGGAAGTTAGAGGAATGTGCTTTGAGATGTGTTGAACTTGAGATATCAGTAGGACATCTGAATGGTATCTAATAATTGAAGACATGATTCTGGGGCTTAGGGGAAAGATCCTGGCTAGAGATATAACTGGAGAAGTGATCACCGAAGAGAAGTGATCACTGAAGCCAGAGGGGTGAATTGGAGAGTCTATCATTGAAGAGAACAGGGCCCAGAGAGAAGCCTTATCAAGCAGGGACAATGAAACGATAGTCAGGGGATTCAATGACAATTGCTACAATTGCTTTAATGTAAGCAAAGTCCAGTGGGAATACAGCAAAGTGAGAGACTCATGGAGATGGAGTATGAGCTCAGCTTCAAATAGTGATGTCTGGAATGGGCCCCTAAAAGGAAGACATTCTTTTCCTTTCTCTGCCTGTCTCCTCAAACATGACTGATCACTCCACCAATTTTATTTTTCATTCAACCCCTTCTCATAAGTCCCAGGAAACTACAAAAAGAGAAGTTTTCTTTTTGATGATCAGAATTTTGTTTCCTATTTAAAAAAAATTATCTCATTCAGTCTTCTATTTTTCTTTTTCTTTTATTAAATTTCTTTTGAATTTTAATCATCTATCCTACCTTTTTTATATGTTACTTCTAGAAATTAAGGAAATAAAACACAGGATCAGAAGCAAATACAGGGACACCTGGAGGGCTCAGTCCTTTGAGCATACAACCCTTGGTTTCATGATCTCAGAGTCTTGAGATCAGGCCCCACGTGGGACTCCAAGCTCAGCGCAGTCGGCTTGGGATTCTCTCTCTCCCCCTTCCTCTGCCCCTTCCTTGTGCTCTTTTTCTCTCTCTTTCTCTAAAATAAATGAAGCGAGCAAGCAAGCAAATACAATACAAACCCTTGTCTAAGACCCGTTTGGATGATACTTACATAATATAAGATATAATAGCGTAAGAATTGACAGTTCCTCTATGTTCATTAGCATGTTATGCTACTACAGTTCACACTGCATTTTAATTTGAATTAGCAAGAGTGAATTCTGTCACAATACACTAAAGTCATGTGTGTCTGGCACTGGGGACTTGGATAAACCAAAGCCACACATGATTTAAAAATATGTTTAGAATTGGAACCAAGAGGAAATTGTTATTAACAATAATAATTATGAGGCTACCATTTATCTCCCATTCACCATGTGCCAGGGGCCATTCTAAGCATTCACGAGCAATGGCTCATTTAATCCTCACAAAAATAGCTAGAATTGTCATGTTCCCACTTGACAGATGGGGATACTGAGGCTCAAACAAAATAAGAATCAGCTTGCAGAGCTGGGACTGAAATTCAGATCCAAAAATACGGCTTTTAACAGTGATCAGAAATGCGGCTCCTCTAAGAACTAGATGTCTGTGTTCCAGGCATTGTGGATTTGAGGCTGCCAGGAACAACTCTCATTTCTCTTGATTTTGGTTTGATAAATCACAGCCATTTTCATATGTCACTGCCACCTTTGGACATTGAGGGAAGAAAAGACAAATAACAAACCCACTCACAGAAAAAAAAAATCAAATGATGTGAATAGATTTAAGCATATCTAATTAGTAATGAAAAAAAGCGGAGATAGGTTAAAATAACATATTGGTATCAAGCATGTCAAATTGAGGAGAGAATCAGGATTTTTCAATGACAATCCATTCAGTATATATAATTCAATTGTCATTAAAGAGTATGCACTTAAGAACCAAGGGGAGAAATCAGAAAATCATTCAGTGAATGAAGGGGAAAATTCAGAAACTCCTCCTAGAATGTTGCTCATATAGGTTTTAAGTTGAATACTATATTATGCTATACTATTCTATTGCATGCTTTTTTGTGACTAGATATCAAGTTATGATGGGAACAATCCAATATAATCATGCTTGGAAACTAGGGACCATATCTTGTTCTTCATTGTATATTCCAAATCACCTACACAACCTACATAATATAGACTCAATAAATTCTCATTGAATTAAATTGCCTTCTCTACTACATCACCAGACAGCAGATATATCCTTATTATACTTGTGATCAGTGCAACACATTTTAAATAATGAATGAAAAATGTGCCTTTCTAATAACTCAGTAGCAAAAATCCAAAATTATTACAAAGAAATGAGCCATTTAAAATGTAGAACACAGCTCTATGGAGATGATCCGCTTTGCCCACTTCCTACCTTCAATCCTTTCAATGAACGAGACTGACTTTAAAATATTCACCTAACATGTTTAAAGGCTTTATTCAGAGGCTTATAAAAGCTTTCTTCCTGACTGCTTTTTTGTTTGCTTATCCTCATATTCTTCTGGAAGATTTCCCTAATCTTGAGGCTTTCTTGCACATATTGCAAACAGTATCAGTGTTTGGTACTAAGCGTGTTCTTCTTGCTTGTGTGTCAAAGGAAGATTCCCATCATTGGTTGATAACTATATATATATAACAACAGATAAAGATCTTTTATGTTAAAATATAATTAAATAGAATTTCTAGTGTTCCTTTTCAAGAATATATGGGATTGTTTCTCTTTCTGTTTGAAAAGCTGTATTGCTTTTCACTGGACTTTTTATTACCATCAAAGAGACAAATAGTTTTAGTCCAAGGAGAATCGTCCATGGCTCTTATTCCAGTTTTAACTTAGGCTGACACTGAGGTTGTGATAGGCAGTATGTCTATACAGGCAGTGTTATCTTTGCAAAGTATTTGACTTGGGGAATCTGGATTTTTAACATTGTAGTTAAATCTCAGGTTTAAGCTTCTTATCAGTCTTTAGAATCACGACGTGCTTCTCAGGCATCTTCTTAGATAGTATTCTGATTATTGAAGTTCAGTTCAGAAACCAGAAAACCTAGGAAGATGCCATTTGTGTGTTTCCAGCCCTAGAGAAAGAGACTGTAGCTGTGGCAGCCAAAAGCAACCCTACGGCCCTCTTGATCTGGACAAGACCAATTGTCACATTTAATTCCCAAACGCCATTGATGTATAAGCACATATTGTGGTTCGACTGAAGCAAAGTTGTTAAAAGTTTCATTTTGTTCTTCTGGGAAAAGAAGACATTTCTTGAAGGGAATATGATTGCATTATCATTAAAAATGTACACGCGGGGCGCCTGGGTGGCTCAGTTGGTTGAGCAACTGCCTTTGGCTCAGGTTGTGATCCTTGAGTTCCGGGATCGAGTCCCACATCGGGCTCCCAGCTCCGCAGGGAGTCTGCTTCTTCCTCCAACCTTCTCTCCTCTCATGCTCTCTCTCTCTTTCTCTGTCTCTCGAATGAATAAATAAAATCTTTAAATAAAAAAAAAATGTACATGCACACTCTCTTTCTTTAAAGTAAAAACCTTTATTGAAATTTTGGTTTTCCTTGAAAGAAATCATCAAAGATTTTACTTTGTTATTACATTAATTATTTTTATTAATTGTGTAATATTAAATAACATTATGTAACACATATAATTGATATCTGTTACATATAATTTCATATTGCATTATAATATGTGACTTTTAACACATATGTTTTATTTTTATGCTTAATTATTATATTATTTACCATATATAAATAGGGGTGGATCCCAGTTTTGTGGGACAGTGTTTTTTATCTTCATTATTTATTATTATTTTTAATTGTGGTAAAATATAAGTAACATGAAATTTACCATCCTAACCAGTTTTAAGTGTCCAGTTCAGTAGCATTAAATACATTGCCACTGCCGTGCCCTCATCACCTCCATCTCCACGGGACTGTTTTCATCCTGCAAAACTGAAACACTGTCCATTAGACAATAGTGGCTTCCTATACCCACTTCCATCAACCCCTGGCAGTACCATTGTACTTTCTGTCTCTATGAATTTGCCTCATAGAAGTGAGAGCATACAATATTTGTCCTTTCATATGCTCTCTCTTAATAGAGCTGTTGCCCTGTTTAGAAGTATATAGGAAGAGGACACTGCAAATTCCCCAGCTGAAGGAAGGAAACAGCAGTGTCTGTTTTCCCACCAACAAGCGACTGTAACCGGGCTAGGTGGCATCTGTAACATCGTGGTTGAAATTTAGACTCTCTTTTTCTAATAACGGAGTGAGAACAGTGCTTGTTATTTGTGCGATCTGTGACACAAACATGCATTCTGGCTTTACTTTCGTGAATGGTCTATGTCAACTACTCTCTTGTCATGCAACTCAGCCCCTGCTCTTTGCCTGTTAGGTTCTCTCTTGTTTTAAGTTTTTATTTTAATTCCAGTTGGGTGACATCCAGTGTTATATTAGTTTCAGGTGTACAATACAGCGATGCAACCCCTCCATCCATCACCCGGTTAGGTTCTCTGAACACTCAGACACAAACACACCAGAAAGGGAGCATCGATGTGTCCGTTTTCCAAGACTAATAATTCCAAACTTATCTGTTCAATTCTTAGTTCTTGCATGGGAAGAGATCATTCTGTGTGTGAGAGAGAGAGAAGGAGGGAGGGAAGGAATCATATCTCTCTGCATACACTAGTTTAATATACTTCCAATTTCTAAAAACTTCTGAAACATCCACTCCCAGCATGCAACCAAAAACAAGTGGATTGTTCTTTTATTCTTAAATCTACTTAATTTAGTATAATTTGAAGTGATCTTTGAGGATAGAAAGATAATGCCTAACTGAAGTTAATATTCTCAGCGTGCAGAATAAAACTGAAGACTTTTAGCAGTTCTTGAAATATGGAGCAGAGTAAAAGCATTAGAATACCTTTCTTTTTTAAGAAAGAATTTGTACGTTTAAATATATACATTATGAAATCCCTAGAAACAGACCCAAGACAACCTGAGGGGACACAGATTTGTATGATGAACGTTAATAACAACTTTGAGAGTTGTGTAGATCATGGGAAAAAGCATTGTTTGAAATGTTATCAAGGAAGTAAATTCCTAGATTCTTCTACTGCCTCGAATAATGCCTAACTCCTAGTAAACAATAATTTATTAAGCAATTCAACAAATATTTATTAAATGACTGAATGGGTGGACCAATGGACAGATGGGTAAAATACATTAGAATCCCAGCTTGAGAAAACCTCTCTCTTTATAAAGCAACTTCTACACAGTAGATGCTCGTTATTGTAGTTACTAGCACTATTTAATTCCATTCATATAACATTTTGAAATTTTTGAAGCTTGTCAATTTAGAGTCAAATTACAATCAGGAAAATAGGCCAATGAGAAAGCATTCAAATCTTACTTGAGTAAATAGGAATATTTGCAGTCATGTGGCTGATCTACTTTATTTCTTTAAGAATTAAAGACCACAGAGATGGATTAATTTGCTTAAGGTCTCCTCTGTATGGTTGCATGAAAAGTGTAAGCTTTGTATATCTGAGAAATTATAGCCCGATGGTTCTACACTAGGTAATTCACTCATTAACTCCGCAAACTCTTACAACTTGTTTCCATAAATTTATGGACTCGTCATCCAAGTATGGGGGAATCTGAAAGTAATGGAGAATAATCATTTAAAGGAAGCACACTTATAAATAAGTGAATATGTAGTACTAACGAAGGGAACATGGGCTGGGATCGCTGTTTACATGAAGAATGGAATGAACTGGGAGAATGAAGCCACTAACCTAGTCTGGAAGTTTGAGAAGAGAAAGTAAAGGGTAAGTTGCAACCCGACAGCTGATAGATCACTTGGGCTTTTCAGTTTGTGCAATTAGAGCCTGAGAAGCCAAGATTTTGGTTATAGCCAATTAAAATAATCATGAAAGGATCAGAAGAAATCCTTGATGTGAGCAAATGGCCAATCCCATTCACGTAAAGGCATATAGGCATATGCGAGGGTGCAAAGTTCTGCCAGTTCTGCTTTATGGAAGCTCACAGCGGGACTTGCAATCGTGTCATGTGCTATCTTCATTGATTCTGGGATCTCCTGACAGCAGAGTCTGTACGTTATCCACCTTGCTATCCTGAACACTCAGCAGAGAGCCTGGCACCTTGCAGACATGCAATAAACGTTTTCTCCAATTGACTTACACCCACCAACCAGTATATTAAAAACAGAAAATAAAAGAAAAAAACAAGCTGTGTGATTTCCTCTAGACACAGTTGTAATTTACTATCTAGGACAGTCTCACCAATCAAACATTTATCTCCAGTCCTTGAGAGGATAATTTACCTTCAACAATTATTATTAATACATTTTGCCAACCTGGGACCATAGCAAAATTGAACTTCTGAAAAATGCCTGTCTTTTTTCATCCTTGGAGTAATTATACCTTTCAAAAAACTATCTTTGGGAGGTTGTGAGATGACAGTGTTTTTCAAATCTCAGGTTGCAAAAGCAGAATCATTTTATCAGTAATGTACAAGATAGAGACATGTCCAAGGTTACTCAAGCAGGGTCATAAATCAACTCCTCAACAATGTCTCCCAAGATTAAAAAAGAAAGATCATATAAAATTTTGTAGATGGAAAGTCTCATATAAGTTGTCATACATTAAAAATGATGCAAAAAAAAAAAAAGAGCAATTGCATCGAAATGCAGTAGTTCTATTATTGACCAGGCCAAAAAAAAAAAAAAAAAAGCATTTTTATTATTGTGAGATAAAATGAGTGTTGATAGTTATTTTAACGTTACAGTTTGGCAAAATACTTCATATTTTCACTTGCCAAGTGAAGAAATAGGTTGTATATATTTCCATTATTATTAACAGAGAAAAGCAATAAAATACTGCAAATGAGTGATAATGTGTTTTCTGTGTCCTTGAAACCTGCTGCAAACATTCATTTCACTCCTATTAGAGACAAGTTAATTACCTTAGATTTCTTAAAATCATTATGTGCTTTGAAAGTGCATATTGAGGAATTTGGATACCACTAAATTTAAAACACAAAATGGCTAATCCCAAGTGATCCTGACTAAAAAATAAACCAATAAATTGTCGAAGTGATTGCAAAGACAGTTTGCTAGTAAAAAATAATTCCCCTCATTTTATTCTTCAGCCCTTCAGTATCCCTGCTTCTGAATCTCACTTCCTCATCTCCTTATTTTCATAACTCTTTTCACGTAGAAAGACATACAGATACTTTGCTGCCACTTGTGTTAGACCCATACACAGCACTAACAAGACCTTGCTGGGTGATTTCCACCCAACATCTACCATTAAAGGCAGTTAGGCCCTATGCCTGGGCCAAACCCTGTGGTTACCACTCACTAGCTAACTGAGCCTACGCAAGTTATTTCAATCCCTGTGAGCCTCCCTTTTCTCATAAAAAAAGTAAGAGTTGTAGTATTGCTATGAGGGTTAAGTGAGCTGGAACTTACACCGCATTTACTAAACTTCCAACAAAGGTGAGATTTCACCGTTGCCATTGGTAGTCAACGCTTGTGCCATCTTGTTTAGTGTAAACAGCATGGTTCATTTAACTGACACTGGACAAAGAATCAAGTTGCCCTGGGCCACAGCTCTGTTACCCTGGGCAAACTGTATATTGCAGGACTTCGGTAAACAGTGAGGTACAGATAAGATCATCTCAAAGGTCTCTTGCAGCTCTAAAATTCTTTGTTCTGAATTAATATCTTGCTCTACATTCTTACTTATAACACTCTGGTAGATCACTGGAATTGTATCCATTTATCGTAAAAATGTCAAAATATCATAAGACTTAAGCCAAAAAAAAATTGAACCCATGAAACTGGTCATGTGGTCAGAGCCAAAGAGAATCCAATTTGATATAAAGTCATTTTCCTCAAGTGCTGTGTGGCGGGGATTCTGCTGAGTAGGATATTTGAGCAGAGCACCTTGAGACCAATGTCACAGAAAATATTCCTGCAAATAATTAATGGTGTGTGTATATATATTGCCAGCTACCCTGTTGGAGCCCAGCAATCTCTCAGAGCGGATTAGTGGTCCTCACCCAGGTGCCTGATCATTCCAATACATACTTTTCTCGATGATCATTATCCTGAAATAAATCCAAATTAAATTTTATGAACCAGGATTGAAATTATGTTCCTTCAGTATTGAACCTTCTAATAGCAGTTATTTTTATTGAAGTATTAAAGCAATTGGCTTGAGTCATCTTGGAAACACTGCCTTCATATTTCAAATATGGTTGGGAGGCTGTCAGCACTTATTACCATGGATTGGAGATATTTGCTTGTTAAATGATTTTTACCAGGAAAAACCCATTACGGGAAACATCTTGTTTACAAGGGTGTCCTGGGGATAACAAATAGAAAGCAACATGTTACATTGAATTATAGGAACAAAATCAACTGATTCAGCTAATAGATTCAATAGAAATATGAGACATTATTTTGCAAGTCAAACACGACTGCAACTTAATTTAACTGGCAGATTTCTACTATAGGATGTAAATAGCAGGTAAACAAATTCACTTGAAATGACAGTGGCCACTGAGTGTTATTTCGACACTCTCATTCCGGGCCCCATTCTCAATGATTCTCCAAAAGCTATTTTTTCTGCCTCACCTACGCAGGGAGAAAATAAAGCAGCAGTGCTAAGTATATTTGAGACAGTGGAAAGGGCAAAGGAGAGATTAAGGGAACAAGCATTCAGTGAGAGAGTTCTGGGTTCACCCTGGATGTGTGGACTTCGAGAAGGGGCTTAGCTCCTTGGAGCCTCAATGACCTCATCTGTAAAATGGAGACCATCATGGAGCTGGGGTGGGCGAGGAATCAAATGTGATGACGTAGAGGTAAAACTTAGCAGGAGCCTGACACTGAGAAATTACTGAGTGAATGGAAACTGCACCACTGATAGCACCATTGAGCCTCAGCTAGTAGATCCTAGAAGAGTGAACAAATGAGAGACACTCCCTTTTCATACCGTCTGTTACACACGTCCAGTCTCTCACAACGGATTACAAGTGTCGATGGCTGCAGAGATAGAACCTTAACCGTCTTCACCATCTATGCGTGTTTCCCCCCCTGCATAGTGTGTGATCTCAAAAAACTTGGATATAAATGGAATGAATGAAAGGGAAAAAAATGGATGAACAAAGGAAGCCCCAAAGTCCCCCAAGAAGGCCCTACGGGGACAGGATCTGTGAAGAAGGCATCTGAGAACACCAGTATGGATGGCCTGCTTGTCCTAGGAAAAGCTGCACGATATGTTGTTATTAGCCGTAGAAATCAGACTAATGGCAATAAAGACAGAACCTGGGTCCAAGGCATTCCCTTAGCAGACTGTATTCACACGTACCCCTTTGTGCCTTTGGAGGATGACATAGTAAGACAGCATGAAGTCCGATGGTTCGAACCCCAAATAGCATTGAACATCCATTCAGAATAATTAGAGGAGAGTGACATCTAGTCCGAATGAGGGTCAGAATGCTGCGAACAAGCCAGCACATTTGTACTCGTGATGTTCCCTGCTGAGAGACCAAGCCCTACGTGTCTGACTCTGACTCAGAATTTTAGAGACAGATGTTTAGCGGGAGGCTAAAAAGGTCTTAGCTTCTTTGACCCTCCAGAAAAGAAACAGCCAGAAAGGTTAGCATGTCACAGTTGGCCAAACTTGCAATGATTGCTCCCTTCCAGTGTACTTTGTACTTTGGCCATGGTGCTTCACGTGTTCTGCTCCTTCTGGGAATTTCCTGTGGGTGTTTTCTATTCGCACTAGACTGAAACATCCAAGACTGGAGATCTTTCTAAATGTTGTGTCACCCAGCATGCTGCCCTGTACCCAGGAATCTCTCAAAATAGAAGTATAGTTTGGAGTAACAGGAAGCTCATGGGCCTCAGAATCCCACATACCCATCAAACCCCTTTCCCAGTAGCTTTCCAGTAGTTTCCTCCCCATCTCAGAGAAACAGCCTCCAAATAGCTGAAGTATTGAAGGGGGGACCTGTGTCATTGCAAAAGCCGCCTCGGCTCTTTAGACCACTGTTTTTTAGCTGGCACAATCATTCGCGATCTCAAATCTGACCACCTCCCTCCCTTTAGTTCTCTGTGAAATCTAAACCATTTAGTGTGTCTCACAAGTCCCTTCTTGTTCTGGCTTCTGCTTCCCTTTCCAGCTTCGTTTCTCTCACCTCAGCCCAGCCACTCCGAAGACATACTGAGGAATTCTTAGTTCCTTGAATATGGCTTACTTTTTCCATTTGTGGTCTTTTATCTTTTTCACCTGGGACACTTTTCCCCTCCCTGATCTCTATTCCCCTTCTCCTTTTTCTCTCTTCTTCTAGGAAGAATTCTTTGACATCTCCACTCCCAGAAAAGCTGGTTTAGCTGCTGGTCTTAAGCACCACAGCCTTGGGGGACCATCATGGATTAGGGATTTTTTTTTTTGTCCTAGATGAAGAGATGTCTAAGTTGAAATACAAAGAATGGGTAGGATCCAATGAAACAGAAACATGAAGAGATACATGTAAAAAAAAAAAATCTTTGTTGAATTAGTAAAAAAGTGAATGAATGAAAGCAGTTTTAAGAAGTGCCTATAAAACATGTCACTGAGACCCCAATGTTCTTTTGCTCACTGCTCACTCCACAGGCATATGGTAAAATATTCAAATATAAAATCTTCCCCTGATTTTTCTCCTTTTCCAGGAAGCTCAGAGCGTTTTTCAATATCTTATGATATAGCTCATTTCATTGCATAAGGAAACCGGAACTACTCAGCCTTATACATGGAAACACATCAAGTCAAGGGGCATCTCCAAGAAGTAAAGTAGAGGCATGGTTGGTCAGAACTTACTGGATGGTCTAAGGCTGACTCTTTTACCCCTAGAAAACCTTTCTGAAAATGAAATATATCAGGAAATGAGGACATTTAAGAATGGCAGGCAGCAGGAAAAAAAATTATATATATATATATATATATATATATATATATATATATATATATATATATCTGAAAGAATCATTCTCTGAAACCTCTTTATGTTGGTTTGCCTTGATGCCCTATTCATTGAAAGCTATCCTGATGTTATGTTTTCCTAGTCTCATGGCTTCTCTCTTAACTGAGCAGGATGCTGTAGAAGCTAATGTTTGAAGGGCCCTGGTGAACCAAAATGCTTTTGCTACGTGATAAACATAAATTGTTGTTTGGTCTTAACAATGTTTTCTTTTGGTGTCTGCAAACCACAATGAAAGAGAAGGAGCCAATAAGCCCTGGACATTGTGGAGACCGCAGATTACCAGCATGAATTGGGAGCCCTATGAAGGCAAGCAGGTTATTAGAGCAGCCAGCATTGCCCATGTAGACAGACTAGAGCACCTCCGTGACATTTCCAGAGACTTCTTTTAAAAGGGCATCCACTGGGTCGCCTGGGTGGCTCAGTGGGTTAAAGCCTCTGCCTTCGGCTCAGATCATGACCTCAGGGTCCTGGGATCGAGCCCCACATTGGGCTCTCTACTCAGCGGGGAGCCTGCTTCCCCTCTCTCTCTCTGCCTGCCTCTCTGCCTACTTGTGATGATCTATCTTTCTCTCTGCCAAATAAATAAAAATCTTTAAAAAAAAAAAAAGGGCATCCACTAAGCAACCCACACAAAATAATGGCTATAGAATTACAAAACAGTATGTGCATTATGGGTATGCACAGAAAGAACAAAAATGTCTGTTATCCCTAGTGCAGGGTAAATGACATGAAGTCAGGTGGAAAAGAAAGTATTTTAGGGTCAGTCGTATGACATCATTCATTGGCTATAGACAGCTCCCCTTCCCTTTCCCTCTTTCTTTTATTCCTTTCTTTTTTTATTGAGTCCCTTCTCCATTCATTGGAGAAGGAGTAGCATGGAATCAGAGGAATCTACAGAAACTTGCTTTGAACTCAGAAATAGAGCTGACCAAAGGCTCACAGTCCACCAAATGAATCCCAGTAATGCAGCCATTGTCACTGGATAGCAGCCCCAGAAGGAGCAGGGTTGATGAGTTTCAGAGGCACTTAAAACATCCCCTGGGCTTTAGTCAGAATTACAATGTCAGTCAAGTTCATTCCTTTCCCAGACTCCTTTTCTTACCCAAGAATCGATTAGTGTTACTTGGATGTCTAAAGCCCCTGAGTTACTAAGGAAGACCAGTAAGTGGGTTGGATTTGGAGACACGTAGACATGTGTTTGAACCAAGTCCAGTCCATCATTACTTGGGCAATGATGGGGAAGTCACTTAAATATGCTGCTTCTCAACCTATAAATAGACAGTCATTCATTCATTCATAAAATGAATAGTTTGGAAGGTTTAGTACTAGATTCAGGGCTAGAGCTGGATTTTTAGTGGTTAAAACAAAACAAAATGAAACGGGCATCTCCTCCAATGGTTTGTAAGTAAGATCAATACCTAAAATAAAGAGACCATTACTGACATGAAGTTAAAGGAGGGAAAAAAAATGAAGCATCCAATACATTGTTTGCTTTGTTGTTGGCACTTAAGACATATTCCTACATCCTTAGGCCTGCTTTTTTTTCCCCCAAAATGATCCTAGTCTCCCTATGAAAATTAAAACTCCCATCCTTTCAATGATGTGATTCTTATTAAGGTATCATTCTGATTTTCTAATTAGACAACAGAAATTTGCTTAAGGGGGATTTATGTTCTCCCCAAAATTTACTGTTTTAAAACTGGAGCTTTTTAAATCTGATGAAAGTCAGATCAAGGCAACCAGTAATTACTAAGCATCTACTATGCTTTAAGTCATATGAGAGATGCAGCCCCCTTCTCCAAGGGTGCCAAAACCTATGTGATTTGTGAAAATAATATATCCACATATTAACAAAGCATTTTAAAAGCAACAGAAGTTTTAAATGATTGACATTAGAAGGGGCCTTACAAGACCTTACGTAATTTCAAATGAATTATGTGTTGTGCAACCACCAGTGGATTAAGAGTTCCAAGAAAGGAGAAATCATTTTCTTGGTGGAAAATATGAGGGAGACAAAGAAGAGCTTAATGAACATCAGCGTTCATCCACCAGTAAATTGCCTTTGTTTTGCCCTCATCAATACTCATTGAAGATGCCAAATTCCATTCACCAGTTCTCTCCTCACCTTGTACATAGTTTAACATCCTTCACTTAGTAAAGCAAAGATCATCATTGTCATCAATGAGAGTAAATACCGAAAACGCCAAAGCTGAGTCTCAGAAAATAAGTGAATTATGGATCTGTGCATTTGGAGACACTCTTGTATGTAAACACGAGGTCTGATAAACAGCACTGTCTTTACAAAGCCCATGAATATATCATAACTTATTTGATCCTCTCAGCAACTCTGAAAATAGGAAAAGATGAAGAAGGTTGACTTTCCCAAGACCACCCAGTGGGTAGTAGCTGAATGTGGGTCAATCCAAAGCATGTGTCTTGTCTACCACTTAAAAACGTCATATCAGAGAAAAAAATTACCATGTTATTTGTTAAAAATCGAAAGTCACAAAGGGGAATAGCATGTAATAACACAAAGAGCAAGTGTAGAGTAGATTCTTGTTACTCAAAATGTGTCCCATTAGCCGGCAGTATTGACATCACCCAGGAGTTTGAGATTAATGCAGACTTGGACCTACCCCAGACTACCAGAATCAGAAGGCACAGTTTAACAAGATCCATGCATTGAGACCTGTGCATTAAGTCCAAAACACACCTATCTAGAAAGTTTTCACATCTCCAAATTGGGCACAACGTAACTCATGAAATTGTACAGATTAATTAATATATAAAAATGCACTTTTTCTATTAAAAGAAACCATATAAATGTAAGACTATAAAAATAATAATTGATCTCATTTCTACTAACTTGGCCATTCATATTAGTATTTTGTCTTATAATTCATATAAATAACATACATAGCTCTTGTGACTTTAAAGGCAATCAAACTAGACTCAGTTCAGGTGTAACACTTACCCCAGATGAGATAATAAATGTGGTTTAAGGTGCCAACTTAACAAATATCCCCTGATGCACATTGTATTTAACCAATTATAAGAGGATCTCTTAATTTGTTTTTTTTTTCCACAGATGATCTATTTCAAATAGTATTGTTTGTAGACCAATAAGGCCAATTTAAAAATATTATTAACTATGAAAATATGCCATTTAAAATTGCAGATTTCCCTCCATGTTCATACTTTTTTGCCTTATAATTGTAAGGCAAAAGGTTTAGATCTTAACGTCCTGAAACATAAACAGCATGGAAGTTGGTAAGAGGTTGCATGGAAACCCAAAGTCTGGCATTCTGGCTCTTGATTCAGTGCTCCTCCTTCCCATCATGGGCACCAGCTGGGCTAACACACACCATGGCTGTAATGGAATTTTCCTTTTTTTTTTTTTACAGGTTTTCTATTTTTTTAAGTTTTATTTTTGAAGTATAGTTAACATGAAATGTTATGTTACTTTCAGGTGTACAACATAGTGATTGACAAGTCTGTACATTACTCAGTGCTCACCACCATAGGTGGAGTCACACCTGTCCCCATGCAACATTATTGCCATAGTGTGACTATATTCCCCATGCTATGCTCTCCATCTCTGTGACTTATTTTATAATGGGAAGTTTGTACCTCTTGATCCCCTTTGGCCCATTACCCCACCGTCTCCCCTCTGACAACCACTAGTTTGCTCTGTATTTGTTAGTCTGTTTCTCTTTTGTGTTTGCTTGTTTTGTTTTCTAGATTCCACATATAATTGAAATCATATGGTATTTGTCTTTCTCTCTCTGACTAATTTCACTTAGCATAATACCCTCTAGGTCCTTCCATGTTGGCAAAATCTCAATCTTTAGGGCCAAATAATATTTCATTGTGTATGTATACATCTTCTTTATCCATTCATCTATCAATGGACACTTAGGTTGCTACCATATCTTGGCTATTGTAAGTAAGGCTGCAACAAATATAGGGGTGCATATATCTTTCGAATTAGTGTTTTTGTTTTCTTTGGGGAAATACCCATCAGTAGAATTACTGGATCACATGTTATTTCTATTTTTAGTATTTTGAAGAACCCCCATACTGTTTTCCACAGGGGCTGCACCAATTTGCATTCCCACCCACAAAGCACAAGGTTTCCCTTTCCTCCACATACTTGTCATTTCTTGTCTTTTCCATACTAACCATTCTGACTGGTGCGATGTGATATCTCATTGTAGTTTTGATTTACATTTGCCTGATAATGAGCGATGAACATCTTTGCATGTGCCTATTGGCCATCTGTGTCTTTAGAGAAATGTCCAGTTAGGTCCTTCAATGACATGCCTTGGTGTTTTCATAGAGAAAAAGGCCTTGGGCCATGGAATCCAACTACCCAGAAGTCCCAGTTTTGCTCGTTTTAAGCTTGAGTCCTTGTATTGATCATTGCCCTTCTCCACCTCATTTCCACAGTCTAAAAAATGGGTACCAGAAACAGTGGTATTCAAAAGAGATAGAGGGGAGTTTTAAAGTCTGCTTTTGAAGATGTCCTATAGAGGCCTTTGATTTATTTCCAAGGTTTTACAGATCATATCTACATTATTAATCAAACCCAAATAATTTTCCCATTCTTTTAAGGTATTTCTCCTCTGGGCCCTAAATCATTTTATTCACTGAACTCTCTGCAGATATTCAAGAAAGTAGTAATAATACTTAATAGTGTGGCACCTAGGTGGCTGAGTCGGTTAAGCGTCTGCCTTTGGCTCAGGTCATGATTCCAGGTCTGGGAATAGAGCCCCATGTCAGGCTCCCTGCTGGGTAGGGAGGCTGCTTCTCCCTTTCTCTCTGTTGCTCCCCCTGCTTATACTTTCTTTCACTCACTCTCCCGCTCTCTGTCAAATAAATAAATGAAATCTTTAAAAAATACTTAATAATCTATCGCTGTGTTCTTCTCTGCTCCTTCCTGTCCCTTGAATGTGGTGTTGGCACTGGTTCTTTAGCCCACCTCCCCGGCATTCCCCTCTAACTGAAGGAGCAGAGCAGGGCTAACTCCATTTTGCCCTACACCTGCCATCTTGTGTATAACCCCCACGTGACCTGCTTCTGAGAACCACAGAATGTCAGAATATTGCCCAGCCCTCCCTTGAGCTAGTTGACCCAGGCTGCCTGTGAGTTAGTTTGAGTTAGCCAATAGGAATGCGGAACCCCTAACTGCCAAAGAATGTAAACCCCACCTTTTGCCCACCAAACTTGCACGCCAATTCTGACCAGAGTGATAGGCTAATTCAAACAGCTACTATAGGGTAAATTGTAATTCAGTTTCCACCTGCGTGTGACCTAACATGACTATGCAACTTTCTGTGTGTGTTACAATCTCATTGGCCACTGGCCCCTATAAAACTGCTGCGCATTTTGAAACTCGCTCTCTTTCTCTACATCACGCTGCTGCGTCGGCGAGTGTGGGAGACTGAGCTCGAGCTAGCTTGAATAAAGGGCTCTTTTGCTTTTGCATCGGACTCGGCTCCCTGGTGGTCTTTGGGGGTCTCAAAATCTGGGCATAACATAACTTCGGCCTCCTAAGAACTGCAGATGCTGACTTTGCATCCGCCTTTCAACTTCCCTTTTGAATGTCAGTATTCACCAATCCACCTACCTAATGGCTCTGGCCACCGGGTGAACTTCCCCTGGACTCCGTCAGTCCTGCTCCTCCTCTTCTTTATCTCCTGTTTTCTGTTAATGGCCACACCACCCTTCCCATGACTCAACCAGAAATCTAGGTAACATCTGGTTTCTGTCTCCCTTCTCTCCTAAATACTGTTGAGCATGACAAGCTGTAGATTCTACAATATAAATATCTCAGATTGCCCTCTTCCTTCCCCACTGCTTTCATTGAGGCCATCCTTAATTCTCACATACTTAACAATGCCTTTCTCTCTGCCTCCAACCTTGCTTCCTCCTAAAACTTTTAATAGCCCAATGCTAACATTCAAGCTTTATCAAATGAGAATCTCTAGGCTGAAGGAATTTAATTCAGTGCAGGTTGGTGGAAGGAGGTGAATTTGACTTTAATAAATACCCTCCTGAGACACCAATGCAGGTCAGACTTGGAATCTGATCTAAACCATTCTTTACTGTGAAAGGGTGATCAATCATGACACTTCTCAGCTTCAAACTATTCAGTGACTCACCTTCACTTCTAGAATAAAGTCCTAAGTTCTTAACATGGACCTTTGCCATCTCTCCTCTGCCACCCTTCCTATCCACATCTTCTGCCAGCTCCCTAACCCCTGTTTGCAGTTTGAAAGAGTTTCACTTGAGGGATACCCAGGTGGCTCAGTCAGTTAAGTGGCTGACTCTTGATTTCAGCTCAGGTCATGATCTCAGGGTCCTGGGATTGAGCCCCACATTGGGGTCCATGCTCAGTGGAGAGTGTACTTAAGGATTCTCTCCCTCTCCCTCTGCTGCTCCCCTGCTCGTGTGCTCTCTCTCTCTCTCAAATAAATAAATTTTTAAGGAGAAAAAGAGAAATCACCTGCAAAGAGATACTGGAGCTTGGAGAAGTGGAGGGAAAAGAGACAAGGAAGGGACCTATTATTTATTGAAAACATGCTTAGCATTAGCTCATTCAGTCTCCACACATGTTACCATCACCACTTAAAGGATGTGAATTTACAAGCCCAAAGAAGTACAGTAGCATGCCTATAGACTACTTGGGCAGTGACAGAGTTGGGAATAAACTCTAGAGGGTCAAACATCAAGACATCTTTGACTTTTCCACATTCCTGCCATGGGATATATTTCCGAAAAATGGATAATGCCAAACCACATGCTATGGTAGATATGGACAAATGAAACAGGGTAGCCCTAAGTAAGACAAGTTCTAACATTGCTGTGGACTGCTGAGAAGCCAGAGAAGAGGTCAGGGGAGCAATAGACATGAGGCAAGGATACTGGTTGAGCAGGTACTTCAGGAAGATCACACATGTCAGAGAATAGGATAGAGATCCAGATGTGCAAGTAGAGGTGGATGTGGGTAGTGCAGATGCTGCGTGTGTGGTCCAGCTGGTACCCCTGTAGAGTACCAGTAGTAATTGCAGTCTTTGGGTGTCTACCCAGCCACACCCTGGACCAGAATGTGCTAGTGCTGATGGTTACACCTTAGTGACAAAAGTTCTGGCATCTTCTCAGTTGCTACAAAGGCTTCCACTTCGTCACGCTACTCAAATCATATTTGCTCCAGAACAGATTGGTGCGGGACTCAGTGTCAATGCCAAGTAATTTGACTAAAGCAGTGTGTGTGCCTATTTATATTCAGACCCATACCCAGAAGCTCCCAGAGGTGTGATAGAGTGTTGCTTTTCAAATGGACATAAAATATACATGGTTCTCATATTAGCTACTGCGTGTTTTTCTGGTGCCTATCCCTGATTGATAGCCATGGGTCCAAGTAATTAGGAAAGCACTGGGGCAAGAGGCTATGGTTAACATTTCATATCCTCAGACTAGTGAGATCTTTTCCATGCCTTGGGTTAAATCAGTTTTATTCAATTCACCTCTGAAAGCCCGCCTGTGATTGCCTACTAAATTCATGGAACTGTGCCGGCATTTGGAGCATTTTGGAGCATATGGGCTCAGAAAGACGGAAGTGTGTAGTGACTAAGCAGGCCAAAAAGAAGTATCCTGAGGCCAGATTCCTGGGTTTGCATCTCAATTCTACCCCTCTCTAAATGGGTGACTTTGAGCAAGGTTATTTTGCCCTCCTGGCGGTAACTTTCTCATCTATAAAATGGGGATCTGTCCCTTCTTTCTAGGGCTACTTAAAGAATTAAGTAAGTTTCTGTCTATAAAATAGTAATTAGCATTCCAGCCTTTAAAGCATTTATTGTCAAGTGAAGGAGATAAGCTCAAAGGAAGGTAAAATGAGTCATGGCTCTGGGAATCTGGAGAAGCAAGGGGGTACCTCAATTGGGAGCTGAACCAGAGGAAGCTTCATGAAGGAGGTTGAAGCTCAGATGGATTTGGAAGGAAGGAGAGTGGAGGGGTGGAAACAGTTGTGGGGGAATCCCCAGGTACAAATAATGGGAGAAGTAAAGGTCCAGGTATGTTCTCACCAGGGTGGGCAATTGACAGCATGGAGGTGGATGGGAAACTAGAAGACACTTGAGGCTGGGGGTCAAGTTGAAGCCCCATCATAGAAGCTTAGAGTTCTTTCCAAGTGCCCCAGCAGTGAAGCCACTGAAGGACTTTGAGGAAGAGACTTTTCTGACTAGTGCTTTGACTTGGGAAGATCACCCCAAGAGCAATGTGCACACTATGGGAGGAAGGAAAACCAGAAGCAGGAAAACAGCAGGCAGAAGTGTCCCATCAACCAGGTGAGACACAATTGAGCTCTGGCTGTCTAGTATGGTGATAGTTGAAATAGAAAAGAGGTATGAAAGGAGTTTCAGGGTTGGCCACTTAATTGCATGTGGAAGGGGAAGAAAGGGGGAGTCTGGAGAACTAACAATTCAATTCTGAGAGGCTGGGAAGATGGGAGTTATCGTGGGGATCCATATGTAAGAAGTCCAGCACCCCATTCCTCATTGCCCTGGCAATGCTGAGTTTTCTTCCAAAATCCTAAAGGCAGCCACCCAGTTTACTAATGGGCAATAAACCTGATTTTGCATGAACATTAGGGCTTGGTGAAGAGTTTTGAGAAATTTCTCAAATACTATTTCTCATAGTGTTTGAGAAATGATGTAGAACACCTCTATAGAATATGCATTCTATAATAACAAAATTATCAAGAACCTTTTCTGTGCTCCAAATGAGATCTAGCTATGAATCAGTGTTCAAAAAAAAACCTTAATAAATTGTTTCGATGTTACTAGGAAGGATATTTCTGGAGTGTCAATTAGACACAATCATAGTTTGAGTTGAATAATTACCCTTTCTTGTATATATTTTGATGATACGTTTTTAAAAACAGACTAATTTGCAAAAAGAAAAAGATAGCTCACATGCCATTAACTCCTTTAAAGAGAAAACAATTCATAAATGAAATGCATAATTTAAAAGCAATTTAGAAAAACATTCTCAAGGATAAACATTCAAAATATAGCCTAACTTTCAACAAACTGGGGGTAGGGACAGAAGGAAGCAAGGAAAAAGAATAAGAAGAGAGAAGAAAGACAGAAAAGGGTACAAGGGAATGGGAAATAAATAGGATATTTTGTGGAGAATAGGAAGATGAAATAAGAGAGAAGTGATGAAGACAAACTCCATGAGTGGTCAGATTTCCCTAAGAGATCATCTCATCTGGAGGTATGCATTTCACTGGAATGTTTCTATTCTCTTTCTTTCTATTTTTTCCATTCTTTCTATTTTCTTTCTATTCTTTCTTTCCATTCACACCACCAGTTTCTCACCACTTTACCCCCGAATTAATAGATGCCCCTAATAGATTAATTAATGCCTGCCCTTCTTCTTGCCCCACTGTCCTGTGCCCTGTGGCTACATTCATGTTCCCTCAGCATCTCTCCTATCAACCCAGTTACACATTCCTAAATCAACAGTCTGCCTTCCACACCTAGTTTAATCAAAGCAGGGCTCTTAGAATCCTTCAAAAACCTGGCCCTTCATACCTCCACCCAACGGTGACAGGTGAGATGTTGGTGAGAAACACACGTGGAGTTTGACAGGTCTGGGTTCATACCTTGTGTGGCCATTTCCTAGTAGCATCTTGACTCTCTCTGTTAACTCATGAATAAAGCAAGAAGCATTACAAGTCTTGATGTATGGTAACTATCACCTGCATTCATATCTTCATCCATGTTCCCTAATATTATTTCACCCTAATCTGTACTATCCAGATATTCCCCAACTGGGTGTCACAACCTTCATTAACTCTCACCTGCAGATGTGCTAATGCTTTTCGCCCATTTCTAATGTATACATTGAAAGACATCTATGTAGAAACCCACGCACCTATGCAGAGATAACAAAGAGTAGCAAAATGTGAGTGCCTGGATTTTGGAGTCGGATATATTTGAGCAAGAATTCCACATCAACTCTTTACTAGCTATGTGACTGTAGACACATTACTCATTTGTCCCAAGCCATTCTTTCCTTATTTGTTAAAAAGGATTGTGTGAGAATGATTTAGCTAACATATATTTATATGTCTAGTACAAGGTCAATGCTCAATAAATGATCGCTAGTATTAATTTTAAAAAGTGACTAATAATGTGTTCTAGGTCCTCCAAAAACTATCCTCTAGCAAATCCTGCCCCTTTGTACAATGTCTCCAACTCTAAGATTTAGTATGCTTGTTATATCATCATTCCACTATAATTGTATATGCTGCCTTATGTCCAATCCACTGTCCTACCCAAAGCAAAACTAAATAGGCACTTTATGACAGTTTAGGCAGTATAGATTGAAATCATAATTTTATGCATTTATTAATTTTTAAGGATATGTCCTATGGTCTTATCTCCTCGAATAGTCCATAAGTTACAGATAGATAGGCAGTAAAGCCCATATAAGCACCAGAGTTGGCTACATAGTTTTGGAATCCCAGAGTAAAATGAAAATGTAGAGCTCCTTGTCAAAAATTATTAAGAATTTTAAGATGCTGAGGAGTCTGGGTGGCTCAGT
Organism: Nasua narica; assembly: GCA_028533885.1. Classification (NCBI taxonomy): domain Eukaryota; kingdom Metazoa; phylum Chordata; class Mammalia; order Carnivora; family Procyonidae; genus Nasua; species Nasua narica. The sequence goes on along the minus strand of CM052810.1, from coordinate 13,762,838 downwards.
CAGTTAAGCGTCTGCCTTCAGCCCAGGTCATGATCCCAGGGTCCTGGGATTGAGTCCCACATCAGGCTCCCTGCTCAGTGAGGAGCCTGCTTCTCTCTCTCCTTCTGCCCCTCCCCCTGCTCATGCTCTCCCTCTCCCTCAAATAAATAAATAAAATCTGAAAAAAAAAAAAAGAATTGTAAGATGTTGACAAAAGAGCATTTACACCAAACATGAGGCACTGCTAACTACTAGACAACTTGCGTGCCCATGAAATAAACCCTGGTAAGTTCAACCCCTAGCAAAATGTTAGACACCTAGTCGGCTTTCAGCAAACTCTTATTGATTGACTAATTAAAACGTGTAAGTTCCCTTTTAGGGCAGGATCTTCACAGCCACTGTAGGCCTTTTGGTCTGGATTCTCTAAATACTAAGCTGATATCTCTTTTCTTCATTTAGTGTGTATATATATATGATGTTTGTTTAAGGTGTTGTCTTGGGAATTGTTTAATTAAATGCTAACTTCCTGTCTCTACCACACATTTTGTAAGCTCTCTTACTCTCCCATATGTAGGGTTCTTATACTTTTCTTCTTTCAAATCATGATTCAAAGAATAAAGAGAAAAATCTAATAAATAAAGCAGATGCAAACAGCCATTTTCTCTGTGCTCTTCCCTGGAAAACAGGACATTCAGAAAGGTTTTGTGGCTTGACCTTTATTTCTAATCTTTGTGTTTCCAATCACTAATAGAAGTAGATTGGTATATATGATGGCTTTTAATAGACACAGTTAATTTTTTTCACTTGCAAGATTTATGGCTAAGAGTTTTAAAGTACTGTCTCCATGTACATGTATCGTTGGTGTGCTTACATATATATTTTTTCCTTTTTTATTGTATTATGTTAGTCACCATAAAATACATCATTAGTTTTTCGTGCAGTGTTCCAAGATTGATCGTTTATGTACAACACCCGGTGCTTCATGCAATACGTGCCCTCCTTAATACCCACCACCAGGCTCACTCATCCCCCCACCACCCTCCCCTCTAAAACCCTCAGTTTGTTTCTCAGAGTCGACAGTCTTTTATGGTCCATCTCCCTCTCTGATTTCCCCCAATTCACTTTTCCTTTCCTTCTCCTAATGACCTCCATGTTATTCCTTACGTTCCACAAGTAAGTGAAACCATATGATAATTGACTTTCTCTGCTTGATTTATTTCACTCAGCATAATCTCTTCCAGTCCCATCCATGTTGATGTAAAAGCTGGGTATTCATCCTTTCTGATGGCTGATCAATATTCCATTGTATATATGGACCACATCTTCTTTATCCATTCGTCTGTTGAAGGGCATCTCTACTCTTTCCCCAGTTTAGCTATTGTGGACATTGCTGCTATGAACATTGTGGTACATATGGCCCTTCTTTTCACTACATCTGTATCTTTGAGATAAATACCTAGTAGTGCAATTGCGGGGTCATAGGGTAGCTCTATTTTTAATTTCTTAAGGAATCTCCACACTGTTTTCCAAAGTGGCTGCACCAACTTGCATTCCCACCAACAGTGTAAGAGGGTTCCCCTTTCTCCCCATCCTCTCCAACATTTGTTGTTTCCTGCCTTGTTAATCTTTGCCATTTTAACTGGTATAAGAATGTGGTTTTGAAAAATCCCAATTTTTTATCTCAATGTGGTTTTGGGGTAAAAAAGATATGCATATATTATTATTTTTTTCTTTAATAAGATTTGGTGTTTGCAGTGTATGCCATCCACCTTTCTGGGCATCTGTGTCCCAGAACCCATCAGATTCATCATTAGGTCAGCCATCTGGAGATGGACTGTGATAGAGTCATACAGCAAACAAGAAGCCACACATGGATTATGGCTACTTACTGAGAGCAGCAGCGCTGTTTAAGAGCCAGAGTTTGAGACTAGTGCATCAGAGCACTCTCCTCTTCAGATTAGGAAACCCAAGTCAAATAAGCTTTAGTAATGGGGAAAATTCATCATCTCTCAAACTGAGAAGTCAAGGGGAAAGTAAGTTTCAAGGGAAGTTTAATGCAGTGGTTCAGCATTGTCACCTGGAGCCAGTGTCTCAGGGCTGGTTTCCACTGCGGTTGCAAGATGGCAGCCAGATGTAACTGAGGCTGAATTCTTCCTTGTTCATGTCCAGCAGGAGGGAGAGTTTTGTTAAATTGCTTCTACAGAATCAGTGAGTTGCCTTACCAAGGTTCCTTATTCACATCTCTTTGACTCAAAGCGGGTCTGTGCCTAGCCCTGTGACTTGCTCCGTGGCCCAGGGCTGGGGTGTATGGGCTGGCTTCTAGCAGTCAGGGCCCATCCCTGGAGCCTGGAGAATCAATCCCCACAAGCTGCTCTGCCCAGAAGGCCTTACAGTTAGTAAGAGAAAGGAGGGAGCAGAGAGAATGTGGCCATCATCTCTCATTTCTCTTTCAACTCATCTACTTGGATATGAAGAAATTAATGAATGTAGGAGCTTGGGTTAAAATTTTATTACATCCATTATTCTCTATTTTTTTTCTTCTACCTTTTTAGTTAGTTAGCTGAACACTGAGCACTATGTTGTAATTCTTTATTTGCTTAGGAAGTGTTCATTTTACAGATAGATTAAAGTAAGTTAAATCCAGTAGTAAAACCACCCATATTTAACTCTTTTTATTGCATGGCACAAATATGGACAATAGATAGGGTAACATGTGATGGTACAGAAACCAGAGTGGTGTAAGAAAGAGCCTCATTCACCTCTGTTTGCTTCCATCAGGGAAGAATTAATTCACCATCAAGCTTATTTCTGAGGTGAAAGTTCTTCAAAAGCTTTCCTTCTCTTCTAAATAAAAAATTAATTCAAAGTGGTCAGAATTATTAAAACATTCTTTTCACTACAGAGTCATGACTTCACTAAAGCTTCTATATACTCCTTATTGTGCCAGTAGTTATGTGAGGTTATCAGCTTTCCTTTGTGTTAGCCTCTTACTTTTGTTAACTTTCTATTACGAGACTTTTTGATCCTACACAAAAATAGAGCAGTATATAATGGACTCCCATTTTCTTACATTCCCATCTCAATAATTGTATTTGGCCAATCTTATTTCATCCCTAGCTTCCTATTTCCATCCACCTCCACCTTGCCCACTCTTTGCAGAATTTTTTCAAATGAATCTTGGACATTATATCATGTTATCATTAAATATTCATGTATGTTTCCCTAGGAAATACAAACTCATTTTTCTATTTTTTTAACAAACTCTTTTTTTAATATAACCAAAATACCATCATCATAACTAAAAGAAAATTGATTTTAATAATCCTTTAGATTCAATCTAATCCACAGTGTTTAAAGTTTGAAGGTATATATTTAAGTAGCTTTATTCCCTACATCTGATTTGATAATCTAGTTCGGCAGGGTACGAATTACATGCACAGAAGGATGAAAAAAGCTACAATCTCATCAAGTACTAGATTGTGTGGTAATAACCTGACAACTCTGAGAAGTCAGAGCAAAGTGAGCTGGTTGAACGATTTTACTGGGAAAAAATGTCCAGGCCGTACTGCAGCTTGAGATGAGCCTTGGAAAGCATTGCAGAACCTTAACTTTCCAAAAACTGGGGACAGGATTTCAGGCAAATCACAGCCAGTGCAGATGACTAGATGAAAGTGAGAATAAGCATGCAGTATGTAGAGAATGGTAGAAAGTGGTCTGCTACATGTGATAAGTGGGGAGTGATCACAGTCCTTAAATTTGCAGAAGATGAATTAGCCCTTATCTGTGAGATGCCACAAAAGTGCAGAGGAGCAAAGGAATGAAAAGCAAATGCTTTCAACATGTTTGAAACCTGGTTGGAGGTTTAGCTCCATTACATAGCAGCAATGTGACCTAGAACAAAGCTTCACAACTCTGAAAACTCATTTTTCTCATCTGTAAAATCATATCATGAATTCCTGCTCTTCTGTCACATGTGGACATTTCCAAGATCCACTGAGATAATGTCTTTAGTCTTTTGTTGCTTGCAAAGCACAGAAGGTACTAAAGATCAGGATAGCACTTGATAGTTTATAAATTACTTTCTGATTCATTCACCTTGTTTTTCCTTTTTTTGTATCCAGTAAGGTAGGTCTCATTATCCCAATTTCCAAATGAGAAAACTCAGGCCTCAAGAGTTACTTGCCACTGTCCCACACAAGTTGCAAATGAAAGGTATTGTTACTGTTATTCCTATATGATTGAAAAAAAAAATTCCAGGGTAAGCAGGATCCTGCCATACAGCTCTGCATGGTTTCTAAGGCTTTCTGCAGTGGAATAGTGTAATAGGCCATAAAGTACCCACATGTGGGTCCCATCCATTTAAACTTCCTGATGTAGGGGTTGCAAATGGCTATTAGTGCAAAATGCATCCCACAGTTCTCCTGAGATCTTCTCTAACTGGGATAGTAATTTGGGTGGTTTCTACAGTGATTGAAATGATAGAAGGGATAAAAGAACTTAAAGGAATCTCAGGAAAACTATGATCTCTCCCTCTATTGTCTATGAACAGACCAGAATTCTTTAATATGAGAGGTATAGATAAATGTAATGAAACTGATTTTAAAAATAATAATAATGAGGGATTACTGGATGTGTAATTGAAACTTAGATTTTTTTTTTATTGTACACAGTGGGATTTAGTAATGTCTATTCTAATAAAAATTGGAATTAGAGCTTAACTAAAGTGACACCATTGTCATTCTGTTCTTCAAAATTATATCCAGGCATCTCTCTGGTTTGAGCTAGGTATGCAGAAGTGCTACTAAGCTAGCATTTTTCACTGTTCTTTACAAAACGAACCCCCAACTATTTGCATGTTAATAGTAGTTTATTTGAGCAAAATTATAGATGAAAGGAGAATAATAGGATCCTGTTATAGAAAGATAGTAGCTACTTGCTTGATCAAATCATCTTTTATTCTTAATTTTCTTCCACAGGGTATAATTGACCTCCCTAAAGTAACGGTACAGATACATATTTTATGTATATCAATGTATTCATATGTACTGAAGAGATTTCCACAAGAAAATATTTCATATCACCCTAAGTATAAGCTCTAAGAGGGAGGGCATGTTAAATTTTTTCTACTAATTGATTCTTGGCCACTTCACACCCTATGACCTATGCAAGCAAATTTGATATAAATGTGACACCTGCCTGTTAGTAATGGGATCCCTGCCTGATTCGTGGCACTGGATAATGGAGGAGCCTTTGGTTATGGTCTTCCCATGCTGAACTTTGTGATTTCACACTTCATAATGCAAGAGTATTACTTTAAAATGCATTAAACTTCTAAAGATAGCAAATAGCCTTTTGGATAATGCATTTTAAATAGACTCTGAATTCAGAATTTTTAAAAATGTTCATTTTGTAGGACATCATAATAACTTTTATAACATATTGCACCCTGTTGATATGCCCTACACTTTCTCCTAGGCTTTACCTTCTTCAGAAGAAGAAATCACCACTGTAGTTGCAAACCTGTTTATGTTGCGATCTGAGCCTGGCTTTCACCCTCAGTAATGGGTCTGTTTCTCATTCTTTTTTATTTTTAGATGCCATCTCGCTGTCAGTAGAACTTATTGGGTATTGTTTAATATGGAGAGTCCTTATAAATAGCTTTCCTGGCTAAAAATTGAACACGGAGATTTCAAATCAGCACCCCCCCACACATTATAGCTATTTGTTTTGTAATCTTTTTTATTAGAGAACTTGACAGTACATTCTGACATAAATCATCACTCACATTAACACAATACATATTTTAATCTCCATGGAAGCATTAAGCTGTAGTACACTTGTGTCAAAGAATGCTGACATCTAAAAGATAATAAATATTTGAAGCCTGAAAACACTTGGTTCTAAGTTTTCATTAAATATGTATTTAGTCCAAATGCATTAATATTCTGTAGCCAATTTTAAGACTTAATTATGAATTATCTACGATGATCAAAGTTATTTTGGTAAAGTTGGTCTCTCAGTTTCAAGTGCTAAATGGAAAAAAGTGAGTGTGAGTTTAATGGATTAATAAATTAAATCATCAATTTGGAAATTGCTGTCTACTTCTTAATAAAATCTAGATTTCATCTCTTTATCAAGAGTTTTGTAAAATTATACTCTACATCTTTCCCATTTATATATCAGCCAAATTGAAAATGGTTACTCATGTTATGGAAGTTTGAATTCCTTCCAGATTTGGTTCATTTAATTTCTAACAATGGATGGCCCCAAAATATTTGAAAATACAGAATGGCAATATTTGGAAATTTTATTTGCTTGCTTTTAGGAGGAAGCTGTGCTTTTATGGTCATACCAGTGTTTGGGGAGGGATAGAGAGGGGAAAGTTCTTACAGGTTAGGTCCCCTCACACACACAATGAAATTTCTGACTTTACGTTAGCTGAAGGATTCACTCAAGATGAGCAAGAAGACTGTTCAAAATCTCATTTTTCCACTCTACCTCAGTAAGTTTAAATGATTACATGGTGAGAAATTATAAATTCTATACTTAAATGCATAAGAACTAAATATAAGCATTTTGAAATAATGTCTTCATCTTTTAAGCTCTAGCATAGTAAGGAGAATGAAAAGTGATGTGGAATAAGGAAGGACAGAGAGCAAAAAACGTGTGCAGAAGAAAGGTAGGACTTCTAGGCAGACAACTGTTGGGGGGCAGGTGGTGATCCAGGCAGAGGAAACAGCGTATTCAAAAGCACAGAGGTATGAGAGGGCCTGGATAACCTGAGGAAGGGTTAGAGCAAAACGACAGGTGTGAGGAAGAGAGGAGAGTGGGAACAGTGGGGCATCGTTATGGTGTGAAGGGCTCTGAACTTTAGAACGTTCTGTCTCCTACCTTCTGTCAGTGGTAGAGAACCATTCAAGAATTTGAGAAAGGCGGTGCATAACTTAATAATAACGCCAGCGCTTGTTGAACATCTCTCATTTTAGCATCTCTTTGTCTCTATTCCACCACACTTCTACCTCTCACTATATAATAGTAAAAAATTAAGTGCTTATTCAGGAGTAGCCCATTTTTTGTGGCGACATGTTGCAAGACCCCCAATGGAGGCTGAAACTGCAGATAATATCAAACCCTGTATATTCTGTTTTCTCCCTCACATATATACCTATGAGACAGTTTATTTCATCAATTGGATATGATAAGAGATTAACAACAATAACTGATGATAAAATAAAGCAACTATAACAATATATTGTAATAAACGTTATGTGACTGTGGTCTCTCTCTCTCCTCCAAAATATCTCATTTTACTGTACTCTTCTTCTGGTGATGCTCTGAGGACAAAATGCCTACATGGTAAGATGAAATGAGGTGAATGAGGGAGCATTATGACTTGGAGTTAGGCTCCTCCTGACCGTTTACCCGTACACTGAAAGAAGGATTATCTGGTCCGGGACTGGTTGACCGTGGTGACTGAAAACCACATAAAATGAAACTGTAGGTCACAGGGACTACTGTATTTGGTTATGCTAAGTGTTTGTACATAAGTTATCTTCCACCGTTACAGCACCGTGCAAGGAAGGCATTATGATCACGAATTTCCATAGGCTCGCTGGAGCAGTGATTTAATCAAGACAACCCTCAGAAAATGGCAGAGCCAAAATTTCTACCAGAATCTCTCTGGCTCCAAATGCCGCCCCTTTTCAGGACTTGGCGATGTCATTCTCACATTCCATAAATACTAATTGCACCCCTCCTCTCTTCCAGAAACTGGGTGGAGGCACATTGTTCCCCGCTCTCGGAGAGGTCCTGTTTCCCTGTCTGGGCACTGACACGCTCCTGTGCAAATCTGTGGGCGTTAAAGCAGGGGGCCAGATAGCCCGAGAGAAACTGTCTGGGGTGGGGGTGGCGCACTAATGTCAGGGGAGAAGAGCCCGGAGCTGAAACAAAATCACATTCCCCAAATGGGTTTTTTATTACTGCCAAGTAGTGATAAGTTCCTAGCATGTTCTGGGCCTAATTGATAAGCAAATCTTTTTGGACCAGAGCAACATTATGACTTCCATGGTTCGTGGGCACTTTTGCCTTTGTGGTTCCTTTCCCCATTAAGGGGGGAGAGGAAATACACACACACACACACACACACACACATACTTACTTACTAGTGGGGAGCCTGCTTCTCCCTCTGCCTCTGCCCCTTCCCCTGCTTGTGCTCTCTGTCTCTCTGACAAATGAATAAAATCTTTAAAATATATATATATATATATAATTATATATTATGTAAATAATATATATACTATTTTACAACTGTATTGGAGTTAGGATGAATATAATCCAAGTGGAATTTATTATTGTGTCTTCATTATTATGACATGCATTTTTTCCTCCTAATTTTATTTTTATTTATCTTTTTTAAAAGATTTTATTTATTTATTTGACAGAGAGAGAGAGAGATCACAAGTAGGGAGAAAGGCAGGCAGAGGGAGAGGGGGAAGCAGGCTCCCTGCCGAGCAAAGAGCCCGATGCGGGGCTTGATCCCAGGACCCCGAGATCATGACCCAAGCCGAAGGCAGAGGCTTTAACCCACTGAGCCACCCAGGCACCCCTTCCTCCTAATTTTAAAAGAAATCAAAGTTTTAAAACTTCTTTGGATCCCTATCACCACCATGGGACCTCAGTTTCGTAAGTCAGTCAACCCTGCTGAAGACTGGAGTGTTAGTCCGCCTCTATGTGGTAAAGGAATGCAAAGTTAATATCAGAAAGGGCCACCCTCATGGGCACAGGTGGAAACTGGAACAGAGTCATTTTCTCCATGAGATCAGTTTCCTAAGAGGCTTCAGCAGCTGGGAGCCACTTTCCACCAGCTTGTCCACTAAGAATATATGGGAAATCCCTGAACTCCTAAGGAAGGAGACCCCAATGGACAAAGCCAGCATGGTCTTCTAAAAGAAAAGAAAAAAAATTCTTACATCATTAAATCATTCCTCATAGTGGCTTGGGGGTTACTGTCCAATAAATATAGATAAATAAACAAACCATTTAAAAAAAAACTTATTGCATGCCTATAATGTCCCCAACCCTGTGCTAGCCTCTACAGTATAGAAATAATTATAAATATAATATAATATAATATAATATAATATAATATAATACACCAATGCCACCCCTTAGGGGTTTGTACTCAGGAAGTTATGCTTTAATTAAATCATCCACAATTAAGTTATGGCTTTGCCTTTTATGGAGATTTAATCAAGTTTAACTTATGACAAACATATTTACTACAGGGTAGGAAGCAACTTTCACAATCTGACTTTTAAAAGAAAAGCAACAGCTGACAATAAATGACTGCCCGTCTTGGTGCTGTTGCAGTAATTTTCCAGATCTCATTTGTCACGCATGAAAATTTCCAAGAACGAAGTACCTCAGCCCTCGAAAATGAATGCGAGATGAGATCACAGGTGGATCTGGACAGGAAAGTGGCAAGCAAAGAGCTGGAAATCCTCTTAAATACTTTGTACTTCCCAAATCTTACCATGGTGAAATTAGGCTAATCAGTGAAATGGTAGACGAGGCATTTAGAAGACCTGGAAAGTATGCAAACGATGGAGAAGGAGGGTACCGAAGTCTTGGAATACCAGACCTGGAGGGATTTGCCTCTTGAATATCGAAAAGATAGTGATCGTGAGTCTGATAGGTAGGTACCGCAAGAGCTAGGAAATAAGTGAAACTGATAAAAGCATGCAAACAGGAGAGAGACGTGACAGATTCTTCTGCAGCCAATTAGAAAGGAAACTAGAGCAAGTTTGCACAAATGCAAGCCAGCCCGGTCATGCCCACATAAACAAGCCATTGTCAGAGAAGTTTGGTTGGGCTGTAAGGCCATCTCTTTGGGTCCGATTCGGGCTCTCCGGAGACCCAGCGAGCCAGTGCTGCAGACCGATCCCGTTGGAAGAGCCTTAGGTGCTGAGCCCATTTTGATGTTGCCGGAGTCTCCTGCCTGAGTATCTTCCTGCATTCTCAGTGCCAGAGAAAATGAAAAATTGCACTGTTGCTTCAGAGTGAAGGGAATTGAATGAGAAGTGAACACTCCAAGTTGGGCTGGCAGAGCCTCTGGGGATGAACTTTCGGAGTCGCGGCTTCAAGTTATTTTGTGCCCCAGAGTTGATTAAAAGAGCTTTCCTTTGGCACTGCTGCTGTTGGAGGCGAGAGAAAGAAATGCTAATTTCTGGAAACCCTGGTTGCTGCCCCCACAAGAACAGGAAATAATGAGTGCTCTGAAAGAAGACACAGACAGACACGTGGTTGTGGTTCGTAACGGGAAGGCAGCAACATACAAACAACGGTGACAGGAGGTATTAAACCTTGACATCCCTCTCCAATGCAAGGAAGAGTAGACCAAACCCACCCAGGTTCCTTGGGCGGAAATCAAACCCTCATACTCGATGGCTTTCACCGTGAATCTCGCTGAAACGACCCATGTTAACTGGGGCTCTTGGAATTTATTCATGCCAGCAACTCAGCCTCCGAAGAGTGCCAGGGGGACTGAGCTGCTGGGACTGAGTGATGGCTTTGTGAGGTGCCTGCTGGCTGCCCGGCCGTCTCCAAGCCCAGTGGCAGCCGTGCGCCGGCCATCGGGGAGAGATTCTGATTGTGACTGATACTAAGAGAGTGATTAAATCTGTTTGGAAAGTTAGCCAGAAGACAGAGAAATTGAAAAGGGAATATAGTTAATTCCTTTTGGGCACTGCCTTCTCCCCATAAGTATTAACTCTTTGCAATCTTCACAGATTCTGCCCGGATTTTCATTTTTGCAGCTGGAGGTACAGATTTGAACCCGGCAGAAAATGCCAATTTAAGACCAACCAAACTGTTTGCCAATGTGAAAGGACGGAAGTGAGGCCATGAGGGTTTTCAGAGCATTGAATTTGCGTGGATAGATTAACAAGTATCCAGGGAGGACATTTGAAACATCGCATTTAATGTGGGCCGTTTAGCAAAGATCCTGCAAGTAGAGAGGTAGACAGAGTGGGACTTACAGACTTTTCTTTGGGATTGGGTCCTTTTTCTCTATCCATTCTACCGCCAGAGGTGGAAGAAATCGGTATGAAGTGTTTTTTATGTTAAGAGATCCTGTTTCATAAGAAATTGACTCTTGTTTGTGTATTCCCTCGTGAAAATGGATGTGCTATTTTAATTTAACTGAAATTTATTTTAGTGTCTCTGGTTCTTTTCACCTGAGCATGCTGGGTTGGAGGAGGCAACTTGTTAACCTCCCTGGTCCTGGGGAAAGAATTCACCACCCTCAGGACCTGAGTACTGATTCTGCTACTCACCGTCCTGATAAATCAGTAAGCTGATTTTCTCAGCGCTAGAGCAAGTTCGCCCATATACACAAACCCACTGGAGACAGAGCCAGGTTGAGATAGATTTCAAGCCTTCTTTTTATTTTATGCTTTTGTCGTTTTGTCTTGTGAATATTCTTGAATGAAACATTAGGAGACTCTTTGGGAATAAGAAAAGCTGTTACACTTTCACTGTGCGAACACCTGGGGAGAGTAAGGGTGCAGGGGAGAAGCAGCTAATTAAGTGCTTCGGTAAAAGTAGAAGAACAAATTTGTCACACTACATGACATTCAAAAGAACAAATGCTTCCTAGATTAAAATGCTAAGGAAGGTAACTCTGGGGAGAATGGAAAATTCCAAAGTATATTCATGATAGGGAATGCTGGAGTTGAAAAAAGTGATTTTGCTAGGGGGTAAAACCAAGAGATTTGTCTTTCTGTGCATTTTAGTCATTACCAGACTGAGCTCCTTGAGGCCCTAGTTTATCATTTCTGATTTCCTAACATCTTTCATGGCATGTAGCACAGAGCAGGTGCTCACAGCGTAGTTGTGGAGCTGCAGATTAGCATGAAAATCACATCCATGTGCTTCAGTGATCCTCTCCATGTGATCCTAAAATGGCGGAGGTTTGGGGAGAAGGAGTCTCCTCCATGACCCCAAACAGCAAAAACCATGAAACCATGGAGCACTGCAGTGGAAGGTCCAGACAGAAAATGGGAGCAAAGCCTGCAAGTGACTTTGTTAAGTGACAAAAATATGGAGTTGATGGGCATTCTCATTTTGTTTTCCTCTTTAGGGAGGTTGGCCATTTAGGTGAGCAATTTGGAAAGACAGTGAGCCACTGCTGGTACACCCTCCAAAAGTGTACACACACCGGCATAGCAGTGGCAGCTAGCCCTAGAGCACAAAGGATATGATAAGAAAGGTTTTTGAGAGATTATAGCTTTATGGGATCATTATAATCAAGTCTATATGATGAAGGTAGCCACCAGAAGACAAATGAAAGAAGTGAGCTATTTCTGAAATCTGTTTTTTAAGATTTTACTTATTTATTTGAGAGAGAGAGAGAAAGAGAGAGCATGAGCAGGGGGAGAGGCAGATGGAGAGGGAGAGGCAGACTTCCCGCTGAGCAGGGAGCCCCACATGGAGCTCAGTCCCAGAACCCTGGGATCATGACCTGAGCCGAAGGCAGATGCCTAACTGGCTGAGCCACCCAGGCATCCCTGAAATATTTTTCCCAAATAAAGATGAGCATCTTGTTGTCCATTTGCTGAGTAGAGAGATGAATCAAGAAATTGCCACAATAGTATATATTAATTCGTCTTAGCAATAGTCACATTCTCTATGTCACTCAGTTCCTCTATCTATAAAAAACAGTAACACACCACTTTCGTGCCATATGCAAGGATAATGGGAAAAAAATCATAGCAGAATGCTTTTAGACACTCAAAGGGATGGAGCAGCCAGTTGTGGCACACTGGCCAAATTCTGCTCACTGCTTGTTTTGGTGAATAAAGTTTTATTGAAACATAGCCATGCTTATTCATTTACATATTATCTATGGCTGCTTCTGCACTTCAACAGCAGAGCTGAGTAGTTGCAACTGAGCTCATGTGGTCCACAAAACTGAAAATATTACTGTCTGGCTTTTTACAGTAAAAATTTGACACCACCTGCTCTAAGAAAAAACAACCTTAGTTTCAGGGGCTGAACAAATGTGCTGATGCCCACTTTTATATAAATGACCAAATTACATGCACTTCCAAGCCTCTTAAAAGTGTGTGTGTGTGTGTGTCTTTGTGTGTGTGTGTGTATGTGTGTGTCTGTGTGTATCTTACTGAAGCCACAAGAAATGACAATTCCAGGCAAAAAAGGATTGAGTTGAGTCAAGTTCAGGTCGCCACCACCAGTGACTTTTCCTGGGAAGTGACCTAATAGGTGCTGTCAATTTGGTTGCATTTATAAGGAGCACCCATAAGTGCTGAGCAGTGGTTGAGAAGGAATTGACCTTAATAAGAGAAAAAGCAATAATTGGCCAACAACGAGACACGCTGACCAGAAAAACAAATTCTGAAACCACATCAGTTATTTCAAATGCGAGAAGGGACACTTTGACTCCATTTGGTGCTGGCCAACCCACAGCTGGAAGACTGTTCAGTTTTGGACCCCTGCATTTTTAAGGGATGGAAGACAGGAGAGGCTCAGGGAAAAGAGAATGGCCAAGTTTGGGTGGAGACCTGAAACCACGCTATATAAAGAATGATATAGGAAATTGTGATCGTTGACCCAGAAAAGGGAAGACTAAAGGGTAGGCACAAGCTGTGTTCAAATGTTTAAAGAGTTCTATGTTCACTGTAGCTCTCTGGCGCAACTGGGACCAAGGAGAGGAAGTTTTTGTGGTTCGAGTGTGTAACTGTGGAGTTGGTCGTCTCAGGAGTAAGGGGGAGTATTGTAGAGATGATTCAAGTAACAGTGGGCTGGTTAGATTAATGGCTTCAAAGATTCCTTCAAACCCTGAAACACTTGATTCTGTGAAAAATCTCCATAGGGCTGTATTCTGAACTGCTTCATCTCACGGCATGGTGATGTAAAGAAGAGGTAGTGATTCTCCAGTCCTAGAGATATAAATATTGAGGTTTCGGTGAGTGCCTGAGTTAGCACACCTCGGGATGGAGCCCATCTCAAGCTTTGAGAACACTGGCAGTTTTTAATCACTCCTTTTCTATCTGAACCAAGATAAAATAGCCCAAATTTGATCCTGCTTACTAAACGTCCTGCTTCTTATGTGCAAAGTCAGTGGCAAGCTGAGGGAACCATGGAATCCTCATACACTTTCTCTTGTCCCCTTCTGCTGTCTGCAACAGACATTTAGGAATTTTCCAATTACTGCAGCAAGGTTATGAGGATCACTGGGAATATAATTACAAAGTGCTCGGGAATATTTTAAAGGAAGGAGACCTCATCTTTCATTATTGTGTTGATTACCAACTACCACAGTGCCTACTCCTCGATATCATCTTATTGTTTTTCATTTATGCTGAGAGAAAAGCTACTAGTTACACATGATTTTAGTGCTCTGGAAAGAAATGACATGAAATGAATAAATCATGTACTGCTGCAGGTTTTCAGGCAGGGCACAAGATTACTAAATTATGCACTATGTAAAAGAGGGAGCTAGAAAGAAATCAATCTTTGGCTTAGCTTGAGTGATCCATACACTATGATTCTAATGTATGGGTTAGGGACCCTCTGTGCAGGAGTTCTCATAACCTAGTTAGGTTAGTAATTAGGACACAGGGACGACCAAAAGGGGAAAAAATAAGAGTGTTGAACAGCAGCCAAGTGAATTTTAGAATAATGAAGAAATATCAAATAGGGTAAATCAATGAAGTTAAAGGACACAAAGGGGAAATGAAAAACATTCAAAGATAAATTAATGTAGGCCCAAGGGTTATGCAAGCAATTTACTATAAATATACCAGGAAAAAAGAGAAAGATGTAGGTGAATAAGGAAGTAGGAAATTGGTAAACCATTGTTGGAAGTAAGAAATGCATAAAACAGAGTATGGTGAAACAGAAGGTCAGTGAAGAGGAAAGAAAAGCATTTAAGAAAAAATAAAGACTTCTTTCATAGATGGCATACTTTTAGCAAAAGTTCTTGCCATTTCATGATGCATTATGATATCCTTAAAAATTTGTTGCAAAATGAATTTGGCCAGTTTCACTTTCCGTTATGAAAACTGGGGTTTCATGTACAGTGTGTTGACTATAGTTAATAATACTTACCACATATTTCAAAGTTGCTAAGAGTAAATCTTGAAAATTCTCATCTCAAGGAAAAGAAATTGTAACTATGTATGGTGACAGATGTTAGCAAGATTTACTATGATCCGTCTGCAATATATACAAATATTGAATCATTATGTTGTACACATAGAGCATATAATATTCTATGTCGGTTATAAAACCAAACAACAATGACAACAACAACAAAAAACTGAGGTTTCAGCCCTTCCCACAGTCACAGCAAAGAACACGTTTTTACCTCCTACGCACATATGGAGAGTTTTAGCCAATCTGCCTGTTTAAAAGGCAGCAAATTCATGATTCCATTCTTTTTCTTTTAATTGACCTGTAAAAAGGTAAAGTGTGCTAATTTTGCGTGTACAGCTCAATTAACTTTTATAGATGAACCTATTCCTACAGGTACCACTAAAATCAAGATAAAATCAAGATGTTCCAGGAGCCCTGGAAGTTCTCTTGTATCTTCTCAGTGTGTATCCCCACCAATATAATTATTACTCAGATTTCTAATGCTTTCAGTTAGTTTTACCTGTTCGGAACCTTATATAAATCGAATTCTATGGTATGTACATTCAACATAATATCTGTGAGATTCATCTCATGTTCCTATCTGTCCCCGTAGTCTATTCTTACTTACTGCTTCATAACAGGGGGTAGTGAACTTTTTCTATAAAGGATCAGATAGTTAAGGGGAAAACAAGTTTTGTGGACAATACAGTCTCTGTCTCAACTACTCAGCTCTGTCCTTGTAGCACAAAAGTAGCCGTAGACACTGTGTGAATGAGGAATGGGAGTGTGTTCCAATAAAGCTTATTCGCCAGGATTTGGCCTGTGGGCTCTATTTGTTCAATCCTACTCCATGGTGTTCCTTTGTATAAATACATCACTATTTATTTCTTCATTTTCCTGTTGACCAACATTTGGTTTGTTTCCAGTCTTTTGGTAAAAATATGCACTCATTCCTCTAGGACAATATCTGAGTGGAATTACTGAATTACGCTTGTTATTATGATCAGCTTTAATAAATACTGGCCAACAGTTCTCTAAAGTAGTTATAACTGACTTACAATCCCACTAGTGAGGTACAAGATGCTGTATTTCCATGCCAGTACTTGATACAATCAGGTTTTTTCATTTTAACCATTCTGGTGTTTGGTAGATTCTCTTTGTGGTTTTAATTTGTATTTCTTTGGTGAACAACAATGTTGTTCACTAAAACAACTTTTTTTTTTTTTTTTTTTAATGTGTGTCGTCCTTTGGGATAGTGCCTTTCGGGAAGTTCTTATTCAATTCTCCTGCCCATTTTTTTTTTTAAATGGGCTGTTCTTTTCACTATTGATTTGTAGGAGTTCTTTATATATTCTGACCGTAAGTTCTTTATATGTATTGTCAGTTGGATATCTTCTCCCAATCAAGATTGTGTTCTTAAAGCAATCACAAGCTGTTGGTGCTGTGATTTTTTTTTCAATAAGATCCTTTCACTTCATCAGTTGCTTCAGCTCTGAGTGGGATCACAGAATTAAGCAGGAAATGCAGCATCTCAGGAGTCTACAAGCCTGTAGAGAAGATAAGTCAGTTCTGCCTTGAGAATGTGGTATAGAGCCTCTTGCTCATTTCCTCTCCTAACAGACCGATGGTCTTTGTGCCTCTGAAAGGGAGGCAGGATCCAGACCCTGGAAGCAAAAGTACCTTCTGGGAGAAAGATACAGGGGAGTCAAAAATGTAGCAGTGTATTTGGAACTATACCCCAAAAGCATAGCCTCCCCTAACTTCTTCACCAATCCTAGTCCCCTGTGCTAAACATGGTGGGAAACGAATGACCTTGATATTGTAATTTATAGCCTCCTTTTAAAAAGGAAGCCAGTATACCACAAACCTGGTTTTGTGCTGCCTGGCAGATACAGCCCAACAAGCCAAATACGTTGTCCGAGATTCTGTATTCTGTGCTACACATTCCCTCTTTAGCTATGCATTCTCCCTCTATTAAGTTATTGCCAAGCAAAGGTGATTTATTAAGATGAGAGGGAGACATTGCTAAAACAGGAAGAAAAGCAAAAAAGAAATAAATGTTTCCTCAGAACCCACCAAGGAGAACAGATGTCAGCAGAAGCAGATGTATGCTTCTCCGGGGTGAAAGAACGAATATTTAATGCAATCAGAATCCCAATAACGTAAGTAACCAAGAAAGTGGAATAGCGAAAACTTTGCAGAACTCCTTCATGTGATGTTCTGCATCTGTAAGTGCTACCCAAAGTAGCACAAGCTGCCAGTGACAAATGTTTTCAAACTATTTTGTAAAAGAGGAAAAAAAGGGCCTGGTTATTTTTATATGCAAGGGTCTATTTGTCCTATTTTTAGCATTAGAAACCCATACACAAAATTCAGAAAATTTGCCTTTAGGAAGAAGTTATAAATTCTGGTTCCTATTTAGCTCAATCAGCTAAACAATGTCTGCTCACGACCCTCACATGACATAATGAATGATTAATTCCTTCCCAAAGTTGGACGTGTAAGGGAGCAAAGTGTTAAAGTAAACATCTGGAGGAAAGCGACTGAATGAAATGGGCAAATTGTTACCCTCTCAAGTATAAAGTAGTCATAACTACATAAAAATGCAAAACTTCTACATATCAACTACCCAGATAAAGGCACTGGCAAGAATATTTGCAGCAAATATGCCTTCAAGAGAAACATACGAAACATGAGTTATATAAAGAGCTCCCATATATGGATTTGTTTTTAAATGAACACTTTAACAGCCAGATTGTCAATGGTTTTGAACCAATAATTAACAAAGAAAGAACTAAAGTTAGTAAACATTAAAATAATGTTAAACCCAACTACAGTACTGTAGGGAAAAAAAACAAGGGAAACCAATTGTTACCAATCGATTAGCAAAGTTTTTAAATGAATAATAAGCACAGTAGCTTGATTATGATAAAATACACACAATCATATATGTTGTTTAGGTGATACATTAGTTTGAGGCTTTTGGAAAACAAAAATAAACATTAATAATACCCATATGTTTTATTTTAACACAGTTGTTTTAGCTCTTTCTATCTACTCTCCAGAAATAATCATATATGTTGACAGGAATTGTAAATTGGCCATAATTTCCTATCGCAAAAACAGACCACATGGCCAAGTATAAAGCCATCTCATCATCATCTTCCTCTGAATAAAGATTTGTTCTTAATTTAAAAGATACTTTTTATTTTTCCTCTGTCGTATGTTCATATGACACTTGTCCTATATCATGTGTTTCTAATTCCTCTGTTCCTTCTTCCCAGGTCCCCATCTCCCAGTATCCTCAGCTAATCTGAAGTTTTTTCAAAGGCATATCATTCTCTTTCGGTGGTCTTTAAATATTTTATCTTTTCCTCATATCTCTCATTATCATTCATTTATAGAGGTATGGTAACATAAAGTACGATAAATTCATTCAGTGAGAAGTGATTTAACAATATAAATTGTGTGCAAACCATCAGAAATGATTACGGATAACATTAAGCAATGATTTCAGCAATATTTTTAAGTGTCTGTGTGTCCCAAAGAGACTAAAACACACTAACATATACCTATCATTGAATTTGACTCATGGGATGGTGGGTTTTGCTTTTCTTTCTTCCTTTAAATACTCAAAACTGTTCACATTTCCTTAAATAGGATGTGCTTTTCCCATAATAAAAATACAAATCATTAAAGTAATTGCTTTCTTCTTCAGAAGACCGCTACACCCACAACTCTCTTTTGAGATAAAAATGGGTTTTTGGTTTCCTCCCCAACATCTCTGAAGAACAGATCTCAGAGTCTCACTATTTATATTATTTATATCCACTCTCTTATTCCACTGCAGTCAGGCTGTACGTCTGGGGTGGGCAGCCTGCAGAGGTGGGAGCAGATAGGATGAAGAACCTAAATGTCTAGAAACATGTAGAAAGAACGAGTTCTCCTGCTTTGCTGGGAGGTACCTGCACACGGTAGATCAGCTGTGTTTCAGCCCAGCAGGATTCAGACTGGCCTGAACTCAGTCCCCTTTCTAGTTGCTCCTGAGTTCCCCCTTTCTTGTTCTGGAAGCCTGTTGCAGGGTACACGACAGCTGCCTCGACTTACCCAATGCTAAGACTTTGAATCTAGCTCTGAGCGCCTTGTTTCTATGGGAACTTTTTCTTGGCAAGGACACATGACCTGGTTCTGATGGTGCCTACAGCATCTCCAGGATCTTCACCCTCCTGCCTGTCTTTGTTCTTAGACTCAGAGAAGTCGGTTCTCGAACCGACCTAGATTGTGTCATTTATAACTTTTGAAGTTGCTTCTTTCTCAGGTGTCTAAAGATGTTGCTTTTTTCTGCAAACCATCTCCCATACTCTGGAAATACTCTTCAAAAATCTCTTTCCTCTCCCCTCCTGCCATCATCATGGTTTCCTCTAGTAACTTGTTGGCATTTACTTTGAGAGAGTGCAACTGTATGGAAAGCTGGCATCTCAAAGGCCGGGGGACTTAGCCAAGGCCACATGGGAGGAGTAGAATCTCAACATCCTGATTCACAGGCCTCCCGATTGCCAGCTCTGTGTCTTTCTCAATAATCCTCCACCACTGTTTACGTATGTGGAAATTGGTTGATTTCTTTCTTTTGTCCTGAGTTCATGTTGTTCCCTGGGAAGTATTCGTCTCGGGTAGACTTCTAAAAGTTAAAAAAAAAAAAAAAAAAAAAGCGATACAAACTTTAATTACAACCCATTTGTCAAAAATAAAAGAAAAAACTAATTTAACCACTGTTCATAAGCTTTTTGACAGGCTTCCTCTAAAAATTACTATTTCTGTAGGTAGCTGAAAAAGCACAACAGGAGGAAAAATTTGCTTTTGACTATGACTTTTTCCTTGGAGAGGAATATCACTGGGAAATTCACTTTTTTTCTATGTCTTTTCTTTACCGAATAAGGCCATTATATTGGAGGTAAAATATCTGCAGGAAAAAGGAACGTGTGATCGGAAAATAAAATTATTTCACTCAGCAGATACAAGGACCTATTAGACTGCTATTGGGATTTAAAGAGAAATAATGCCTGACCCCGTGTGCTTCCCGTCCCAATGGGGCAGGCAGGCATATGAACTGAATGGCGTGATAACGTGTTACAGGTACGACGGGGGTGTGGGATTTAGCAGCGGCATATGGAGAGGAGGGTGAGGATGGAGAGACTGCCTAGGCAATGGGACTCCCATGTGAAGGTTTGGAAAGGGGGCCTAGAGGTGCAACGTGGGTGGTAAGGTTCAGAGTATCATTGGGAGCTAAAGGGGAGCCCTGGAGAGCTTTACATAGACAAATCCCATGACCAGCATTGTAACTACTTGCCAGTCCCCGGGTTCATCTGGTGCTAAATTGTGTGTGAGCACTAATTCCTTAAGACATATGTGCTTTGGTTGAAACCTCACCGCATGTTGGGATCCTGCTTTTCTGTGCTGATAAAGAGGCTGTTGAGTGGTGTCTGATACCCTTCTTCAGATACGGCAATTTGATCAACTGAATGCAGTCTTCGAAGCCACAATAAATGCATTTTGTGCTTAAGTAGATAATGAAAATAGCAAGAAAAATCAATGAATTAAACCACTGTTTGGAGGCATCCTTGCCATATTGAAATGGAAGACTTTGGAGTGAGTTGCGTGCAGAGGGAGCGACTGTTCACAAAAGAGATAATAGGAGATAAGTGGCCTTCTTTTCCCTTAGCAATCAGTGCTTATTTGTCCTCAGCAATTTCCTTAATTTTCTGCTGGGTGTACATGTCTCCTTCAAAACAGAATAACCCACTGGAAATGAAGCTGATCAATAGGCAATCCCGAGGGGCTTCTTTTAAATAATTTTTTGAAAAAAATCTAGAAATCAGTAGGGACAAATCAGAAAGTAGAATATATGTCCGTCCTTATTCTAATAGATCGAGCTTCTTGGTGGAAAGGGAAGAGGGTGTGTGTGCGTGTCAAGTGCTTTCATTGATTAGAACAGTGGGTCTCAGTCTGTGGAGCATCAAGATCACCCAGAGGGCTTGTGAAAGCAGAGGTGGCAGAGCCCATCCTCGTTTCTGCTTCAGGGGATCTTGGGGGGTGGGGGGTGGGGCTGAGATTTGGCATTTATCTCGTCAGCTGGCGGATGAGGCTGGTCTAGAAACCACACTTCAAGGTGCACTGTACTAGTGACTCCCTGGACTGGTCCCTTTCACCCTAACACCAAATAGCCACAACACTTGCTAGCACACAGGACAGGAACCCTAGAACCCTGATCATTCAACTCATCACCCAGGGAGGCCCTAGTGGAAGGTAATACTGGTGACCATATGAAGATTTTGTCTACTGTTCATCAAGAATCAACAATTTAGAGCTAGGAAGGGCTTGACACACGATCTAACTTAACCTGTTGTCTGCAGATGAAGACAGTGAGGCCCCCAGAGATTAGTTGATGTGGTTGAGGCCCCATGGATGCTTCCTGGTGACTTCAGGAACAATAGACCTTTGTCTCTGCACTCTCAGACCACATAGTCTTGGCACTGTGACACCTGGCTTTTGTAACTTCAGTTGCAGAGCCGTTACTAAATCAGAGTGTAACGATGTATGCTACTTCATAAAGGAGACAACTGTTGGAGTGCATCTGCCACATTTTTTATATGGTTGGGAAGGAAGACTAGCTAGCACCCTACTGAGCGTCTGCTAAGTTCCTGGCCCCATAGTTTACATGCACTGGTCTGTTTAAAGTGTACAGGACCTTTGAGGGATAAGTAAGATTACCCTTATTTTTCTGATGTGGAAACTGAGGCTCAGAGGGCCTGTGTGGCTTACTCCCAGTCGAGCAGCTGGGAAATGGCATCAGGAGGATGAGTATAAGCGAGAGATCTCTGAGCCAGGCCATGACAACCCAATAATTAGTGCCTCCTCTTCCAGAGGGGATTGGCGAGGTATGTGCCTTGATGGTATAGGGACAAGAGGGGGAGTCAGACCTAGAGAAACTCGGCAGGCTTCTGGCATTGGAACTGGGCTGCAACAGAGAGACTTGGTGTCGGGAAAAAGGCAAAAACTCATGACCCTGGAATTGGGTTACAAGGTCAGAGGCTGATTTGCAGAAAGACCGGCGTGATGCTTAGTGAGCCAAGTTGGTCCGAGAGCTGGCCTGTGGGAGCAGAGGTCAGGTAGCTCCAGGTGTGGGGCTCTTGCTCTGGTCGGAGGCAGATGCACCTCGCTCCTGGGTTTTGCTAGGTATGGGGCTGAACCTGTGTGCTCCTATGAAGAGAACATTCTATGTTTCTGTTTTAAAAATGTACCAAATTGCACCTTGATGTGTTTCCAGACAGGGGAAGGTGGGTGAAAATTATCATTGGTTTATTGGCTATTCCAAGGCCCTTGGGTAGGAAAGAGGTTTTGTTTGTACCCGACTAGTCTGCCCATTACAATATTTCCACCAACAAAACCTATTGCCAGAATTTTATCAGGTAAAAATCATAAAACTTAAATATAAGATCCCATGCTTTTCATCTTTATTGCTTAATTTCTGTTTTTAGCTTGCCAGTTCTCATTGGCCCTTTTGAAATTTGTTTATTAAAATAATTGTATTTAAATGTGTATCTTCCTTACCAGTGACAGCTCTTTAAAACAAAAATTTTATCTGCTAAGCCTTTTTAATTCCTCCAGTACCCAACATCCAGAGAAGTACATTGGTCATAGTAGGCACATTGTGAATATTTTATGCTTAAAATATATATAGCTAATAAAGAATGGAGTTACTCATTTGGCATTTCCTTAAGCGAGACATATGCTAGACTCTTACAGTACAGAACAGGATAGGGACAAGTAAGGAGCAGTGATTACACAAAGTGATAAGGGCTAGAAGAAAACGATGGTACCATATGTTCTCTGTGCTCAGGCTATTTATCATATATAGATATTCTGTATATGTTAACACATATAATCCTCACCATGACCTTATGAAAGATAAGTATTATCATCCCCATTTTATCCATAAGAATGTTGAAGCACAGGGATGTGGCATCTGAGTGGCTCAGTCAGTTAAGCATCCAACTCTTGGTTTTCATTTAGGTCATGATCTCAGGGTTATGAGATCAAGCCCCACATTGGGCTCCATGCTTAGCGGGGAGTTGGAGTTTGCTTGGGATTCTTTCTCTCCCTCTCCCTCTGCCCATCCCCCCATAAATAAATAATTTTTTAAAAAAAGAAGGTTTGAATGTACACTTATAAGAAACTGAGGCAGGTATGTCTTATGCAACAAATCACCTGCATAATTAGAATTCTAATTTAAATTTCTATTTCCAAACTTGATTGGCTCTACTCATTGTACATTAGATTGATCAAAACAGAAATTACAAAGTCAAATTTCTGGTACAGCTAAGAAGAATGATGAACGAGAAGGGAAGAGGTCATATAACTCAATTTTTTTTTTCAGCATAGATAAAACATATTTGAACTTTATGGGCACCTCAGCTAGAAAGGGGCTCTCCTCTAAAGTAGTCTTACTTATTTACACAAGGTTTGTTTTAAAAATAAAGCACTTTACTGTCATCCTCAAATTTTTAAAATCAATTCAAATCTAAGAATTGATTTTAATACAGATTTATGTATGCAACAGATTTTTATTGCGCATCCACTGCGGAACCTAGAACACGGTTGTGGTCACAACAGTGAAAAAAGTAGACAAAACCCCCACTCTAACAAAGCTGACAGTCCAGTGAGGAAAGAAAGACCAAAAATAAGAAAACTATATAAAATATAGATATATTATATAAGCCTATGTATGTATATATACAGTGCTATAATACACATAAGATACAAACATCATTGTCACAGAAAAATATGGTTAATTTATATGTGCCATCCCTTATAACACAGAATATGAATATTATCCATGGGTTCCTAGGCCCAGCCTTGATGTCTATGCCATGTGATGGGGCACATTAACTCTGATGAGCTAAGTCATTGCTAGATCCACACTGGAAACAAGTCCCCGGGTTGTGTGAGTAGGAAAGTGACATACCAGTTAACAGGGTGAGAAATGAATGCAAATTACTTCTCCACCCTCCCAGCAGCCACTACTTCCGTGTTCTTGCCCTTCTCCATCCCCCTGCCAGTTCTCGGAGAAAGGGATGAATATTACAAGTGATGCTCCTACTTCACGTCTCAGTGACCTAGAAAGGTGAATGTGCAGGAAGGCGTGGCGGTGCACTAATGACGCCGAGCCCGAAAGCAGGGCAGCCACATCGAGAGGAGAGTGGCATAATTGAAAGCAACTCTGAACGTCCCTGCCCTTTTGCGTTCCGCATCTCTTCCGGGCACTGGGAAGGGTCAGTGCAGCTGAGGGCCGCTGGGACCACCTGAAGCTTACCCATGGGCATGGGCCTCTTTCCTTGTGCCTGGTACCATCTCACTGGGGCCCAGAGCAGTGTTATCAGTAATGCAAGGCTGTCTCCATGGAATCAGTTAGCCGCGCTTGCTTCAGAGAGTTCTACCATGTGAGTGGTTACTTCTTTCGATCAAAATTAAGAAAAGTAATATGAATCCATTTCAGTTACAAATAATCTAGCCCTGTGTCCTGTAAGGTTTCCTTCCTCAGGTGAGAAGGGAAAAGGGATCTAGGGTGGGTGCTGGGGTGTCCTGCCCAGATCCCTTCATGGGGCCAGTGCACACCCCCCTTCCACCTTCCCTCCATCCTCCAGCTACTCTGGGGACTGGCTCCTCACGGCTGTCCTCTCCTTCAGAGAAATGCCGTTGGAGCCATTGTGTCTGGGGAGGTACTTGCCCCTCCTTCATCCCACAGCCAAGGATGGACTGACTGAGACTGGGTCAAAAGTCAGACCCACTCTCGTCTTACCGGGGACCAAGTGTGAGCCCCAGCCCTCCCTCTGGGATGAAGCCAAACTGGTCTCCAGCGGAGACCGCAACCCCGCTGAACATCTTCCTCTGTCCACTTCCATGTCCTTCTTCTGCTCCTCCATAAGTCATGTGGAGCCAAGCCGGCTCTGGCTCTGCTCTCCAGCACCCTGTCCTTGGACAGGAGCGAACATGCATCGCTTACCTACTGTGCTGCCAGAGCCTCTGCTAAGCACTTATCATGCTTGGCTCATTTCATTCTGACTTTTACCAGGGCCCCTTAATAGAGGAAGTGAAGCTTGGAGATGCAGGTGACCCTTCCCCAAAGTCACAATCTAGTAGGTGCCTCCAAATCCATCCCCTCTTCCTTGGATCTCATAGTTGCTTCATTCCCTTCCACTGGTAAGGAGAAAGAACTGGGGTTCACCACTGAATAGTGAGTATTCCCATGACCCCCTTGCACTGAAGCTGTTATAAGGGTTCCTGATGTTTGTTGCTGAGGCATTACCTTTTGTCACACAGAAGCTCTTGCTAATGACTTCGTCAAGAGGTATCATCTCTGTTACTTTATTTACATCAATTGCCCAGGTGGTGGCAGATGTTTTCTCCATTATTCTTTGTTTTCTGCCTGGCAGATCTGCGTGTGGATGGTTTAATTGTGCTGAACAGAGTCTCTTTCTCTCCTCTGTACAAAATGAGCCCGGAGGTGGACAATGAAGGGGAAGAAAGAGATGTGAGGTTTACGCAAGAGCAGAGGGATCCATACTCTGTCAACTGAGGCAAGAAGAGTGTTCCTCTCCTAGGGAGATGACATCAACCTTATGATCTCATATTTATTTTCTGTTGATAACACAGCGGTATCCTCAAGAGCTGCTGAGGCGCGCTATTTAATGGCTGACATACCAAATGGTCCCAGTGTGCATTGTAATTAATGGGGATACTGCCTTCTCTCTCCCTCTCCCTCTTCCTTCCCTCCCACCCTCTTACCCTCCTACCCTCCCTTTCTTCCATTCTCTTTCATCTTCTCTCTCTGTCCTCCCACTACTTTGTCATCATGTAGCAGGATGCCTTCACTTTAACATCTGCCATAATAAACAGGATAACCAAGCTGGTTGAGTAATTCTTAGGTCCACATGCAAAGCCAAGAGGCAATGGTCTAAAGATGTTTTGACCTAAGGAACTGTCCATGAGCATGGTGGATGACCACATTGTCTCTTGCCCCAGTTCTATCATGTGCATTAAACTGTTCCGTGTACATGGTTGCATTTAATGTCCCTTCTCTCCACCAGTCTCATCCCCTCCTGGAGCCCTTAACACATCCTGATAAGGGACCATTTTCTGCAAGAATGCCAAGGTCACAAAAAAGACAAAGAAGGACAAAGAAGTTGCTTCAGATTGAAGGAGACTAAGGACACACACCAACAAAATACAACACATGAACCTAGACAGGATTCTGTGTTGGAGAATGCTATCACGATTACTGAGTTGGTTGACAAAGTTGGATACAGACTTTGGGTTAGATAAAAGTATATATCGATGTTAGGGGCACCTGGGTGGCTCAGTTGGTTAGGCATCTGCCTTAAGCTCAGGTCATGATCTCAGGGTCCTGGGATCGAGCCCCACATCCGGCTCCCTACTCAGTGGGGAATCTGCTTCTCTTTCTCCCTCTGCTTCTCTCCCTGCTTGTTCTCTCTCTCACTCACTCAAGTACATAAATTAAATCTTTAAAAAATGTTTTTAAATTGTTAAAGTATATATCAATGTAATTTTATTAAGGTTGATAACTGCGCTAGTGGGTATATGAAAAGATATTCTTAGGAAATACACAATGAAGTATTACAGACTAAAGGGTCACAATGTGTGCAACTTAGCCTCACATAGTATAAGTTACATATAGTAGCACGGTATTAATGTGTATACATTCTCACTAATATGAATTCTCAAATGCTATCATCCAATAGCGTAAGTATACATTCGTATAAAGTATTCGTGTGTATATAGTCTCTCCCATATGTAAGACAGAGAGAAGAACTGATAAACGGGCAGAATGTTAATAATAGATGAATCTGGGTAAAGGGTCTACAAGTGTTCTTTGTATCAGTTTTGGAACTTTTCTGTGAGTTTGGGATTATTTCGCAAAGAAATGAACAAAGAAACTTCCCTTACGATGCAAGTATGAAGCAGTCTGACTGGACTTTGGGCCTGGCCCTCAAGGGCTGTCTCATGATTTGCACACATGTATAAAGCTGCATCCATGAGGAGAGACATGAGCATTTTATAAGGAATGAATTGATCCTGGAAAACCTAGATAAGGATTGCTTGTGTTAAGGATAAATATAAATCTCCTTGATATTTCATGAGAGTCTGTGACAAGCTCCTTGATATTTTATGGGAGTGTGGGCAGCATGGGTTTGCTAAGTGTGGCTCAGGGATCCTGGCCTTTAAATGACTCGAACCAGCGTCTAGTTGCACGGGGAGGTGTTGGCAATGTGTGGAATGAACTGGAAAAGGGACTGAGGAGGCTCTTCAGAGAGCTGGGGTGGCAGACCCATACTGTGATGAATCAGGAGAGCGAGTGATGGCCTTGAAATGGCCTCTTTTTCCAATCTGTCTTCGTTTGGATGGAGCTTAGATTAAAGCAGGGAATGAGAAACACCATAAGCTGGTGGGGGTGGGGGGGGGGAAGGAGAGGCAAGGTTGAAGGAAGCAAAGAAACTGAGACTTATCTTTCCATTTTTATAAATCCAGTCCTCCCAGCCCCAGACTTTCCTGCCTCTCTGTTGATGGCTGGGGCAGGCAGCAGAGCTCCCCACAGAAAGTTCCTTTTTGGCGACGGAGATGCTACATCTCATCTCCAAGGGGCACTGATGCAACAAATAGAAGCCCCATGGAAGGTATGGAGGAACCAAACCCAGCTAATAAAAAAAAAAAAAATTATGCTCATATGAACACAAGTTTGTGCCCTGGATCAATACAAAGAAAATATCGTGTCACTTAATTAGAAAACACCTATTTAGCACAAAATTAAACCTGTCCTCCTATTGTGCTCCTACCTTCACCCCTCACAATCCACAATTGTATATATTTTATAAGAAATAAATTTATTTACAAGAAAATGCCCACTTGAGCATCAAATAACATGTTTTATGTAGCATTTGTTTACTTCAACAGGCTACAGTATTTTACACAGAGGTTGCTAAAATCCACTGCTGAAGTGCATCCACCTCGGGGGGGAAAAAAATATGCTAACAGATTAGGGGCCCCCACCATATACTAGTCAATCTCTGGGGCAAATAACAGAGCAATCTATAAAGCATCGAAGGATTTTGAGCAGTTGGAACTTCACTCGCCCCGTTGGCTTTTTGCCACATATTAAGGCTAAAGCCTCTGCTCTTCCTAATAGTACCGTGGGATCTGTACTAGCCCAGAGCATGTGGCTGCTCATTTTTATATGTCATCGGAAAGATGGAAAGCCAACAACACATCTGGGGTCTGAGTTTAGTACTAGCTCTGGGGAAAGGGTACCACATATTCAATCACCTCCCACATAAGCTAGATTTCCCCAAAAAAGATTAGTCAAAGTGCCAGTAAAACACAGGCCTGTGTTTCACATCCTATGAGGAGCTCACAGCAAGCAGGCTAAATGTTGGTGATGTCAAGATATGTCGGGGTGTTGTGCCTGAGTGACACGGGCACATGAAGAGCCTGCATTTGCCATTATGGGACCCGGGCCAAATGACCCCTTGTATGTCTGGGCAACCAAGAGGGAGTGATGGCTGGTGCACAGAGATCCATGCACTCCAATGCGGCCTACTGCTGGGCACCCAGTTTTCATGGCAGGGGTTTGAGGTGTAAGCCCTAGTTGGGAGTGCAGGTCCATAGTAGAGACATTCAAAAAACTGAAGATTCAGTATAAGACCCTGTATTAGTCTCAGTTTCCCAGAGAAAGAGAACTAATAGGATATATAGAGAGATACATATAAAAGTAGATATGCTATAAGCATTGGCTCTCGTGGTTTTGGAGGCTAAGAAGTCATGATCTGCCATCTATAAGCTGGAGGACCATGAAAGATGGTGGTATAATTCAATCCAAGACCAATGACCTAAGCACTAGGGGGCATGATGGTGGAACTCCCAATCTGAGGCCAGACTCCAAGGCCTGAGAACCAGGAGCTCGGATGTTCAACAACAGGAGAATATGGATATCCTAGCTCAAGAAGAGAGAGAATTATCCCTTCCTCTGCTTGTTCATTCTAGGCAGACCCCCAAAGGGTCGGATGATGCCTACCCATTTTGTAGACGGTGGATCTCTACTTAGTCTACTGAATCAAATGCTAATCTCTTCCAGAGACACCCTCACAGAAACACCCAGAATAATATTTTATTTGCTATTTAGGCATCCCTCAGCTCAGTCAAGTTGACACATAAAATTAACCATTACAAGGTGTGCCTGGGTGACTCAGTTAGTTAAGCATCTGCCTTTGGCTTAGGTCATGATCCCAGGGTCCTGGGATCGAGCCCCACATTAGGCTCCCTGCTCTCCTGGTATTCTGCTTCCCTCTCTCTCCCTCTGCCCTCCTCCCCCACCATTCGTGCATGCTCTCCCTCTCAAATAAATAATAAAATCTTTAAAAAAAAAAATAACCATTACATTGGAGTACCTGGGTGACTCAGTTGGTTGAGCATCTGCCTTTGGCTCAGGTCCTGATCCCAGAGTCCTAGCATCGAGTCCTACATGGGGGCTCCCTGCTCAGCATGGAGTCTGCTTCTCCCTCTCCCTCTGTGCGCACTCTCTCTCTCTCTCTCAGATAAATAAATGAAATCTTAAAAAAAAATGCTTTAAAAAAATTAACCATTACAGACATCGGGCTGAACCAAGAAACCTATATTTATAAACACATGAAACTTTAGTAGATTGAGGGAATTTGCGGAATCCAGAAACGAAACCCTAATTTTGGGGATCAAGAAAGTTAGACTAAGAGTTTTATTGGAAAACATTCCGAGAACTATATCTGACATTGTGATTTCTTCATATATATGTGTGTGTATATATATATATATATTTTCACTTACCTATTTTATTCAACTCCAGAGCCATTATGCGTTCAGTCTTTATTCTTTGCCATAGTCAGAAAGGAAACTATAATTCGAAGGATTTGTTAGCAGCTCTGCTACTCTTTCCTAATAGTTCGTGTAGTTTCTAATGACCCAAACGCCACACAGGAGGCCTTTATAATGGAGCTGTGTCACCACAGGAGCTGGGCAAAGTGAGTGTCACTTAATCACAGCCCACCAAAGACGAAAAATGTAGTATTTCTTAAGGAAGCTGGCGAGGTGGTAATTTTAAAATGCCACTAATGTAATGCGGAGTGGGAGGAGGCTTCCATTTCTAGGGTCCCTTTTATCTGCTAGTTTGAAGGCTTTGGGTGAAAATAAAAATTTCTAAATGGCATTGTTGATCACACGAGTCCAAGGCCAAGGGCAGCTTCCTGAGTGTGCCTCATTATGTATAGTCCAAACCTGGCGAAGGTGTGGCTTGCTGAGAAGGGTTCATGGCGTTGGGGGGCATATCGGAAAACCACACGTGTGCTAAAGCACTTGTTACCCAGGGGGCTAGCCAAGTACCCAGGGAGTAAAAAAGTCACTTAAAATGCTTATTCGAAATCAGGGAGATAAAAATGTGGACGTCAACGTAATCGTTTTTGTCATGCCTTTAAATGCAGACCCTCTATCTGTTGGAGAGTTTCAGTGGCTGACTCAAGCTCTTGTCTGCAGGTGGACACAGGGCCTCTGTGTTCTTTAGAGTTAGCGTAAGCTATCAACTAAACTCTCGCCGTGGGCGTTCTCGTACATTCTGCATTCTTAGTTCAGCAGTTACGTTTGGTGCTGGGTTTTGAGTCAGGAGCAGGAAGAGTCGTACTCATGGTGGAGCTTAGGATCTAGTGGGAAAAGCGGACATTGAAAATAGTATCACAAGTGTGAGTACTTTGATATATGGGAAGTATAGAATAAACAGGAGCACGGCAGACAGAACGGGGTGCGAACCTCATTTCAGTGTCAGGGAGTGTTGTATATAATTGCACAGGTAGATGCATTGATTTTAAATACGTTTATATATGTGTGTGTGTATATATATATATATATATATATATATATATGCACATGTATATGTATATGGATGTATATATTAGAGTTGCCACATTTACCAAATAAAAATATACGATCCACAGTTAAAATTGAATTTCAGATAGATGAGTAACTTCTCAGTATAGGTATGTATCATGCAACAGCTGGGACATAATTACACTAACAGAATAAGTATTTGGTATTTCTCTGAAATTCAAATTTACAGTGTCTTCTCTTTTATTCCTGGCAACCCTTGTAAATGTGTTTGTGTGTGTGTGTGTGTGTGTGTGTGTGTGTGTACTTTCCCACACACATACACCCACCCAAGGGCAAACCTTAGGGAAAGGGATATATGAAAAGTAAAAAATACCCAGAAACAGGGCCTATAAATGTGACCCCTAAAGCCTCATTCTTTCCAATTTCTTCTTTTCCACAATTTTTCCATTTTGAACAGGGAGTGCTGATTGCTGGTGTCCCTATTCCCTATTTAAGGCACCTAATCTCTAGTCCTTAAAGGGGTGAAAACTCCGGTCGTCTTCAGCTTCCTTCTCTCCTCCCCACATAGTCCTTTCTTAAGTAGAGCTTACATAATCCTTCTCCTCCCAAATGACCCCAGCCAAGAGGCTCTCTGGGCACAGAAATTGCCTTAAATTCCAAGGTTATAATTTTGATTATAGGAATAAATTAGCTCAACCAGGATATAACAAGGATAAGGGGGTGCTTGCAGTTCTGAAACACAGAGAAGCGTAAGTTGTGATTTCAACTGAAAAAATTAATTCTTATGAATCACATGTCATATCTGAACAAATGATTTCCCCTGTCACTGGAGTTGGGCTATGCATGTATATCCCTATCATTGTTCTTGCTAACTTTGGGATTGTTCCTTAACTCACAAATCCTCTGCTCCCTCGTCTATAAAACAGGCATGATAAAGAAACCCATGGTCTATCCTGAGGTTTAAATGAGCTATGCAATAAAAAAAAATCACTGTAATATCTGGAAGAGATGGTAAAATCTAGGAGATGCACAAGAAGGAAAGGCCAGCCCCCACTGCTCAGCCTCCCGTGTCTTCTGAATCACTCAACATCTTAGAAGTCATTCCAGATGTTTCTCACATGTTCTGAGAAACGTGGCCAAGAGTCCATTTCAGGGTCCTCTCATAAAGAACTGTATTTTAGGGTGACTAAGTTTCCTC
This sequence comes from Nasua narica, assembly GCA_028533885.1. Lineage (NCBI taxonomy): Eukaryota > Metazoa > Chordata > Mammalia > Carnivora > Procyonidae > Nasua > Nasua narica. The sequence continues at coordinate 13,730,527 of CM052810.1, read as the reverse complement.
TCCGGAAACTCAAGGGGAGCCCACAGCAGCCATAATTAAATGAGACTCAGCAGAATCAAGTATGAGCTTTCCTGGGATATGGTGCAAAGCCAAAATCCATTTCATGCTCTGAATGTTTGCTCCTTGTGGTGGGAGCATCTCAAGGCTATAAACAAATATTTCTTTGTTGCTGACAATATTAAAATAGATAACCCTCAACATTCTTTGTAGTCAAAAGACAGATGGCCTTTGAGACCACTCTGTCACTGGTGAAATAGATTTTGTCATCATCAAAGATAGAGAGCTGGACTCTACACGAGACCACAATTAACTTGAATAACCTTTTGAGGTTTTGTTTTATTTTATTTTTGTAATTAAGACTTGGAGCACAGGAATATTTTTATAAGAAAAAGGTGGGTTTTTTTTTAAACCAAGTAAAAACTTAAAATTTTTTTTTTATTTTGGCTGCAGAAAACAGGCCATACAATTATGTTTGCAAAGGCAGCTGCATTTTAACAACCATAAAGTCAAGTGCATGGTATATAAAAATGTTATATTTTACCTTTACTTCTTATTGACTATCATTGATCTGTAACTTCTGAAGAAAGAACCAAAATTTTTTAGGCAAGTATATTGAACTGTGTCCAAATGTAACAACAAGAAATTTCATTTTAAGATACTGAGTGGCTTCGGATGCTCAACGTTGACCTTTACCTTCAAGGCTGTGTCCTGCCCGGTATATGTTTCTCCGAAGACTGCAGTAAACCTGTCAGGTCGGGTTGCTCTTGGAGTCGGAACTAACTGAAGCAACAAACTGAAGAATTTTATCCAAGTGATTAGTGGTCTTGAGACTGCTCATCAAAACCACTTGACATTTTAAGAGTTGGCATAACCCTATCAGACGTTTCCTAAATATGCCCTTATTTGATTCATTTCCTATTTCTACTCATAGCTGCTACATAATTGTATTGGAGTGAAAAGGAACTTCAATTTCAAATTTGGAACTTTGACCTAGGTTACATGGAAAAGAAGAAATACCAGCTCTTGAGAAAGGAGACACTTATATTGCTTGCCCTATGCTGATTTCTTGTGGATTTAGTCAGAGGTAAGGTGATAGGTCTGATAAATGACAGAATTTCCACATCACTGATGGGATGAAAATAATTTCTTCTTTAGGCTGTTTTATAACCAGTGACATGGAAGTTTGGGAGTCTTGATGCTTTGATACCACTCCCTGTACATCTCAAAAGTGTGAGTTAATAGGAAGGAAGGAAGTTGGAAATGCTGTTGCCGGAACTATAGGGAGGATGGAATGGGCTGAAGGATTAGGAAGTCTGGGGCTAGTTTCATGAAATGCTGTCGTCTCTGATACCCTCTGCGGTGTTAGGAAAACCTCTGTGCTGCTGGCCTCTTCCACCCATCCCGAACTCGGTCGAAACCTTCCCCATATCTTGACTTATACTTGTCCCTCTTGAGTGTAATCAGGTTCTCAGATTTAAAGAAGAGAACTTAGTAACCGTATCACAGAACACCACAGACTGGGGCAGGGTCGGGGTGCCTAACCCACAGAGAAATTTATCTTCTTGCAGTTCTAGAGGCTGGAAGTCCAAGATCAAGGTGCTGGTCAGGTTTGTTTCTGATGAGAGGTCCCTCTGGCGTGCAGATGGCACCTCTTTACTGGGTCCTCGTAAGGCCTTTCCTCTGTGCACTCCTCTTCTGAGGACTGAGCTACCAGTCCTGTCTTATCAGGGTCCCACCCATATAACCTAGTTCGACTTGTTACCTCCTGAAAAGCTTTATTTCCAAATACAGTCACTTTGGGGGTCAGGGTTTCAACATGTGACTGGGACACAATTGAGTCCATCGCGATGACCAAGAATAAAACAGAATATCTGTGTTTTGGCAAATTGCTTCTGTACCTCTAGCCTATAAATGTTGTTTGGTTGCCCAGGATAAATATACATTTTGAATCAAAACACGGAGTGGAATATTTTATCAAGAAACATAAAATTTTAGCAATATGAAAGAGAGCCCTATGCCCTCAAGAGCAAATATCTGTAGCTAATGTTGAACATTGTCAATACTGACTTGTTTTCAGATTTACTTTTTATGCAGATGTCTTTGCTGGGTGAAAAAAAAATGTTTTTTGAGTTTAATTGTACCCTATAAGACACTAATCATTGTTCTATGCCATGAGATCTGGCACTGATCAAATTCTATTTACCAAAGTGTAATAGCCGTGTATAGTGAACATTCGTAGCTGTTTCAGCTATTAAGACTTTTTCTGGCACCAGAATTATAAAGCCTAACAACTTAGATTCACAATTTATAAAATGGCAAACACCGTTTATAGAAAATGCAAAGGTATGGATTGAGGCTAATGTGAGCATCCTAATTCAGGCAATGGGTTGAAAAGCAGGTGAAAGCCTAATTCAGCCTCCCTGAGACTCAGTTGCACTTTCCATAAAGAAGTAACAGAAAAGATGATCTTTGGGGGTCCTTCTGGGAAGGACATTCTCCAATTCTGGAAAATGAAGTGGGAAGATGAGTTAATAAAATTAGAGAACAGAGCCAGTTAAGCATCTGACTTCAACTCAGGTCATGATTCCAGAGTCCTGAGATGGAGTCCTGCATCGGTCTCTGTAATCAGCACGGGGTCTGCTTGTCCCTCTCCCTCTGCTCCTCCCCCCGTTCATGCACGAGAGCCCACACTCTCTCTCTCTCTCTCAAATAAATAAATAAAATCTTTAAAAAAATTAGAGAACAGATATTGCTTGGAAAAAAGTAGCTGAAATAAGATAGAATTCAAATGATATTGGTGGGATCTTTGGATTACATGATTATAGACAAGCCTCTTACAAGAAATCATATAAGCTAGACTTTGGAAAGTATTTGATATGAAGCAAAATCTCAGGCTCTCTGCACGTAGTGGATCCATATCCAGTCTTTTCCCATCTCTAATTACAATGCATTTGTAATTGAAAGGTGTCTTCAGGGAAGTGTACTGTTGACCAGCCTTCTGCCTGAATAGTATCACTCTAACACACATTTCTTAAGAGATTTCACTGCTCTGACGAGTTACACATCTTCAGTGTAAGACCTCCGCGATATTGTGACTGTTTGTTCAACCCCCTGCTGGATCTGGGATTCACACACTGAAGCTGCATTTCTTGAGTGAATTCAGATTAAATCTTTGTTTTCCTTCTACCTTATGGCACAGCTGCCTTAAAATTCACCACCACCAGCAGAGGAAGGACTTCCTCCAGATAAGGACCCACAGGAAATTTCTTTTATGAATCAGACGAAGCAGTAGATCCAACCCACTGCAGAGAGTTTGGGACAGTGACATGGAAGGCTGGCATTATAATCTCATTTGCCACATGCTTGTTGAGCAGCCTTTGTGCTGGAAGCTACATTAGGCATCTGGGAAGGAGTGCCTTGTTGTCAGATTCATGCACTGTCCCCGAGGGGCTTCACCAGGCTTAATATCCCAGCTAAAACCTGCCTTATCTCTCCTTCGCAACAGGGAGAGAGCCAGGGAGAGTCAAACATACAGTAAGTATATTCCCAAAGCCTCTACTCCTTCTCTTAGTTAATTTGCTAAATTGATTCAGACTCAGCTTCTTTGGATCGGGGTGGAAATGTCTTAAGTCATCATTTTTTGATTGATGCATGGTGGAATTACATGGTAAAATGAAAAGAGGGAGACTGGAATTCCTAGCCCCTTGCTTTCACCTCCCAAGCTTCAGCCACACAATTCCTAAGGGCTTGAGTTTCCTTACATGCACATTTGGAGCAATATCACCCACTCCACACAGCAACACTGAGTTCTCCGGTACTTAAGATTGTGTGAATCCAGCTGGGTGACTCGGCCATGATTTCCTTACCTGTAAAATGGGGTTGGTAAAAATAGTTCTTCCTTCACAGGGCTGTTTGAGGACTAAGTGGGTAGTTGATACACACTGAGTATTGTGGGCACTGCTTGGCCCCTGACAAGCCAACAACAAATGCTACTCCTCACCGTTGGATGGAGTGCGCCTCTCCTAGTAGATGCTTGATGAATTTGCCCTTCCTCTTTCTTTTTTCTCTTCAAATTGCCTCATTGAGCACACATAAAAACTGGAAGGCAGATTTCTGTCATGTAAAGAATATTCTACAAGTCCCAGAGTCTTCCTGGATACACTTTAGGAGATGCTCTTTGGGAACTCCAAAGTCAAGGAGAGCTGAAGAGTTGGAAAAGACTTTCTAAAATAATATTTTAAAAACACAAACTCACACGACTGGGTGGCCACGTGTGCTAATCTGTAAACTGAGGGAATTGAAACGAATTGCCTCTGGAACCCCTTCTCACTGCAAGAACACAGAAGTCCACCAACGGACTACAGATGTGTACCTAGGGCTGTTAACTCAGCTGGGGAAAGTAGAGCACTGGGACCGAAGTTAAGATCATGATATAAACTCTCACCCCAGACAAGTGACTTGTATTTGTAAATTGTGAGTCCCCAAATGGAGCAGGTGAGGACACATTACAATAAATTATTTTCAAATCCATCAGCAACTCGGAGCCCGTGCCTTACTGCCAAGGGGCTGGTAGTTTAATTTTTAACATACGTTGAATGGTAAACCTGCATATTATGGAGCAGACTGTGCTGGGAAGAGATGCTTGGAATGAGGTTCTTTACATTCAGCTCAACTAGAGGAAATCTCTTTTTACTGGTGTCTCCATTCAGGTAAAAGTCTGACGGTACAGAATTGAAAGGCTAAGACAACATGGCAGGAACAGAAAGAGCCTGTGAGTAGGGGCTGGAAAAAATACTCTATGGATAAGTTGAGTTGACAGATGTGTTAATATCTTTAAGAATTCTGGTTTGGTTTGGGGGATGATTTGTACTGACTAGAGTTGAGGAATAACTGAGTTAAATGGGTTTCTGAGGTAGTCCTTATGTCAGTGAAAAATGGCAAAATCACTTATGCAGCCACATTTAGGTTGGACTGCATGGCCCAGGGATGTTGGAGGAAAGCAGCATTCCCATGAGGGGATCAGGGCCCCATAAAGCCCGTGCCTCCGTGGCGGTGGGAGACAGGCAGCACTGGAGGTGAGCGTGGGCGATGTGAGGAGGAGCAGCGCTTGACAACTGACTGATTCAGGACTAGTCAGAGTGATTAACATCAAATAAATTAAGGTGCCCCCTGGAAAACAGCAACACGATCACAGACTGTCAGAGAGGTTGCATAAAGTTAGCATACAAAATGGTGCCCCTCGTGGTTCGCTTCCTCAGGCAGGGCGTTCGGGCTCTGAATGTAGCTATCAGGTGTGATTTGATCTCCAGGCTTCTCACAGGGACCAGGATATCAAGGAGTCGGGGGGTCTGACAGTGATGCATGATGCGATAGGATGCTGAGGCTGATTATGATGCAGGCGACAGAAATGGATCACCTCCTGAATATGCTGACGCCGGCGCTGGGAGAGGAGGCGGGCTCGGGCTCAGCCATGTCAGTAAAGGAAAAACAGGAAGTCAACTCCAGCTCGACCCGTTTGTGCCTGAGCCTGGCTTGCTTAATGCGGGAAGTAACTTCACAGTCCAGGCCCCTGCAGTTATGCAGAAAATGAAACACAACAAAAAATATTAGCACCTTTGGGGGAGACGGTTTATTGCCTTTGCTGTCTCACTTTTCAGCTCCTATTAGATATAAACTATGATAAAGGTGCCAAGTACCTTTCCTGATCACCTACGGAACTGCATCAACCAATCAATAAAGTCATCATGAAAGTGTCAACGCGACAAACACTAAGTAGGACAAAAACTTGATAATACAATGAAACAGTTCATTGTTTCTCTACTCCTCCGACACAGGTATTGCCATGAAGCTATAGTTTTTTCAAATTAATGTCCTCAGTTAGATTGTAAATTGCTTCAGAACAGGGGCCATCATAAGATTGTTTGCAAATTTGCAACAGTTCCTAGCACACAATGCCTTGACTTATTTTGGTATATCAAGAGCTAAAGGAAATAATGTTGATGTGTTAATTTCTCAAATAAGACACAAGTTTTCTTAGATACAAAAAAAAAAAAAAAGTACAGGTTGTTTAGCCAAGGAAATGCTAGAGATGGAAAAAACAGACTTCATTAAATGGGAGGCTGAATAAGGTGATGGAAGGAGCTGGAAAACACCTCAGAAGGATAGATGGTGATTAAGAAGGTGAGATTAGCAAAGCCCAGAAGTAGATGAGAGGAAGAGGCCGATGAGGGAAAAGGGGAAACTACAAATGAAGGCCTCTAAGAACATGGATCCTTTCTCTAGTGCGACAGAAAATCAAAATAGAACTCCATGATAGGCAGAAAACAATCCTATTTTCGGCATCTCATGGCTGATAGTGTTAGAGAAAAATCACCAGATTCCTTGATCTGACAGCCTTAGGTCATTCTTACTGAGCCCTAGTAATTACAAATGGCCCCAAAGCAGTAGATTAAATGGACTTGTGCCTTTATATATATAGGCTCCATTAGTAAGGCCTACATTCATAGTATTGGAATTCTTTTTTTTTTTTTTTTAACAGATCCAGGTTTCACTAGATCCTATTTAGTCTGTAAAATAAAAGACATAACAATGAAAATTCAGAAGAGAACCATGTACACACCATTATTTGAACAGAATCACTGAAAGAATGCATTTATATTGTTTCTGGAAAGCAATGAGAAGCTTCATACAATTACATTATCTCAAATTATGACTTCCTGTTGTTTTCCAGAGTTGGTAAAAAATAAATGATGTGTCATATTTAATCTCCTTTGTCCTTAGATTCACCATAATAAATATTAAGGTAGTGCATTTATTACAGTGCTTTTCACTTGAAAGACAATACCCATTAATTTTAAACCTTGTGTTGATGTTCCCTCCAACACAGTATTCGAATATTGCTGTTTCAGTTTTAAATTATTTTTAGACAAGCTGGATCAGGATTAGGGATGTAACACCACAATTACTTTCACCTCAAAACTCATGTTTTTCTTTACTTCTGAAAAATTCTCAACTATCACTTCTCAAGAATTCTTCTCCTGCCATCTTCTCCATTTTTTTCCTTCTGGGAATCCCATCAAATGCATGTTGGAACCCCTCAACCCTACTCCATGGTCCATATTTCATGGTCACTGTTCCATACTTCATATCACTTCATCTCTATGACTTTATTTTATATAGTTTTTCTGTCACTGTTCTGTTTGGAACCAGTGAGGGGTACATTAAAGTGTGAATTCACTGCACCATTCATCAGAATTCTCAAAAAATTACTGTATCTGTAACTGCATCGTGCAATTCACCATACAACTTTGAAGGTATATCTGATAAATTTACATGTACTAATAAGTATGTGTACTTACTAAGTTTAAATGTGAGTACTTACTAAGTTCACACTTTCAGTACATTTTTTTTTCTTTTTCTAGAAAGGGATGGATTTAAGTCACCCAAATATTAAAAAAAAGAAAAAAGACAATGAAACAAAAACCCAAAACTTTGGTAAATCCTTCCAAATACAAAATTCCAGCTGTCTGTAATACATAAATACTTTAAGCTGATAAACAAAAAGGGTAGCGATTCTGTTTAAACCCCACCAAATGTGGATAAAAATGTACCTAATCCTCCAGAGAATCAGGGCAGCCCCTAAGAATTATGTGCAGTCCACACAATGCGAAATAAATATGTCCTCTAAATTTTAGAGCCTTAAGGTGTGACTGCTTTAGTATGCCAAATAAAGCCTACAAAAGTGCAACAACAAAATACATAAATCAATAAGTCATTTCTCTCTATACCATATACTTAAATAATCCATTTTGAAGTGGGAGTATATCACTGGTAATAAAAATGAAGACTTTTTCTTCAGTCGCTATTCTAATTAGTTCAGGTTTACCTTCTTTTAGGGCTCTGTGGAATATCACTAGCATGTATGATAGTTACAGAGAAAATACATCCCATAGAATTGAATTTATAAAAACCTTGGGTTTGAAGTTTATTTTCCTACTGAAAATTAAGTTCAGCTATTTTATTAAAAGGTATTAGCTACCTTTGCTGGTTGAACCACATGAGCAAGTTGAGAAAGGTTTTATAAATCCTGCCACTAGAATAAACTGTGTCCAAGTTTTCTCTCCTCCTCTTTTAGAATATAAACTCTATTCAACCTTTAGAACCCAGTCTGGATTGCGCTGCGCTATATTCCCAGATCCTATATTCAACAAATACTTCCTTAATGAGCATCTATCTCTTAGCAAATACTTTTCTCTATTTATGAGGCAGACATGACTTAATAAGCTAGGAATCCAAAATGTTTGGAAATCAAAAATTCAACAGTAAGACCTTGGCATGTTTCAAATTCAATTTCCTCATCACTAGGTCAGTTGTAACAATCTTTTCCATGAAATGAAGGAACTAGTTAGTGATCGTAGACAATATGAAAGAAGGTTAATATGCTATGCAAATATTTCCATTGTGTGCCAAAGGTAGATCTTCTCTACATAAATATATGTCCTCTTGGTCCTTACCTACATGTGGTTTTCTCTTTCAAGCTTCTGCTTGGTTCTCAAACTTTACCTGCATAATTTGTTGATCTCTGCTCATCAGATTCCAACTGACAGGAGTACTGAGAAAACAAGGGACTCTAGATTGTACTTCAGATCCCTTGGCCTTTGCTTTCTGATTCGTGAACATCTGGCTCATCCCTATTGTAGCAAATGTCAAATAGTCATGATGAGGCTTGCCTTGTTTTTATATCTAGTATGGATGTCAGTCAACTTAAAGCTTGTCTATTTATTTGCTGTCTGTCTTGTAGAAGAGAATAAGAACAAAAAGATAGAGCTACTTTTCATTACATAAGCTTTCCTACACCAGGCTAGGCAGGTGAGAAGTCATGGAGAGGTTTCTCAAGCCCGCTTTCTTTCTCTCCTCACCAAAACACAATGAGAGCAGCTCGGGGAAAGTCTCTCTTCTGCCTTCCAAGGCAGAGATGCACCTGGACAAATCTATACCATGAAAGGTTCCTGATTGTTCTTTTAGACAACACCTGCTAAAGCTCATCATAAATTTGCCACTTAGCAACCTGTGCTTTGTGACTTCGTTTTCCTTCCTGAGACCAGGGAGAGGGAGGCCATTTCTTTGCCATTAAAAAATCATATTAAATATGAATGATTAATGCTTTCAGGATCCATAAAGACAGGAACTATGTGAAAACATGACCAAATTAAACTGTGAGTCACGGGAACACTGGTTCTCAACCCAGGGCGATTTTACCCCGGGGGGCATTTGCAATGTGGGGTCATGCTACTGGCATCGAGTAAGATGGCATCAAAAGATGCTACTGAACCCCCAAAGCAGAGGGCTGAATGGAGAAACAACGAATTATCCGACCCCAAGTTTCAATAAGGAAGTCTAAGCAGCCATTTCCAGCAGCATGTCTTTAGTTCTCTAATAAGATAGTGTAATAATCATGTTTTTGTTAATTTTCTATATTTATGATGCTTTGATATCTTTTTTCTTTTTTTTTTTTGAAAGTTTTTATTTGAATTTCAGGTAACATTCAATATTAGTTTCAGGTGGCGTACAACATAGAGATTCACCATTTATCTTGAGGCCCTGCTGATTCTGGAGAGACTGCCCTTCCCCGGGGCCACTAACTCCTAAACATAGCAAGCAACTTCCCTGTGAACATGTGATTTATATGCTGACCAATCAGTCCAGGACCTACACCCCCAACCATCTCCTTTCTCAAACATCACACATCGCACATCACACATCAACTCACACATCAAGCCAATATCCTCCTTGCCTGAAATCATCCCAGGGCCAGGTACCGGACAGCTAGACCCACTCCCTAACCCAGAACCACTGAAATTATCCAAGCTATTTAATCCTCAACTCGTTCAGCATATCTGCCATGCCTCGCCCATTTCTTCCCACAAAAAAAAAAAAAAAAAACCAATATAGGCTTCTGCCCATGCTTTCTCATCATTTCTGTGTCTGTGTGCCTTCCCATACCTGATTAAGACAAATCCCAGGTGCATTTAAAATCATTAGTAACTTTGGAGATTAAAATGAGAGGAAATTTAACAGACATCTATTTGAAGTCCTCCGACTAGCCCAATGAGGTAACATGATTTCTGAGAAGGGCTCTAACAAAATTTTATCAAGTGTGACTTCAGGTAAATCACTTTGTCCCTTAAAATCTCAGCTTCCGGGATGCCTGGGTGGCTCAGTTGGTTAAGCAGCTGCCTTTGGCTCAGGTCATGATCCCCGCGTCTTGGGATCGAGTCCCGCATCGGGCTCCTTGCTCCGCAGGGAGCCTGCTCCTCTCTCTGCCTCTGCCTGCCTCTCTGCGTGCTTGTGTTCTCTCTCTGTTAAATAAATAAATAAATAAATAAATCTTTAAAAAAAAAAAACCTCAGCTTCCTCATCTCCAAAATAGGGCCTAATAAGTGCCCACTTCATAGGGGTTGTTGGGTAAACAAGTCTGATAAAGCATAGATAGAACACAGCGTATCAGTAAGCTCCCAGGAAATGTTAGCTCTTATCCCAGTTAGCAGAATTATGGGCTGCCAAAATTAGTTAGGGAAAGCTTTCAAAGGGAGATGATTTTTTGACCTACATCTTATGAAATGGATAGAAATTCATGGTGCAAAAGGGGTGGGAAAGAATTCGGTTTAGGAAGGAAAGCATGCAGAAAGCATCACGTGGTGACGGTACGCAGACCAAAGTATAGGGCTTTTTTTTTCCTTATCCTTCTGCTTTTTCTCAATTAAAACACCAGGATAGGTTGTTTAATATTTTGTTTAGATATTCTCATTGCTATATATCATATATAATTTATATACATCATTTATATTTAATTTATATAGTAACATAATATAATATCTCTGTGAATTATTTTATTTCCCCTTTCTTGTTGATACAACACATCTGAAATATCCCCAGATAAATAAATTTCTTTAGGTTTCCCTAGTCTCTGTAAGCAGTGTTTTTCTGAATTTCATTTGTTCTCATCTTCCTTCCCAGGAAGGAAGAAGAGGCAATAATATGACTCAGGTTAGTTTGTTCCCTTCATTGTTTCATGTCCCAGCCTCCTGGCTGTCCTGAGTATACAGGGTTTGGTTGTTAGAATGAGCATTGTTCAGGCAGGGTCTGTAACAGTTCTCTGGAGCTATTGTGGAAGAGCCCGTGTAATAAATACATAATTATGAACTTGTTAAGAGAGACATTATTTACTCATTTGTCCACCATGGCTCCGTTCAGTCTACCTCGTAAGTAAATCTATATTTAGTCAGTGTCATATCGATCTGCGACCAGAGTACACTTTAATGCTCCTACAGAAACACACTATTAAAAAAAAATAATAACTTGATGAGAAAAATCCACTGCAAGTCTCGTCTCATTTTAAAACAGAAAGAAAAATAGTGCTCTGTTTCCCATTGTTATGACTTTATTTAAAACAATACCAAAAAAGTGAACACCAAGATCCAGTTATTGGATCTGAGAATATTGCTGCAGAGAACCTCAGAGTCTTTCCAAATAGTATAAATTTTATGAAATTCAGTGTTAGGAAAGCTAATGACAGAAGACCACATGATTGTCGGGGCTGGATGGTCTGTAAATGGGTGTGCATTGCAGTATTCTGTTTTTTCTACATGTTTACAATGGTTTTTTTGTTTTTATTTTTAAAAATTTTATTTATTTGAGAGAAAGAAAGAGAGCATAAGCGGGGTGTGGGGAGAAGGGGATGTATTGCAGGGGGAGATGCTCTGCAGGAAGTCCGATACGAGCTCATGACCTGAGCCGAAGGCAGACACTTAACTGACTGAGCTACCCAGGCACCCCTACAATGTTTTATAATAAAAGGATTACCCTATATAATAACTGTTCCTTAGCACTATCCATAACTTAGGTAAATATTACCTAAAATTAGATAATTTAAGGTAAAACATATGTCTTATCTGCATGAAATTACAACAGGGTAAGAGGTAAAAGTCACAGTGAACTAGAATTTGTTCAAAACACAGAGTCCAACACTCCGAGAGTCACATATTTTTAATGATCACAAGTAACCCAAAGCTAAGTTTTCCATCTTTACTTAAAGGTATATATTGCCTGTGAAATCATGCAGAGTAATTACTTTACTACTGAGAGAAAACAAAAACATGATGAATAAACTTTTATTTATTTGCTATTTAAAGTCTAAATACCTTAACACAAGTAGAAAAGCTCCAGCTACAAATGGACAAGGCATAAAACAAATCCTGGATTACAGTTTTAAGATGGCTTATAGCTTAGTACTGTTTTATTCATTGAGTCAGAAATTTCTCAGTGAATAAGCGAGTTTACAGAAACCTGGGCAGTTTTTTGTTGTTGTTGTCATTCTACAAAGGAACCACTTTTGGTTCATGTGTGAGTGTTGTACTGAAACAGACAAGACCAGTGGTGACATAAGGTGTGGCTAAAAATGCCACCGATGATCACCTTTCCTTTCTATACTGTACGCGTATTAAAATCTGCCCTTCGGCTCGTGGCTTTAGTTGTTGTTGTTTTTTTTGTTTTTTTTTTTTTTTTTTTTGATTGGTTGGTTGGTTGGTTTTTCTTTTGCACGTCTTGGAAAAGTTCGTGACCTTGCCTCTGTGCCTGAAATGATACTTTAGTTGCCTAAAGTAACAAATGAATCTTTTGTAAGGCTTTATTTATATAGCGGGATAGAGATTCTGGATATTTTTTAGATATAATAACCAAGATTCAGCAAATAAAGATTATGTATGGTGAACTTTCCAACGTTCAGTCTAGCAAAAATACTCTGCCAATATAAGAACTTAAAGAAAAATGCCATCACTTTTATCTCATTGCCACGAAAGCAAGAGTTATTTCTGACAATTTTAAGTAATCAAAAATGAAGTTTATTTATTTATTTGACATGGGAGGGGGAGAATGGGAGTCATTTCGGGGGAATAAGTTAGAAAAGTGTCAGTGTGCCAATAATGGCACCTACTTAGGCACTACCCTAGGCATCAGTAATCTTTCAAAACAATTGATATTATCACCAATTTACAAACAGGGGAAATAAACGCATGTCTAAGTTTAAATGACTTGTCCAAAGTTAAAGAGTTAGTAACTTGTGGAGCCAGTATTCTTCTTAAGGCTTTGGCCTAAAGACCACAAGCTCAGCATCCATCATTTTCATGGCCCTATTATATACAAACAGAGTTCCTGAAAGAGCCAATGCAATTTCCAGGGAGCAATTTACAATGGGGAGAAGAGACTAGCACAATATGACACACAATTCTATGCAGCACTGGATGGGTGAGAGATTTATCAATATAGTTTTTATGTCTTACACTTAGCAGATTTGCACATACTCTCGAGTTAAAGGGGCTAATTAACCATGCTTTGAAGTGACCGTTAAGTTCTGCCCTAACCACATCTCTCATTGCCTACAAAATCAATGGGGACCTTATTAGCACCTTTTTATATCCGATTCTGTAGGCTGGTGCCTGACGACTAGCCATGGTAGGAAACCCGTTTTTCTATTAAAAAAAAAAAAAAAATTGGCATTCAGTGTCTTGGGCTTGTTAGTCCCACCCTGAGATGGATCAGCAATCAAACTTTCTTTTTTTTTTAACATCTCAATCCTTATTTCAAGCAAGTCGTGATTTCTTTTCTTTCATCAATATGTATGAGGAACTTGGCCTGTTTGGAAGCAGTCTCTGACAGCTAAAGCAATCAACTCCAAGTCCACAGTCCTGAAGTCTCTCTTTGTTGAACTCCTCACGATAGGTGAACCTGGGAAAGTCACTTCATGTCTTTGAAGTTCCTTTGTTCCCAGGGTTAGAGCTGTAATACTTGCCACAGACTAAGATCATCATGGATGTTAATTATGTGAAGTGGTTGCATTTCCCAGTTGTTTTAGGCAGCACTAGCTGAAAGATGTGGAATTACTGAGTCCATGGAGCACGAGGAATTATGAGGTGTGTAAAATTGTTGAAAGGCATAAGAAAAAAATAATCTCGTTCTCTTGGTACGTCACTATTTAAAAGCATCTGCCACTCGTCACCCATAGTATCTTCTCTGGTGCAGTGATATCCCTCATATCGCTCAAGGCAAACTTTTTGGAAGCCCTTTAAATAATCGTAAGAAGCAAATATATTTTAAGGAAACATGTACCACGTGCTTGAAATACATCATCTCGGGCGCCTGGGTGGCTCAGTTGGTTAAGCCACTGACTTCAGCTCAGGTCGTGATCCCAGAGTCCCGAGATCGAGTCCCACATCGGGCTCCCAGCTCCATGGGGAGTCCGCTTCTCACTCTGACCTTCTACCTTCTCATGCTCTCTCTCACTCTTTCTCTTTCCAAATAAATAAATAAACAGATAAATAAATAAATAAATAAAATCTTTAAAAAAAAAAAAGAAATATATCATCTCGTCATCTCGGTGATTCCTTACACACACCGTACTGCATTGGCGCTGTCACTTCTCCACTGAGACGCATGGAAACCAAAGCACAGACATGGGAACTATTCAGACAGCATCAATACTACTAAGTGCCGGAGCCAGAATGTAAGCCTGTGCTCTTAACTTGTCTTTCTCCTTCCAACTTGGAAAAAGCTTTTCTGTATCTAGAAAGGTACAGAGTAGCTCTCATTAAAAATAACTATTATTATCATCATCATTATTAATATCATCTGTGACCATTCCAAAATGGGCCGTATGGGCAATATCTTATAAACATTTAAGAAACACTAATAGTTCCATGCAAGTGTGTATCAGTTAGTTTTTGCTGCATAACAAAATACCCCAAACTAAGCAGCCTACGAGAAAACTAATCATTTATTTATTCAAGATTTTTTAAAGCCTGTTATTGAGACTAGGGACATTTGGGTGGTTCTTTTGATCTCTGCTGGCTTGCTCATGCTTCTTCAGTGAGCTCTTGGGTTAGCTGAAGGCTAAATGATCCAGGGTGGCCTCTGCCGGGGTGATGTGTCTCCATTCCTTGTGCTCTGTCATCTTCCAGCAGCCTAGCCCAGCCAAGTTCACTTCGTGGTGGCAAGGTTAGACTAAGCAGCACTAGGAAGCCTCCTGGGGCCTACATTTGGACCTAGATGACATCACCTCCATACATTCTATTCACTAAAGCAAGATAGAGGACATTCAATGTGAAAGAGTAAAGCAATACACTTTAATTCTCGATGGGAGAAACTGCAAATCACTTTGCAAGCAACGCAACACAGAGAAGGAAGAATTGCAGCCATTTGCAGCAGAATAAATATACACAATCACTTTACCTGTTACACATCTTAAAAGAATATGGAAATATACATTTTTCTGAAAATCTCTTTTGTTCTATTTACAATGGGGTTAGGATGGTATGTTAAGTGTTCTTTTATTGCCCAAGTGTCTGTGATCAAGGAAAGCCGAAGATATTGTCAGTCTCTCAAGATTTAAGTTTTGGACTGAAGTTATCAAAGTGTGATTACAGTAATCCTGAAATAATAGTTATTTCGTATTTGATTTACATTTCTCTATAAGGTTACCTCAGGCATTATCATTGTCAAATCAAACTTAATAGAATTTCAGTTGTTCTATGCTAAATAGCTTGTGCATATTTGGAGAATTCCCCTGCACACTTGTACTGACTCTCTCACCAAGGGAGGTTCATTCTTTTGTGAGTGTGTTCTAATTGTGCCATTCACCGTATTAACATTAATTAGCAAACTCATCTTTCAACTTCACCCCCTTGGGACAGATTCAGTCAGGGTTGGGTAGGCAGGGAATTTAATTAATCTATCAGCAAATTGAATTTTTTATTAGGCACTTTGGTTTTATCTTTTTTTTTTTTTTTTGATATTGTATATTACAAAACTTATTTTGAGCTGGAGTTGTCTAAAGATTTGTTTATTAGGAAGACGAAGAGTCCAGCTATTTCTCCCCAAAGCACTACACATAATAAAATATACCATCAATGTTCCTTCTGGGTAATTTTCAAGTAGATTTATTATTTTTTTTTAACTATTTACTTAGATTGGAGATTCTTTTCCAGATTGAACTGATAGAAAGACTATGTACAGTAAATGTACCAGTAGTTGAATATAAACAACTTTTATTTATGGCTTAAGAACAAAGGGCATCCATGTGTAAGAATTTAATTCAATAGGGCTAATCTCAAATGCAATTAATGTTCACATTCTTTATGTGCCCCTATGGTAGTCTATTTGCCCAAGGAATTTATTGAAATAGGTACATTTAATTAAACTGTTTTCAGCACGTGGGCAAAGATACAATTTAAGTATGACATTACCCTTAAAGAAAAAGAAAGAAAAGAATCTGGACACCTATTTTTTTTATTTGATCTCTTGTCTTAAGAATATGTAAAATTTGGGGGCACCTGTTTAGCTTAGTTGGTTAAGCATCTGCCTTCAGCTCAGGTCACGATCCCGGGGGCCCTGAGATCAAGCCCCGCATCGGGATCCCTGCTGTGCAGGGGAGTCTGCTTCTCCCTCTGCCCCTCCCCCTGCTCATGCTCTCTCTCTCTCTCTTTCTTGCTCTCTCTTAAATAAATAAATAAAATCTAAAAAAAAAAGAATATGTAAAATTTCAAATAGTAAAGAAACTATATCAAATGTTCCTTTGTTTCCCACTCTTACACACACACACACACACACACACATACACATACACAAAACAAACCCTAATGTTTCCTTCAGGAATGAGCGTACAGAGCATGAACTATTACGCAAAGCCAGGGCAGTGAATTTGAGTGGTGTTTTTGGATGATAAAATTCACATCTACTCCCAGCTCCTAACTGGGTACATTTTTTTTTCTTGTGAATATGAAGGGCTTAGAATTTTCTCAACATTACCAAATGGTTCTACAATCATCTGCTTTTGTGAATTCTGGAATATGATTTTGTCATGGGCTTTGACTGTCTAGGTTTCCCAATTCACATAATCGTAGGCAGGCAGACTTGGCCTAAAAGAATCATTTTCTTATGTGTGTTTTTTCTGCACGCTTTGTAAATGTGGGATACACAAATGGGACAGATAGGAAATGAAATGGGAAAATAGCATTGCCTCGATGTTCAGTGACCTTATAACTTGCATAGTAACACAGGCTTACGTTGACACATTACAAACCAGATGTCTTGTCCTAATGCATTTACATGGATGGGTCCAAGCCTTCAATGAGAACTACTAGGACTTCAGAGTTACCAAACTGACCTCGAGTTCTACATTTGATTCTACTGAAAAGAGAATCTAGTCTCAAGAATTTTAGTTTCTTTTCTAATGGAAAAGGATCCTACTAAACAAATATACTCCTGTTTTATTTTATATTTCCATGCACAAGTTTTATTTTCATGTTGCTTTTAAACCTAGACAAAAGAACCAAGCAAATATCACAAGCAAAGGAAATAGATTTAACTTCATTAATAATAAGCTTTCAAATAACCATCAATATTTCCATATAACCCAAAATGTATTATCACACTGCTGTGATACTGTGTATTTCAAGTATGTTTTTTAAATGAACTTTTTTTTATTCCTTTTTTTTAAATATATATAATTATTTGGTGGCGAAAGAGAGAAAAGGAGGGAGAGAGTCTCCTCAAGCAGACTTCCCACTGAGCACAGAGCCTGACATAGATCTTGACTCAAGGCTCAATGTGGGGCTCAATCCCAGGACCCCAAGATCCTGACCTGAGCCAAAATCAAGAGTCGGCTGCTCAATGACTGAGCCACCCATGAGCCCCTTAAATGAACTTTGAATATTAGTTTCTATTCTTTGACAGAAAAGACAGACAGATAGAAATATGTAACAAGAATAAAAGAGTTAATCTCTTCCAAACACATATTAATCCTTTTTAATTGATTATTTTTCCAACCTGCACTTTATTCCTCATTGTGCCCATCCCTCTCTAAGCAACCTAGGAGTTCTAGGGAATCTTTTGTTTTTGTTCACTCTTCTGAAGTGTAGACTTCCCTTAAGTTATCATGTCAGAATATGTAATTACCCCCACTGGGGCTAGGCTATGATGTTATCCCCATCTGCGCAGGAAGAAACCAAGGAACCATGTGACTTGCTTGAATCTGAGTCATGAACTTTAGATCTCGGTGATATTTTTGGTTGGTTGGATTTTTTTTTTCATTAGATCATGAAGTACATACAAGAAAGTACTTTGTGTACTAGAAAGCATTCTATAAATATAAGCAGTAATTATTATGCGTTTGTGAAAAGTTGATAGCATTCTTATCAATCTTCCATTACTTGCCCTAACTTTAAGGAAATCAGAGTGATCAGAGAACAGCATTCCGAGGCTGAACATGAACCTGAGAAGACTTCCAAGAGGTGTTCAGCCTCCTCTGCTCTCCGGAGGCACAACTGTCAAGCCTTTAAAAGTTGACTTACTCACCTGGACGCCCCCCCAGGTTGATCTCTAGAGCCAATTTATATACACACCTCTGCCAGGACGTTGAAACCCACTTTAAAGAGCCTCAGTTTATAGTTGAAGATAAGGCTTTTCTCCACTCTAGCCCAAATATGGCATAAACTTCAACAACAACAACAACAACAAAAGCAAAAACATGTAAGGTCTTCTCTTTTATTACAAGTGAGGCTCACTTCACCACAAGCTGGGAATATCTCTTCTCTGGTAACACGGTCTTATGTGGAAGCCAATGGAGTCTGGGTTCGGACTCCAAAGTCCTGGGTCTCAGAGTTGCTAGGTCAAACTACTTATGAACTTGTGACCCTGAGTTTTCTCATCTACAAAATGGGGATATCAATGTGTGATTGGCAATGCCCATGTGCACGTTACAGATAATGAATATTAACATCGCCCCTCAGAATAAGGGGCTACCATTATCTACCATTATTCTACCATCATCACCTTTTGTGAATTCCTGACTTCCGCTTGAATTTTGCAAATCAAATGCAGTATTTGGCATCCTTGCAGGATAATGAGACAGGATAACTAACAGCAATACTGTTTGGGATCCCAATGTTGGTAAATATAGATCGCAAATCAGGCAAAATTATATCTTCTCAGCTTAATCTATACCAGCAGTGTGTAAACATGCAGATATTTTTATTTTCAAAAGTGTCCAAAACTTGCACCTGTTTCTGAACTTTAAATCAGTGACTTCGGGCATGTTTGTACGGAAATAGAAATGTCAGCTATACCTTCCTTCGTGAATGTAGTCTCTTTATGCCCATTTCAGAATAGTAGGATATGGAAAGAGGAAGCAAAAAGACAACAATGAATGCGAATCATTCATTCTCACTGAACGAACCTATTCTCATTGACCCTATTGTGAATCCAGGGACACGTGTGTCTTCAACCTATAAAAAAACTGTTATCATCTCCTTCAACAAAACCATGTCTATATCCCATTTAATAGAAAGAGAAGCAGAAACATAACGGAAAGTGCAGGGGTGATGTACTCAAGCATTGGCATCACACAGACACCGGTTCTAATCCTCATCCAGCCATTGAGATCATTTCAAACATGGCTGATTTGGTTCTGCTCCTGAACTTCATATAAAACGAAACCAAACTATCCCTCCATTCACATGGTGCCCACCATCTATCTGGGATCAATGACAGAGGAGCAACTGCTTGAGGCTGAGTCTCTCATGAGATGGAAGCGATAAAGATGAGACTTTGTTTGGGGCTCTCAGGACCACCTGTTCGTTGACACGGATGTTCAGAATCCCAGTGCACCCCATTATTTCCCAGCAGTTGCTTGCATCTCTAACCTGAGCTCAAACATACTTGTTTAACTGTTTTTTAGAAAGTTTGCAACTCTTTCCCTCTGATGTGAGCCTTGCAGAAGTGGTGTCCTTTTTGTGAGCCTCCTGTACCCCCAGGCTTCTGCACCTGCTTCAGCCCTTGGTAACAACCGAAGCCTGGCATAAGTTGTACATTTAGAATCTCAGTGTGCCAGAGGCAAAGAATTTTCCTGAGAGACCTTTGGTCTCCCCCACCCTTGACAGCAGTGGCTCTCAAACTTTAATTTGCATAAGAACCACCTGGGGGTATTCTTTAAAAATGCAGATTCCCCGACATCCCCTGCCCATTCCAGCTAAGTCCAGTGTTAGGTATTCGACAGAGTTCTGGACTTTGTATTTTCATAAGCATTCCAGCTTCTTCTGATGCAAGTGGTCATTCCCCAAGACGCTGAGAGAAACACTATAGTATTTCTAAAAATCCTAATTTATAAAATAGTATGTGATCGTAAACAAAAAGTATAGAAGATAAGTATCCCCATAGGCCGAACCGGCTCATAGAATCAGAAACACTACAGAGTGTGTTTGTGTCTCTCACTCTCCTACCCTGATACGTTTGGGGCAATAGAATAACAATAATAGGGATGATAATAATAATAACAGCATGTCCTGTGAAAGAGTCAACTGGTTTTGAAGCAAAAATATAGACAAAGAGTAAAAGCTTGTGCTTCAGAAAGCTGGTGCTGACGTTTACTGTCCCCGTGAACTTCTTCATATTAGCTGAATTTACAGACACTGTCTTTTACCTAAAACACTAGGTATTGGAATATAGTTTCTAAGAGAAAGGAAAGGCACTGAACCAGTGTGCTGAGCAGTTAGACCTACTCCCACTGAGTCAGAGCAGTAGGAAGAAGGGGATTGCATCACACTGACAGATGACTCCCCCGAACCGTCCTGGGTGAAGGACAGAGACTAATGGTCAGAGAACATCCTCTCTTTCATGGACACACTCACCTGTTCCCTTCCCTCCAAACTCCATCAAGGCCATCACCCTCCATCTCTAAAAAAAAGGTCTGACTTGTCTAGATATTCTGTACTACTTGTGGTTTAGAGACCAGATCCAAAGGGGCAAGATTAGCACTCTTGAGTTTATGTTCCTGTTCATGGAAGACAAAACCCCTTCAGTATTGGTATAGACAGCAAAGGAGAAAAACAAAGACCATCTCTTTTTCCAAAAAGACTCTGCATTAGTTCGCTTAAGTCTGCCATAAGAAAGCTCCACTAATGAGAAGCTTAAACAATTGAAACAGCAGAAATGGATTCTCACACAGTTCTGGAGACTCTAAGTCTCAAATTGGGTGTTGGCCGGGCCAGGCTCCCTCTGAAGGCTTTGGGGAAGGGTCTGTTCCAGGCCTCTCTGCTAGCTTTTCATGGTTCTTTGGCCTATGGCAACATAACTCCAGGCCTCACGTGGTGATGTCCCTGCGTACATGTCAGTGTACAAATTTCCTCTGTCCCTAAGGACACACGTCATACTGGGGTAGGGACCCTCCCTAATCTTAACTCATTACACCTGCAATTTCCAGATAAGGTCCTGATTTCCAAATAAGGTCTCATTCTGAGGTATTGTGAGTTAGGATTTCCACATGCAAACTGGGAGGGGAAAGGACACAATTCAGCCCCAGACTCTTCGAAGCAAATTTATATGAGTATTTGGTGAGGACCCAAAGTGTTGGGTCATACAGGGACAGGATGACTTCAGCCTAAAATTTTCCTTACAACTTTTTCTTATCTAGTGACTACCATTCCGTAGGAGTTTCTCTGTATAAGCTCATGGAACTGTCTTGTTTTAAAGACATATCCGTAAATAGCTAAACAGTCCAACCTGGGAAATGGGATTGGGTAATGTTCACATTAAATTGACTTGAATGCTAGGATTGATTCTTGAATATTTTCCCAAAAGTAAAGCAGTCATCTTAAAATAAGCAATACGTTGGTCTTCTAAGGGAACTAATAAACCAATAAAACTAATAAAACTGCTCTAACTGAAATCACTGTAATTTACCTCCTTGAAATGATCTCCAAGCCCAGTTATTTTTTATGGAAACTGACATTTAAATTAGAAGTCATTTAACAATGGTTAGACCTGAAATATAAAAGGCATTATCTGAGAGTAATGGTTAGCATATTCATACGTCCATGTAGCAGAGTGATCACATTTCAACTTTACTTTTAATCTAATTTTATATGACAGGATCATGGTAGAACCCCATATGTTCCACTCTGAACTGTTTATATTCACCATAATTATATTCACTGAAAATTTCTGCAAAGCAGATTGTTAAATTCTCAGTTTATTTTTCTGGGAAAAAAAAAGATTTTTTTTTTTTTTTTTACAGAGACTAACAATAGTTAAGGTATTGTGATTAACAAGAGCAAAGCTTCTAAAATGAAGCTGTAAGGCACAGGCTTAAATTGGGTGATAGTCAAGGGTATGATTAAAAACTTGTTCATTTGCATTATTTAAACAGCCACTGAATATCATTAATTTCAACTGAGAACTAACAGCACACTAATCAGCAGCAATCTGAATTGGAAGTCAAGAACTTCCTAGTTCTTGACTGCATGTTTTCTTTATCTAGTGATAAGGTTTGTTTTTTGTTTGTTTTCTTAATCTTGCATTTCTGCCTCATTCTAGTTACTTAATCTCTCCATGTCTGGGTTTTTGTCGCAAACAAAATGGGAATATTTATTCTCAGTCATACCCATGAAGATTGATGAATAAATAAAGTGTTTGTAGACTTGCTGTTGGCAGTATAAACCAGAGCCTCATTCACATTTCAGACCAATGCTCTTTTCAAAATAAGTTGAGTGATGAAAGATTGTACATACATGTTTTAGGAATTTGTACCGTCTTGGAGACAAGCCCAGATTTCTAAACTAGAAACATGCAGGGGAAGCTCTAGATTATATCCTACAGGAGCAGAAGTCCAAGGAGTAGAACTAACAAAAGGGCTTTCTCACCTTTATCTCTGGCCAATGTGTTGCTGAAGAACCATTAGTGAATGAGGAATGGGTGGCCACCATTTTAAGTCAGCTTAACTTTTCAGAAAGCGGAATGGGCTGTTGTTCTTTACTCTTCCTTACCTGGGTTGTGGACACAAGATCAGGATGTTCCTCAGTACTCAGAGTGCAGTCCCAAAGGTCAGACTTTTCCAGAAATGTCTAATCAAGAGGCAGGAATATTCTAGATGAATGTCTTGCCTGGGCCTGGATCTGTGTATTCAACAGATACTACATAATTAGATGATGCATGAAAGTCACGAGATGTCTAAAAGAGACAAGTTTCAAACAGAATTTCTAATAGTCTTACATTTCATCTGTTTTTCAATTCCCCCACCAAATGTCCTAGTTTATCTTAAACTTGGTTTATCAGGAATCCACTCTGGCCTGTGGCTTAACTGTAATCGGACATGGACATCATCTCAGGGGGACCCCACCATCTTACTCTGTCTCGCTGGCCCTTTGTTTAATCCACACAAAAGTCCCCTCTTCGATCATATTTCCAGATAGTTTCTCTCACTAGTCAATTGTCCTTTGCTAAGAAAACTAGAAAACCCTTCAAATGAAGTAAATTTCAAAATATTTTAAAGAATAATGGCCAAATTGCCTTTTTCTCTTTTACATTGTAATTGCCAAATCCTACTTTTAAAAATTATTTTAAAAATTACCCAAAGTTTCTTTCTTTCTCTCTTTTTTACATAGAAGGGGAAGAAGATGGTGTCATATGTATGTGTGTGCCCGTGAATGCCTGATTGCCTTTATTTCACATATTATTCAGCCACTGGGCAAGTTGAAAGGATAGTCCCATTTTAAAAAAATTATAAGTACCCATATCGATTGGCTACAAATTCTAGTTGATAATGAAATAAAATAGGGATATGGAGAATGAAATGGGCTTTTCTTGAGGTCCTTATATGCTAAGGCACATACTATGTCAATTTACTGCACACACTCACACACTTAAACATGACTGTGAGTTTGATGTTATCATGCTCATTTTAGAGAGTGAAAAATTGAGTCTCTGACTTTGGACAAACGATAACTTGTCTAGAGTCGCACAGCTACCAAGTAATGGAACCTGGGTTGGAAACCAGATTTTTCTGGCACCACTTGCACTTTTTCTGTTCTACCGAGATGTTTTCTCCTCCCTGTGTTGCTCCATGATGATAATGCAGCTATCATACTGTGTGCCTTACTCCTATTTTCATATAATCCTCCGCTACTGTAAATAACAGTATCATCAGCCCTTTGTACCTGAGGAAACTAAGATTCAGAAGCCCTCGGTAACTTGGCTGAGCTCAGAAGTAGCAGAGCCAGGAATCAAACCCTGATAATCATTATTCACGAATTCCGTATTTGTAAAGTGTCTGTGTAGCCCCCAAAATCAATACTCAACAGAGCCCTGCAGTCTGTCATTCGCAGGCATGCAAAGTGGCAAAAATCCGAATCACTCAGGATGCACGCTGCTACCTGAAGTCAAACAAGGCAAAGCTCTTCCTTCTTGTTTCAGCTCTCCTACTGTAAATAGCATTCTTTTCTCCTGCTATTTAGTGCCGCATTTTTCATATGTTCATGGGTTTTTTCTTTTTTCTTGTTTTTTTTTTTAAGATTTTATTTATTTATTTGACAGAGAGAGAGAGATCACAGGTAGGCAGAGAGGCAGGCAGAGAGAGGAGGAAGCTGGCTCCCCGCTGAGCAGGGAGCTTGATTCAGGGCTCCATCCCAGGACCCTGAGATCATGACCTGAGCTGAAAGCAGAGACTTTAACCCACTGAGCCACTCAGGCGCCCCTTTTCTTGTTTTTGTTTTGCTTTGTTTTTTGGTAATGTCACTGTTTAAACCCACCCTTCTCAAGCTTCAGACTGAAGTGCTATCTGGTTGTCCTAAGTGTGAGAAGGCTGTAATATGCCTCATGGAGAAAATGCATGTGTTAGAGAAGCTTCCTTTAGGTATGACTGATAGTGCTGTTGGCCTTGAGTCCACTGTTAATGAATTACATATATGTGTGGTGTGTATTTTTATATAGAACAGACGTACATTTAAAAGGCTACGTATTGATTGGTTGACCAGAGACTCACAGGAACCTAACCCTGTATTTCCCCTAAGACCAATGTATTGTTCCATATGCATTAATTCAGTGTTTTCAACGACCTTACAAATCATAACTACCACAAATAACAAAAATTGACTGTGTTTGTGTTTCTAGTGTCCACACTCTTCTACTACCCACCCCTGACCCTCTACACATTCTGTGAAATAAGTATTCGGTTGTGTGTGATGCATCTTTATTTTTAATTTTTGCACCAGTTTCCCAGGAGACTTATGTTCCCTCACCATAAACTGCCACTATTCTTTCAAATGTGACACCATTCCACCATCCTGCACTGTTGCTTCAGTGACCACTAGATTCTCATCATCATTACCAAGAAAAAACAACATAGCACGCAGTAAAGCAAACTCATAAAATATTTATTTAAATTGATTTAGCTTAGAGCAAGTTTATATACATAAATAATTTGTACTCTGTGAGTCAGATTCTGAAATGCAGATGCAAAGTGTGGGGCATGGAGACATGCTGGGGGCTCTTTTCTGAGCAGCCCCATCCAGTTATGGAGTTCACACTTAGGTCTAGAGAAACAAACAATATACAGTAGTGGTCTCCTCTCATCACTTAATGGTTTTTATCTATACCTGAACCTTCTGGAATTGAACCCTTTCTCTAAAGAAGATCATTTCCTGTGAATTTCTCCACTGAGAAAAATAAGAAGTCAGCAAAGATGATATCTTCAACACGGCAAATGGTTTTGGATTGTGCCATCTATGCCTCCTAGACCTGCCTGTTTGCTAGAGGGCCGCTGAAACACCAGCTCTCCTCCAGCTATGTGGGAAAATGGAAGATGAAATGGATTGGGGATCCAAAGACATGGTCTCAAGCCCAACTTTATGACACACCACGTGCTCTGGGCAAGCCACTGTACCTCACAGAACCACAACTTCCTCATCTGTAAAATGATGGAATCATCTGCCTATCTAGGTCTAAAGATTGTAGTCATTAGAGGAGATACTAGTGCCTCACGGGTAAAGGATTTTGTAGTTAACAAAGCATTGTTCACATACATTATCTCATTTGATACTCGCATCAACATTGCCAATTAAGTATAATTAAAATTATTACTATTTTGTGAAAAAGTCTTTGCAAATACAAAGATACCGCATAAATACTTGGACCGTAAAAAGAAATCAATGGTTTTGAAGACAGCAGAAAGAAGATTGTTAGCATGTGTGAGCCTTACAAGGAATTAAGACCAAATATGCCCTTGCCTAGTTTAAATTAAATGATCACAACACAAAGTGCCAAGCCAAGAGGGCTGGTGGGCCTGAAACCAAGGTCACACTTTGATCTCTAGGATACGTCACCAGGGACCAGTCCTTATTCTACATTGTACACAGTTGTCATGTGGGCTAGTGAGGTCCTAGGTTAATGGGTCAAGGCAACAATCACAGTAATAGCCATGGGTGCATAATAAAATTTGTGCCCCTCACTTTATACTGTGATCTTTTCTCTTAAAATTACTTTGTTATTGCATAAGTCTGGATAGGCTGGGTAACACTGCAGTAACAAATAACCCCCAAATCTTGGTGGCTTATCATAACAAAGATTTATGTCTCACACAGGCTATACCCTATATTGGCTCTTGCTCACCTCTATATCTCTTCCTCTATACCTCGGGGTGAAAGGGTAGCCACCATCTTGAACATTGCCAATTGCTAAGGTAGAAGACAAAGAGGTAGAAGAGGTCTGGAGGGTCTCACAACAGTAATTAAAGTCTCTTGCCTGGAAGTAACACATATCACTTCACTCCCAATTCAGCAGTAACCCAATTATAAGTCAAGAAACAATTCAACAATGTGCCAGAAAGTGGGAATAACCAGAACTATTTGGTGGATAGCATGTAGCAGAGGTGAAACAGACTTAAGAGTTTTCTTTGACCATAAACTTGTTGACCATTCCATGGGATAAGACTGCCAACTTCAGCTGAATTAATAGACAAATATTATCCACAACCAAGGACAAAACAGTTGTGCTCCTCATGCTGCTACACTGACCTTGATCATGTAAACCTTTAGAACTGATTTGCCCCCTAGAGACAGCAGCATTATCTATTTTATCCTACACAAGTGAATTGCAATGAAAAAATTATGAAGTCATATGCAGTTTTATAACATTAGATATTGGTTATTAATATATAAACTACTACTATAATACCCTAAACTAATGGATGTTTAATATCTTTTTATTAATTGTGTCAAGAAACCTTACAAAGAAGAAAATATTTTTCAGAGCAAGGTGTTTATCTGAAAAACTATTATTTCTAGAAATGATTACCTTTACAGGAGAATTTTTTTGTCTCTAGCTCAGATGAAAGACTAAAAGTAGAAGAAGGCAGGAGGTGTGTAGACTGCGTCCCAGGAGGTGGAAATATCCTAGAGTAAAACATCCTGCAAAATGAAGGTCTTTCATTTTCCCCATACTTGTACATGTAGGCCTACAGAATATTCTCCACTCTTGGAAAGATTGATGCCCTGAAGCCATCCCATTGTCAAGTGGAGTTCATAGAATACCACTCCAAACATACATATATTCTGTTTTGTTTAAAAAAAAAAACTAGACAGAGAAATTTAAAATGGGACTTTTGAAAATGGTGCTAACCAGTTTGGGAAGAGTAACCAGGCAGATACAAATGCTAGCCATGGGGATTACTTACTCATAATGTGCTGAAAATGAGGAGTTGTTTCAGGAATGGTTTCCCTGCTGTAGTGTTGGAACGCTAACGCATAGATAGGGTAATGTGAAACACTATCGTATCTGGTGGGAACTGGAATCTACTTTATTTTACAATCCCTACAGGGGAAAAATATTTTGGTATTTTGGTTGCGAATCCGAGAGAATGAAGACGCATGCCGACATCAGTCAGATCTCTGCTCATGAAAAGATGTTCTTTCCAAACACAAATGTGTTTGATATGTTGTTATTTCACCTGCATGTAATTATTCTTTTCATTAAGTTTTTCTGATTGTTTCTAAGTATTATTTGCCTTTGGTGGAATAATCTTGTTATTTTTATGATCTCAGAAAGGTAGGATGGGGAATAATTATATCAGGTGAAAGCTGGATCTGTAAGTGCTTATTTTCAAACACACACAAAACCTGGAAGGCCTGGTTATCAAAAGCTATTACGTATAGGAATAGCATGAGAATATTTATTGGTATTTGTTTCCATTTAGGCATCCAACCCTTAATTTTTAATTTCCATTTTAAAGTTGCTGTATTAAGCATAATAACCACTTGAAACATGTAGCTTGAATAGGAGAGAAACTGTAGAAGCCAAGGAGGATTTTAATTACAAACTCCACTTCAGCAAAATTGCCAGCAACGGGAGCGTGGCCGTACAGGCATTTAGTCGAGGACAGGGTTGTGCAGGAAAAACATTTGCAGGAGGATAATCTTTCCCCTGCTCAGGAGCACAAAGTGAAAAGGAAAGCTTCATTGACTTCCAGACCACCAGAGCCCAAAGCAACGTTGAGCTTGCAGGGCCGTGTGAAAAGGGGAGATAGAAAGAATGCTGGGAGAATCCAGGTGAGAAGACATGAATGGAGAAGAGGTGTCTGCCCGCTACTGCTGGTATTAGGGCTCAAATCTGGACATGATTCCTGAGGTCATGTGTGGGGGAATCTCTCCTCACACTCCGGCATTCCTCCAGTGGGAACTGAATCCCCAAGCCATGAGCCATTTCGTGTCACCTAGTCAGCTGTGGGGAATGTCTCCTCAGAGAAAGGAGAGACCTGGTGGTCCCAACAGCTGGACATCCCTGAGCAAGCAATTTAAATTCTCTGAACTTAAAGGGTCAAACTCATCTCAGAGGGTTGTTGAGAGAATTACAGATAATATACCTAACACCACCCAATCGAAAGCCTATCATATAAATGCATAGCAGAACATAAACGATAGTTATTACTTTTTGAACTATTACCATTATTGCAGATGACAGTAAGAAGAGTCAGCGTTTATGATTTCTCTTTGTGCTAAGCATTGTCATGAGAATCTTCCTTTTAACCCTCAGGCCAATGTAAAGAGGGAGGTATTATTTCATATTTCAGTTGAGGCACCTGAAGCCAGAATAGATCAGGCATGGGGAGCGGAGGGGGAGTAGCAGGGCATGAAGATTCTAAACATTTTCTGGTACCTAAGGCACCATAGAGTTAACTTACAAAGAATGTACGGAAGCTCCGCGGGGTCCCCACGGCTACGTTGTTTTGACCGCAGCTGAACTGATCACTGCCATGTCCCTAGTATCTTGTACAAGACCTGGCGTGCAGTAGGTGTTCAACAAATTTTCATTACTTTGATAAATTAGTGAATGATATGAATATCATTCTTTCCATTGAATATCCATGAATATCAGGTCTTTCCATTGGCCTGACCGACGACCATTCCAGGGACCCTTGGGCGGGCAGTAATCAATCACGAGGGCTGTGTGTAGAGACAGCTTAGCACTCTGGAGCGGAGGAGAATCCAGCCATGAAGAGAGAGGGAATACTACTAAGCAGAAAATTAAAAGCTATCATCTTGGCTATTTGCCTTGGTAGCATTTCTGGGGAAACACATTCAGAAACATTTGGCAGCCCATGCCGTTGACTCTCTGACTCTCCAGGAATAAGGAAAGCATCAGAAATAAATTTACTTCCCGATTAATTTTCCTATAGAACGTTTTCCCCTACCAAGATACAAAGGGCAACTTAAAAGCCATGAGATTATTAAAAATTAATGGGAAACGCTCTTATCAAGGGTTTGCTTATTTTACTGTTATTAAAAATGCAAACAGATTGGTGAAACATTTTCAGCCTCAAAGAGATCTCGGAAAATGGTTTTCTTATCATAAAGTGCAAAGCTAAGCAGAGTGACAGTAAGTGATCTTTTCCTATGATCAGTGTTTCCCACTCTTGGGGTCAGAAAAACAAATGTCAGAGGAAATAGTACACTTTATTTAATAAAGCAAAATAGAAACAAAGCGATCTGGTTATTAACATGAAAACATATATCTGCTTTTGCTATGGCCACATGTCTTAGTTTTAATAAATTTTTTTTAAAAATTCAGAATCTTTTGTGCTGATCTCCAAAAGCTATATAGGAAAAATCACAAAAGGCCAGATCGCAACTGCGCGTATCTCTTATAAGCGACCAAAACTGGCCACTTCAGTACAGCACGATGGGAGAAAGGTTAGCTGTGGTGACTACAGAGTCATTTAAAACACCACCAAAAATGTGTTTTCTTAGAAAGCAAACATCTCCATTGCACACATACTTCTTTACCAAGATGCAGCCGTGGCGTGTTTAAAATCTCCTTCTCGAGGACTGTCTGACTAACCCATTCATTCCTAAAAATACTCCTTTCATAAAACTGTGTTTAGTTTAGTCCTCACTTTAAATTTAAAGCAGGAACTAATAGTACTCCGAGCTATTTGCTTTCTCTTCGTCTAAGCAATTTTTTAGGGAAGGAGCAGGAGAGAAGTTTCCAGCAATACTATCACACAAGAGCACATACCCAACCTGCGAACTGAGTCTTTCCTGGGCTTCTGCCACCCCACACTCTGGCTCTGATAGGAGTACTAAAAACAGATCCTTTTTTGAGAGACAGTGTTGCTTTGGATCCTCAGACCACTGTTCTAAATAGAGGAAACCTACATCCCCCGCCTCAAGAACTTACCCTCCTTCGGGAGATCTTTTTTGTTTGTTTCTGTCAGGGAATGTTCAGCTCAGTACCTTTCCTAGAAATTGGTAGGGCTAAAATCTGTAACTTTCCTTTTTTACATATTTAGTAATTAAAAAGCAAGTGCGAAAAGCTTATGCTCT
The DNA here is from genome assembly GCA_028533885.1 of Nasua narica. Lineage (NCBI taxonomy): Eukaryota > Metazoa > Chordata > Mammalia > Carnivora > Procyonidae > Nasua > Nasua narica. Next base: position 13,699,832 of record CM052810.1, on the reverse strand, counting down.
TTATTCAACCACAACACATCTTTTCAAAATTCTGTAATGGCCCATAAATTTGCATTAATGATCACCTGCTCCAGAAACCTCAGAAACAGGAGGCTGGAAGCACATTCGTGCGTGTTTATGTGTCTCAGATGCCTGACTCGGGGCCAGGGTTGGAAGCTTCGGAGAAAATAGAACTCCACTGACGAGCCGTCTGTTAGGATTTCTGGCCAAAAGCATAGTTGGGTAAAGCACCAGCACTTACAACCGGGAGATTTAATGATGGTCAATGTTAATACCTCATATCCCACAGGAATTCACAATAGCTCAGGATTTAGGACATTTTGTTTTCTTTTTAGTGGGACCGGGATATACAGAAACGACTTGCATGGGAGGTCAGGCTGGCCTAATTTGGATTTCCCTTTCAGAGCTCTTGTAAGACATAAATATGGACTAAGAATTACCCAGTTGCTGCCACCTTAGCAACATTTTTGTAGGGAAACAAAAATGTGAGAGCTCGAGTCTTGGAGGAACTCTATAAAGCTCTATAAAGGAATCGTTTTGGGATGAGGAGAATTATGTTCAGCTCAGAGCAGGGTTTACAAACAGACCAGGAGGTGCGGAAAAACTGGGAGCCATTAATCTCATTGTTAAGCAAAGCCTCGTTTCCTTAAAGCAAATAGTCAGCTCTTAATTTATCTCTTTTGTACATTCAGCCTCTTAGATGCCAGTATTTCTTTGAGCAGAGGACAGATCTTTTAGGATACCTAGATATTTCAGTGCAAGTGGAAAGCCCCACCATTCCGAGTATGAGAAAGGTCATGGTCAGATGTTTATTTATGGGGCCCTTATTTGTAGCAGAAACTGTGCTAGATCAGGAGTGTGGCCCGCTGCTTCCCTGATCACATTTCATTCCCCTACAGCCCTGTGGAACACAGGTGACATTCATTTTCCTGGGGAGGAAACTGAGGCTTCGAGAGGTAATTCAAAGCCAAATAGAAAGCGGTAAATCCAGAATTTAAACATAGCTAGACTAAAAACCATGCCATTTATCCTTATGAAGCCTCTGTAGGAAAAGAGTTGGGATATTAGGTAAACTTAGAAGCAGTCTGTGTTTGCTGCTAAACGCCATGCTTTTATTATATCTGCCATATTAATATGATGGTATTCATAGGCCCCAAATTCTCACAGAATCATATGCCCACCATACCTCCTGATGATTCCCATAAGATGCTGATTTTCTCTATGTAATGCTGAAGAGAAACATTAGTTTGTCACTGAAAATATGTTGCTGTTGGGTGAGAAGAGGGGCTGTGCTTACTGTTTGTTTTTTTCTTTCTTTCTTTTTTTTTTTAGTTTTTTTGTTACTTTCTCTGAGGTACCAGGGACATCCCTCGAATGTGACCTAGGTACTTTAAAAAAACGCTTAAAACTTGTCTCCTGGACAAGTTTTAAGTTTAGGAGACAAAACTATAGCATTAACCTGGAAGAGTAACTTTCATTAAAATATTTCAGGGAAGTTTCTCTCCCTCTGGGGAACTAAACACATTATCAATGAGAAGCACTAGAAATACTAGAATATGGTGAACATATGTTTCAAAAAGATGGACGTCCTGTCATAAGGTACAACAGGATGAACCTCGAGGGCACCGCACAAAGTGAAATAAGCCAGTCAGAAAGACAAATACCGCACAATTCCATTTACCCAAGGTATCTAAATTTGTCAAACTTCTAGACACAGAAAGTAGAATGGTGATTGCCAAGAGCTGGGGGGAGGGGAAGAAGTTGTTCAATGGATAGAGTTTCAGTCAGGGATGAAGAGTTCTAGAAATGTCTCCTGCCACAATGTACTGATGGGACAGCCACAGGGCTGTAGGCTGCTCTATTCGCCTAAAAATATTAAGAGGGTAAATTTATATTACATATTTCTTACCACAATATTTCTTTTTAAAAAAAAAGCATCATGACAAATCCTGAAAATAGCTGAACACACCGTCTAAGAACAACATTAAACTAGACATCAAAGAGTGAGCTGTAAAGCACTACGCTCCAGTGGTTCTGATTTTTCGAGACCATTTTGAACGCTCTAGTCAGATAGAAGGAGCCAAGGAGGGAATTTTCCAAAACAATCTCTCTGCAAGCCCTTCTTGCAATTCATTCGGACATTTCAGGTTATCCATTCCATAAACATCCTCCAGAAAGGAAGAGTACTGCTTGGTTTGTTACCAAATGCCTGACATCCTCACTGAGCTGCCTTGCCTCACTAGGACTCTGAACTACTCCCAGGAGAAACTTGGTAAGCATTACCTTGAGCCCCAGGGAAGATGCTAATGAGAAACATTAATTTCAATTTGTGAGAAATTCTGATTAGCTTGTGTGGTGGACTATACATGAATCTTTCCTGATTATTCTCTATCTTAAGCTAAAAAATTTTCTAGGACACTAAGATTCAAAAATGTAGATTTGCATCTTCCCAGTGCCCTGAAAGATTTTATACAGCATTCTACTGTCAAATGATGTAAAAAACAAAACAAAACAAAACAAAACAAAAAAACAAAAACCAACTCTACACTTGTCCTTCAACTCTTTGGCTGAAATGGCGCACTTAGGAGAAAGCAGTTTCAGGGGTATACAGTTCTTTTAAGGCACGAAAGACTATTCAATTAGAGATGTGAGGTATTAATAAAAGATTTGCCAAGAAATGTGGGATCTGCAAGGGACCTTTGAGGTAATCTTGTCCAGTGTCTTAATTAAACAAGTGAAGAACCCAAGACTCTGAAAACTCATCTTGTCCAGTATTAGTAGCAGCAGAAGAAGGGAATAATTTTTGCCACAAGTGTTTATGTTAGCTCAACTGTGGAAACCCCTAGCTCCTTCTTATTAAACTATTAGTTTGCCTTAAAATTGGTTCTTGGTCCCTGTTTATGTGAAAGTTTAATAACTGCTATCTACAGTAATAAGAGATATAATAATGTTTATCTTTTTATTTCCTCCGAGGATCTTGGAATGTGCTTCATCATTAATTAAAGAATCCTCTGAGTCCCCCTATTAGATAAGTATTATTAACGCCATTTATAAAGGAAATGAAATTCTGAGTGATTAGGTGACAGGGAAGCACCATACCCTGAGCTCATGGTTGTGGTGGACACTGCAGGAAGCAGGAACTTTGTGATTCCCTCTGCAAGTTGTTAGTCCTTGAGTTAAAACACGCTCAACGTGTTGAGATTGGTATTGAGTATTGAGCTGTTGCTTCATACCAGGAATTGTGTTAAGAGCACCAGGGACTTCAAGGGGTGTGTCATGTACATGTTCTTAGAAAGCATGTACCAGAGAACCAGGAGGGACACAAAGAACATTGCATAAAATACTAAAATACAAGGTAAAATATGTGTTACACAAGAAGTGCTAGAAAGGTCGACACGAGTGAGACTATAAATCAAGATGGAGAGATTAGGAAAAGCTTTAAGATGAAGGTGACTTTGAGCAGCTTATTAAATATTCCGGTGGCCAGATTTTGAGGCATTCGTCTGTACCTTTATTCATTGTACAAATATTTCCTAAGCATATGCTCCAGGATCTTGTCTAAGCTCTGAGGTGGAGAGAGTGAGGCAGAGAAGAACAAAAGGCAGAGCTCCTCCAACATCCTAGCTTTCCCTTGGCATATGCAGGGGAAAGCAAATAGCATTATTTCCCGCCTCAAAGAAGTTGGAATCACCTTGTGAAAGCCTTTGAAGGCAAGGAGTCAAGTCTTAGTGCTCCAGGAGAAATGAGCAGGAGGTTAAAAGGACAGGAAACCAGATCCAGGAAGTCTGTGGTTGGCTTTGTTGCTGGGGGTCCCAGAGTGAGTAGCTGCTCCATGGCCAGCCATGGAGGGCGGGACGAAGAAGTAAGTGAGATCACACAGGGAAAGTGCACAGCCAGATGGAAGAATGGGGTCAAGGACAGAACCCTAGGGTACTCTCACATTTTGAATTTGATGAGGGCTTGGAGAACAAACAAAGCAGAAAGCCAAAGGGACCAGTGAGGAAGAGGAAATGTGAGGAGACTGTCGCCATTATCTGACGAAAGCCAAGAACAAAGTGGAGTTTCACTGACGGAGTGGTTGCCCCCCTGAGAGGACACGTTTGGGTGCTCTGGAATTCATGTGGAAGCTTCGGACTCACACTAAGTTGTTGAATTTGGCAGTTATGAGAAGTCTTTCTGAGAAAGCCAAATCAATAATGCAGTGAATGCTGAATCCAGATTTTCGGGAGTTTTAATAACAATAAACACATGGTGAGAAAATGGAGTCAAATGACCCGGACCCAGTTTGGGGGTGATAGATGACAGGCCAAAGCAATCCCCATGAAGGAGAGAAGGGATGAGCAAAGAAGAGACTTAAAAATACTTGTGGATCTGAAGTAAGGCAGTAGAGAGAATATCAATATACATGAAACTGGGAACAAGAGATAAAGCTCAATTTCTGGGAAGATGGGAGGAGGGCTGTGTGGGGCAAGACTGGGAAGCAGAACACAACTGAAAAGGTGGGAAAATGCCTTTTTCCACAGATCATTAATTATGCTATATGATAGTCTGCGTTTGGTTAAAATAAAGATTGTTTTCACACGTTTTACTGCTCTTGAGTTAATAATGTGAAAACAAACGCTAAACATTTATCACACCCCAGATTTTACTAGCGCACAATGCAAGCAGAAAATTGGGGAACAGATTTCAGAATAACTCCATGCCTGGATTCTTCTTCTGCCCTTTTCCTCCTTTGGGAGCTCTTCTCAATTTAATTGTCGCCAGTTGATGATCGATTAGGCGCACTGATTTCAGTGGAGTTTAATAACAGAGCAGAATTATGAAAAAGATCATGTTCAAGTCCTAAGCTGTGGGGGAAAAGCAACTAGACAATCCACAGTGTGTCACTGTCACTGGCAAAGGACAAGTCAGGTACTCTTCTTCCCCACGCAAATATATAAAGCAATTTGCACTTATGCACAGCGGCTTCTGGGCCAACTGGAACAAAACGCCTGGATAAGAGTAGCCAAGTCAAGGAAAAATTGGGGAGACCCTATACGGATGATTCTTGGAAGTTTTTAATTGATTTGAGAAACGGAGGGATAGAGAAAGCTTTCTAAGCTTTTTTTTTTTTAGATAAACTGTCATTTCAGATATGTTTTAGGTCAAAAATCCCAAGTTTGGAAGTCAGTGCTTCGAAGCACTGTCTTGCGTTAGAGGCATTATTGATGATGTCATTACGTGGTAGTTATGGATTCTTTCTGTGGAAAGACAGTTTCTTGGGACTCTTACCCCCAAACAAACAAACAAAAGATTAAAGTGAAATGCTTGCCACCTTGCTGCTTAGAGGCGGTTGTTTAGAAATTCTGGACCATCTCTTGAAGCAAAAAGCTAAACATTATAGGGTAATCAGGTGAGAGCTTTGGGCTGTCGATTCTATTCAGTTTTCCCCATGGAAGATCAGCAGCTATCCGTCTTCCAAATGTCGTGTGTGGGGAGATGGCCTGTGTGACGGAGACTCCTGGGCCCACTGGACCCAGTTTTCTTTTGGAAGTGATGCTCACATGCTTAAACTATAAACAGCTCTGCTTGGAAAATCGATCGTGAAGGCAGGGAGTTAAGCCGGGTGCTCAGAGTTGACTCTACGTGTTGAAAGTGTCCACAGAAAGGGACTGACTTGAGCCAGCAGTTAGCCAGGAGAGCATTTTTGGTGAAGTGGGTGCTGCAGACACATGAATTACAAAAGGGCCCCTCTCTTCTGCTACTTGAAAGGACCCAGGGAAGAGAATAGCCTGGATCTCTCTCCTCCTCACTCCCTTGACTGACACCTTTGCTCAGTGCCTGAATTGCGTGGTCATAAGGGACAAGCCGGGCCTGCCGGTCAGCATCGCCGCTGTAGACCGTTTCCCAAGAAGCAAGCCCATGGTAGATGCCTCCTCTGTTGATCCGAAATGAAATATTTTGTGGATCTGACATCTCTGAACATATATTCATGACCAGATAATGATTTTTACCGGACAAGGTCCCCTTTGTCTCCTTCGGGGGGCACCTACATGGCTTCAAGTCATAAAACAATGAGGATCCAAGGAGAGGCCATGGATTCATTCATTCATTTAAAAAATAATAATAATAATGACCCAGCATTTTTTTTTTTTTTTTGCCAGATAACTCTTCTAGAAGTTGGAGATCCAACCAAAAAAAAAGGAGGGGAGGGAATTCCTATCTTCATGTCACAGAGCATATGTTCCAATGTTGGAAGAGGATAATAAATGAAACAAATAAAATACTATATACTGTCTGTCAGGTAGTGATCAGTGCATTGGAGGAAAAATACAACAGTGAATGGGCAGTAGCTAGTTCTGGGAGTGGGGTTGCTATTTCAAACCAAGGAAGGAATCCAGTGTTGCCAGCACCGCTCGGACAAAGAGAACACCAGTAGGAGATGGGGGTGGAGAGGTAGCAGGTAGATCGGGAGTGAGATCGCATAAGGTCTCTTAGGCACCTGCAGAGACTTGTTTTCTCCTCCTCCGGGCAAGCTGAGGAGTCCTTGTACAGAGGAAAGACATAATGATTGACATCACATTCTCACCCTTGAGCGGGAAGTCCACTGTGGCAAGGAATAACAGAATGACCAATGACGGTACGGCCCTTGGAAGCTGATTGCAGTCTCTTCTGGATTCTGGGAACTCTTGTGAGAGAGGTGCTGACTTTCTGCCTTGCCTATTTGATCTTAAAGGATTCTGGCTTCCGTGAGACTGAGGAACGTTTTGGGTCCGTTATATGCATGTCTTCACGTTTGTGGTTTAGACAGTAAAAGTTATCCAGAAAAATGGTAATCATGGTGTTATGCAGAGATGGTGACCGCTCCATCGTGGGCAACAGCTTCTGCTTTTTGTGTCAAGGCCTAGAATTAGCCATCAAAAGAGGGCCAGAGACAGGTTGTACCCAAGAGCCAAAGCAGAAAAAGAAGGAGGTCAGGCTACCTGATTTCTCTACTACCTGTATTAACTTCCAAAGCGCACAAGCATCATAGCAGGGCAATGGGAAGCAATCCTTTTTAGGTCCTTTTAGATCCCTTTCAATGTCAGTACGATTTTGGCTTTCTCTCCATCCCGGAATGTGAATGAGTGATTAAAATGCCAATTGCAAATTCTAGACAACTCAAGTGTAATTTCCCGATTCCACAGCCTTTGCCTCCTGGATTTCAAAAAGAATTAGGACAACTCGTTTTTTAGCAGCTGTAATGTGATACACACTCAAACTGGCTCCAAAACTGCTCCAGTGATGAGGGATTACAGTGGGTTGGAATTCCTTCACAAAGTAGGATTCGTCAAGACCAGCATTAGTGGAATCAAGGAGGAGTTAGTTACAAGCCATCATTTAATAGGGCTGTGATTTGTGTAACACAATTTCATTTGAAACAAGGAGAAAGAGCTCTGAAAGAGTGGTTGGAAGATTTAATGGCAGTATTCTATATAGTCTGTTGCGTCTGTATTATATGTTTCTAAGAAACTACATAAAATCCCGTTGGTTCATGCACAAACCTTTATTTAACTTGAGAAGGACTCGTAATCCATGTAAACTAAGTTTAGAAAACAATATTGCATTCTGGAAGGCTCATGCACATTTCAAATACATGCCTTTTAATTGTCAGAGAATTATTTACCCACTGGGATCAGTGTTCCCATACGGCTGGCAGTCCCGTGGCCATTAGTGATGGCATGACAGCTTTGGAAGGCATGCCTTCCTCCCTTCCAGAGCTCCTCGATCTCGTATTTCCGTACCCATTAATGTGGTGAGCAACTTTATGCTAAATTAAAAGCGCATCCCATGTAAAATGAAATCAGAATGACTAACACCAATATTTTAAAAGGCAGCCCTGTTTCTCAGTTTTAGGGCTCCACGTCTACGAGTCTAACTGCCACAAACTTAAAAAATTACGCACGTCCTCAGGGAAAACTGAGGAGTGGCAGTGAATTGGAACAAGACTGAGATGTCTTTTGTGTACTGTAACACTTCAAAATCATTGCTTCCCGGGGAAAAAAAATCACAGAGGCTTTTCATATTCATAAAGACTAGAAACAGGTGTTCGAGCAGAACTTCAGCCACCTTTGACAGGAGCACAATGGGCTTTTCTGGAAGGGTCTTCATTTTCCCTGTCACTCACTGGCATGACTCAGAACATCAAAACAGTCACACTCCTGAGCTTTCACTACCTGTTTCAAAGAATTACACTTGACATTTCTAATTTTTTTTTTCCTTCCGTGAAACTCTGTCCTCCCTCTTTGAAAACTGCATGATTTCGTTAGCAAATCAAAGCAGGCAGAAGAATACATTAGTGCTCATTGCTTATGGACTCCAGGCTGACCTCATTGCTTTTTATGTCTACCAGTAGACCACACAAACTATTTTTGGTTCACCATTTAGCTGTGCAGACAGAGATCTGCGCGTCCGCCTCCGAAGAACGATATTTAGCCAGATGGGAGTAAGTAGCCACCTGTGGCTTCCGTCTAAAAGCTGGGCCACTTAGGCCCAACAAGACACTCCCCCTGTGTCTGCTTCAGTTTTCCTTCTCACTTTGCAAGAAGCGAAGACTCCTGAATGCCAGGCCAAAGAGAAATAGTGCAAATAACCACTCTGTCCTTTGCCAAGTCCGAATACCCTAAAACTGCACTTGATCATGGGGCGGGGGGGAGGCAGTACCCCCTTCCAAGTGCTAAATGGTGTCCACATGATTTAGATAAGAAATGGCTTTGGGAACAATATGAAGGTACTGTCGCTGGTTAGCTACCGTGTGACCTCAGGCAAGCCTTCTTAGAACACATCTGAGACTTAGTTTCCTTATCCATTAAATTAAGGATTCGGGCACACTCTCAAGTCTCCTTCTAGAACTAAACACCTGCCACATGGTCCATCTGTCGGTTGCCCAGGGCCACAAGGAGATGGAATAAAGAAGAAAATAATGAAATAATGAAATGTCAAATTACCTATAATTACCTGAATAGTTTCTTAAACATTTCCCTCGTCTTTCCTTTTTGAAAGAGCAAAATAGTAAATGGTATGACATTCACAAAAATAAGCATTATGTTCATTCAGGGAACATCAATTTCTCTGAGAGACGACAATAAAGGGAATAAAAGGTAAAGCTTCAGGGGGTTGAAATTGCTGGGTTTTAAGCAAAGACAGAGGCATACTCTAAGAAAAAAAATTTTAATATAAAGTTTATAACTTTTTGCCAAAAAAGTAGATAGAGGGTAGAATTTGGGGGTGGGGGGGTGGAATATGAGAAGTACAGTTGGCCATGGAATTATTAAGACTATATCTGTTGAAGCTTTACAAGGTGTATTATTTTAAAAAACACTGATAATGACATTCATGCTTTTCCTTAAGAAATTTCAGTTTGCTCCCTATTAGTTTGCCAGTGACACTGCTCTTTCTGTCCCCGCCTCCGCTCTGACACCCAAGTCCACATTCGAAGGGATGCTTCCAAGTTCGGTTGAATGACTGAGAGAGATTTTCAAAGTACTTAAGGAATTTCCTTTGACTTGACATTTGAATTAGAGATGAAGTGATATAAAAATTTAAAGTAACCAGCATCATGGAACCTAATGTCCCGATTTCACTAGATTTTTTTTTCCCCATGAAACATGGTCAGTGAAAAACCTTCATTTCTCATCATTCTTAGTATGCATTTAAAATTCACTCTAAGTATTCCCCAAGGACCTGAATGCCAAAAATAAATGTGAAGCGCCTTCTCAAATATTACACCAAGTGACCTTCAGAGAGGACCCTCTCGTCACCAGAACAATTTCCATACAGCTGCTGATATGCCCATGAGCATATCAGGCTTGAAAGGAGAGCGAGAAAGAGATAGGTTTATAAATTATTTTGACTCAAAACCCCCAAAGTAGAAACATGCTCACACACATCGCCAGCCTGTTCCTTAGAAACTAGCACCTTAGGACAGAGGGATATGGCCGCCATTGAATCCACTTCCCTCTGCTCCCACCTGGGAGCTACGGCTGCCAGCAGGAGTTTTATGACACTATTGTAAAAGTAATGTACCTCTTAAATGGCAATTTACGAAGTTGCTGATGAAATGCATTGCAAATATGTTAGTTTCGGGGTGGTTAGGAAAATTAACTGCCGCCTATTTTCCATATTGTCATGTATGCCAACGCGCTGAGAGAATGAGGAACAGCTTTCTGGGAAAGCTGTTTCAGTGGAGCATACGGTCAGCTAGTCACCTGGTTCGACCAGGGAAACCAAAGCCTAAGGGGAATCCGCTGAGGCTATTTTTTTTAAAATCTGTTTTCCTGTCACTAGCTCCAAATCATTAGATCCACAAAATCTTCTCTTAGTGTCAAACGTTTCGTGTTGCTTCCTATTCAGTTTTGTAGCCTATCAGTTTGATTCCCGTCCCCCACCCCACCCCACTCAACCCCTACTCCACTGCACCCCACCCCCACCCCACCCCACCCTGACCCCCCCACCCCGCCACCCCCGCCCCACTCTGCTTCCCAGCCTGGACATGAAGCAATAGAATGTGATGAAGCATCCCTAGACCTCAGATTATACTTGGAAGAGATCCCCTATTAATCCGCAGCCGCTATGACAACGATATAAAAGAGGGAATCAAAGGGTTAGCTAGGTGGGGTGGATATAAGGTTGGAAACTAGTGTTTCATTAAGTTTGTACCATCTTATACTGGACAAAGTTCTGTGCTTATTTACATGACCTCTACAATATCGCTTATATTAGCAGACGTTTTATAAAGCTTTAACAATTGAAAAAGCCCTTGCATTCATTATTTCATCTGACTGCTCGGGGCAGCCCTCTGAAGAAGGGAGGAAGTTATTGTCCAAATTTTATACACAAAAACAAAAGCTGATAGAGATTAGATTATTTGCTCAAGGCCATCCAGCTCTTAAGTAATGGAATTATAAGTTGAAACCAAATCTCCTCACTCTAAGTCCATCATGGAAACCAGGCTTTGGTGAGAACACATGTATATAGGAGCCCTAAACTGACCTAAAGTATACAGAGGTAGTAGTGTAAGTAACCTGCCAAACATTTCAAGCGTGATAACATTTGATAAGGTCAGCAGCAGAATTAGTGATTCACATCTCTTCTCTAAGTAAATGATTTTGGAGCAAGGATAGCAAATAAGTTGCCATTTGCATCCCAACTTAGAAAGTACAGTGGGGTGCCTGGGTGGCTCAGTGGATTAAAGCCTCTGCCTTCCCCTCAGGTCATGATCTCAGGGTCCTGGGATCGAGGCCCACATCTGCTCAGCAGGGAGCCTGCTTCCCCCTCTCTCTCTGCCTGCCTCTCTGCCCACTTGTGATCTCTCTCTCTCTGTCAAATAAATAAATAAAATATTTTAGAAAAAAGAAAGGAGTACAATGATCGATTAACAATGTCTGCCATGGGCAGACAGGAAATGCCTGGTTCCAGCACACATATTTGTTGTTCTTATGCTGAAGAATCTATCACTTTGTAAAACATACTTGGGTTTTATAATGAAAACCAACACAGACCAACAAATTGACAAGTTTTTGTTAAACATCCATAAATGTTAAGCATCCTATTAGGCACTGTGATTGAACATGAAAGAATTTAAGAGAAAGTCTTTGCCTGTGCAACTTACGGTCTAATTTGGAAAATAAACTGAATGCTCATATGACACTAGATTTTAATCTGCTGATACTGACTTTGAATACTGCACAGATTCGTAAAGGCTCAAATCACACAATAAAAAGAATCCATTTTTGTGAAACATGTGACATCTTTTGAAACAATATCAAGGAACCAAATATAGATATAGAAAGAGCTTTAATAGAATTCCTATATAGTTTCAGAATGCTGTATTTTCTTACATTTATTTCTACCTTGTGGAAATATTTTACAGTGGTTCAGAGTCCAAATGGGTTAAATATTTTGAATCACTGCTGAATTTGTTAATCTAAAAATTTGTTCACATGCATGTCTTAATACTTATCTTAACAGTACAATTGTTGTGGCTTTAGCTATAGTAAAAATGGACAAGAAGTCCATTAAAGCCCAAAAATATGCTTTGTTCCTAATAGAAGTCAAAAAAATAAAGCTACAAACTAGAAGTTCAGTTTCCTGGAGATTTGATGAAAAATTTTCTGTAAGAGAAATGATGGGAAGGTTGAAGTTTCCTTCAAAATAATGTGGGGGTAAGGTGGGGAATGGATGGGGGAGGGGAAGAGGAAGTGGCAAATGAAACAGGATTGGCCATGAATTGATAATTGATAAAACTGTCTGATAGGCACATGAGGGTTCCTTATACTATTCTCTTGACTTTCATTTGTATGAAATTTTACATTGAAAGGTATTTTTTAATCCCACTTAAAGATGCCTTCTTTGTTAAAGACTAACCAGCATATAATTATGGGTTAATTCTGGGCTCTCTATGCTGTTCTATTAATCTATGTGTCTGTTTTTGTGATAGTACCATACTGTTTTGATTACTATAGCTTTGTAGTGTATCTCAAAACCTGGGATTGTTGTATCTCTAGTTTTGTTCCTCTTTTTCAAGATTGCTTTTGCTATTAGGGATCTTTTGTGCCTCCATAAAAATTTTAGGATTATTTGTTCTAGTTCTATAAAACATGCTTTTGGTATTTTGATGGGGATTGCATTAAATCTCTAAATTGCCTTGGGTAGCATGGCATTTTTATAATATTTTCCCCCAATCCATGAACGTGGAATATCTTTTCATTTGTTTGTGTCATCTTTAATTTCTTTCATTTTATTTCATACTTTTCAGAGTACTGGTCTTTCACCTCCTTGGTTAAGTTTATTCCTAGATATTTTATTATTTTTGGTGCAATTGTAAATAGTATTATTTTCTTAATTTCTCTTTATGCTACTTCATTATTAGTGAATACAAATGTAGTAGATTTTTGTATATTGATTTTGTATCCTGTGGCCTTCCTGAATTCATTTATCATATCTAATAGTTTTTTGGTAGTGTCTTTATGGTTTTCTCTGTATAGTATCATGTCATCTGCCAGTTGGGAAGTTTTACTTCTTCCTTACAGCTTTGGATGCCTTTTATTTCTCTTTCTTGTCTGATTTCTGTGTCTAGAACTTCCAGTATTGTGTTGAATAAAAGTGATGAGAGTGGACATCCTTGTCTTTTTCCTGATCTTAGGGGAAAAGCTTTCACCATTGGGTACAATGCTATCTGTGGGTTTTTCATATATGGCTTTTATTATGTTGAGGTATGTCCCCTCTAAACCTACTCCACTGAGGGTTTTTATCATGAATGAACGTTGTACTTCGTCAGATGCTTTTTCTACATCTATCGAAATGATCATATTGTTTTATCCTTACTCTGTTGATGGGTTGTATCACACTGATTGATTTGGGAATTTTGTACCACTCTTGCATCTCGGGAATAAATTCCACTTGATTGTGGTGAAAGATTTTAATATATTGTTGGATTCAGTTTGCTAGTATTTTGTTTAAGATTTTTGTATCTATGTTCATCAGAGATTTTGGCTTATACTTCTCTCTCTTTTTTTTTTTTTTCTGTAGTGACTTCGTCTGGTTTGGTATCATGGTAAAGCTGGCCCCCTAGAATGAATTTGGAAGCTTTCCTTACTCTTCTATTTTTTGTAAAAATTTGAGAAGAAAAGATATTAACTCTTCTTTAAATGTTTAGCAGAATTCCTCAGTAAAGCCATCTGGTCCTGGACTTTTGTTTCTAGCAAGTTTTTTGATTACTGATTCAATTTCATTGCTAGTAATTGGCCTGTTCAAATTTTCTACTTCTTCCTGCTTCAGTTTTGGGAAGTTGTATGTTTCTAGGAATTTATCCATTTCTTCTAGGTTGTCCAATTTGTTGGCATATAATCTTCATAATGTTCCATTATAATCTTTTGTATTTCTGTAATGTTGGTTATCATTCATCCTTTTTTATTTCTGATTTTGTTTGTTTGTTTGTTTGTTTGTTTTGAGTCCTCTCTCTCTCTCTCTCTCTCTCTCAATGGGTCTGGCTAAAGGTTCATCAATTTTGTTGATCTTTTCAAAGAACTAGCTCTTGGTTTCATTGATATGTTCTATTATTTCTTTTGTATCTATTTCATTAATTTGTGCCCTAATCTTTGTTTCCTTCCTTCTACTGACTTGGGGTTTTATTTGTTGTTCTTCTTATGGCTCCATTAGGTGTAAAGTTAGGTTGTTTTTGAGATTTTTCTTGCTTTTTGGGTTAGGCCTATATTACTGTAGAATTCCCTATTAGAACAGCTTTTGCTATATCCCAAAGGTTTTGGCCCATTGTCATTTGTATCCATGTATTTTTTTTATTTCCTCTCTGATTTCTTGGTTGACCAGTCATTGTTTAGTAGCATGTTATTTAAGTTCCATATATTTGTGTTCTTCCCAAGTTTTTTTCTTGTGGTTGACTTCTAGTTTCTTTATATTGTGTTTGGAAAAGATGCATGGTATGACTGCAGTCTTTTTTAATTTGTTGAGACATGTTTTGTGCCCTAATATGTGATCTATTCTGGAGAATGTTCCATGTGCACTTGAAAAGGTGGGTAGGGTGATGGGTGAAATAGGCAAAGGGGATTAATAATACACCTATTGTAATGAGCACTGAGTAATATATAGGATTGTTGAATCACTATATTGTACACCTGAAACTGATAACTGTATGTTAATTATACTGGAATTACAATTTTAAACATTCCCTCTTAAAGATGCATTCACGGGGCGCCTGGGTGGTTCAGTGGTTTGAGCCTCTGCCTTTGTCTCAGGTCATGATCTCAGAGTCCTGGGATCAAGCCCCACATCGGCCTCTCTGCTCAGCGGGAAGCCTACTTCCCCCTCTCCCTCTGCCTGCCTCTCTGCCTACTTGTGATCTCTCTCTCTCTGTCAAATAAATAAATAAAATAAAAAATAAAATAAAAATAAAGATGCATTCACAATTTAAAGTTTCAGAAGTAGAGTTGCCTATTTGATACTGCCATAGAATGAAAAGGGAAAGATGTTCAAAACCATGATAAGCAAATGCGGGTGGTGGAAATGCCTGGTCAAGAAGTGAAATACCTGGGCAAATTAGGACAAGAGGAAAAAATCAGAGATAAGAGTTGCTGCATTTTTTCTTTTTTGCCACCAATTGTCTCTTGGGTGTAAATTTATCATTAATGTGGTGTAGCAGTCTCTTTGAATGCTATAATTTCTAATCTGTTTCCTGCTGCAAAACCCATTGGGTATGCTTGCATCCAGGTCCACATCCCAGCTGTGAAACATTAATCTCAGGCACACATTCTTCCATCGCTGGCCTGGCAGAGGCATGCTGTCTAGTTCCCCAGCAGGCTCCTGGCTCCACTCCTGATGCTCTCCTGGCACCAGTAACAACTGTGAAACTCTTGTCATTCTAGAGATGGGATTGCTGTGATGCTCCTTGGGTGGGCCTCACTGTCCTATACTTATTTCTGCTCAAATCCCTGAGCCTCGGAAGGACTTGTTACCCAGGGGTCTGGGAATCAAAGCTCTCTTGAGACTTTGTTATATTAAACCTTGGACTTAAAACAGGGTTGTCCATCATATTGTGTTTTGTAAATGTACCCTTCATATGTTCTTTGCAGATCCCTGTGTACTCACTGCTAAATGGTTTATTAATTATGGTGCTTAATAGTAAGATTGTTCTGCAGTTAGGTCATGCATAAATGCCTAACTTCTTGGTTCTGGTTTGTCTGTTGTTCTTAGGCTGGTGCTCCTATTTATTTTATTGTGAATAAAAAAATAAAAAGGGATTTTATCATGTGACTTCTGCTGGTTAAACCTTAGCTAAATTTGTAAGAAAGTATGCATGTCCGAGAAGTGAGATCTCAATGCTGAAAAGGAGGAGAAAACAAGATGCAATATGAGTGGTAGAAAATGACCTCTGCCTGCTCCTCACCACCAAAAAGCAAACAAACAAACAAAAATGAAAACAAAAAAACTCCTAACAGCATATGGTATCTTTGGTATTAATCATGGGGATAGCGTATGTGTTTATAAAATGAATGATTGAATTTAAAGAGATCAGAACATGTGGATTTCTTCTTGCCCAGAACACATCACAAAGCCTAGTCTAAGAGCCATAAACGATAGGGCAAGGAAGTATAAATGAACAGAAACAAGAGGAGAAAAGCAATTAAATTTGATAGAAACACAGCTCAAGTATGTGACATGCTCTCTGTTGATCCCAAGACTGCCATTTCCAGTGAAAGACAATTAGGGTTTTTTAGGGACAGTGGCTGAGAAAAGGGCACCCAGAATAAGAAGGGGAAAACACACACACACACACACACACACACAAACAACCCTAACAAAATGAGTTTTTCCAGGAGAAAACTTTGATCACGTTTAGGCTGGTGTCAGAAATGATGAGAGGTCCACAAGCCCAGGGGAATTCAGCAAATCTTTCTGCCTAAGCTGGCAAAACTCTACTTTATTCTGTGAATCTACAGGGGCCTGTAGACAGTATACGTATGAAATAATGTGTTATATCTGCACACAGTCTATAGCCAACATATAATGTCTTCAACACTTACAGAAAATTGCTTGCTGATGCTCATAAATGAGAGGGGTTACAAGAGATAAGAGGGTGGTCTGTGTTCCCCAGGCAGCCACTGGGAAAAGAAGGACGTTATTTAAAATGATTGTAAGTGACTATCTTCCTAAATTGTATGTTGTGCTCTGTTCTCCAGTTGATTCTCCCCAACTTAGGTAGTGAAAGTCAACACCAACACACACAACTGCCCTGTAATGATACTGCATTTATCTCAATTTGTTTTTATTTAATAAGAAAGGATTTTCATGAATAGAAACAAAACTACCATGATACCAAAATAGTACTCTGTGCACCCATGTATTGAGAAAATAACAGAATAAAGAAGGCTTTTTGCTTTTTAAGCACAGAGAAGGGTTTGGGAACTGCCTATTCCCAAGCTGAATCTGTGTTCTTGGTAGAAACTGCTGACGGGGTGTATCTGGGATCATAGAAAACTTCTCTTATGCATCTAGAGTCATGGGGGTCTTATTACATCCTATTAGTCATTTTCACCATCCAAACTTCACTACAAAAGAAACTTAAGATTATCTCTGGACTTGCAACGATAGCAAAAGGGTATCCTCCTCTTTATGGACTGCATTTGATCAACATGTGTCATTAATCTCTCCTTCCTGCTTGGTGGCAGTAAGTGATGGAACACTTTATCAGTTCTTTCTTCAATTAGATTGATGTATGTGCATTCCTTGAATTTTAAAGGTCATTAATTTTCACATTAGTCTCTTTGGTTGGGAGCACACAGATTGATATATTGATGATTTAGTCTTTCATTGATTCTACATCATCTTTAGCACCGTGAGTCATGAGTGGTGCCTCCTTCTCAACCACGACACAGTGAGTGAAAATGTAGTGATATTTGCAGAGAAATAAGGAACCTAGCTCTTTTCCCTTATATGGCATTTTAATGTTCCTGGATGAAAATAATTATAAAATGTATTAAGTCGTAAACTTACAGTGTCATTGACTTGTGTTGACCTTTCTCCTGGAGCTGTGGGTAATATCTATAACATCTAACAACTTCAGCCTAGTGACCTTCCATTTGCATTGATGCTTCAATGTTAAGGACTTCCTGAAGTTACTTCAAAATATTTCATTAAAGAAATAAGTTTCCCTGGTCACTTGAATTGAGATTTGTTGCCCAACCACTTGATGAATCAGCCATGTTGAGTTATTCAGTCTGGGTCAAAGTAATGATGACCTTCGTACGGATGTGATATTCCAGAGATGACCCAGCATTTTATTTCATCTCCTTCCACAGAATAGACCACACACACCATGTTTGTGCTACAAACACACCTACTATAAAGGCAATAATGAAATAATAAGTTTGATCACCAGAAGCAGCTGATTGATGTCCTTGACCACTTGAGAATGATTGGACATGACTGACACATAGGCTGAGGGAAAAATTCTGTCACAGTAGGCCATTGAACATTTTATTGAGGGAAAAGTGCCGCTCAAATCTTTAAAAAAAATTTCTTCGGGTGAAGAAGTTACAAAATCCTTGGCTGAAGTTATAAAGTAGAATGTAGTCAGATATGTAATACAGTAAACGCTGATCCCAAACACAACTTGTCAGTCATTTTCAGTGTGACATTAAGTCATTTGAACCTCTTTGGACCTCAGTCTTCTGGTCTGTAGCAAGAATTTACACTACATCATCTTCAAAGTTCCCTGTGCTCTAAATGTTTATATGTAAATATTGGAAAATAGTACAGAAGATTCAGAAAGCAATTGAAACAAAGAAGTGTTAACAAAAGACTTAACATAAATGTTAATCAGTCTCTGAGGAACACAACTGAAGAGGTGCTCGTCATTTGAAAATCCAGCGGTGTGCAGAGCAGGGTAGTAAATGTCACCAATTCAAATCAGGAATTATTTTTTTTTAAGATTTTATTTATTTATTTGACAGAGAGAGATCACAAGCAGGCAGAGAGGCAGGCAGAGAGAGAGGAGGAAGCAGACTCCCCACTGAGCAGAGAGCCCTATGCAGGGCTTGATCCCAGGACCCTCCTATCATGACCTGAGCCAAAGGCAGAGGCTTTACCCACTGAGCCACCCAGGCACCCCCAAATCAGGAATTATTTTATTAAGTAGCTATTGGGAGTCTAGCCACATCCCGGCTGGAAAACAGGGAATCAATTGGGTCCGTTTTAATGTAAAACTAAGGCTCTGTGGGCACTTACAATGTAGCAGAGGGAAAGGTCCTATAATCAAAGAACATTATAGGGGTTACTGGGTGGCTCAGTTGGTTAGGCGTCCAACTCTTAATTTCAGCTCAGATCAAGCCCCACTTGGGGCTCCACACTTGGCAAGGAGCCTGCTTGGGATTCTCTCTTTCCCTCTCCCTCCAGCACCCCACACCCCACCTCTTACATCCTCTCTAAAATAAATAAATAGAATAGAATAATTTTTTTAAAAAAGAGAACATTATAATATTCAAAGCTTGTTTCTGTACTCAGACCAAGACATGCAGATTTTTCTGTATTGTTGTTGTTGTTGTTCTAACTTTGGGCTCATCAATAATATTGGTCCCTTCTATCATACACTTAAGCCTGTAAGCCATCTCAAATCCCATCTGGAAGCAAAGCACAATTCCGACGTGAATAAAATCCTGTATATAATCAAGTCCCCAGTGTACTGCTCTAGAAATACAGGGTAAGAGTAGAGATGAGAAGCGTGTGTGGAGGGCTTTAAAGAATGTTTTGGCAATGGGTGCTTCTGAAAATGTCTTCCTCAGTTTCAGCAGCCCTGCATGGTCTTTTCTCTCTAAATTATCTCCTCTTTTCTTCTTTTCTTATCGGAGGGGTGCGATGCTTAGGCCCCTGTTTGTATCCTTCTCTAGTCGCCTCCTCGGAGAACTCATCAATCCTCATAACTTCCACCATCTCTGCCAGTCTGAGCAAAGGCAGCAGTGGACCAGAGAGGTCAGGAGACAACAGGACAAAAGTCTCATTAACAAGGAGGGATCTGCAGACTCTACCGAGCTCGGCAGAAATCCAATCAAGTGAGACTTGAACATCAGTCTGTACTGAAGAGAAGAAATGAATGTCCATGATCAGAGGGACCAGCTGGTCAAGGCAGGGGAGGAAAGCGTTCACCCCTTGAGCTGTGCTTCTCAAAGTGTGGACCAGCAGCATTGCCCTCACTTGGGAATTTCAGAATCTCAGGCCCAACCCTAGACCTGGATTGGAACCTGCAAGTGATTAGTAAGTGCACATGAAAGTTTGAGAAGCACTGGCCGAAAACAAAATGAAAGGAAAAGAAAAAAGTAAAGTAAAGAGAGGAGTAGACTGGCAGCGATCAGAGTCTACCTGTGTTATTACATATGATTTTTGGATATCACATAGAAAATGTGAAGTTTCCTTCCAACCTTCATGGCAGTTACCCAACACAGCCAAGAAGGAGCAAATGTTGTGGAAGTGGGCCACATCAGAGAAGCTTTATTTCCTTTACTAAGCCAAGGGGATCTAGCTGGGTCTGAAGATCCTTTTCTGGGAGCAGTATGCACCTGATTCTGAAAAGCGGGGCCAAGGGGGACCTTGGGGGGACCTACGGGGGACCTTGAAACCTACTATAGAGTTTCAGTGTTTTCCTGGATGCATAGATTTATTGATTAAGGAGGAATCTAGTAAAATCAATGATTTAGGAAGAAGCCACCAGAAGCAGGAAAAGACCAAACAAGGAGACGAGGCAGGGCAAGTGTGTGTATGTTTTGCTAATTTTGTCCCCGTACTTTTGTCCATGTCATTCCTGATGCACAGAGAGGCTCGTCTACTCCTTTCCTTCCCAGAACATTCCTCCCAGTCATATAACCCCACATCAGCATGATTACCAAATCCTCTCACCCCTAGTATTCTATATGATTTAACCCCAAAGGAATAAAATAGAGACTTATGGATGGGGTTGGGGGAAGGGGTTGCCTGGGAGGGCCACGCAGACCAAATTCCCATCTCTTGCTTAAATCCTTCCAGTGACAGAAATCTTGATGACTCACCAAGCCATCCATTACAGGTCAGAGGAGCTGTAATTGTTTAAAAAGTTCTTCCTTATATTGAGCTGAATTTCTTTTTTCCTTTGTGCCAATCACATACTAAAAAGCACTAGGATAGCACAGCTATCTGCCTTTCATCTGTGTCTCTTTCGCAGATTCTGTTGAGTCTGCAAGTTGAAAGTGTTTTAGGCTTTCTTTAGTGATCTGAAAGAACTCAAGCATTCTCCTCGCAAAAAGAGCTCATTTAAACAGTTCCTTTTGATATACAGATACTCAGAGACCTCAGGTAGATCCTTAGCTGGTTGTGTTCTCTTTTTAGTTCAGATGTAGTTAGATTAGTTTATGATTTCCCAGCTCCAGTACCACCCTAGACTACAGAGAGTTTGGAGCAAGAATATTAGGGGTAGGTAGCCTGGATGACAAAAACATAATGCAGAAGATCAGATATATGCAAAGGGCACTTATGCGACAAAGTGTTTCTGGGCGAAAAGCTCACCAAAACATGGCGCTGACTATGCCCTGGTCGATGTTATTTACATTTGCAAAGAGCAGTACATCTGTCAATCCAGGCAGGCTTGCCTAGCTAAGGATCTGAGATAAAACAAGAGTCTCAGGGGTACCTGTTAATTTACCAGTGATTGTCTATGGTCTGTTTAGGGACAAAGGCACCCTGATCAATGACACTCCTTGTCTGGTCCCAATGTCAGCTGTCTTTTAGAAATAATTAGATCCTGATGCCCACCAATATTCGCAGGCAACCAACTCTCCCCCTCTGATTCCCTCAACACCAAAAACCCTGTGTTGTAGACCAAACAGTCTTCTGGTCTGCAAGCTCAGGATGGGACAGACCCTTGAACACAGTAACTTGACCAAGGCAAGGACGGGTGGGAGGCCAGCCAATTGGTTTCTCCCTGTGAACATCAACCTCCGTCTACCTCTGACAGAGCTCTGATGTCCCATCTTCAGTTTCCAAATCACAAAGGAAGTCACCAGACCCAATCTCATCAGCGCCCGCTTTTGCATGCTTACAATGCGGCAGAAACAGTACAAGGACATGCTGTACGGATATCGTCGTATTCAGTGCCACAACAGCCCTGATGAGATAGACGATTATCACCCATTTCCCAATTTGAGAAACTAAGGCAATGACAAGATAAGGCAGCCTAATTGGAGACACAACGAACAGTGGGGGAGTGTGACTTCAACCCATCCAGACACATAACCACAATAGTACACTCCTTTCCTTAGCATTAAATACAAACATGAGGCAAAAAATAAATATTGCGTAAGGCAGAGAATCCTCTCAAGTTATTGCAAAGAGTGCAAAAGTTAGTGCTTTCAGAACTGTAGAGTGCACGTGACAGCAAAACACTAAAAGATTAAAAAATTTTCGCACCAAAGTTAACGTAGGAGATCTTCTCCAAAGTCTCGATTTGGTTTTAAAATATTTTGTTGACAGTTAAGTGTATAATCATTATTTGGGAGCTATTCATTTTCTAGCATGTATCCTTATCCACAACAGGAAATGGCTACTGCAGGTGTCCCCCCTTCCCTGCCCCCAACCAGAGGACTGATGGCATATATCTGACCACCAAGCAACCAACCCACTGGGGTAGACGAACATTTGGTTGACATCAGAAATGATTAGAACTTATTTCTTGGGTTTTATTAAAAATGTGCTTTTTTGGTATAGCTACTGTTTCACCTTTCAGGTAGAATAAAATGAAGTGACAGGTAAGGATTCAAAACTGAATTGTCAAGTATTACTTTTAATAATATAATCCACACCAAAAGGAGACTTTATTAGGATTTTGGTAGATTAAGAAGTGCATCAATAATTGCAGATTTAAGTATGATGTCAACTTTTCTATCTATAGCATGGAAGTATCTTCATTAAGCAAACATTTTCAGACTGCCTGCCCTGTGCCAAAGACCATGGAAAAGACTAGGGACACAGTGTTGAACTATACTGTATCATTTAGGATGCCTTTCAGTTCCAGAGATAAATCCACCAAGTAAACAAGAAGAATGACAATAGGGTGATATCAAGGTTGATTATTTTAGAGGCACCAGGATGTCATAAAAGACTTGGGCCTCTCCCATCTTTCTACCCTGGTGTCCTCTCACGGTTGAAAAATGGCCATTGCTAATCCAGGCATCACATCCAGACGTTAACAAGGGCCAGAATGGAAACCTTGCCCATAAAACCTCTAGCAGATTTCCCCTTGTGTCTCATTGGCCAGAAATGGGCCACAAGACAATCTTGAAACCAATAACTAGCAAAGGGAATGGATTTCCAGGATAGGCTCAGACTATTCAGAATTTATCAGAGCTGAGATGGATTTGTTTAGTGGAAAAAATAAGCATTCTGTTAAGATGAAAGTTGTGGGAGATAATGATTAGGTTGGCTAGAGTCTCTCCAAGGTTATCGATATGCATGCTCAGGATCTGTAGATAAAAAATTCTAGGTTTGTCTACTTAACCATACTGACTCCATTTGCTCCATTGGCTTAGCACGTAAAAAAAAAACTCCTTTTTTTTTTTTATATTTTATTTATTCATTTAACAGAGAGAGAACACAAGCAGGCAGAGAGGCAGGCAGAGGCAGAGAGAGGCGCAGGCTCCCTGCGGAGCAAGGAGCCCGATGCGGGACTCGATCCCAAGACGCTGGGATCATGACCTGAGCCAAAGGCACCTGCTCAACCAACTGAGCCACCCAGGCGTCCCAAAAACTCCTTTTTTTTATTGTTTTTTTTATTATTTTTTAATTAACATTTCAATTATTTTAAGTGTCCAAAATTCAGTGCCATTAGGTACATTAACAATGCTGTATAACCACTATCACTGTCTATTTCCAGAACTTTTTCATCAACCCAAACAGAAATGCTGTGCCCATCAAGTAGTAACTCCCCACTTTGCTTAGCCCCTGGTAACCTCTAATCTACTTTCTATGAATTTGCCTATTCTAAATACCTCATCTAAGTGGACTTATATAATATTTGTCCTTCTGTGTCTGGCTTATTTAACATAGCATAATATTTTCAAGGTTTATTCATATTGTAGCATGGATCAGAATTTCATTCCTTCTGTAGCTGAATAATATTCCATCATGTGAATATACCACATTCTGTTTATCCATTCATCTGTCTTGGGACACTTGGGTTGTTTCACCTTTTGGCTATTGTGAATAAGGCAGCTATATAATATACATGGGTATGCAAGTATCTGGGTGAGTCCCTGTTTTCTGGGACCTCACTGAGCCCCATTGGCGAAGTGGACATTACCAACCTATTACATATGTTGTATGAAATTATGTAACGTTTGTAAAGGACTGAGTAGCATCTAGTGCTACCATCTTTATTGTTGTTTTATTTGTTGATGTTGGAACCCAGAAGCAGAGGACAAGGAAGAGGTGGCGAGCTTAGCCTGAGATTCAGAAATATTTCAGCTGTGCTTTGAAGATCAATTAAGGAGACGCATCATAGGACCCTCTAGGGGAAGTGCCATGAGGGCAAATGTTTTACTAAATAGGAGGAAGGAGATCAGACCCAAAAGATCTGGTTTTTCTACCCTTCAATCATCACAGTGGAGATTGGGTTGAAGGGAAGATAAACTAAACATAGAGAGACTAGTTGGAGGGTTATGATTATTGTTCAGACACCAAATGATTTAGGCTGGAACCAAAACAGTGGCTGAACAGGGATAATATTGGAAATCGACACCTGGGTGATAGATGGGGTGTGAAAATAAGGAAAAGGAAAGAATAGTTAATGGTTTGAACTGTAGAGTATGGTACCATTCTCTGAGAAAGAGGATGCCTGTTGGAAGAACTAGTAGGATGAGAAGATGGTAAATGCTCATTTGAACAGGTCATGTTTAAAGGACATGAGATCTGGGAGGAGCACACAATGGTTAGTTTTAAGTAAGGACTTGGAGTTTACAAGGAGGTCAGGAGATACCAAATAAGGAAATCATTAGGCAAGAAGGAAATGAAGTTACAGGTGTGGATGAAATTAATGAGAAGGTATATACAGAGGATTCGGGCCTAAACCCTGGGGGAACTAATATTTAGGAATTGAGCACACTGACAACTAATCAACAAATAGGAGGAATGAGACAACTAGCAAGACTGGCCAGAGGAAGCAGAGGAGGATAGCCCCAGGCAGGAAGCATGCAAGAATTTGAAGGACACAGTGCTGAACAATCAGGGTAGCAGAGAGGATAAGGATCTGACAATTGAAAGGTCATTGGTATCTTTGTGACAGCTGTTTCTGACCAAAGCCAAACTAACGTGAATTGAGAAATTTTGAGAGGGAATGAAGACATGGATCTAGGCTATTCTTTTTCAGGATCGTGCCTGAAATAGGGTATAATGGCAGATTTTCAAGTTACTTTTAATTTGCAAATATCTGGACACATTTAAATACTGAAGGGGAGAATGGAGTAAAGGAACAATTTTCCCCTGAAGATGGAGAGGAAGTGGGATCCATAATCAGTGAGATAAAGAAGTCTTGGAGGCATTTTGTAGCCTTTACTTTCTCTGAAACAGAGAGGAAATTCATCAGCTGGGATGTTTCAGCCCAGGGCTGGGCTTGTGGTGTTTGTCTAACAGATATTTGTTTTATTTAATTGTTGGTAGAAGTATATGGGACTTGGACTAGCAAAGAATGTTGAGAGGCCCGAGGCATGAGTGAGTTTGACCAGTTGTCAGGCATCCTTGAGTAAGGCAGTGGTTCTCACGGATGCCTGAGTTCCTCGAGGTCCTGACTTACGTAGTTCAGCCTGGGCATGGGGAGTTTTCAAAGTCCCATGATAATTCTCACTGTAGTCATGGTTGGCAATGACTAATATAGGGGTAAACTTGAAAGAGGCTCAGAGGAAGGAAAGGTAGCTTTTTAATAAGCCAACCGAGGTGGCCTTGGGAAGAAATTTTTGCCTATAATGATGCAAAAGAGGACTTAATATCATTTTTTGTTTCCCCCCAAATATTAAATTATGTGTACGCAAGACAAAGAAAGCAAAAGATAAGTAATTACAAAGAGATTGAGGATAATAACAAAACATTTTCTAATCTATGAGCTCTCGGCAATTAAAATTGCCCAGCTCCCTGCCTGGCTAAAGGGCTATTGGAAGAACGTACAAAAAGGAAATAGAAGTAAGTTTTGAGTGCCAGTTATGAGCCGAGCATTGGATTTGGCTCTTTCACGCCCCATTTAACTTTCTCAATGCCCTGCGAGATAGTTATTACTATTGCCATTTTACAGATTTCTAAACCAAGGCGCAGAAAGCCTCATATGTGAATGAGAGGAGAAGCGGGGTCCTAGTGCTTCAGGAGACTTTGGGAAGAGTTGGGGAGCCCTCTTCTCTCCCCTTCAGTAGATAAAAGCCTGAGAAAGTAATCAAAGGATGGAAATATGACTTCCATTTGCAAATGTAAATATTTAAAATACCATACATTTATTTGACACCCGCTACACAATTCACCCTCCGTTGACTTTGACATTTCATTATTCCGAAATGACCTTCGCCCTCTAGCATAACACCTAATCCATTAAAAGGAAAGAAAAGAAAAATGGAAACTAAAAAGAGTTATGTGAAGATCACAGAGAGGGTTTTTATACCCCTGTGCCTCTGCTTTCGATCAATTTTTCTTTTCTATCCCAATAACGTGGTTAGCCAAGCCAGACAAAAAACAGAGAAATGGCTCTTCCCTCTCGTTTTTGCTACAATGTCAAAATAATAAATAGGTTAATCATATCAGTCTCATTGACTTGGGACATCTTAGACACATACCGCCCTTTGGGAGTGCTGAAGCACTGTTCCAGGGTTTTTACTGAAGAATCCCTCCTTTTTCCTTTTCCCTTTATTTGGGTGAACACTATAGTCTAAGAAATATTGGACCTTGTCTGAGAAGAAGCTGCAAGGCAACTCCGAAATCTGCGGCCTGGAAGCAAGCTTTTAAAAATGAATCAGGCAATCTAGAGTAAGCTTTTATATTAATAGAAGACACAGGTAGAAGATGAAGAGCCACGGCCACAGATTTTAACACCACCTGAGAATGCGTCATTGGTGTAGAGTGCATGTGTAACTGTCATTTGAAATGGAGTCTGTGGCTGCCACCACTATTGTTTCCCATGGCAACATGCCAGTGTCCCCAGGACCTCCATCAATAGTCACTGAGGTCTGGTGGGTAGACCAGGCAGAGTCCTAGAGATAAGTCATTGATCTTCTGCATACCTTGGTTCCAACATCTGCAAAGAAAGGGATATAGAGTTCCCTCTCTCTACTCCCCGTTCCTTGTGACAAAGGACCTAACATGTCAGACAAAACCAAGGTTTTTACTGCATTCTGTAGTTCGCTGGTTTATTTAATAGTGGGTTAAAAGTGAAGCAGGTGGAAGGAGTTAGATTTCCACCACTAATTATTTGTTGACTCTCTGACATCTGTGCATAGCCCTATGCTAAGGAATAAATGAATGACGATGTGCCAGATTCATCAGTTTCTTCCTGACCGCTAACCAAGGTCCTGGAGTTGGAAGTAGCTCTTCTCCTGTTCCACTGAAACTCAGTCTGTGCATTTGCCTTACACACAAGCCTCCAGAGTCCCCTTATCCTTTCTTGCAGCCCATATTTATGGCTGAGAATATGCATCTGCTATGCCTCAGGTGCTGATCTGGGCACTAAGAAATGAAAGATAAATAATTCTCAGTACTCAGCCTCAAAGAGCTCAAAGTCTAGCAGAAGAGAGAGGTGGAAAAACAGATCCTCATGCCATTGTGAGGATGGCAAGGAGAGAGACCATCAAGGTGCTATGAGAGCTCAAAGGGGGCAATTCTTAGAGAGAAGGACTCCAATATTCATAGTAAAATTTAAAAAGGTGTTTGAAATTAATGGAGTACTTGGCAACACACATTCCCTGAGCAGGATCACGTGACACAGGTGCGAAAAGGAGGACCCACTAGTTGGATACTTAGTGTACTATAAGCAGGAGGGAGGACAGTAGCAAAAGGGAAGGAAGAAACAGAAAGCTGACTGTGAGGGGTGAGGGAAATGGATAAAAGAGAAACAGAAGACCAAAGAGTGGTCAGTGACTGAGAAGAGTAGCACTGGGGTGAAGTGACAAGAAAAAGGTAGCCAGAACATCGGAGGCTGCATTATTCATGCTATGTTCGCTTCTCAATTGGATTTGCATAAGCCTATGCCATCAATAAAAATGATTTATATTATCAATTTGGGTTTTTTTGATATTATTCCAAAGAATGCTGAAGAACATATTAGCTGGGTTAGAAGGCAAATTTTTAGGCAGTAGTCACTCTCTTTTTATCATAAATCTACCCTGGAACCCTACTCTCTCTCCGAGCCAGGGCATGGATATCCAACTGCTCAATGGACATTTCCACTGAGCCTCTGACCTGCCATCCTATCCCTTTGAAATTCGACCCCTCATTCTTCTGAAGTCCCTCTTGGCCATTGTGCTTTTCACTGCCTCTTTGTCTCCATGCCTTTTTACTGCTGTCCTCTCTTATCTGATATTCCATCCACACGTCCCACTCTTTCTTCTCTATTTCCTAACTCCCAGTAATCCTATCGGGCTTCAAAAGCACAGCCCCAGAAAGTTATCTCTGCTCCCTTCCCCCTACCTGCCCCCCTCCCCCGGCCCCCACTCCACCCTCCACCGTCCCCCTACAGGCTGATCTAAAAGCTTTCTTTTTGTGGTTCCATTGCACTGGGTACATAGTTTCTGTTTAGTGCCCATCACACTGAATAATAATTGCTAGTCTGTTTGTTTGTCTTTCGATGAGTCTGGTAGCTGGTAGGGACCTCATACGTCACAGTTACTCAGTACTTGTTGGTTGATTCCATGAGCAAGTAAACAAAATAATGCATCAAAAGTCAACAAAGTCAAGAGTTGAGATTATTTAGTTCTGTTGAGTCTTTCCCAATTCTTCAGTGGGTTAACCATTCACGAATTACGCTGCATAAAGGATTATATCTGACCCATCTGTTTCTAATCCCAATGGTGCTATTATAAGCATTCTAGATTTTACCTATTTACTTTAATTCTCTAGCTCTTCTATATTATGCTGATGTTATTAGTTAACCTTTGAAAATAAATTAACATTTTTTAAAGCCCCTCTCTTCTCAATAAACAAACAAACCAAAAAATATAAGCCCAGACCCAGTCTTCCTGTAGCCTAGGTGTTTGGATGAAGGAATGAACAATTTATGAGGAATAGGAAAGAGGTTTGTTGTTCAGAAAATACTATTTTTTGATAAGGTTTAGAAAACATTAGTTTCTTAAACACTGGATTTGGGTTTATTGATATGGATGTATATGGAATAAGATCAGTAAATGTACAGTCTAATGTGAGCTTTGAAGAATGAATACACATTTTCTGGGTCAATTTTTAAAAATATATTTAAGACCTCTACATAATAAATAAGTGTGAAGAAAAATGTATACAATATAGAGGCATACAAGAGACACATCTTTCTGCCAGAATGGGTTTATTCAATAAATATCCAGTAGCTTTCTCAGAATAGTCTGCTATCAGGGTAGCTGTTAGTCTTAGAGTTCTGACCCAATTCCAAATAAGTAATTTTATTCTTCCTGCTTGAATTCCCCTACCATTGCTACTCGACACAGAATTCTTCTTCATTTCCCATCCCAACTGAAGTGTTACTCCATCCTGAAAAACAGCATCGTGTACCAGTCTAAAGGTGACTGCTTTGCTATGATGAGTGAGGCAATTTTGCTATGTTAAGTGCTTTGGGAAAAAAGCACTTATAGGGCTCCCATAGAAATGCAGCTAATATTACTCAATGAACCTTCCTTTCAGCCGTTGTGCAGTGTGGCATTTTCAAAATGAAGAGGCCTTCCCCCATTGCAGTTTATTTATGTGATATATTCAAAATGGGCCCATTTCCCGAAGGCATCTGGGAATATGTGTAGAAGAAATATGAAAGAAACAAAAATTAAATACAGATGAAGTTAAACAGCTAACAGTAGAGAGGCCAACAGTGTTGCAACTTCAAACCTCAATCTAAAATCCTGAACGATCAAGAAGAATGGAAAATAATCACACCAGGTAGCTCTCAGTACATCTTCTGCCTGGCTAAATTCTAAATGATAGCTCCAAGAGGTTCTTAGGGTAGGCAAATGTATCCTAACTACAGAATTCAGAGCTTCATAGACTTTGGAGGAAAAGAGTTTGTGCAAGCTAATTGAATATGATTACAGGCAGCATTTAAAAGATAGTCACATTTTTGAAAAGCATAGCAAGGAACACACTAAGTATGTATGGATAGATCACACATTTTTTTTCTAGAATATGTCGCCTTGCTTTTCCTTTAAAATCACCTATTCACTGTCTTTTAGTAGCCTCAAAGTACTGTTCTCTTCCTTGGAAAGATCTCTGAGCCTATTTTGAAGATACACATTTGCTTTAAAAAACAGTGGTATTATTGATTTATAAATACCCAAAGGTGTCTTACGGTTAATTCAGGTGTGTTAGCAGAAATAACAGCACACATCTCTCTACCTTGATAAGGATACAAATGGGAAGGCACTGTATACCAATTTTTGGAGTGTTGACTCTATCATCTAATAGTAGATACTCATCCTGATTTTTTTTTATTTCTATTGTAAGCAAGTCTACATTGTCTCTGTCTTACTTTTTAAATTATGTTATGTTAGTCACCATACAGTACATCATTAATTTTTAATGTCATGTTCCACGATTCATTGTTTGTGTATAATACCCAGTGCTCCACGTAATCCGTGCCCTGCTGAATACCCATCACCAGGCTCACCCATCCCCCCACCTCCTTCCCTTCTAAAACCCTCAATTTGTTTCCTGGAGCCCATAGTCTCTCATGGTTCATCTCCCACTCCGATTTCTCCCCCTTCATTTTTCCCTTCCTTCTAATGTCCTCCATGCTATTCCTTATGTTTCACAAATAAGTGAAACCATATAATTGCCTTTCTGTGACTTATTTCACTCAGCATAATCTCCTCCAGCCCCATCCATGTTAATGCAAAAGCTGGGTATTCAGCCTTTCGGATGGCTGAGTAATATTCCATTGTGTGTATGGACCACATCTTCTTTATCTATTCGTCTGTTGAAGGGCATCTCGGCTCTTTCCACAGTTTGGCTATTGTGGACATTGCTGCTATGAACATTGGGGTACATATGGCCCTTCTTTTCACTACATCTGTATCTTCGGGGTAAATAGCCAATAGTGCAATTGATGGGTCACAGGGTACTTCTATTTTTAATTTTTTGAGGAACTTCCACACTGTTTTCCAAAGTGGCTGCACAAACTTGCATTCCCACCAAGAGTATAAGAGTGTTCGCCTTTCTCCACAACTTCACTAACATTTGGTGTTTCTTGCCTTGTCAATTTTTGCCATTTTAAGTGGTATAAGGTGGTATCTCAATGTGGTTTTGATATGAATTTCCCTGATGGCTAATGATGATGAACACTTTTTCATGTGTCTGTTAGCCATTTGTATGTCTTCTTTGGAGAAATGTCTGCTCATGTCTTCTGCCCATTTTTTTACTTGATTATTTGTTTTTTGGGTGTTGAGTTTGAGAAGTTCTTTATAGATCTTGGATATTTTGTCTGTAGTGTCATTTATGTCTCTTTTTATCTTAAAGCCTTATCTAGATACTTAAAGAAAATAAGAGAGAATTTTGCAGGAAAACATCAAGGCCTTTGACATTGGATTTTTTATGTGACCAAGATAACAAAGACTTGCCTCAATGAGGAGCATCTCTCAAATTTTGCAAATTAGTGTAATATTTTGATTAATTTGGCAAGTATTTCTGGCACATTGCCTTTTGAGTATGTCTATTTTTTTAATCTCTTTAAATGCTTAGAAGCACAGATAGTAATGGTTATAAGCCTAGAAGTTGGAGTCTCATGGATCTGGGTCGGCATCTGGCTCCATTCTCAATATGGAAACTCTGGCTTCACTAAATTGATTTTCTATAAGATGTGGCTAAGCAGAGAGCATCTACCTCTGAGAATCTGAGGATTAAATGACATACTTCAGTACCACCTGAGGGGACGTAGGAAGTAGGTGTTAGCTGATGGCAACAGCTGAGCTCCCTGTTTGCCTTCCAGTCTGAGTCAATGGCAACCTGCTGATCCTCTTTGCATCCATAACTAAATCTTTCCTTCCCATCAACTCCAGAGGTCTGCAATTATCTGATAGGACCGTGCACACATCTTGCTAATACTGCCCCCAAATTTCAAAGTCCTGCTTCCCTTGCATTGCAGTTCCAAGTTGGATTTGGGGCCTCTGACCTAAAGTCCTACCTTTTTCTACCCGTTTTTTTTTTTCCTTTACCATTGTTTTGAGAGGAGATGGTCTTATGAATGGAGCTAAGAGTCAAAGCCAAGTCTTTCTGCAACAGGGCACACAGCTCTCTGTTCCTTCTCCGTCCTCCCAATGTGGACGGCTTGTGCTTGCTTCCATGGGCAGCAGCGTATCTGCAACCCCGTAGCTTTTCTTCCTCTGTGCCACCCGTGTCCTTCACTCTGACGCTGACCCTCCACCTCCGTCTGCCCTGGCTGGATGCTTGGATCAGACTCCTAGACCAGGGCCCTGCCCCCTTGCTCTTTCATTTTTCTGCCAACGGCACATGCGCTTGGTCCCCCTGCTCCAGATGCTCCAGGATGCTCCCACCGAGATGGACTAGAGCTATAGACCCCTATGGCTTTGGAGCTAGAATGCCCACGAGATACCTGTGAACCAAAACATTTAACTTTACACATGGGAATGAGTAACCTCAGTGTCACACTTGCAGGTTGTGGTGAAGGTACTAGAACCTGTGTCTCCTTTTTATGCATTTAAACCCCTTTATGGGGCACCTGGGTGGCTCAGTGGGTTAAAGCCTCTGCCTTCGGCTCAGGTCGTGATCTCAGGGTCCTGGGATCCAGCCCTGCATCGGGCTCTCTGCTCAGCAGGGAGCCTGCTTCTCCCTCTCTCTCTGCCTGCCTCTCTGCCTACTTGTGATCTCTCTCTCTGTCAAATAAATACATAAAAAATATTAAAACCCCTTTATAATTGCAAGGGAAAACAAACAATTCCTTTAATTTGAAAATTTTAATTTAAAAACACAGTATCATTGTAAATGTCTACCTTTTAAAGGTAGCAGGTCTATGAAATGGTAGAATCAGAGCTATTTATCTCGCCTTCATTTACCTCTCTATATTAAGAATATTTCTCCTTATTAAAGTCTAAACTTTTTGTGTTTATCAAAAGAAGTGTACATTTGTTCTACCTCTTTTTTGTTAAGATTTATTTATTTTTTTATTTGAGAGAGAGAGAGCAGGGCGAGAGGCAGAGGGAGAAGGAGAGAAAGAATCTCAAGCAGACTCCTCCCTGAGCACGGAGCAGGATATGGGCTCAATCCCTGGACCCTGAGATCATGACCTGAGATGAAATCAAGAGTTGGCTGCTTAACTGGCTGAGCCCCCAGGCACCCCATTCTACTTACTTCTTAAATGAATAAATAGCTGTCAATTTAAAGAAATTATCTTAAGTTGGTGATCAGAAGAAATAGGTACAAATCAGAGATAGGAACCGTATTTATTTTATGGCAATGCAAAACTGAATAAGAACCCACGAAGCCAACTATGATAGAATGGCTACAGAAATTTAGAATGCATTGAAGACATAAAATATCACGCAGTCACTAAAAGGGGTGTTTTCTTGGATATAGTGGGGATATCTAGCTATTGAATTGAAAGTAAAAGAGCAGGGTGCCTGGGTGACTCAGTGGGTTAAAGCCTCTGCCTTCAGCTCAGGTCATTATCTCAGGGTCCTGGGATCGAGCCCTGCATTGGGCTCTCTGCTCAGCAGGGAGCCTGCTTCCTCCTCTGTCTCTGCCTGCCTCTCAGCCTACTTGTGATCTCTCTCTCTCTCTCTCTCTGTCAAATAAATAAATATTTTTAAAAAAAGTAAGTAAAAGGGAAAACTGCACTTAGCTGACCTTAATACTATTCATATTAGAATTAACACTGGGAAGGAAGTACCATAAATATTATCCATAGTTAACCTCTGTCTTGGTAGATGGTAAAGGATTTTTTATCTCTTCTTTTCCCCAAATTTTATATAATAACAGACACTCAGTGGAACTGTCCAGTGTGCGGTTGGATATCCACTCCCCGTTTGGGAGAGAGTTGGGATCCAGGGTAGATTTATGATAAAAAGGGAGTAAGTACTGCCTAAAACCTTTCCCTCCAATTCAACTAATATGTGCTCCAGCATAAAAAGAAATCTAATAAGAAAGTAGTTACATCTTTCCAAAAACCAAGTAAGGGAAGTTACCTTTAATTTTATGGCTGATGTCGAATATTCCTTCCCCAGTCAAATGCATGTTCTGAGAACAGAAGAACCACAGCACTCCCCCAATCAACGAGATTACATTTCAGTGATAAGTTCTACAAGAGCCTGCACCCCAAACACTAGTAAGAGAAGGCCCAGAAAGAGAAAGCATGCACCCACAGCTCGATTGTGAGAGCAGCTGTCGGAAGTCCGCAAGAGCACTTGTCTGCTGGACACTGCCTCCTGGAGACTCGGGGACAGACGAGGTCGGCGTTGATGACCTTGGTGCAGCCGCGACTCCGCTGCCTCACCCTTGTTAGCTGCACAGACGCACGTTCTGGCCCACCTACCTGCGACTCAAGCAGGTCTCCTTGGCTAGAGTGACGAGTTCCTAGAGTGATCCAGTTCCTGGATGTTCGTTCTGGCCTACTTGGAACAGCAGCTACCCTAACCACCCACAAACCGTGAGACCTTGGACAAGCTCTTCACCCCTAGGGTCTTAGCCTCCACAACCATGAAAGGAAATAATAGTAATTCCTACAGCCTGGTATTGCTGTAAAAATAAAATGAAGCTCCAGGCCCAGGCTCATTGAAAATGCTGCCTAAGTACCCACTCCTACTCAATCCTGGACTTTCTTTTCCTCCCTCTCTCTCGCTTTCGTTCTCTCTCCCCCTCCTGTCCCTCTCTCTTTCTACCTGCCTCTTTCCCTCCCCCCACCAGGTTAGAAATAATTAAGTTATGTTGTCATTTCACAAGGCAAATTAGAGATGAGAAGAGATGAAGTCATCACCTCCCAAAATGAGGGGTTTTCTTTTCTTTTCTTTTCTTTTCTTTTCTTTTCTTTTCTTTTTTCTTTTCTTAAACAATCTAGCTTTTTTTCTTTAGGTCTAGTGACCCATGATACAGGGCAGACTGCTCTTTTTTTTTTTTTTTTTTCATTTTCCTTTTGGTTCACATGGCACTGAGCAACAAAATAATAAAAAATATATATTTTTTAATAATACCAGTACATACACGAGTAGGAGAGAAGGGCTCCCATTGCTTGCTGAATCACTCACTAATCACTCTGTTCAGACCCAGCAGGGAATTCTGACAACACACCTGACTTTTCATGTATTTATTTTTTATTGGTTCTGGGAGAGGTTTGTGATTCATTCCATGTAGGTTGCAAGCCCTTGTGCTACAGGAACAAATGGTCTCTGGGGTTATTTGCTTTATTAACTTTTAGGGCAAAGGAGGGAAAAATAGGAGAATTGCTTTAACTGCAATATACTGGCAAAAAGTTTGGACTTTTTTAGTTTATTGACAACTGAACTGCTTTCACTGGTTATGTTTCTTTTTTTTTTTTTTTAAGATTTTATTTATTTATCTGACAGAGAGAGAGAGAGATCACAAGCAGGCAGAGAGGCAGGCAGAGTGAGGAGAAGCAGACTCCCTGCTGAGCAGAGAGCCCGATGCGGGGCTCAATCCCAGGACTCTGAGATCATGACCTGAGCTGAAGGCAGAGGCTTTAACCCACTGAGCCACCCAGGCGCCCCATCACTGGTTATGTTTCTTAATGATAGGTTGGCTGGTTGTACAGAAGGAATCAGTATGCTGGAGTAGAAAGAGCTTGTTGAAAGAACTGTCCAATGGTCACAGCCCTGCCATTGTGCCAGCCCAATCGCTAGACCCCTCATGCCCCTGGGACTCTGTGATCTTCTCTGTAAAATAAAAGGGTCAGGTCAGATATCGTCCTCTTTCGGTAAAAGGATTTATAACTTCATGGACGACGGTGAACTCAAACCTTCAGTATTAATTTTTGGGGGGAATGAAAGGACTCGCGTCTCCATAAAGACACGATAATCATAATGTAATCATAAAAATGTAGTATGCTGTGAGCCGAGTGTTACATGTAACTCCCACCGTGACATAGGAAGAGCTCCCACGATAACCGAGGACACCAAAGGTCACAACGGTGAATTGATTCGCCCAGGGTCACAGAGCCTATGACTCTATGTGAGTGCTTTTTATAAGTTTGTCAAAGACAATGCAGGATCATGGTGTCCACATTGAAAGAACACGGTCCCTGAGGGAGGCTTAAAGAAAAGGTTAGTTGCAACAAAGAAGGAAGGAGAAAAATCTTAGGATAGAAAGTCTCTATCTTTATCCCGTATAGTTTCTCTTTCAATATTCTCTTTAAAAGTGAAGCACTTGTAATTTAGTGAGTAACAAAATAGTATGTAAGCACATCGATGCTATTTGAGCAATTTCAATGCCCAGTATATTAGATAGAGGAAGAGAGAACAAAAGTTTTGGTCCAGAGGATGTTTTTCTTCTTTGGGTTCTCGTTTCCTAAACCGTAAAGCCAACTGGTTGGTCCAAATCAATTCACTAGACACCAAAACCCTGTGGAGGCACCAACGACATAAAGGTAAAGATATATAGTTCTTCCGTGAGAAAGATCTTGAAGAATTCTTTGTCCCTTAATCCCCGTGATTCATCATCAAGGCGAAGACAGTTAGGTTGATATGAGTTATTTGAATGTTCCTAGCTACAAATGACATAAAAAAATTATTCATATGAAGAATCAGCAATAAAAATTTAAATAAAGGATTATGGTTGGTAGTATACACTTTAATGTCCATCAAATTCATGATTTACAAGGCCAACTGTTTCTGGCTTGTGATGTAACTAAACATCTCAAAGATATAATATAGCATTGAGATGATGCTGGCATGAATATATTACATTTTTATGAAATGCAATGTATCATTCTACTAACAAGAAACCAACATCAGAAAATGAGTCCTGGAGATTCCGATTTCTGTACTGTGCTAGGTGTACTGGGGAATTATTTCTCCCACAATTTGCATTTCCTTTTACAGTGTAGAGGCAAAATAAACCTCTTTGTTTGCACTGGTTTCAGAATTAAATCAGTTTGTATATTTGTTCTCTCCTCCTCTTCCTGGATTTGGTTTCAAAGTAAACAGTTATCTTCATTAAATTCTCTTTTATTTGGCTTAAGTTCTTTAGTTACTGTAATTATTCTGGGTGGCTGTCCCTGTTTTATTTTTGTATCAAATATCTGCGCACTATTTTAAACTGCGTTTAATTGGCTCATTTCCATTTTCTGTTATTTACCTCACTTTGTGGTACTGGTTTCTGTGGCTAGATGTGACTCCTGTCATGGTCTGTTTTGTGTATATATATATTTTTCATGGACCTAAACACTGTACAGGTTTCGCAAAATAAAAAAAAAAATCATTAATTTGGTACTTAGTGAATATAGACAAATTACAGGGAAGAAACAAATAAGACATTTATCACAGAGATTGTTTTGATAGTTAATGGTAACTTGGACTCTTGAGATACAACAGGATTTACCTTGTTTGGTAAAGCCAAATATGTCAACAGCATTTTTTTTTTAGATTAACCTAGAAATGACCTCTGACAGAAAGAAAACCAGCCATACTTTTCAATTTCAAGCTAAAAGATCTAAAAAGTTATTTCTACCTAATAAAAAAGTACAATAAGATTCTAAAATCCCACAGAAACTCTTCATCTACCTTATAACACATCAAAAGCCACCAAGGGGCTATTTATCCTGCAGGCCGGTGCTAATAAAGTTTTGCAGGCATTTGTGATGGGGCACATGGTGGGGGAATAGACAGGCGGAGTTTTCAGGCAGGGAGGAGAAGAGTAACTTAGCTTTTAAGTTTCCAGAAGAAAATACAGAGAGGTTTTGAAAAATTGTTCCAATAATTTTTTAACAAATATTTCATTTCACAACTCTTTGTTGTTTTTGGGGTTTTTTTTTAAATTTTATTTTATTTTTTCAGTGTTCCAAGACTCATTGTTCATGCACCACACTCAGTGCTCCATGTAATACATGCCCTCCTCAATACCCACCACCAAGCTTTTTGGATCCCAGTCTTGTTCTAGGTTTTGGAACTACAGAAAGGAACAACAAAGATGAAAGCCATGCCTTCTTGAGGATTACAAAACAGTGGAGGATAGAGGGACTGTAGCAATATACACATAATAATTCAGTAAGTGTTAAGCACTGTCAAGAATACAGCAATCAGGGATGCCTGGGTGGCTCAGTCGGTTAAGCGTCTGCCTTCAGCTCAGATCATGATTCCAGAGTCCTGGGATCGAGTCCTTCGTGGGCTCCTTGCTTAGTGGGTAGCCTGCTTCTCCCTCTGCCTGCTGTTTCCCCTGCTTGTGCTTGTGCTCTCTTTCTGACAAATAAATAAACCTTTAAAAAAAAAAAAAAAGAATACAGCAATCAGGTAAGAGTATCTGGGAGTTTGTAGTGTCTTTAGAGAAGGTTTTTCTGAGAGGTGGCATTGGGTGGAGACCAGCAGAAAATAAGATATGCAGGGGGAGCGTATTCAAGGAAGAAAGAACAAACCAAAAACGCACAAGCCCTGAGACAGGAGAGCGCCTGGCCTATGTTCACAGAACAGCAAAGAAGCTAATAAGCAAACACGTGAGTGGAAGTAGATTAGGTTCAGAGAGGTGAACTTGGAAAGGAGAAAACTTACATATTATATGACACAAGACCAAGAAAACCTGAACAAATTAATGGTAAATTGAACTATCAAAAACTAAAAAAAAAAAAAAAGACAAAAAAACTTAAAATTTCTGCATAGCAGAAAACCAGGAGGTAAGTCAAAAGATAAACAGCAACTAGTGAGGGAAAATGGTACTTCATGTCACCAAAGGGCTGGTGTCTTTACTGGGTTTTTTTGTTTTTTGTTTTTTGTTTTTGCAACAGAAATTTCCTTGTATCAATATGAGTTAGTAACCCAACAGAAAAATGCATGAACAAAGCATATGAAGGGAAAAAGTAATAGAAATGGTATCTAAGTATATTCAAAGATATTCAGCCTTACTTCTAATGAGGGAAACTCAAGTCAAATCCATGCTGAGGTGCCAACTTCTAACCCTATCAGATTGGCAAACATCCAACCATTAGATCTTAACAACATCTGAAAGTGTGAGACCTAGAGAATCAGATGCTGTCACGTATTGCTATTGGGAACGTAAACAGGTACAGTCTTTACAGAGAGAACTTTGGCACTATCAAAATTTTAAATGCCAAAATCTCTTTGACCTAGCAGTTGAACTTCTAAGACTTAACCAACAGACTTATTTGCGCATGCGTTGAATGAATTATGTGCAAGGATATTCCCAGTGGCATTGTTTGGAACAGCAGGTAACTACAGGACATGTTGGATAGTGAGGGATGAATTTGAAGCAAGGGATGGAGTCTGTGATTATGATCTCTTTTCAGATTTGAACCCTTGGAAGTTCTTCAGCAGGTAACATGAGAACAAGGCGGTATATACGATAACTTGTCCGCCATTGATTTCAGGATGGGTTGCCTGTGTGGGGGCCCTTGGTCACCAATATCACTTTCAGAGCTTTGATGGAACTCTGGGGGGAGGGGCCCCCTTGCAGGGGTCAGGGCCACCAGAGGGAGGTAGTAGACAAGGTTGCTAAGGTGGGCTGGGACGAACTAATAACACAGGGCTTTTCTTAGCCTGACCAAGAGGTTCCAACTCTCCTGAAGGCAAGGGCAACCTTCAGAAGAAGGCAGTGACCTCATCTGATTTGCATTTTTAAAGACAGTTCTTCTGGCCCCATCAGAGATTACAGAGCAGCAAAGGCAGAAGTGCCGCTAGCCATTAGTGTAAAAAGAAATGCAGTCCAGAGAAGGGAAAATATTCCCTGCTTGGGAAGCTCATGAATCAGAATTCTAAAAGTGAAAATGCCTTCACTACAGAATGGCCTTAGAAATCAGAAATAAAAATTAAAAAAAAAAAAAAAACAGCTCTGAGAAGGGCGTGGCCCTTCTGACTAGGTACGTACCCATTCTCTACCC
The DNA here is from genome assembly GCA_028533885.1 of Nasua narica. Classification (NCBI taxonomy): domain Eukaryota; kingdom Metazoa; phylum Chordata; class Mammalia; order Carnivora; family Procyonidae; genus Nasua; species Nasua narica. The sequence continues at coordinate 13,660,054 of CM052810.1, read as the reverse complement.
TCTCGTCAGCACCCCTTCCTGGGTATTCGTCCGCCTGAGGCTCTGTCTCTGTCACCCCTTAGCCGCGCTCTTTCGAGGCCTCTCAGTAAACACTTGGCCGTCCAAGATCTCATGAGCATTTTAATTAATTGATTTGGATGAAAACAAAGGGCGCCTATTCTCAATGTGCCCAGCTCCAGCAAGCCACCGTAGAAAGCAGAGACTTCTCGTTACATCCATCCCATGGGCATAAATGAGCCTAGATATAAACACTGAAGCTGGGGGTTTATTGTTTGTTAGTTTGTTTGTTTTATTTTACTGAATTACTGCATGCCAAAGAGTGAATTTATTAGCGTTCTTTAACAATGCCTTCATATTTTTATTCCTTTTTTTTTAAATCCTTTTGTCTGCTTCTCAGTGGGGAAAGCATCCTGGTTAAGTTAAACAGGGGTGCAGCAGATGAAAGAGGGAGAGAACATGACTTGTAAAGAATTCCATAGTCGCTATGGAATTCTGACGAAACAATAGATTGTCCTTATAGATTTCATTTTTCAAAAAGCAGACTATTAGGACAAATTTCAACGATTTAATGAGAACTTTGAAATGACCTTTTTATCTTAATTCAGATTTCTCTCAAAGGGAGAAAAAAATTGTTTTAATGTTCGTGTGTTTCCTCTTCGTGCCTTCAGAAAGATCCTACCCACCATGCATGTGACCAGCACGCAGGCTTCCGTACCCCCCTCCCACCCACGAATCCACAGTGATAGAGGGACGGTCCTGAGCGAGTCACAAATACTGATTAGGTCAAATTGAGCTTATTTGGATTGAATGTCCTTTGTTTTCTTAGCTTTCTTTCTTTTTCTTTTTTTTTTTTTTTACACTTTTTCGAAATATAACTGACATATAACACTTGGTGAGCTTAAGGTGTTCAAGGGGGTTGATTTGATAACACGCATATAGGACAAAATGATTATCACAGTAAGGTCACTTACATTACCTCACGTAGTTACCCTTTGTGTGTGTGTGATGAGAACTTTCAAGATCTACTGTCTTAGCACCTTTCTAGTATAGAATACAGTAAGTATAGTTAGCTAGAGTTCCATACTGTATGGGAGATCCCCAGATCTCAACATCTTGTAACTGGAAGTCTCTGCCTTTTGACCGCCCTCACCCGTTTCCCCCAAATCCCCTCCACTGAATTTTCAAGGTCATTTCTACTCAGAAAGGGCTGATAACACCTCCTTTAAGAAGGAAGGCTTTCTCTTCTTGTCTCCTCTAAAACATTTTGAAAATCATTCCCTTCGAGGTTAAAATCAGGAGCCCTCAGTAAGATCGTTTCTGATGTTGCATCTCCTTTTCTCAAGAAATAAATTAAAAATATGTATCTGATCATAGGAAATCCTACTGAATATTTCTATCTTAGAGGAACATAAAAATGCAGCAGTCCTTGCAGCAGGATACTTTTTAATCTCGTGCTATCCAGAGATGAGAGATAATGTCTAGCTCCCATGTCAGAGCCTTTGCTCTTCATAAAGTCAAACACTTAGGAAAAAAAAAAAAACCAGAATATTTGCCTTTTTCCAAACCTGCTCTCTCTCTCATGCTCATATCCCAGAGGAAACATATATCCTATATCTGAGGCTACCTGGTGTGCATTTGGGGAACCGTGGTGCTTTGCAGACTTAGAGCAAGTTCTTTTTGTGTGTTCCCTTGAGGGCAACATTTTATTTCATTTATTTATTTTTTACCATTTCAGTATCTGTCCACTAGGGTTATATCATACATGTTAAATTTGTCATATATTAATCGACTAGAATTCTGACTCTTTAGGTCTCTGTCAAACAAATACTGGAAAAATATCTGAATGTTTTATAAATATTGTAAATATATGGCTGCTCTAGTTTCCTTTTGCTACAAAATGAATGGTCCCCAAATTTAACAGCTTAAAATAACAACCATATTATTACAAATCCCAGTACAGTGGGTCAGGAATTCAGGTACAACTCAGGGGACCGATTCTTCTGCTCCCCCACCTCCACCCCCACGGTGTTGACTGGGGTCACTAGATGGCGATCCACTGGGAGATGGGTCTGGAAAGTCCTAGATTACCTCATGCATATGTCTGGCACCATTGCGGGAGTCTGAGCCCCACAGGGGCTGCTATAACAAAAATACCAGAAGCTGCATGGTTTAAACAGCAAACATAGATTTCTCACAGTTCTGGAGGCTGAGAAGTCCTAGGTCAAGGTACCAGGAGATCTGCTGTCTGGTGGAAGCCTGCTTCCTTCCATCCACAGCCATTTCTCGCTATGTCCTCCTCACATGATGGAAGGGGCCAGGGATCCCTCATGTCCCAATTAACTTCCCAAAGGCCCCGTCCAAATAGGATCACTTTGGAGATTGGGTTTCAATGTGTGAATTTGGGGGGAGGGGAACACAAATATTCTGTCTGCAACAGCAAGGTTGACTGGAAATCTGGGCCCACCTGAGACTGTCATCTGGCGTGCCCGCACATGACCAGTCCGGCATGGTGAGCTCCGAGTAGGATCTCCCAAGACACCAAAAGTGGAAGCTCTAGTCTCTTCAGGACCTATCTGGAAAAGGGCAGTGTTTCTTCCATGGTGCACTGTCAGTGACAGCAGTGACAGAGCCCCCACCAAATTCAAGGGATGGGGCATAAACCCCACCTCTCAATAGGAAGGGCATCCAAGACTTTGTAATCATCATCCATTGGCAGAGGGACGCGTCCTGAGGAAAGAACGCAGTCTTGTATCTCTCAATAATGAATTCATCCATCACGAAGCAGCTATTATCAAGACATTGCTTCAGTGCACAAAAGAGCACCGGCTACACAGCTTCAAGTCAGCCCTGTGCCTTGTATGTACTCTCTTCCTCCTCACATCAACGGCTGTCAATACTTCCACCAAAATTTCTTGCAAGTTGGTCCTCTCTTTTCCACTTCTGCCCCGAGGCAGGGACCTGGATTAGCTAGCTAACCTTCGTGGAGAGCTCACTGTGTGTCAGGCGTTGTGCAAACAACGTCCCAGAAACTCTCTGGTTTGATTCCTCGTGCCACTGCTATTAGGGAGACGTGGTCATGATGAACAGAACGGGATTCTGTGGCATCCATTAGGTCTCTGGCATTTCACGGAGGGTCCTGGATGGAAACACAGGCACCTGACTCCGTCTAACCAGAGGCAGGTCTCCTCGCTCTTCACGGGAAAGTCTGCACTTACTTGAGCAAAATGCCTTGGCCCAGAGGTGCACCTTTGCCTGCAGCCCGGTGCCTCACCTTTGGATGCACGCCTTTCCGGCTCAGCTGCGGAGCTGACGGACGCTCACCCCCGTCCTAACACAGTCACCACACCTCTGTGCCTCAGAACCTCGTGCTGTGATACCAGTTATTTCTAACTCATCTAAACTTCACCTCCACTTAGAAACAGAAGTAATAGGCACTGCTGGAGGGAGGCAAGAGTCTTTTGTTTAAAGAGATACCGAACTCTGCCAGCGCAGGAAATATGTGCAGAAGGATCAGCGGATCGTTAGCGGACATGGGAGGACCATCCTGGCTTAATTGGCCATAGATAACAGCTCCAAGAGCACAGTTAAAAATAATGTTCCAAATATTTCAAAATATAAAAGGCACGGAGATAATTAAGACAGCGTAAGATGGCAGCCTCTGGAGTAAGTTATAGCTATGTTGTGACTTAACTGATTGCCGAGAAACTTACCAACTACTGCCTTGGTGTCATAAAGGTATTGGGAGGAGAGAGAGGGATGGCTTCCTGCAGCCCCAAAGAAGAGGGAAGGTTTTCCTGACCTGGAGAGCTTGACTGATGACAGCCCTGCCCAGCCAGTGGGAGGCTAAGCAGTCAGGCAGGGATGCTCTTGGCTGCTCAGTGGGCTATCTGGACACTCTTACCATCTGAGGTCTGGAGTCCAGGAAGACTGGCCATTGGTTTCAAGGCATACACGGAACAGAGTCCCAAGACTGGACAGCTGTGGTCTTGCTGCCATGGTCTCCTTCCATAATGTATCGAAACCCGACTCCCAAAGACAGGAGCTGTAAGCCTGCCCCTTTATAGTGGAAATGCAAAATACTAGAAGCGTTTTCTGAAAAGCTGCTTTTCCTTTTGTGGCGCTGGGGAGTCCTGTCCTGTATATTTAGAACAAAAAGGGGCACGGGGTAGAGGGATGATTGTGTCTTAAGGAGACCTGTCTTTGTTTTGTTTTCGTTTTTGTTGAGCTATAACTGATGTGTAACATTGTATTAATCCAAGGTGTACAGCATAATGATCTGATACATAGATATATATTGGAAAATGATCACCACAGTAGTCTAGTTAACATCCATTATGATACAGTTACACGTTTTCTTTCTTGTGTTGAGAACTTTGAAGATCTACTCTCAGCAACTTTCAAATATGTAAAACGATATTGTTAACTACAGTCACGAGGCTACACACTATATCCCCAGGACTTATTTTCTTTTAAAGATTTTATTTATTTATTTGACAGAGAGAGATCACAAGTAGGCAGAGAGGCAGGCAGAGAGAGAGAGAGGGAAGCAGGCTCCCCACTGAGCAGAGAGCCCGATGCGGGGCTCGATCCCAGGACACTGAGATCATGACCTGGGTGGAAGGCAGAGGCTTTAACCCACTGAGCCACCCAGGCGCCCCTCCTCAGGACTTATTAACTGAAATTTGTGCCCTTTGACCTCCTTCACCCATGTCTCTTACCTCAGAAGCTCTGCCCCTGGCAACCATCAGTCCATTCTCCGGATTTATGAGTTCAGGTTTTTTTTAGCTTCCACGTATAACTAAGACCATACACTATTTGTCTTTCTCTGTCTGACTTATTTCACTTAACATAATGCGCTCAAGGTCTATCCGTGTTGTTGCAAATGGCAGAATTTCTTCCTTTTCTATGGCTAAATGATACGCATCTCTCACATTCGTATCCATGTGTCTGCTGATGGACAGTTTCATTGTTCCCGTGTTGTGGTTATTATAAGCAATACTGCAGTGAACACAGGGCTGCAGATATGTTTCGGGACGGTGATTTGGTTTCCCAGAAATGGGATTGTTGGATCATATGTTAGGCCTATTTTTCGTCTTTTGAGGAAACTCCATCCTGTTCTCCATAGTGGCTGCCCCAGCTTATGCCCCCACCAACAGTGTAGAAGTGCTGCCTTTTCTCCACTTATGTAGTTGATGAGCATGATAATCATTACTGCCCTTTTCCATTATTATTATTTTGGTAAAAAACACATAACATAAAATCTACCCTCTTAACAAATTTTTAGGTGTAGGATAGAGAATCATTAACTATATGCACATTACTACTCTTAATGATTCTGAGATTCTGAGTTAGGTTTAATATGCAGGATCATCAGTCGGACTGCCTTTTTCCAAGGCCACATCGGCAAGTGATCTGGAGAGGCTCGTCCTGAGCACTTGTACCGTGATTAGAGTCTAAAAAGAAAAGATGTGTTTGCAGACCCAGAAACCTAACAGGCCAGCAGTGTGGTGGGGAAGGAGCCGAGAACAAAAAGACTGAAATCACCAAAGAGAAAAACGCCCCTGCTTTATGATAGGACCCCATAATTTCAAACTATGACACGACAATAAGTCCTTAGCATCCAATGTAAACACTTGCCCTTACTACACGGAGCACATGGGCTCTCAGACATCGGGAGAGCTTACGCTAGCACTGCCTCAAGTCAGCCCATTCATGTCGAATGAATATGACAGATGAGTACTCTTTGGCTTATGATTTATGCAAATACGTCTGTAAAACACCAAGTTAAGGGTCCCATAGTTTCAGTTTCTTTAAGTGCCATTTGTTGAATAATTCCATCCAGCCAATTCTTTATCCTGTACGAGGTTTCTTGATTCTCCTAGCAGAATGCACCCATCTAGAGAAACTTGATCATTCATTATAATTAATTGTCATCAAAAAACCTATTAGAACATCTAACAGTAAAGGGGATTATTTTTTTTTAATTTTTTTATTAACATATAATGTATTATTTACCCCAGGGTACAGGTCTGTGAATCATCAGGCTTACACATTTCACAGCATTTGCCATAGCACATACCCTCCCCAATGTCCATATCCCTATCCCCCCCCACCTCCCAGCAACCCTTAGTTTGTTTTGTGAGTTTAGGAGTCTCTTATGGTTTGTTTCCTTCCCCATCCCATCTTGTGTCATTTCTCTTCCCCACGCCCCCCATAACCCCCTGCCCTGCCTCTCAAATTCTTCATATCAGAGCAATCATGTGATAATTGTCTTTCTCTGACTGACTTATTTC
>CM052810.1:13572366-13653261 GCA_028533885.1 Nasua narica | reverse complement strand
GATGAATATTGGTTGAATGTTGGGTTGAATGAATGATACAGAGCCAGGCTGATGAAATCGACACATTCATGTAAATTCGGCAAAAGGATCTTAAAGAATTGCTTTAAAACTCATAAACGAAGAGCATATGAAATAATCATTTAGCCAGGCCAAGAAGGTTAAGCTTTCTTTTCTACCACATTCCATATAAGCTTTGTTCAGTTCCTTGTAATTCCTCCCTACTCACCATTGGGAAGAAAATATCAAGGTGTTCTGCTATTTAAGGAAAGCAAATCCTTCAAGGAAAAAAAATCATCTTCTCAAGCAAATGGAACGAATTTGCTTTTATTGAAGAAACAATTTTAAGATGTATGCAAAACATTTGACACATAAATTCTGGAACCAAGCTGCATAAGCATCAGGAGTAAATTTTTAAAACCTTAAAAGTGACATGGTAGCTGGCTTTTGAAAATTGAAGCTGGTGAAAGCAGCCAAAGTTGAAACTGATGACTTGACTTGATTCAGTATAACCCAGAATTCTCTTCACGGAGCCCTGAGCCCATCCAGGAACCTCTGTGGAATTTGCCAGATGACTTGGCTAAGAGACCATTGTAATCAGTCTTGAAGGAAAGAAAAGCACGAGTCAGGGAGCAAAGAAAAAGAGAAGAGAAATGAGAAGGGGAAGAGAGAAAGAAAGGAGGAGGAAGGAACACAAGAGAAGAGCAGGTTGATCTGAGACTTTCAGATGAAAATCTGTTTTCTTAAAGAAATCAATCCATAAAGAAAATTGGCAAACTAATAAAACCAAATAAAAAAAGGCTCAATATTTAAAATGTTAGCATAATCAGTGTAATAATTTTATATTTAAAGAAAGAAGTCATTATTAAAATGTCCTAAGTTTATATTTAGGAAAATTCTTCATGGGATATTAGCAGAATGCTGTTAGGAACCAGGAAAAAAAAAAATGTGTAAAATGAGGCTCTAGGGTGCCAGTTTAAGTTTATATCATGGGGATGATGTGGATTTTCTTGCTATTACTTTTAATGAAATGGGGTTTAAAAAATATTTTAACTTATTCACATCTACTTACTAGTGATACGTGGACGTCTCCCGCACACCCATTGCAATCTACATGTTTCACTTCCTCTCAAAGAAAAGGTTGCCAGCTCTGTGGACCCCGGGGACAGGGGTACATATGGTACAACCAGAGCCATGGGCATGTGGTGCCACTCACCATCTTCACAGGGTGGGGAAGTCAGGAAGAGAGGCTTTTGCCAACAGCCCCAGTTGTCTTTCCCTTTGCTACACGCAACAGCCGTTGCTTGAGATGTGATCTCCAGAACCCATGACTCTTAGCCCGTCCACCTGCCATCAGAGGGCCAACCTGGACTATTTTATACACAGGGTCCTAGGCTCTCTAACTGGCTTTCCAAGCACAGTGGGTAGCTATTATCAAATGATCAAGAAACGGGATTTTTTTGGACCTATTTATCAGTTTAAACAAAGTTGTTGATTTGGCTTTTCTCTAAGTTGGCACAGTAAGCGGAGGAAGGGAAATATCAAATGAGTTTTTTACGCAGATGGATGATTCATTGTTTTTTCTGAAGCCTAAGGAAGAAATGTTAAATTGATGTTGAAGAGATAATTGATTCTTTGCAATAGAATATATAAAACCCACAGTGCAGTGTCTGGCCCATTGTGGACATTGAATAAGTATTAACTTCTCTTTTCTTTCTGATCTTGCCTTATACAAATCTGTCTGCTAATTGCCTTCCATAAATGTTTGCAAAAGGGCAAAATTATAACTAAAAATTTCATTTATCCATAATCTTTCACTCTCTATTTTTTTTTAAAGCACATACTATATGCTAGGAACTCTTAGAGATTCTACGATTCAGCAATAGCCATGAACAAAATGTAAAAGAGCCAGTTCTTCATAGGAAATGATTCATGCATCACTCTGCATCATCCATAGATCTGATTTGTTATTCATTATTTTTGCCGTTTAATTACAGATTATGTCAGTTAAGGTAATACATTTCTATACCTTATTTTTTTTCAATGTCTTTTCAAAGCATCATATCATTTTATCTTCCCAGCATCCCTGAGGCTTGGAGAGAACATGTTACCCAAAGGTCACACAGGTCTAAGGAGAAGGTCTGAAGGTGGCACTCCAGGCTTTTAGACTCTTGTTCATGACCTTTTTCTTATGCCACAGCTGTCTCTCATGCAAACAATGGCCAAAATAGAGAGAGAGAGAGAGAGGGAGAGAGCTGATGCAGATATGATAGCTTCTGTTTCCTTGGGAACAAACAGGATAGATTTGAATTCCCCAAGTGGTCATCTGACAAATAGTTCACTCATTAACACTGTAATATAAATTAGAATCTAATAAGTAAATAAAACATTACCGACTCTCAAAATATCAAGTCCAATTAAATCTAGGTAGCATTCCCTGCCACCCATGTTAATATAAAGGATTAGAGCTCTGTTTGTAAATTTCAAAACGATATATGGGAACAGCAACATCCCGCCACAATAGGAACCCACTGAGTAGAAAGTGAAAGGATAGAATTTTTTTAAAAAAAATACCGGAGCCAAGACGGGATTGATCTGCCGCCGCTGCTTATCAGCTTGCCAGGAATGACTTTTGTGACTGTATAATCAACACGCACAAGACAGAGATGTAGGCGCAAAGCCACGGGGGCTTGCGGAAAAGTGCACACCGCGTAGTTTTCTTTTAAGGGAAATATGTTAAGATGCTGAGATGTTCTTAAAGGAAAATGTCTTATATTTAAAAACCTAAGACACAGCCCTCAAACCTGTGATCACCACACCTTCCTCTCCTCCTCGCCTCTCTGGAACAATAAAATGTGTCTCCTTTCAGAAACTTTGTATCTTTAATGTCAGCTTCTCTAATCTCAGAATGCCGGCACATTTCTGAGACATTTTAGTAATCCTCTTAAGAGAGAGAATTCGCGAGCCAGATATCTTTCCCAAATCCACAGGTTTTGCAAGCCCACTAAGCAGGAAGGATAGCTCTGTGCTGTATTCGCGGCATCCATCTACACTGGGATTGCCAGATACTTTGCAAGATTCCAGTGAATGGTCCCCCCCCCCACTTATCCATGGTTTCAGTTATCTGCGGTCGGTCATGGTCCGAAAGCAGATGATCTTCCTTCTGACGTACCTTCCTTGATCAGAAGGTCTCCGGTAGTCTAATGCCACGTCACAATGCCTACATCACTCACATCACTTCACTTCATCTCATGTAGGCTTTTACTGTCTCACCTCATCACAAGAAAAAGAGTGAGTACAGTAACAATAAGCCATTTTGAAAGAGAGAGAATCTACGTTCACATAACTTGTGTTACGGTATTTTGTTATAAGTGTTCGATTTTATTGTCTACTATTGTTGTTTATCTCTTACTGTGCCTAATTTATAAATTAAACTTCATCACAAGTACGTACAAATAGGGGAAAAATTGTATATATTGGGTTTGGTACTATTTGTGGTTTCGGGCATCCGCTGGGGGTCTTGGAACATATTCCCCGTGGATAAGGGGGACCACTGCATCTAATTATCTCTTACAACATCCTTTGGAGGAAGATAGGCAGAAGATAATACTGATTCTGTTTCTTCAAAGAATAAGGCTAATGATATGTTTCCTATAATGAGGTGGCTTGCCTGCAACTGTGTTCTCTAGAAACTTCTGTTGTAAAGAAAAGACCTTTAGTGTCTTAAAAATCGTATTTCTTCTCTCGAATTAAAAGTGGGGGAGGGTACAAGCACTGTTGGTGGGAATATAAATTGGTGCGGCCACTACTGTCTGTAGTGGGTATTTCACTTCTGGGTATTTATCCAAAGAAAACAGAAAAATTGATTTGAAAACATATATGTACCCCTATGTTCATTGCAGCACAATAGCTAAGATAAGGAAGCAACCTAACTGTTCATAAATAGATGAATGGATAAAGAAATGTGTGTGTGTGTGTGTGTGTACATAGAAATATTACTCAGCCATTGAAAAAAATGAGATCTTGTATTTACCACAACATGGAGGGATCTAGAGGGCTTGTGCTAAGTGAAATATGTCAGACAGAGAAAAACAAAATACCATATGATTTCACTCATATGTGCAATCTAGAAAAAAAAAAAAAAAAAACCAGAACAGAGAGAGACTAATAGATAACAGAGAACAAACATAGTTGCCAGAAGGAAAGGGGGGTGTAACAGGTGAATGGGATTAAGATGGACAGATGCGTATTTATTTAAAAAAAAAGTCACAGGGATATAAAGTATAGCTTAAAGAATATAGTCAATAATATTGTAATAATTTTCTATCATGACAGACAGTAACTAGACTATTGAGGTGATCATTTTGTAATATGTAAGAATATCAAATCACTATGTTGTACACCTGAAACTAATATAATAATGTATGTCAAATATAATTCAACTTTAAAAATTGTTTTATCTAAAAAGGAAAAGAGGGGCACCTGGGTGACTCAGTGGGTTAAAGCCCCTGCCTTCTGCTCAGGTCATGATTTCAGGATCCTGGGATTGAGCTCTCCATCGGGCTCTCTGCTTGACGGGGAGCCTGCTTCCCCTTCTCTCTCTGCCTGCCCCTCTGCCTATTTGTGATCTCTCTCTCTCTCTGTCAAATAAATAAAAAATCTTTTAAAATAAATAAATAAAAATTAAAAATAAAAAGAAGGAGAAGGTAGTGAAGGGTAGAATGGATTCATAAACACCTCAAAGTCAATGCATCTGAATGTGTGACATCTGAATCACTTCCCTTGGTGGGGTAGAGCAGACTTCACAGAGCATCCCACGGTATGTGCCCTGAAACAGGCATCCGGTGAGAACCTTCAGCACCCTCTCGGGAGCCTGTGGCCAAATTGGGAATTACTGCAAAGGACCCCCCCTTTTGATGAGTCCCAACACACATTCATATGATCAAGTCCTGCCAAGATGCCTAACTTCACTCGGACACATGGAATTTACTGCCTATGTAGCAACTGTTAACAACCCTTGGACATATTATTTTATGGAAAACATTGAAGAAACATCAGCCCAGATGTTTTTTCCCTCAAATCTCCTTAACAAAACTTCTAGAAAGAAAACGGTTGTAGAATAAGTAGCTAATTATTGTCAAGCCCTTACTTTTCCGGATGCTGGTTTCTGTTTTCCTGCCTTATGTACTGCATTTTATCATCACGGTGTGGGGAATAATATTATTATCCCATTTGAAAGAAGAGGAGACTAAAGTTCAGGGCGGACCTGAATGTTGGCATGGCACTGGGCTGTCCTCAGCCCCACCTGCCACCCATCCACACACTTGCCCTGGGCTTTAAATACCCGCTGAGGCTAGTGTCCCAGATCCACATCTCCAGCCCTGACCACTCCTCAGAACAGAATCTTGATCTACTGATTCCCATGGAAACTAACCTCATTTAACTTCTCACTTAACTGACCCGCATTATCCCTCATCTGTTTCTTCCCTTACTGAAAATACAATATATTAGGGTTCTCTAAACCACCAGGAAAAAGGCGTATTGGTCCTTTAGAGTAACATAGGCCTGGGCCTCACGAGCCACGGAACTTTGTCTTGACTATACGGCGGCTACAGTAAGCTCAGAAAATGGTCAGAGACGGTCCGAATGTCCAGCATAAGAATTCCTCTGTCACCCCCTCCATGAACCCCAGGTTTTCATACAACCATGTTGTCTAACTAACAGATTGCACGTGTGATAAATGAAGGCATGAATTTTCACTTCGTGACTCCTCTAAGTAATATGACGGATGCAGGCTGCCTAAGGTACAGTCTCTGCCATGAGATCAGCCAAGGGCTTCCCGTCCTTCCTGAGCACGTGGGCGCGCCGGTCTCCTCTCCACCTCTTCCCTTCAGGTTCTGTCAAGTTCCGAAATCCAACTCTTGGTCCCTTGGAGTGTCGCTTCCGCACTGAAGGGTCTCTTTATGACCATGCCTTTTTTTCCCTAAGGCTGAAACAGAATCTGTTGAAGGACCTTCGAGGTTCAGGTCCTGACAGAGGATGACAGATTTTTCCGAAAGTCTCCAAAGGATCCTGAGGTGAGGTGTCATTTCCATCATGATTACAAGGCAGTGTTTTCCTCCACTTGGATCATACTCAGCAATTTCTGCCCTCAAGCCACCTTAAAAATCCAAACCTGATATAAATAACAAAAGGCTACTAGGTAGGCTCTATTGACTTAACTCACATTCTGTATAATTAACACTCTCAAAAGGAAGAAAAATCAAACGCGTGGTAAGGTTTTTCTGTTATGATGAGGTATCTCCCCTGGGGCCCTAATATTCTTCCAGGGCATTTCTCGTTCCTTTGATTTGATTTAAACCCGTGAGCCGGATTTTTCCCAGAGGGCAAATTAAGAAGGTTGGTTAACTCTTTCAGTGCCCCCCCCCCCTTCTAGAAATCTCCAGCAAAGGCCATTAGCATTGTTTTGCCTTAGGCTTTCCACTTTCTAAAAGTCAGCTGTCATATTCGGAACAATCCAGAATAGCACACTCAACAAAACCCTGGAGCTTTGGAAATGTTAATGTCCTCCATCAGCAACGACCTTGCCACTGGGAAGTGATTTAGGCACTAGGGAGAAAAGGGCCCGCTATCTTTATCACGCTGGTTTACGCCATCAACTTCAGAAATTGTGTGAGAGAAGAATAATGGATAGCATGTTAAGACCCATCTCGAAGAACGCCAAGACAAAGCGCTCCCGCTCTGCGAAATGCTGAGTTGAAGGAGAACTTCCGAATACGACCGAAGAGAAATTAGCTGCAGTGGAAACACCAAATGAATTGTGTCTCCAGATGGAGTTTGTCACTGGGTATGGCACTCTGAGCGCTCTCTGTGTATTTCGGTGGAATCCCATAATATGCCTGGTGAAAAATGCTTATTTTAGAGGAAAGCAGATTCAAATAACAAAACCGAAAGGCGTGCATGCATTCTAAACACACACGTGCAGGTTAAGAATTAGCTGATGCAGGGCGCCTGGGTGGCTCAGTGGGTTAAGCGTCTGCCTTTGGCTCAGGTCCTGATCCCAGGATCTTGGGATCAAGTCCCGTATCAGGGTCCCTGCTCAGTGGGAAGCCTGCTTCTCCTTTTTGTCTGCTTGTGTGCTCTCGCTCTCTCTCTCTCTCTCTCTCTCTCACTCTGTCAAATAAGTAAATAAAATCTTTAAAAAAAAAAAAAAGAGTTAGCTGACACAAATAGTCCCAGAAAGTTAACCGAAATAAGTGGCAAAGAGTAGAATCACCCCCTCCTGTGGAAAAATGGGAGAAATGTCAAGTTCAACTTCATCAAAACTTTCTGAAAATGTGACTAGAGTCTTTGTCATGTTAATAAAGGTTTAATCTCTTGATAACCAGCAGAGAGTAGGAAGCTTCTAAAAACAGCCGAGAAAGTGTCCCCCCACCCCACCCTGAGTGAAATCACTGTAGGAAAGAGCTGACTGGTCCCTAAGATCATTACACAAAAATGTTTGATTTCCCACGGCAAATCTAACTCACATGAACAGCTGTCAACAACAAAATTAGAGAGAACTGTCCTTCCAGGGATTTTTCACCACATTGGCCTGTCCTATTTCCACACCTTTGCTCCAAAGAGCATTTTCCAAGAACTCTTCCGGTACAGGTTTTCCTTACTCACAGCGGGGCCGCTCAGGTTCCCTGGCCTTAGGTGCTAGACACGAAATACATGGGTCACCGTAATGGGAATCCCACTCGGATATTTACTGAATGCCAAATTCAAGTACATGAGAACAATCTCAGTCACGTTCATTGAGTCCTGACATCATCCTGTGATGTAGCTATTGCCACATTTTTAATACAGTCGATGTTCATTATTTGTGGTAGTTATGTTTCATAAAGCGGCTGCAAAGACTGAATTAGCAAATACTGAGCTGCTCGAAAGACCCGGCTAGGCTCCTGTAAGGTTTTGGCCACCTTTTTGTCAACCAACCAATAAGCAACCTATGTGTAACTCTTCTTAAAGACACCCTACTTAGCGTATACTGTCTATTTGTTAACATTGAGCTCAAGGCGTAGTGCACTAAAACTTTGGCCTGAACGAGGTTTATCTAACACACATATTTTCTCCAGAAGGCACATCACGGCCCCTTGTGCTCAGGAACACCAGAGCTTGGGGACCATCTTAAACAGGGACATTGCCACGTAGAAGCACAAGAATGTGAAAACCGGGGCACAAAAGAGGGCAAAGAAAGGACACTTGTTTTCAGCATGGGAGCTGAAACAAGAAGGCAGAAAATTAACTTCATTCAGCTACAGCTGGAACATGCATGTAGGGCCACTCAGCCCACAGGTACAGAAGTGCATGACTATTGATTTGGGGCTTGCAAAGTCATTTTAGCGAGTAAGCAATTCGCAAATACAGAATCCGTAAATAATGAGGACTGCGTATATATGTTGAAAATGAGAGTCAGGGCATCTAGTCAGGCAGCCCACATCTGTCTAAGCAGTTCTTCCTGTTATATTAGCAGTTGCCCGCATTTCAATTTAGAGGTTAGAGTTTATTGGAGGTAGGAGTCCCATGAAAAATGGGAAAGCCATTGCATTGCCTGCTTCTGCACCATGATCTCACCAAGAAACTCGCTGTGTAACTGTCTAAACCTTTCAATGGTTCTTGCAGGTCTTTCAGGGGTGTGGCCAACCCAAACCCGCTCCGGCCCTCCGATCTGCCCGCTCAGCTCCTGAAAATTTTAATACGCGGTTCAGGCCTTACAATCCCGAGGAGAGACCCACAACTGCTGCAGGCACGAGCTTGGACCGGCTGGTGAGTTCTCTCGGATATTGATGGCCATTGTGGGCACTTTCGGTTACCAAGGTTATTCTTCAGGAGACGTGATGGGACTCTGAAAAAGTTGGTTGTAGAAGTCATCTCATTCTTATATCTGTTCCTGGTCTTAATTAGAATATTGAAAAATAATGAGATCTTCCTTTTAGGTCATGAATTAGATTATTTAAGGCATCTTATCACTATTAATCCACTCATGCAGTGGCCAAATTTTCAACTTCATATATCTTCTGAAATATTAATCTGAAGACTAAGTGACTATATCTTCCAGAAATATAATTACAATAGCACATTTCTCACTCACCTGCTTCTGTTATTTTTTTAGTTATGTTACAGTGTAATTTTATTCCGCCTTCTTGTATGTAAAGTTTTCTGTTTGAGAGACCTTGCCAAGAGATCCCAAGTCAATGTTACTACCATTTTTTTTCTTTTTTGTGTGTCTTTTAAAAGTTGGAAGTCTTAAAAATAGTCACTCTTTGATCCACTTAAATGTATGTTGGGGGACCAAACGATATCTACCAGCAAAGCAATTCACTTGGAGAATACAACCATAAACATAGTAAACACCATTTTTTAATGTGTTTTAAAAATCAAATCTTGCTATAAAAAATGAAAAGCTCATAACTTCAAAGAAGTACTGCCCGATTATTTTCAATGAGATTTACAGCACTATAAACAATTTATATACCTGTAATTGTTAGCACTGTTAATGTTGCCTTGCCAATTATCTTGATGTAAAATTAACAGATAAAACCTTAAGGTCATAAAATACTTGAACCACATCTGATTATGTCATATAAACTCAGATCTCAAGGGTTTCTGGTTATGAAAATACTTTTATTAGTCACTGTTATAAATTACTGTATCATTTTAGTCACTATCCTTCCGCAGCGTAGGACTCTTAAGATTAAATTGGTTGACTTTGGCCTCCACGTAAGTACATCTCAGCATGTCTGTCTATAAAAATCAAATGTACTTACAACAGAAAGGCCTACCGTGAAGAGCCAAAGTGAAGGGGTAAGTGGAGTCGTTAGATGCTAAATTATGTTATAATTTATTACTGTTTATTAGCAAATAAAACCCCTCTCCAGTGTAGGTTTTGCAAAAGGACTCATCTGGGTATTGCTTCAACCTTCTATGTTACGTTGGTCGAGTCTATCCTCTGTTCCCAGTTTCAGGAAGAGTTTAAAAGTAGTCACCTCTCTTCTTTTAAACAACCAGTTAGATTCCCCTGAACCTCTAGCCAATTGTTTCAAAGAAATGATGGTTGTCCTGAGAGTCCATTGTTTGAGCGTTTACTTTACAAACTCCTCTGTCTGTTAAGATCCTTGTCACCAAAGCACAAGTGGCGAGTATGCGAGTGTGCATTTGAGTTCCCTCACTCTCTCACTTTTTTTTTTTTTTTTTTTTTGGTTTATTCCATTTTAGTTGGCGCTAACTTATTTATTGGGATAATTCCGGCTTTTTGGAATTTTCATAAATTCGAATTTAAGACCTGGGGCACAGTGCAAGATGAGTAAGTCTTAGAGATCTGCTGTACAACATGGTGCCTACAGATAACAATCTTGTTTCGTGCACTTGAAAATCTGTTAGGAGGATAACTCTCATGTTAAGTGTTCTTACCACATTAAAGTAAAACTTAAAAACAATTTGGGTGCATTATGCACTTAGTTAAAATTACATTGAATTGGATCAATATAATGATATCTATGACAACTAATTAATGTTTTTTTTCCCTTTGAAACAAGCACACTCTTCTCTCCTCCCCAGGAGAAATAGACACACACACACACACACACACACACACACACACACACACTCAAACAGGGAAAATGGAGCAAGAAAAATATTTTTCTTGCAGTATGTATGCAGTTTAGCACAACCTAACTAAAACATCAATGCTCTGAGATTGTCACATGATGTATAATATCTGCTAGATAAGGAAATTAGAACTTGAACCCTCTTTTAGAAAGGAAATTAACTGATGATCTTCGAAATGCCTCCAATACAAAGGTCTTGAAAAGTATTGGCAAATAACAAACTGATTCAGGCTCTTCTATTTTTAGGCACCCCCCAAAATATATTTTAATCAAATTTTTTCTGAAAAAGATCAGTAATGATTAATCATATGATCATGGATAAAAACCAAAGACCAGACTGGGTGCAGAAGGGCCAGATTCAGTGCACAGGACTTTAAATCAGTTAGTCACTTTTATTCTAAAATATTCTCTGACAGCACGTAGTACTTAACTTCCTCATAGGTGTGACTTCGGGCTCTGTAAAAGAGAATGGCAGATTTATTAATGTTTTATTGAATGAAATTCCCAAATTGTAAGAATTAGTGATCTTGTAATTCACAGCCAGCCAAAAACTGACCTGGAGTCACTTCCCCAGTCCCTAAGGGCAAGGGGCTATTTCCACATCAAAAGGAACTATACAAAGTTATTCTTGAGAAACAGACGAGGCTCAAAGCTAACATCAGAATCTTCCTTTGCAGCCGTTGGCTCCCCCAAGGCTTTCTTCCCTTGGAGGGTTCAGTGCATTTGTGAATAGTGGAAAGGTAAAGCAGTTACCTCCGACCCACTGTTTACATGACAGCTCATGTGTCAATAGTTAGACCAAATCATCTTCAAGATGCGTGTGTTGGTGGCCTCTCTTGATGGGTCTGCCATATATTACCCCCTATTTTGACCATTTATAAACAAGTCTCATGTTACCTACTTCTGCTTTAATTCTCTTCCGAAAAGATGTTTTCTGAATATTTATAAGAAGCATGTATCCCAGGAAAGGAGGATATTTGAGAAAGACTTCCCTTAATTTCTGCTGAGTGTTTCAGCAGGGAAAATGCTTTCAGGATAGCATCAAAAGAATATCCTAGTCACCCCACTGCTTTTGCCAAAGGGAAAATAACTAAACCGTAAAGCTCTCGGGAAGTCGCTTCTTCCTACCATTTAAAGTGAGTACCTGTGTTAATTAACTTTGGAATCTTTTGGTCAGTGTTCTTATACCAGTTATTGTAAAGCTATTTTTTAGGTGCACTGGTAATTACGGAGTTTGTTTTAGAAGTAAAGCTCCTAACCCCAACCTGGGCCAACTGCTGCTAGAACTTACGTAAAATAATGAAAAATAAAGCTCTTTCTTAAAAATACACCAATTCCACCACTTCACCTCTATTAGAATGTTTAAGAACTGGTAAATTCTTTTATATCACGAGGAAGCTTTTCCTTTTGTTCCTCTAAAGTTATATGGGCATAAAAATCAGTTTAGGGGCGCCTGGGTGGCTCAGTTGGTTAAGCAACTGCCTTCGGCTCAGGTCATGATCCCGGAGTCCTGGGATCGAGTCCCACATCAGGCTCCCAGCTCCCTGGGGAGTCTGTTTCTCCCTCTGACCTTCTCCCCTCGCATGCTCTATCTCAAATAAATAAATAAAATCTTTTAAAAAAAAATCCTTTAAAAATCAGTTTAGGTCATCAGTGGCTTTCACACATACTACCCTGGAGTTATTTTTATTATCCAATAATGAATGAATATTTTTGTATAAATTCAGCTGCTGATGAAAAGCTGACTCATCAAAGACTATCACAGTCCTTCCTTCCAGCAACCATGGTTTGCTGAACATACAAATGACACCAAGTATCTTGGTTAACAGATTGGCCCCCGATCACGGGTCTTTCTTGTTCCCAACCCCCACCCTAGGGGCCCTCTGTCCCCAACTACTGTTACTGATTTTCAGTTAAAGAGGCCAGAGGGGATTATTTGCAAAAGATGGATTTTTCTTCCTTTTTTTTTCTTCCTTTTTTTTTTTCTTAAATTTATACTTCACGAATTCTCTTACATAATTTGACATGAAACTCTGAGGCTTTTTTAAAAGAAACTTCCACTGCAATGTCCCTGGGAGTACAGACTGTAAAAAATACATCGACCTAAAAAGAGCTCGATTTCAAAGATCCGAGAATACAGGGATATTTCAGATTATCAAATGTGCTCTATAGTTCCCGCACGCACGGGGCAAAGAGTGTGTGTTATTTACCCCAGTGGACTCGTCAGAGCAAAATATACTTTAAATCGTGTATCTTAGAGGAATGTGTTTTATGAAAGTAGATTTCAAAGAAAAAAAAAACAGATGTGGAAGTTAATTCATCAGGTGGGTGATGGTTTAGACCAACGTTGTATCAACGTCGTACTGTGTCGTCCAAGCTTCTCAAATATTCTGCGGGTCACCCTGAGGGAGTCCGGGGCAGGGGTGGGTGGCATGCCGGCCTGCCAAGCTAAACGTTATACCTGTGCTATGCTTTTATGTATAGAATAATCTCTCTTTCTTTTTCCTTTAAATTTGTTTTCCTCTTGCTTCCCAGAGGATTGTGTGGAGGACAATGCAACATAGTGTAAGCTTTGGTCTTCTTTTTTCTTACTCTCATCCTCATTTGTCTTCATACAGTCATTTCAGAGAGTTCTTGAGAAATGCCCCCTGCACTTTCCCTTTCCAGACCGTCTAGAGCGCGTTGAACAACTGCGCATGACCGACGGGTTTAGCGGCTTCCTCCTCTCTGTGTGGCATTTATGGTTAACAACCGTTTTGGTACTCTTTCCCAATGGCAAGGTTTTCAATCTAAGCTTTGTGTTAGACTAACTCATTTGGTGGCTGATTTAAATTCTGTCCCAATGTTCAAACTATGTATAGTCTGCCTGAAAAACTAGCTCTTCCCTGATAGAATATATTGGCTTTTTTCTTCTTGTGCTGAGCGAATAATTACCTCGCTAATAATAACAACAACCAACATCAGCTCTCATGCATAAGGAGGTAATTTTTCCATTAACGAGGACAGAGAATTTAGGGGTTAAGAAATAGTTTGTGTTACAGGTTGTTTACTCTTTTTTTATTTTCTTCCTTCTCGAATTTACTAATGTCTCAGAGAGCAATCCGGGAGGGCACCCTGGATATTTTTTACTACAAAGTGCTTTGTGTGAGGACGGCGCACCAAGGTTCCCTTACCTGACTTTATATATTAACCATAATAATCAGATAGTTAAGTTTTCTAATCTGGTTTTCATACTAACATCCCATGCTGATAATACCTTTTAATAAAGTTCTGAACCCTGCATAGAGTTGTGGACCCAGGAGAGAAGATGACTCTCACCTGAAGGGTACATATTTATTCATGCAGCCCACCTATGACATCATAAGGCTCCACGTCTGCTTGGCCTTAAATTCAGGCAGTGAATTCCTCTGTTAAAATTCATTTCTTTGCAAGGGAATTGTCCCCAGGGTCATATTCCCATTCATCATCACAATTCTCTGAGCCCAGGGTAGTTTGAATGAAAAAAGAAAGTTAAGAGATAAATCTGGAACAGGAATACCCTGGAAGAGGAGACCTTGAAGAAGGAACAAGGGAGACAGATGGCTTAAGGTCTCCTGATGCTAAATGGGAAATGGGGGGAACAAACGTCATGGGTAGGACAAATCAGGGTTCTACTGATTTGGTTCATTTGGTAAACATAGAGGAGCCTCAGCTCAGACTGTGTGCCTGCCTTTCTCAACAACATTCTCCTGATATCTCCAAGTTTTCCAGCCATTGAGCCAGTCCGCTCTCCTTATCTTATGGTTATTTAGGACCCTGGAGCTTTTCCCCAAGAGGAACAACTTCCTCGAATATAGCAGGAAGAACGGAAATCAAAATATCGTCCTCCACCCCCATCCTGTCTGCTCGACTTCCCTGCTGGCCTCCTATAATCTTCCTTAACTGGGCCAAAAATACAGTGCTACTTTGGAAATTCGCTGGTTCGCCATTGGTGCAAAATATGAATTATTGACATCATTGCATATAGATGTAAGAACTTGCAAAATATCAAGTTATGCACTTTATTTTATTATTCTGAAACAAAATGGACAAAGCAGCTCACTTTCTGGTATCATTCCTGCCTGATGGTTAGTACCAGTTTCAGAGTAAAATGCTGGTCATAAAAATGTTCTTCTCGGCCTCTTTGGGGCCATTTTGGCGTGATTTAGGATGTCTTGGTTGTAAGGATTCAGGGGAAACTGTCTGTTGTTCATTTTAAATTGCCATGGCATTTCGTTGTCACCTCAAAGGATTCTGCATCCGGCTAAATCCACTATTTTGCATTTCAAAAGGATGTCAGGCTGTATTTAAGAAACTGCTTTATTATCTAGAGCCTCAGCCACTGTTTTTAGGTGAAACTGATATTTCCTACCTTCCACCCAGACACACACACACATTCACACACACACACAGCGCACACCTCAGTCTTTGCTTGGCCTGAGCCGGGGGAGGGGGGGGCGGGAAAAAGTAAAACCTCAATAACAACAGTAAACCAGATTCTCCACTTTAATTAGTTTTCGAAAGATAAATGGGTCAAGGCCAGACTGGCTTTCAGCCTCTGCTGCCGCTGCATAAATTATGCCCCATTCACCCCAGCAAACAAGTCCCCTTCAAATTGTGAACTGCCCTGTCTTGCCCGAACCTACTTTATCTCTTTACTGCAAAACCCCACTGAGACACCCCAGTTCCATTTTCAGAATGAACCCTTGGTAATAACAGCAGCAAAATACAGTGAGCTTTCAAAGCAGGGAGAAAATAACAAAACACTCAAACCAAACCACCCAACTCATTCGATCTGGGTTCCTGCCCTTCTCTGGGCCGCCGCAGCGGCGTGCGGGAGCTGGGAGAGCCACTGACGCAGGCTTCTTTCCATTTAGGAGGCTTGTGGTTGATGCGGCCCCGGTGGGGGAATAGCCTAAGGCACACATAGAAAATGATGACTGATCTACCGGATCTGGGCTTGAGGGATGCACAAATCGAGTTCAGTGGTCTGCCCTGTTGGAGTGCCTGCTTCTCGTGTGGAATTTTCAGTTCGCGCCCAGTGGACAGTGCATTGGGCTGTATACCTCAGGCAGAAAGAAGAGGAATCAACCCACTGGCCGAGTTCCTCCCTGGGAGATGCTGAAGCCCCGTCAGCCCCACTGTTTTACAAACATGTTCAGAGAATCACGTGGATTCTCGATGAAATAAACAATGAAACAGTGAAAGTCATGCCACCCCTTTTAAAGGGGGGAGGGTGGACTTTTCACCATTTAGGTATAAGTGGTCCTTAAAATCATTTGGGGGAGGATTTGACCATCCAAACCATTTTCAACTCTGTTAAATTGTCCTTTGTCCTCAGAAGTATTTTAGCTAGAACTTTGGTGACCTCTGACTATGTCATAAACATGAAATGTTATACGTTCAGACACTGAATACGGCTGGACAGATTTTCTGTTTGGTGGTATGCTGATAGGCTTATGTTCCCTTTCAGACATGAAAGTTTCTTTCAGAATTCCTAGACTGCAGCTAACCCCAGATTGACGCATCCTTTATGCCTCAGTGAATCAACAACGTATGTACTGGCTTCTTCTCCTCTACGTAGCACTTAGTAAACTAGCTACCCTGTACAATCTATATCATAACATGTTGTTAGTGCTGGCGTCATCAAAACGGCAAGAGTTATTATTTGCAAGAAAAGCATAGCTTAGGGGCGCCTGGGTGGCTCAGTGGGTTAAAGCCTCTGCCTTCAGCTCAGGTCATGATCTCAGGGTTTTGGGATCAAGCCCCACATTGGGCTCTCTGCTCAGTGGGGAGCCTGCTTCCCCTTCTCTCTCTCTGCCTGCCTCTCTGCCTACTTGTGATCGATCTCTCTCTCTCTGTCAAATAAATAAATAAAATCTTAAAAAAAAAGAAAGAAAAGAAAAGCATAGCTTATCAAACCTATTAGACACACCCTGTCTCCTGTAGGAGATAATATCTAGTATAGAGTCCATCAAATGTTAGCGTATAGGAAACAGGAGTTTGATCTTGTAATCTAAGATGGATTACATCACTAAAGAAGACACAGAAGATATATTAACAAATGAATTATCATTGACCAGATATGCAAACAGAAAACATTAAAACATCCATAGCATCTTTGGGATAGGCTATCCCATAGGTCATTCGCCATTCTTAAGCCAGAACTTTTTGCCCATATCTTGAACAAATGGAAGCTTTCTGGTCAGTTCTGAAGCAGTCTGATCAGTCAATCCTCCTGCACATTCATTCAGTGTATTTGTCCTTTATCCAGCTATGTAATAAGTGTTTTGGTAACTTGAATATGAAAGTCTGAATAGACAAGCCATACTAAACGACTTAAACCACACCTTCATGAGAGGCATCTGTTGACATAGATCTTTTATTAACTTATTGAGCAGCTTAAAGAACCTTCTCTTTGTCATGGAAAATCTTCAGTAATTTTTTCTCATAGCTGTCTGAGATATTTGCACCACAACTCCCAAATGTGATGTTCACGCTTATGAGAGATAGAACTGAAGAAATGGGATATTTTATAAATTCCAGTTTTGATGTATTTGCTGTATAATCAATCAGCTTTTAACTGACTCTGGGGCCTATGGAATACATTTTAAAGCACCGGGAATTTGGCTATTCCCATAACATACTTGGACACTCTTTACTGCTAGCAATAAACCTCAGGCATAAACATTGTAGAGAAAACTAGATGAAAAGAAACCTGTTTGAGTGAAAATTGACTTCGCTTCATAAATGTTAAAGGTAGAAAGATATCTGCAATACACAATAATTTTATTACTTAAGCTCATTCATGGTCATTATCGTCAAAGGCTCTGACTTCATGGGTATTTTCTAACACCTAAAAGACTGGCCAAGCTATTTAAAAAAAAAGTCCGGTTGACAGTAAATGAACCACCAGCCACTGCAACCGCACTACCACATTGCTGGTTAACAAATAATTTTTTTGGAAGTTGGGTTTGGGTTATATCTTCGGGAGCTTTGCCAATACTTTATGGATCCCGATAAGCCGAACCAGGCAACATGGCACTTACGGATACCCCCCAAAATGGCTCACAAAGAACACAAGTTTATTGCTCGTTCATGCCAAGTATGCTTTCTGGATTTTCTGTGGGTCAGCTACACACTATCATCCCCCTCACTCCAGGACCCAGGGTCACAGAGCAGCCATCATCTGGAGCTTCACCTGTTACAGTAGTGAAGGAAGTGAAAATGTGGCAAAGACAACCATGGGAGTCACCACCTAGAAGGGGCACAGCACGCCATTCAAAGCTCATTGGCCAAATGGAGTCACGTGACCCAGCGTACTGTCAAAAAGGCGGGGACTCTTACACAGTGTGAAAAGGGACATGTGAGTGAAGGGTAATATTGTCACCCACATATATGTATGACCAAGACAAGATTTTTAAGTTGATAAAATTCGACCTCATTGGGGGAACCTGGGTGGCTCAGTGGTTTACGTGTCTGCCTTCAGCTCAAGTCATGATCCCAGGGTCCTGGGGTCAGGTCCCACATTGGGTTCCTTGCTCACCGGAGAGTCTGCTTGTCCTTCTCCTACCCTCCCCTCACCCCACCCTACCCCCCGCTCATGCTTTCTCTCTCTCTCTCTCTTTCTCAAATAAATAAATAAAATCTTAAAAAAAAAAAAAAAAACCAACCTCAATACTCTCTCCAACTCTAAGAAAAACTTTACATGAAAAAGGAGAGGAAAATCCTTCATTTATTCAACAAATTTTTATTGTGCACGAATTTGAATCAGGGCTGGGTGGTTAGAGCATAATCAGGAGCTCACAATACTTTGGGGGACGCCAGACAAAGCTACCTATAATTCCATGCAGACTAGATACTGGTAAAGAATTTGTTTAAATTTTTTAGAATTCTCAGAGAATTCTAAGTCTTTGTTACAGAGAAATTGTCTATATTGCCCGAGAAAACCAACATCTCTTTGGAAGCTTGATTTTTCGTGTCGCATGGCTTTTTGCCCGTCTGAACTTTGAATTCAGTCACAATTCAACCAGAGCAAAGGAGTCCCACTCCAAATCTTAGAATAGTATTTCAAGGGAGAAGGTAGAAGCTGTTGCCAATGAAGAGTAGAAAAATAGCAGTAGAATAACAGAATGAGCAAAGACTTTTTTATTACCAACATTTAAGTGTCTTTCAAATCCAGACTATATATATTTTAAATAAAGCCTCAGAATTGCCGCTCCTGTCTGACTTGATGCCATATTTGCTTAAGCAAAGCAATTTTTCTGTTCTTCTCCTTTCTGGGTCAACCTAGTTGGAGCAAATCAAATTGTTCTCCCTCTCTCTTTCATACGTCATCATTTAAGATTACCAAGAATTCGAGTTCTGGAACCTGCCCTTGTCTCCTCTTACAATATCTGTTTATTTCTGGACAGCGTTCATGAAGGAGAACACTTTTCACAGGTTAATCAGGGAAATTGCATAGGCTGACAGCAACAGCAAACTTATTGATTGCAACGAAAGTCTCAGGAATGTGTGTGCCATTGGCTTCTGCGTGGAATTATTTGTAAAATCGTAGAGCTCTGAGTCAGCTGGAAGAAAAATTACAATATAAATTCATAAATTATTTGTGTGTAACGAGGCAGAAAAACAATGACTTCGTAAGTTTTATTCTGAGGGATTTTGACTTAAGAAAACTCCCCCACAGCAGCCTGCATTCATTTCAGTGAAGAACACTCATCTCTGCACTTGAAAAAGCCTAGCATTTCCTTTGCCTGCTCCTTGGAGCTCCTTGAGTGCCAGAGAAAAGGGGTGAACACGAAGCAGCTAGACCAGCTCTGGGAAGAAAACATAAAGGCAGCAAACTGCCTTAATTGATCTCCTCACATAAAATCCCAAAACCCCGAGGCTATCTTTAGTGCAATACATGTCCTTACAAAGATGTTTCCAGCTACTCAGAAAAATCAAATCTTCTTTATACAACAGTTATGGTATAACAGAGAAGGCTCGTGAGTGTGTGTGTGTTTATTTTTTTAATTGTGACACACTTCCTGTCTCCAGTAGTCATAAGTGAACAACGCAGAAATTGTTACAATTATTTATCAAATTGTAGTTGAAGCATGATACTTGTTCATAAATGTCTGTGATTCATCGTTATTTTTTAAAATTCAAAGACACCTCGTCGGGAATGAAATCTGACCACCCATTTCTAGGTCTTCCTCACCTGTCCCGTCATGTCTTGCCCTAAACTTTACCCTTCCACAGAGAGGTCCCACTCCTTCTTGCTAGACTAAGCACAGCTGTTGTTATTATTAATCATAAACAACAACATCTAATCTCAAGAATCTCAGTTATTCATTGAGAGGTTGGCTCTAACACACAGGCTGTAGGTGGGCTTCTTGTTCTTTACGGAAAGGCGCTGGTTCGGCTGCAGGTTCGGCATTCAGGGAGAGCCGAGGCCACGGAAGCTTTCTTGGATGAGCAGGGAAGGGCGAGCCACCGCTGGTCCCACTTGGTTGTCAAAGACTGTGAACACCGGAGCTTTCTCTCTAAGCTACGGCCACAGAGAAGATTCCAATAAAAAGTCCCAGGCTGAACGTTGAGGAAGCTGATAAGAGAATCAAGTTCTAGAAGAGTATTTGGGAAGCATGCAGCTAAAGGGTGGATGCATATTACCCAGAAAAATGATGGAGTACAGAGTGGGGACGCACACATCTCCCGTGACACATTCCTGAGCTCTGCGCACGTCTCGCGGCCTCACGCCACCACCGAGGACCAATACGGAAAGGCTTTTGAAAACAACACTCCAGCCAGACAAGCAGTACTGGAGGAGGACATCGTCAGCCCAAATTAAGCAGCTGACTCGATACGAAGGTGAACAGCATCTGAAATAGCCTTTTGGAAAAACCTCACTTGAAGGTGAACACAGAGACGAGCCATTGGCAGTAATTTAACTGTAAAATGATCAGTGCCTGGAAAGTAGATTTGATGACGGGGAATGACAAGAAGGAGAAGAAGGATCGTTCAGCTCTTCTTCCTCCATCTTGACCTCTCCCCTTCTAAAAATGAAAAGAGAAACAAAGGCACAAAACCAGGCTTCTTACTGCCACCCAGGAATTGTGTCCACCAAGTTGTCCCTCCTGCCTGTCTTATGAAATTTACCGTAGCTCCAGATGGACGCAGGATCTGCGTAACAGCCTATCCTGGGTCAGCAAAGAAGAACGATCGGCATTTGTTCACGTATGGTACCTTGTTTGTAAAGCTTAAAACAACAGGAGCCAGCTATTTGCTCTTTCCCTTGAAGAGACTTCCAGTGCTGGCTTTCTGTCTCCCCAGGGCCTGATGCTACAATGCTCTTGGTGTCCGTGATGTCTCTGCTGCCATCAAAGGTCAAACAAGAGGTACTCGGGCATTTTTGTGGGTTTACTGCTATTTTGTCTCTTTTTTTTTTTAAAGATTTTATTTATTCATTTAACAGAGAGAGAACACAAGCAGGCAGAGAGGCAGGCAGAGGCAGAGAGAGGAGCAGGCTCCCTGTGGAGCAAGGAGCCCGATGTGGGACTCGATCCCAGGACGCTGGGGTCATGACCTGAGCGAAAGGCAGTTGCTCAACCAACTGAGCCACCCCGGCGTCCCTATTTTGTCTTTTTTTTGTTGTTGTTGCCCGCAGTACTTTCATAAGATCCTCTGTTTGGAAAAAAAAAAAAAAAAAGAAGGAAGGAAGGAAAGGAAAGGAAAGGGAAGGAAGGAAGGAAGGAAGGGAAGGAGGAAGGGAGGAAGGAAGGAAAGAAGAAAGGAAAAAAATTTGTTTTCTGATACTTAGGGTTATTTGGGGTGCCCAGAACACAGAATTTGTGCACAGAATTCCACATGAAGCTTGGAGGATTACATTGCTCACTCAAAGGAAGGAGAGGAAAACAACTGGTTCTGGATAGCCACTATTGTGTAAGTGTTCACAGAATGTTTGGATAACTCTCCTCCTAAATTTGCTTTCTTTTATGTCACTGAAAAATTCTCAAAGGCTGCTGACCACAGGGATTTGGAATTCAAGATCCTCATTTTTAAGATCTTCCCAAACAATAGTAGTATAAGCAAGTAAATTATTTTTGATTGAATTGATGATTAAGAGTAAAAGCTGTGACTCTTATTGATTCAGAACGATAAGAGACTTTCAGCACATTATTTAAATGCTGTGGGAGTTGTACAAAATGTCTTCAAGATTACTGACTTGGTTATCATCCTTATTACGTACTTTTGTCTTCCAAATCATTGCATTATCTTGAATTGTGGTCATCAATTTTTCAGCCCTTTTGAGTCATTGTGATGCAAACAGGACTGTGATTTATCCAGAAACACCGAAGTCATGCTTGACTCTGGGCTGGCTCACGCCAACTCTATAAAAACAAGACCATGTGTTCCAGCAAGTAGGGCAAGATGCAAATGAAGTCCAAGGCCTGATCCTTAAAAGTCCTGGTCAAGGCCTCTTTCCTCACCGTGAGCTTGGACCACCTTCCTCCAGAGGGTCTCACAAGGACACAGTGAGACAGCATTGAGCCAAAGTGTGGATTTGCCACCACTGCCAAGGAAAAACAATTCAAAACATTTGCTCTACACTCAGGGATCTTTCAGGTTGGTTGCAGGGACATTAAAGTCCATCTAGTTCAACGCTCTCACTTTGCCAATGAAGACACTGGAATCCAGAAAGATGGTGTGGCTGATGCGAAAATCCCATTGGCTTAGGGCTGAGGTATTTCTTTGCTTCTCAGCTTCTGTTCATTCAAGCCATACATCCAGTAATGCATCTTTCAAAATAATGTCATGCTGGTTGTAGTCAGCCCATATATAGGAGATATATATACATATATAGCCACACATGTATAGAATATATTTATATATATTATATATATAATATATATACTAGAATAAAGGAGAGTCACAAATTACAATCACAAAGAAAAATAAAGTAAATTGAACTTGTTGAATTCACTGTCACAAAAGCGGATTTTTTTCCTCTTCTCTGTATAGATATATACATCAGAGAAGTTTTAAGTTCATGGAAAATGTGAATGGAAAGTACAGAGAGGCCCCATATACCCCCTGCCCCAACATAGACAGACTCCTACACTATCGACCTACAGGAGTGGTACACTTTGTCTCTTTACTGTAGGTTTGTGCCCTTTGAACAACATCTCCCCAGTTGCCCTGCCTTCCAACCCCTGATAACCACCATTCTGTTCTCTGATTGTGTGAGTTTGGCTTTTTGGAATTCCACTTACAAGTGAGGTCATACAGTATTTGTCGTCGTCTAACTTGTCTTGCTTAACATAATGCCCTCAAAGTCCATCCATGTTGCTGAAAATGGCAGCATTCCCTTCATTCCCATGGATGTACAATATTCCATTATGCATGTATACCCGTGTGTGTGTGTGTGTGTGTACCACATCTTCTTTATCCACTTTATCCACTTTAATCTCTTGATAGCCCCTTAGCTGGTTTCCATATCTTGGCTGTTGGGACTAGTTTGCAATAAACATGGGGCTGAAGATATCTTTTTGACGTCCTTCCATTTCCTTTGGATATATACCCAGAAGCAAGATTGCTGGATCCCGTAGTAGGTCTATTTTTAATTTTTTGAAGTTCTGCAGACTGTTTTCTATAGGCGATGAACCAATTTACATTCCCACTAATCCTGCGCTGGGGTTCGCTCCTCTGCACATCCTTGCCAGTGCTCCACTCCTCTTCTTGACGACAACCATTCTGGCAGATACGAGGCAATCAGAGTGGTACGCTTATCACAATCGATAAAACTACATTGGCCATCCTTTCCATCCAAGCTGGTTTCAGATTAGCTGGCAAGAGGAATCCTCTCAGAAATGGTGCCATTTTCTAGTGAAGACACGGACAAAGCACTAGAACCTTGGGTGAGTCCCTCCAGCTCTCCTCTTTCAGCTAAAATGACAGGGACAGGAGAGCAGAGCAGATGTCTAAGAGTAATAAGGAAATATAAGATCCTTTCCACCTTTCAAACACTAATATTCTGGGAGGAATGACAATCGATTATGCAGAGTACCTCACTCCCTCCTCCTGTGAAACCCCCTAGAAGTGGGTGGGAAAACAGGGTCCACCTCCAGCTCCCACTGTTATTTTATCAACGCTAACTTTCTCGGGGATTCTCCCATCAAAATCGAATTTGTGATCTAGCATTTACCAACATGCACGAGGCAGCAAAAGTTCTCAGCGTATCTCCAGAACTCACATATACCAAGGCATAGAGAGGCGAAGTTGTCATTTCTTTCTCCACATGTATGATGCCATGCCTAATTTTAAAAATAAGGGCCCGCTGCCTCTGTCAGAGCCTGCTGTTTACGTGGCTATAACACGTTTTACTCGCTGTGCTGTGAGGTGCTTTTCCCTCCGTGTCCCAAGAAGTGCTGGGGGATGGGGTTGGGGCCATTTGGAATTTCGTGGACGTGATTTGTCACTGAGCATCTCACCATGGATGTTCTATTCTTCTGTTTTGTGGGCCTCTTTCATCTCCCCTTCCAGAGAAACACTGGCTCGCTCTCCCGCTCCGTCTTTTCCATTTGCAGTCACTACCTCCAACCCCATGCTTCCCACAGCTGTGGCTTCTCTCGTGGTATTCTAGGCACAACTCGAGAAAAAAGGTGTCTCTATATCATGGTTAATTTGCGGCAGAGCAAAAACAAAAGGGAAACGTTCTAAAAATGCCAAGCACGTGGGAGGAATGTCTGCTCACTACGCTGATGCTTCGCTATGACCTTGGATCCCTTTCCAAAATCCTCACTGTTCCGGTAACACTAGGTGGCCACATCTTCTGGAAATACAGATTCAAAAGTGCTTGGGTCATTTTCTTTTGTGAGAGGTTTTTTGTATGTGTGGGGTTTTTTTTTTTTTCACTTTGTGAACAGGATGTGTGATACCTGGTAAGCGGTGTGTGATCACGGCTTCTTATAAAATTGAATCTAAACGCAAGTCATTTCACACATTTCTCCCTTCCCTGAGATAGCTTCAGTGCCTTCTTTTCTTAGGAAAAAGGAGGTGATCAGAGAGGTTTCCTAAATGTGAGAAGAAGGAGGGCTACGTTGTACTCCAGGGGACTTTAAAATTAACTTCTCCATCCAAACATACTTCCTCATCTCTTCCTCCCCGACCCCCCGACTTTGTTGGGAGACACAAAGCAGAGAGTCACCCTTCACCTTCCTGGAGATGGACTACAAAGCCAGCAGTTAGAGAAGGATCTGTGGCTGCTGTCTCAAAGGACGTCTCTGCCCACTAGACTAGTATCTCTGAATATGTGGGACCAGGGTCACCTACATCAGAAGTTTATTTACAAAAAAAAAAAAATTGCCGAGAGCCAAGCCAGCACTAAACCAAATCAGCCATGCCTGGGCTGGAGGACAGAGAAATCTGCCTATGCAACCTGCTTTCAGGTGATTCCAATGCACACTCTAAACGTGCTACATGGACTGTTGTCTTCCTGACTCTCGAGGATCTGCGTCCCCACTACCAGAGCATCCAATGTATGCTTCCTGGAAGAATGACTCGCCATTAGATGTGTACAGGTGACTTTTTGGCTTGCGTGTGGGAGGATTCACCCCATAGCGAGCTCCCAGCAGAGAGAGAAGAATCCAAACTAAGACTTCCTGGCTGTCCCTGTTGTTAGTCTCACGGATATCGCTAACATCAACCACAGTCTTGTATCACTGCTCTTGATCAGAAACAAATAGAGAGGCCCCGCACAGCCAGCTGCACAGCCCAGCCTCCTGGAAGTCTTTCTAGAAAGAGCTTATATATAAATTAAACGGCCTCATAGCTAATATTTCTGAACTTCTTTGTCACTTACCAGCTTCATTGGGGTGGTATCTTCTGATTCGGGGATGCTAACGTGAACTTACTGCAGCTCCTTGCTCCATGCTCAGTTGAGAAGAGGGGTGGTCTGGTCTGGAAGGGGGCTGCTGCTTGGGGAGTCAGGGCTCTGGCCCCACTGCTGCCCCAGCATCGCTCTATGACCTTGCACAGCTCACTTCTACTCCTCTGTAAAACGAGGGATGGCTGGACTCCAGTGGCTCCGCAGTCCCTTCCTAGGACACAATCCCGAAGCTTGTGTGAGTAGGGGATGTGTGACCCACCAATTACTGATCAGCAGGTTTGGACCACACTTGGGAACTCCTAAAGAAAGATGTCTGTGGGGACAAAAGCCCAGTTGAACTCAGGCTGGCAAGATGCCTCCCATAGAAACTGGAGCCCTCCAAGTTTTATTTCTTTTTCAGAACATCTGGCTAATGTCTTTTCAGGCATGATTCATGTTTCTTTGTTTTCCAAAAGGAGCCCGACAGGGACAGAGTAAAGAAACTAAATAAAATGGCCTCGAGAATATCCCAAAGGACTAGAGATGGGAGGGGAAAGTCATGCTTGAACGTAAGCCACTGAAAACATTTGGCAAAACACTGAGTTCTTCCTGCGTGTTCAACGTTGTGAATTTTCACATGAGCTCGCATTGTTCCCAGAACCCACCAGACCCTGGGCCCTTCACATCCTCTACCTGGAAGGATGAGGCTCCCAGGAGGGAATCTGCGCCTCACGGATCCTCGGCAGCTGCCATCTGCTTAGTCTGGGAGCCATCCAATTCCTCCTGCACATTTGCACTTCCCCTTCAAGATAGGATGTCCCAAATTACACAGCCACGGTCTTTAGCCCAGGGGGGTTGGTTCTCCACTGGATCTGCAGAGAGTAAGAAAACGGATCTGGTCTTGAACAACTATGGTTAAACAATTGTGTCAACGCCACTGAAGTCCGTGTGTTTTTCCAGGTGAAAATGGCCTTACACTCACAATGTTGGTTTGCATGCATTTAGGAGACCCCCAAAACCTGGGGTTGTCCCTTAATTTCCCTCAAGCTTTTTTTTTTCTTCTTCTCCTTCTTCCTTTAGCTTGGTCTTATTCAAGACAGAAATCCCTGGGTCAGAAATGTTCCCTTGTCCCATAAATATGACTTTTCAAAAGTCCCGAGAGGCAGAAAGGAAGCCAAATGTGATTCCTCAGCCTCTGAGCTTTCATCATGGTGTGATTCATCAAAGGAGCTGAAGGTACCACACATTTCTGAACTTAAATATCCCTTCTGAGAGGCTCTTTGCCCTGTTGCTTTGATAAAGAAAGAAAGAGGCATAAAAGGGATTTTCACACGGAGACAAAGCAATGTGCCAGGCTACCTGCTTTATCAGCCTTCCCTGGACCAGTATGGATATCACCGTGTGTGAATAAATTCACCTCGTCTTTCCTCCTTTCCTCCCCCTTCATCTCTGCTGCCGTCCTGGCAACTACCCCTGCCTGTGCCCTGCCTCGTGATGACTTCCAAGATCGTTTTCAAATATCAGGCAAACAAAAATGTTAAAGTCATTTGAAGTCAGGTGCCCGTGGGCAAGTCAGTTAATTTCTCTGAGCCTCTAATCCAGTAACTCTCAGTCTCAGAAGTCTGCAGCACTGGAGGACTTTCGAAAGTACTGACGTCAGGGTCTCCATCCCCACAGATCCTGATCCGTGTGGTGTGGGGCTGGACGAGGCCTGGGGTTGGACCAGCTTCCCAGCAGTTTCCAGTGTGTAGCCCACATTGCCGAGCACTGCTCTCAGTCCTTATTCTTCCAAGGGAAGTTCTTAGACCAGCGGCATCAGTCTCACCTGGATGCCCGTTAGAAATGAAGAGTCTCGGGCCCCACCCCAGATCTGCTGTACCAGTATCTGCATTTTCACAAGACCTCAAGGTGGTTCATAGATGCATCAGAGCAAGAAAAGCAAGGATCCGATTCCTTGTATGTTAGAGAGGATAATAATGTTCACGAGGTGCCGAGCCTCTCTGCTACACGTTTTGCCCCACGTAATCTCCAAAAGTTAAAGGGGACAGATTGCCTAGTTAGGCCTTAAGACTGCAGCCTGCTTCACAGAGCCCTAGTATGTGATGTTGTGGGTTTCGGGGGGGGGAGGGGGGAAGCGATTATTCTCTTAACGTGGTTTGCTTACGAGGCCGATTGTTCACATTTAAATGACGGTGCAAAACGGTTCCACAAGTTTAGTATCTCCCTTTGACCTCAGAAACTGGATTTCCCCCCAAAATTTAATAAAATTTGCCTTTTTTTTCTAACACACGTTAGTTTGGTTTGGGCATTATATATTTTATATATATAGTCAGAGAGAGTGGTAGGCAGAGGGAGAATCAGGCTCCCCGCTGAGCAAGGAGCCTGACGTGGGACTCGATCCCAGAACCCTGGGATCATGACCTGAGATGAAGGCAGACGCTTAACCAACTGAGCCACCCGGCTGTCTCTGATTTGGTCATTATAAATCAACTCTAGCTGGCAGGCTCAGTTGAGGAGCAACATTAAGGGTTTTCAGGGTGGGGATTGGTTACATTGGTGAAGAGAAGCTGAATGAGTTGGGTTCAAACTAACCAGATAGGTTTGTTTGCAGGGTTCAGCCACCATTGGCCCACAGACCACAGCATCTGTTTTTCTGTAAATAAAGTTTTGTTGGAACACAGCCTCACTCATTCACTAAGGTATCATTTATGCTGCTTTCACACTACCCTATTAGGACTACGATACGGGGCCGCTGCAATAGTGACGGTCCTGAGAGACACCATATGGCCTTCGAAGCCCCAAATTATACTATCTGTGTTCCAAAGCCTATGTTCCACTGGACTTTCACAGAAAAATTTTGCCTGTTCCTGGTTTAGGGCAAGTGCCAAGGCCATGGTTGGGTGTTCACTGGCCAGCTGGGCCCATTTATTTGTTTGGTTCTGTGGCCCAGTCTATGCCCCTAATCCCAACCAGACACTGAGCAGGGCCCGGGGAGCATCCAGCACAGACTCATCTGCGTTCTGGGAACAAACAGGAGCAAAGACAACACGGTCTGTGTACATGGGAGGACTGGAAGTTATATATAGAAGTTGATGCAAGTCTTGCTTGAGCAGCTATCGGAAATGTCCCCATTACCAGCAAATGCCGTATAAAATAATGTTGGAAAAGAGCCTCGCAAGAAAACCCTGAGTTAAACAGAGAAACACGCACAAGATCTCTAGTCAAGGTGGTAAGAAGTGTCCCCTAGGAGAAACAAAAGGTAAACAAATTTGTTACCAACCCATTTCAAGCAAGAAATTCCCTCCTCTAGGACAGTTGCAAGCCCTTGGAACACCGATATTAAGCAAACTTTGGATTATTTCAGAGTTCCTAAAATAAAAGCATATGTTCTTTCCTATCTTTTCTTTCTCTTCAATGGGCTATGGAGAAATCAGGAGTCACATCAGATTTGTTTTCTGCTGTCTGAGAACCAGTAATTGCTGACCTTGTAGCAGTCATGCTTTCTTGGTGTGGCAAGAATTAAAAGAAAGCAAAGATGGATAGGAGTCGGCAGAATGAATCTTTCCAAACTTGGGTCCTTGACACTGGATGTTCCTTTGGTTCTATTTTGTATTTCTGAATTCAATATTTTTTTCTCTGACAATTCTTTTGGGTCCCTTCTTTCATCCAAACTGGGCTTCTGTTTCTTCCAGTAGGCACTTTGAGG
The DNA here is from genome assembly GCA_028533885.1 of Nasua narica. Taxonomy (NCBI): domain Eukaryota; kingdom Metazoa; phylum Chordata; class Mammalia; order Carnivora; family Procyonidae; genus Nasua; species Nasua narica. The sequence continues at coordinate 13,624,040 of CM052810.1, read as the reverse complement.
CCAAGAAGCTGGTTGTTAGAGGGCCTAACGAGGCCCGTGGATAGCAGTGGGATTGAACTGAAGTATAGCAATTAGCTTTTGCCTAATTCCACCCAACTGGTGTTTCTAGATCTACAATGGTTGATAAATAGTGAAAGTTCCAAGCAGGGGGAAAAAAAAGAGCAAGAGAAAGATACTAACAGTCTTGAGTCTAACAGATTGTTCTAATTATATTCTCGCTGTTTCATTTTGCAAGTTTTTATCAAAATGGAAGATTTTAAGTCTTTGCATAATCTCTCCATACATAGTTTGTATTGCAGTTTACTCTCTCTGGCATGGGGCTGCCTCAGCTGTTGGTCTCTGGCATAGGGATACCAAAATGTGGCTGATTCTGCCTTCAGAGCGGAAGTAGAAATATGTGGCTTAAAAGATATATAAGGGCTTGATAGAAATGATGATGCCCTTCTATCAAATCATTATAAGAACATTGAAAAAATTAAATTAAATTAAATTTTTTAAAAAGAAGTTAATTAGGGGTGCCTGGGTGGCTCAGTTAGTTAAGCAACTGCCTTTGGCTCAGGTCATGATCCCGGAGTCCCGAGATCGAGTCCCACATCGGGCTCCCAGCTCCATGGGGAGTCTGCTTCTCACTCTGACCTTCTCCCTTCTCATGCTCTCTCTCATTCTCTCTACTAATAAACAAATAAATAAAATCTTTAAAAAAAAAGAAGTTAATTATTTTCCCAAAGGTTTTGTCTTTTAATACTCTGGAACATATATAACATACACACACACACACATACACACACACACACACACACACACACATACAGAATCCATTTGGTAGTTCTGACTAAATTGACCAGTAATACTTTTGCTATGAGTAAATTTGATGTCAGGAATTTACAAGAGAAGGAACAGATGTGAGTATCTATGGTTACAAGAAAGACACTTTCTTCTTTGGCCACTACTTGTGAGTTATGGGAGAGGTTAACATTTTCTTTTCTCTGTATGTTTACATGAAGTTTCTGGAAATCATTGCAAGGAGATGATAAGAGTACATGACAAGATATTCCCACAGGCAACAGAGGAGGGATTTCAGGATGAAATTGGTCTGTGCCTCAGGAATGGAAAGGATTCCAGGCTCTTCGTATGCTTTATGAATTAATTTCATATGCATTACCCTCTTCATATAGCGCTGAGCCCGAAAGTCTTAGGAGCCACTGAAGTTAGCTGTAAAATAGTCAGGGCCTCCCTTAGCTTTTTGCTATATCCTTCTTCTACTTTGTTTATAAGTTTACAATTTTTGGTAATTGGTTTCTTGACTCATTTTTTGCCTTTTTCCAGATTTTGCGATCCCTACTGTCATAACATAAGTCTTGTTTTAGGCCAATGCTGTGTGGCATCTTGTTGTCAGCGTCTGAGTGTGCAGGCTCTGAGATCTAATCCTGGGATTCTGAGTCAACCATCAAAACTTCAGCTGAGAAGTTTCAGGGCCTTCCCCCCCCCGCCCTTGTCAAACTAGGATAAACCCAATTTCAGAGTCTGGACAGGTTCTGTCCCTTCCTGGTGAATCCCAAAAGGACACCAATGAAGTGGACTGCAATTCATTTCTTGTATTCTCCAGAGAAGTTGTGACCAATAATAGTAAATGAAATGTGTAGGGCGTTCTCCAGTTTGCAATGCACTTAAACTAACCTTCCTTTATCTTTGCAGTAACCCAACAAGTGAGGTATTGTCATCTTTATTTTACCAGTTCGGGAAAACAAAATCCACGGGAGCTAAGTAAGCTTCCCTGGGATTTCATAACTCAGTAGCAGAGATAGGATTCAAATACAGATCCGGTGACTCCAAATACCATTTCTTTCCCACTTTAATATGCCACCCATGTGAAGACCAGGAAATGAAGGTAGCCGGCAAAGCAGAATTCTAATGTGTAATTAAGAAGCCCATGTCAGGGCACCTGGGTGGCTCAGTTTGTTGAACGACCAACTCTTACTTTTGGCTCGGTCATGATCTTGGGTTGGTGAAACTGAGCCCCACGTCAGGGTCTGTGCTCAGTGGGGAGTCTGATTGTCTCTCTCCCTCCCCCATCCCATTCTCTTTTCCTAAAACAAACAAACAAACAAATAAATAAAATCTTAAAAGAAAAAGAAGCTTGTATAATTGAACAGCTGAAGGCAGACAAGGTGATCAGATGGTGGGAAAGGAGGCTGAGTGCGGAAAACAAAGAAGTAGAGAGGAAAGCCATTTTAGAAAGACGAAATCACAACTTTGAGTCAAGTTCCTTAAAGAAAAGCTCAGCCTCTCTCCCATTGTCCAAACATTCCACACATCGTCTTGATCAAGATTTGGAAAGACTTGCTGAAAGTAAAAAAGTATAGAGTATCATCTATGTTTTCCTCTATTTTGCTGTTATTACTTATCAAGGGCTGGAGAGTAAGTATGTTCTGCCTTGCTGATGGTATCTGTCACAACTACTCAATTCTGTCCTTATTGCGTGAAAGCAGCCCTCGACTAAATGGCAAGGGCTGTGTGCCAATAAAATTTATTTACGAAAACAGTAGCCAACTGGAAACCCCAGCTTGCAGGCCTCTGCCTTAAACAATGGCTTCCAACCTTTTTTGGAACATCACTGCACATTGCAGTCGCCTAGGGACAAGTAAAAAGAGTGCCAATGCCCCCATGTCCTTCAGTACAATGGCTGAAGCATTCTGAAGGAAGGTCCAGCCATCAGTCCAAACCTTAAAGCTTCCCAGGAGATTCTGGTGTCAAAACAGGATGGAGGGCCACTGACCTAGATTCTGAAATAGGATTTCTCAAAGTGTGGTCCCCAGGAGGGACAGCAACTTCAGCGTCACCTGGGATCTTGTTGGAAATCCAATTCTCAAGCCCAACTCCAGACCTTCTAAATCTGAAAATCAGGGACTGGGGCCCAGAATCTGCATGTTAACAAGCCCCAGGTAGTTCTAAAGTACATGCAATCAAGTTTGAAAATCACAGGTCTACCTAGAGGATGAGCATTCGGCCCAGGGCCCCCCCTCACGGGTAAATCAGCTATTAAATACTAGAGCCAGCACTAGATCTGGCATCAAAAATGTAGCGTCAGGCCCCCCTTGTGCTCTTTCCTATACCTCCTTGAGCCTTAGAGTCTCCATCTTTGGAAAGAGTAACTATCATCGACACCTCTATGGTGTGTATGGTGATTAAGTGATTAGATGTTTTCAAAGGTAATTAAAAAACTATCAAGAGCCCCACAAAGGAAATCATTAACTACAGTTGTACTAGGGGGAAGGGTATGCACTTGTTTGTTATGGGCTTGATCCATTGTTCTTGGTCGAGGAGGCTGCTCTGACCCAAAGGGTGGCTATGAAATGTAACCTAGAAAGATGTCTATCCTTCCAACCTTATGGTGATTCTTTTTTCTGAACTACAAGGCAGCCCTGAAGAGAGAAAAGCAGGACCAGAGCAAAGTGCCTGTGTAGTGAAGGGGATGAAGGAGACGCTATCTTAGGAAAACAATGAAAGCAGCTAGAATTAAGGCCATAAGAATGCGCTCCAGACCCACACATCATTGTTTAAAGTAGTCTAAGTGAACAATGAGTATCATCCCGGAGATATTTTTCCAGCAGTCTTAGAGCTACACTGCTTGCTTCTTGACATACATAACCTGTCAAAAAGTAGCACACAATGTACTCAAAAAACCTGTCAACACCTTTATGAAGAACACACATAATTTGTTCCTAAGACAAACTGGGATGCTTTGGAGGTAAATTTATAGTCCTGTAGGTATGACATCGAAGAGAATAAATACTTGACATAAAGTATCCCTTAGAACCTCTTTTAGAATATAATCTACTAAAAGATTCAGGATCTAACACAGTGAGTCCTTGTGGGACCAAAACCAAGAAACGTCTCAGGGTATCTGCTGTGTTAGAAATGTGTGGATTGAACTGAATATTTCTAACATAAAGAGCCTTCAGAAATCAACCATCTTACATGTAGTCTCTAGAGTTACCATCTGAACATTAGGGAAAATATCGATGCCAAAATCAACACCACTGTTAAAATTCCCTCATCTTGCCTTCCTGTCTAAGTGCAAGACCCTGCTCTCTCAGATGTTGTGATATTTTTTTTTCTTTTCTTTTGGTTCATCAGCATAAAAGATGAGGAAAGGCAAGGTCAGGGAAAGGTTTTCATTCTTTACTTGGACAAAGGTTTGCACAGTGTTATTTAGACATTTTCTTATGTACATTAGATAGTCATTTTTATTCGTAAAATGTCTTGAGAACCATTTTGCTAAGAGATGCTGGGAAAAATTGAAGTGGGTTAAAATGAGCCATGATACACCCGCCCTGCAGGTGTAGCACTTGGAGTCCAGTGAGGGGGGATTACCTCCTATGTTCCCCTTCTGGCCTGCTGAAATTTCCTAACCCCAGAGGACACATTGAGGCTGCTTTTCTCAGGGCAGGCGAACTGCCTTGTACACAGATCCGTTGAAATATGAACCAAGCAGGGTGTGAACTAGCTCAAAATATGCTGATTTCCAGATGTTCCTTGATTCTCTCAAACATTGATTGCCCCCAAAGACCATCCTGAGTTGGTGGATGGCAGTGATTACTCATATTTCTTTTCCATGATCAAGGCAATAAATTTAAAACCCCGTAGTCTTCTCATGAGCCTATGTCTGGGTCTTGTCTAGGTCATATATTACTTCTCAGTATGAAAATTGCAGAGTCTCACTGGATTGGGTAGTAAAATATCCACACACTGATGCCAGTGTTTTGATTTGTTGCTCTTCCAGGGATGGAAATTTTCTCAGAAATCTGAATGAAGGGTCGGTGTTTTATATAGTAACCTTCCATGAAAGAAAGGTCATGGAATATCTCCTTTCTCTGCAACAAAAATCAGGAAAACAAGGAGAATCAATGTTAACATATTTCAGGGAAAGTATAAAAAAAATCCAAAAGCAATGAATCTGAGTTTTCAAAGGGAAAAAATCATCCATAAAGCATGCGTAGAGCTAACATTATTATTGCATTCTATAATCTCAGTCACTTGGGAAATAAAAAAGAAATCCACAGTATGAATAAGTTAGGATCACATATGCTAAAACTTCTGGAAGGTTCTTCTGAATCTGTTTATCTGATATCTGGGTTAAATAAAGGCTCCTAGAAGGGAAGTCTTCTACCAGTTTATCAAATAGAATACAGGTCTACCACAAAGAGAAATGAGTTCTTTTACCCTTTCTACTTCTACCTTGTTCGGAGACAAATTTGTGGCCACCCACTCACCGTCCCATGAAACTTTGAGCTGACATATTTCCTCCTCATATAAGAAGAAATATGACAACTCTCCAGGAAAAAGGACTTTGATCTGAGTTCGTATGACCACCTTCACTCATACAGGAAGTGATCTTAGTGTCTCAGAGTCTTAGCTTTCTCATTTGTAAGATGAAGTTAGTAATACCTGATGCGGGAAGGTTCCATGTTTCATCTAAAGCCACACCTGGTTAGGAGCAGAGTGGGAACATGAACCTGATTGGGAATGTGAACAGAGTGCCTTTGATCCATGGTGAGGAGTAAATGGGATGAGATACAGAAAACCCTCACAACCCGGCCTGATGCACAGTGAGCTCTCTGTAAATACCTGTTACCAGTTTCTTTTCTCTTACTCCCTGTCCCATGTGCCCCATCACCTCTCTCTCCTGAAGTACCCGATGTGTTCTGTGTCCTTCAATGGAACACAGTAAGTCTGGACAAGGGTGATTCATGTGCCTTTAATGCTTTATGCCCCAGTTACTGCTACTGTGTCCTTTTATTTGTTGACCTATTGTCTTTGTATTGTAATGGGTTTCTTTTCATGCCACCATACCGTGTTGTGATTGAAGTTCTTCATTAGTCATGATCATTTGAAAAGATAGAAATCATAGTTAGGTGATCAATTTTCACTTTGGGGTCAGGGATTTGAAGGGTACTCCCAGCCCCCTAGGAGATTTCACCTACAGTTTGCTAATCTGCCTCTGGGTACAGTTGCTACCAGGGAGTTTGGGGGAAGAGCACAAAATGCAAAAGAGGACGGAGAACCAGGAACATAGTTAACAAATGCTGCTTGCTAGCTCCATGTTTGCTGAGCAGAAACTGCCTGCTACTCTGCCTGAGGTTGGATTTGTTGGATCCACCAGAGCCTATTTTTAGCTACTCTTGGTCCTGGGGTTTCCTAGCCTGGGGTTTCCATGTTCCTCCAGGTGCCACATAATGACACCACTGGACCCCACGACAGTCTGCCCAGAGGAAGTCCTATGGCCAGGGCCAGCCTCCATTGAAAACTAACAGGCCTGTATTCATTCCTTTAATCCACATAGCAACCCCAAATCTTACAGATGAAGACACAGCGTCATAGAGTGGCCAGAAGAAATTTCACCAGATTCAGAAGTCTGTAATAAACCCACATAGACTGCCTTGGGGAGAGCCCAGCCAGGAATTGATTTCCATATTACACACTTGAGGCTGATTTAGGGACTGAGTCATAGTAGGAGACAGCTGATGTTTTGGAAATGTTTTGACCTTAATATTTAACTGGTTAACCTTCATGTCTTGTCATTGCCCTTAGCTTAGAAGGGAGGAAGGCCATGATCTCTGTTTGGAAATGAGGCATTGTGCTCTAACCATTGACCCAGCTGGGCAAACCCTACATCCATAATTAAATGCTGTTATGATGGGCCTAGAGTACAAGGGTATTATTTTAAGAGTTTTCTTTCCTGATTACCCACTTCCTAACTCTTGCTGTCCTTCACATATCAGCACAATGTAACTTATTTATGACTACTCACTTCAGGCTTTTGATAGTCACTCAGGGCTACAACCTCAAGACATTTACTGCTCAGGGAAAAATAAGTTTAATGTGAATATTTTGCATCTTAAGGTCAGTGTTTTATTGGAACCCTGAGAACAGGAATGCATGGAAAAAAGATCCAAAGGATGGAAGAGGGATGCTCTTTGCAGGTCCAAGTAGTAAAATAAAATTGGGCTGGCATGGAGTGAAATATTAGTACTTTCACTCTAGACTTTCTAAGAAAGACCTATGGAAGTTCAGGTCTGCATAATTTCTAAGTTTGCAAAGCCAAGAGACAGAAAGCAGGAGAAAATTCTCATTTCCCCTTAAGATGGTACCAACAAACAGTAAATTAAAGGTGTCCTAAGAGGAAAGAACTGGTTAAATGGCCCCCAGGAACAGGTGCGGCAGAGCAAGAATATGAATAAAGCTGAAAGTCATGGTAATAGCAGGATCTGGAAGTTTGAGCAAATCATTTCAATTGTGAAGCATTCCCACACATGCTGCTAGAAAATCACAGGAGGATTTTATTATTATTTTACATATTTTTTAATACCAAGAAAACTTAAAATTTGATTGTCATTGCTGCTTTAATTCAAACTGATCAATGATTCTACAAGATATATAGATCTGTCTTCCTAAGTCTAAAGAATCATGAATTCTTTTTAACTTTATGTAACAATTGCCACATTCATTCTGAGTTTCTTAGTTTTTATAGTCATGCATGTGCCACGATATGGCCAGTGATTATCACACAACAAGTTTATATAAAAGTTTCATTTTTATACCAATTTTCAAAATATAACAGAAAAGTCTTTGCTGGTTATCTGAATAGGCAGAGTTTTAACATAAGTGATGTGTCTGTGTAGATGAAATTCCCACATTGCACTTACCATTGCTATACCTCTCCAAACCTCTTAAATTCACCATTTTTTAACTTCACCCTTTAAATAAGGGGACTCACTGAAGATTTTTCAGCAGAACCATACTCTAGAAAATTCTTCTGGCCAAACTTTGGGAAAAAGACATGACTGGGACGAGGCTTTTTTTAAAAGTTATGTTTGTGGCTGGGAGAAAAGACTCAGATGGACTGCTGGGGCCTATGACACAATCAGGAGGGCAGGGAGGGAGCCACACAGCAAAGAATGAGAGGAAGTGAGATACAAGAGAAGTCAAAGAATAATGACTTTTGCTCCTAAGAACATCACACACTTATAACAGTGGGATAGACAGCAGAGGGACAGTGCATTGATAGGACATCCAGGTAGAAACAACAGTAAGCACCTGAGGGAAGGAGAGAAGGCTGAGAGGAAATGGTTTTCCCATCAAGAGGGGGAGGAGGACAAGAACTGAGTGGAAGAGCAGGATCTGATGGCCAGAAGATCTCCAGGGAAGCCAACCAGCCTCGGTCTTCTTTCACAAACTCTGTGGTTCCAGGCGAGGATTTCTTCTGCTCCTTCGGTAGGGCTGAAGGTCTGAATCTAAGCCTTAGCCTCTCTAGACCTGAACTGCTCATCTGCTGTCAGCCTAACATCCCACACACCAACCTAGGTCAGGATTACTAATTCACTGCTGAGCATGCATATTAGCTGTGCAACTGCAAACCACATAGCAACCAAGAGAAAAAAAAATATATCCTTCTATTTCCAAAGAATTAGAACATAAATTAAAACCCAAAGAAAGTCATAGAGCTAAAGCTGAGATCATTCCACGTCTACAATTACATTTCTGAAAATTAAAACACTGAAATTTTGTGGCGTGTCTCAGTGGCTCAGTTGGTTGAGCAACCAACTCTTGGTTTTGGCTCAGGTGATGATCTCGGGGTCTTGAGATCAAGCACCGAGTCCATCTGGTTCAGTGCTTAGTGAGGAATCTGCTTGAGATTCTTTCCCTCTCCATCTGCCCTCCCTCCACACCACTGATGCCCGATCTCTCTCTCTGTCCCTCTCAAGTAAATAAATAAATCTTTAAAAAAATAAATTAAAAAAAATTAAAGACCGAAATTCTAAAGGTATCACAAAACTGTTAAGAGCTTTGAAAGATTTTCTTTCTTTAAAAAGCTATAAAGTGGGGCGCCTGGGTGGCACAGTCGTTAGGCGTCTGCCTTCGCCTCGGGTCGTGTCCCGGGGTCCTGGGATCGGGCCCCACATGGGGCTCCCTGCTCTGCGGGAAGCCTGCTGCTCCCTCTCTCACTCCCCCTGCTTGTGTTTCCTCTCTTGCTGTCTCTCTCTCTCTGTTAAATAAATAAATCTTTAAAAAAATTAAAAATTAAAAATTAAAAAAATAATAAAATAAAAAAATAAAAAGCTATAAAGTTACATTCATCCTAAACACCTCCAAAGGCATATATACACTGTGATCTATACACTTGGCTACATCACATGCATATGCAATTATGTAGATCACTATATATAGAGAGCCAGAAAATGGTTCTATGTAAATAAAAGATTTTTTACACTGCACTGTACTCAAATTGAACCACTGTATAAGATTTTTCTCTTAAGCTTCAGTTATAAATATTAACAGTTTGATAAATGGAGGGAAAGAAATCTCTGGATTCTTTTGGTTCACAATGAAAAATGCAAAAAGGATTACCAGGTGTGCAAATATTTGCTAATGGGAACATTTAAAGGTTTTTAATATACACTCCTTGTTCACATAACTAAATACTACTTAAAGAGATGCCTCTGGCCTCATTATTCATAAACATTTGGAGAACAATGGAAAAAGTGCAACACTGATTTATCTTCTGTTGTTAACTCTTGCTTTTTAGGTATCATTTGTAAAATAAGGGAGGAAATCCTTTCCAAAGGTACAGGGTATCACTATTTAATGACTAAATAAAATAATAGCTAATAGCTAATATTTATTGAATGTTTATTCTCTCCCAGACTCTCCTGTACTAATAGATTCTGTAATTATCCCCTCTGTGCATATGAGGAAACTCATCAGAAGTCTCATTCTCAATTCAGGCTAGCAGTGGTTTTCCCTTTCCCACGTAGTTTGCTCCCAAATGATACTCTTAATACAGGGTTAAAGGTTGTTACCATGCTAAAAGGTATATCATCAAGATCACTCTTGAGTTTTTATCAGATTCAGTCTACTGTCAAACAAAATGGTGGCAGGTTTTTAAGAACTCAGGTGAAAATATCTTTTTTAAATTTGAGTAGACTTCAAAGCAAAATTTGGAAAATGGGTAAGGATTACAATGACACAGGGTTTCCCTAGGTGGGGTCTCAGTTCACAGACATCCAACTAAAGAATGGTATTAATAATGAATTAGGACTGACCCTGGAAATTGTTTATGCATCCTATTATAAAACTGAGTCAAAGATAAATAACAATTATCTAATGTAGTAAATATCTGGGAATTAATAGCAAAATTCTGGTCATTTTGGGAGAGTTAAAGTGGTGATATAAAAGTGTTTCTCAAAGTAGGGTCCCCAGACCATCTACATCCAAATCACTTGAATTCTGTTAAAATGCAAATCATGGCCCCATCATAGACTCTTAGAGTCAAAATATGTCCATTTCAATAAACACCCAGGTGCTAATTGTCACTCAAGGCTGATAGACACTTTCCTAAAATTGAGAAACTTGTATTTATTTCATTCTAGTACATGAAAATATACTTATTTTTGTTATTTAATACAAAAAGGCTTTGTTGTGGATTGAATAGAGTCGACCAGAAAGATATGCCGAGTTCCTAACCCCCGCTACCTATGAATGAGATCTTAACTGGAAATAAGGTCTCTGTGCAGGTATAACCAAGTGAAGATGAGGTCATAATGGAATAGGGTGAGCCCTAAATCCAATATCACTATTGACCTTAGAAGAAGGGAATTTGAACCTGAACACAGAGGAGACCCACACACAGAGGGGGAAGCCCATGCGAAGACAGGCAGAGGTTGGAGTGATGCCGCTGTAAGCCAAGGGATGCCAAGGATGGCTGGCAACCACCAGAAGCCAGGAGAGATCCATGAAGGGAAGCCTCCAGAAGGAACCAAACCTGCCCATCCCTTGATTTCTAGACTTCAGGCGTCCAGATTGTGAGAGAGGAGGTATCTGTTGTTTTACCACATCCCGTCATGGTCCTTGGCCTGCAGCCCCAGGAAACTGTACAGACACAAAGTCAAGACCTGGGTGGCAAGGAATCCCTTCCCCAGCTCCACCTACAGGGTCCCCTGTCCTCTCTCATTCTGCCTCAGCACCTCGGTTAGGGGGTTGGGGACCACCTTCACCGCCTCTGCCTTCCCTGTGCTTCCTCCTCCTGCATCCCCTTTCTCCTTCCCCGAGAAAGAGTACTGAGCTCAGCTCTGCCTTCAGTTCCTTGGAGAGAACTGTCCGGGTCTGGCGTTGGTTTTGCCCGCCACTCTCCCTGCAGAGACGGGAGGGATTTCATAACTCACTGCGTGGCCGATATCACCCCGAAGAATGAAATTTTTGTAAAATTAAACTTGAAAACATGCCTGAGCACCCCGTGCTCGGCCAGAACTGGCTCAAAGCTGGGAAAGGCAGAGAATAAAGTAACGCAGAGGGGAATCCTTGTCCTTTTGGTCAGATTCCATTTCCTGCGTGGAGCCCGTGGCGCATTGGTCCCTCCGGGACCATCCGCTGACAGGGTCGGCCGAGTGAAGGTCATTGGGGTTTTTAATGATTTGACGGCTTCAGGCATGACTCCTAAGGATTTATAGTATTTAACCCACCAGGAGGAGCCGTGAACTATAAATGGCTTCCCATGTACCAGGAGAGCCTGCCGTTTTATAAGTGACACCAGCTAGGTGGTCCTCTTCACAACTGTCTCTAATGAAAGCCTGCCGACTCAGCCCCCACTCAGAGGAGCGTGGCCTCGCACTGCACGGGCTCAGCCCTGCTCGGCTCCGGCTCCGCATCCCCGCATCCGCACAGACTTGTTGAGCTTCCTAAGTAGAGTAAGCCAGATCCGGGGAGATATGAAAAACCGAATTAAGAGACCCACGCTGTTCATTTGATCTGTCAGCATGTTCCATGACCAAAACTGGGAGTAAGAAAATGGAAGTTGAAGAGCATGAAATAGGGGAAAACAGAACAGTAAGAATAGGATTTGGTGACTTGTGGAATGTTCTCACATGTATTACAAGAGGCTCCGGACACCGGGGAGGCCTGGGATCTGTATCAGCCCCAGAGGAAGGAAATGAATGGATTGGGAAGATTTGTTTTTACATCAAACATGACATCATTGTTATTCTGTCTGGGAACTTCTCCTCCTCCGAATGGAATTAAGGAAGTTTGAAAGACGCGGCTGGTCCTTGCGCTTATTGATGGTGTTCTCACCCGCCTATACGAACGCACTGCTAAAACCCAGCCTGAGGCCAAAGAAAAGAAAGCAAGAATATCGATCCTGTGTTCACTTAGAATTTTGATATTTTATTCATCACAGAATTTTCTGCATTCATTTTGCCATTTTTAAAATATTGCATATTATTTATTTGCATTGCGGAGTGCCTGAGTGCCCCCCCCCCTTAAATTCTGCACTCAAAATAAGTGCCTTCCTTGCTTTAACCTGGGCCCCTGCTCAATGGGAGCCTTTAGAAGTTTCTAAGATGTTCTGTCAAGAGGAGAATGTGCACGTTCAGGTTTTCACTCCCAGTGATTTTGAAGGACAAGTCCCTCGAAACAAGCGGGGTGGCCTCCTTTATGAGCCCGCAGTGAAACCAGGAATCTCTGTGAGGCGGTCCTAGCATCATCGCAATGGGAATAAATGACTTTCAATTCCTAGACCCTCTTTTTCCCAGGATCTCTGAATTTAAAACTTTGCTGCGGTAATGCTGGTTTGCCAGTCAGTGCGCCCCAAATCATCCCCAAACTACGGGGCTCTGATAATTATGCTCTTCATGACTGTTTGTTGCCCTAAAATGAGTTCAGGCTGAGTCTGCGGAGAGTGTCAGAGTGCTGAGCCCGAGCACTTTCCGGGAATATTTGGGGCCCACTACCACGGGGTAATTATTGACTGGTCACTCGCTTCCCTAGGGCTTTACTCAGCCCTTTCCTTGTCCCGATGGCCTGGCTCTAGGGTGCAACTAGTCCTTTGCAAGCTTAAGAATTCTGCTTTTGAGGGGCGCCTGGGTGGCTCAGTGGGTTAAAGCCTCTGCCTTCAGCTCTGGTCATGATCTCAGGGTCCTGGGATCGAGCCCCGCATCGGGCTCTCCGCTCAGCAGGGAGTCTGCTTCCCCCTCTCTCTCCCCCTCTCTCTCTGCCTGTCTCTCTGCCTACTTGTGATCTCGCTCCTCTCTGTCAAATAAATAAATAAAATCTTTAAAAAAAAAGAATTCTGCTTTGGAAAAGCATTCTATATAGTGGAAGCACATGGTACATAGTATATTCTGAATTAATAAATGAGGTCACTGTAAATTCCTCTGCTTTGGTTTTCTCTTTTGTTGAACTAAATTTGTTCTCATTTTATCCTAAACTCTCAGAACATCCCAAGGGATTTCCTTTTTTTGGAAAAATGCTCCCAGCCGTCTAAGCAGGGCTGGGATATAAAGTTAAAAGTATTCTTAAATTAGCGCTGGTATTTATTACATTTATAAAGAAAATATATTAACTGGCCTATGTTTATCAAATATCAAAAATATATTAACTTTTCTCTACTTACAGAACCTCCAGTGTTTGAAGCAGAGAATAGAATTCCCCGTATTTCTCAATTTAGAATCTGCTATTGAAAAGCACTTAGTAAAATTATTCTATCTGTCATCCTTTCATGTCTCGGAAAACACCCTCAGGTCAATCTTTTCATCCTTCTTAGCCTGACACCAAGTAATAAGATTCTTTTTCCTAATAATATCTACTACAGAGCAATGCTCCCTACTTTAAGAAAGCCGATATCAAGAAATCTGATTTGGGGGGCGGGGGACTGTGGGGAGTCATACTTGCTTTGCAAAAGAATTTAATTTAAATAGCAAGCTCCCTCTGAGTGCTTAAAATATGATTCAATTTACCAAAACATTACTGGTGCATAGCAGAGAACATCCTATTCACCTACTTTTATTTCGGGTGCCTCGGCTTCTGCACTTTGAGCGAACGAGCCCATTGCAAAGTTATTGTCCTTATTTAAAAAGGATAGAGTGCCATCTACATGTTTAATGAGATGCACCAGTGTCTAATTATGTTTGCTATGTGTTTAGATTGATCCAGCCCTGGGGTTCAAGAGGGGTCATCTAACCCCTCTAGATAGATAGACTTCTATCTAACTGTCTTGAGAAGCTCAACATGTCAAAACTTCACATGACAGGTGCTTGACATTATTATTATTATTATTATTAATTTTGCTGGCAGGCATTGCATCAGTGTCCAAGGGCTGCCACCAGAAACTATCGCAATCTGGATGGCTTAAAACAATAAGAGTATATTGTCTCACATTTCTGAGACTACAAGTCTAAAATCAAGGTGTTGGCACAACCTTGCTGCCCATGATGGCTCTGCAGGGATTCCATGCCTTTCTCTTAGCTTCTAAGGCTGCCAGCAAGCCTCGGCATTCCTTGGCTTGTCGACACATTGCTCCAGTCTCTGCCTCTGCTGTCACGTGGCCTTCTTCCTGTGTGTCTGAATGCTGCTAGCTTTCTCCTCCCTCCTCCCTGCTAGCTTTCTCCTCCCTTAGGAAGACATCAGTCCTTTTGGATTAGGAGCCTAGCCTACTGCAGTGTAACTCTGTCTCACCTAATTACATCTGCCAAGACCCTATTTCCAAACAAGGCCACATGCCAAGGTTCCAGGGATTAGGACATCAACCTTGTTTTTGTTGCCATTATTTTGTTTTTGAGGGATGGTACACTGTGGTTTTAAAAAAAAAAAAAAATGTTTTTTTATTCAAGTAGAATTGACATACAACGTTACATTAGTTTCAGGCATACACATAGTGATTCCACAAATCTACGTGTCATGCTACGCTCACCACGGTGTGGCTGCTTTCTGTCACCCCACGACCCTATTACAGTACCATTGACTATATTCTCTCTGCTGTACCTTTCATCCCCATGACTTACTCAGTTCATAACTGGAAGGCCCTGTTTCTCATTCCTCTTCACCCATTTTGTCCTCCCCCACCCCCCACTGCTTCCCTCAGCTAATCATCAGTTAGTTATCTATATTTGTGGGTCTTTTCTGCTTTTTGGTTGGTTTGTGTGTTTGTTCATTTGTTTTGGTTTTTAAAGTCCACATACAAGTGAAATCATATGGTATTTATCTTTCTCTGTCTGAGTAATTTCAGTTAGCATTATACCTCCTAGGTCTATCCATGTTGTCACGAATGGCAAGATCTCATTCTTTTTTATGGCTGAGTAATATTCTGATAGAGAGATAGAGAGATAGATATCACTTCTTCATCCATTAATCTATCATAGACACTTGGTTTGCTTCTGTATCTTGATTATTGTAAATAACATTGCAATAAACATAGTCTTGCATTTATCTTTTTGAATTAGTGTTTTCATTTTCTTTGGGTAAATACCCAATAATGGAATTATCAGATCATATTGTAGTTTTCTTTTTAATTTTTTGAGGAATATCCGTATTGTTTTCCACAGTGGTTGCACCAAGTTACATTCCCACCAATAGTGCACAAGGATTTCTTTTTCTCCACATCCTTGCCAACTCTTGTTACTTTTTGTCTTTTTGATACCAGCCACTCTGAGGGGTGTAAGGTAATATCTCATTGTGGTTTTGATTTGCATTTCTATGAAGATTAGTGATGTTTTCGTGCATCTCTTGGCCATGTGTACATGTTCTTTGAAAAATGTCTATTCAGGTCCTCTCCCATTGTTTAATCAGATTACTTGTTTTTTGGTGTTGTGTTGTGTCAGTTCTTTATATATATTGAATATTAACCCCTTATTGGATACATCATTTGCAAACATCTTTGCCTTTTCATTTTGTTGATGTTTTTCTCCACTATGCAAAAGCTTTTTATTTTGATGTAGTCCCAATAGTTTGTTTTTGCTCAACCTGTTTTTCCGGAACACAATTCTGGCCACAACAGGCAATGATTCATGTGCTGTTGAGGGTAAAGGAAGTGCTAGGCTCTACTCTTATCACACATTCCGTGTTTGCCCTGGCTTTGTGATGTCCTACTCAAAATGGATAGATGTTCTGAAGCATCACTTCTAACAAGATAATGCAATACATACATCAACCATCAGCATGAGAGGTAGGACACAGGTGGAGAGGGGGGTATACATTAGAGGGTGTCAAGGAGGGAGGAAGAGGCTAAGGAAGGAAACACAAAGGAGGGGAGCCTCCCTTGCAAGTAGGAAATAGGAAGCATCCACTGGTTGGGAAAGCCCTGTAAACTTTGTGTCTCACTGTTCAGCACCTTGCACTTTGATCCAGTGTATTATTTCTCATGTCAGCCTCTTTACCCACAGAGGTGAAGAGAAAGAAGCATGATTAGTGTGATTTTCCTTTTTTCCTCGTGAATATCCAGTTTGTTTACATTTCATTTTGTTCATGGTCGGTGAGCTCAGCGAGCTGGGGAATGGTGTTCTATCTGAGCACTTCAGAGGGGCCATTAGAAGAGTTCCCAAACCCCACCCTCTGAGCCTCTGTGTGGATCACAGCCTCTCCATCTCTTTCCATACACATAATGGCCTTGTGGGAGTCCTACTGTTTTTTAATTGGAAAGAAATTAAGTGGTAAAGGCCAAAGCCTCTTAAACTGCTTGTAGGAAAGATCAAAATGAAACCACCATCCTGAAAACTCCCCTGGTTGTCAAATATAACTTCCTGGTAGTATATGCTTTGATGGAGTATGACATTCTTGACAGAGAGATTTGTGGTCAGCATAATTTGTTTTCAGAAGTTATCCAACTAAACATCATGGCTAATAATTTCATGCTAAAATAGGAAATTAAATTTTCCTTTGAGGTAATAACCAATCCACTAATATTTTTTAAAATCACCTAAGACGCAAATTGACTTGACATAATTTAATAAAAATTTAAGAGTAATTTAGGAATATGAATAAGATGATTAGAAAGTAAGATAGTCGCCATGCTGCCATTGTCTTTACTTGATGATTTATTCAGAAGTGATTTTTTTAAAAGTGCCTTGTTATCAAACTTACATGAAGATGTTTGGATGGGAACCTCATATCAAACTAAATGGAATATAGGAAGCTAAATTTAAAAAACTTCATTGGAAAGATACACTCTAATGTAGCTTTATTTTGTAGTTTGGTCAAGCTACCTTCTTGGGTAAGAGCTGTAATTGAGATGGTCTGGGGAGATCTAAAGAGGTCCATTAAACAGTTTCAGTTGTCCACCAAAGAGGGAGGGGACCCGGCTTATGAGAGGCAGATGGCGTTACGAAGAGCAGACACATGCCACCCAGCACTCGTTACCTGCCTAGGCTGTTGTGGTTTTGTGTAGCCATCAACCAATGCCGGCCATTGGCGAGTGCCATGAAGGCCATTAACCCATCGTGAACCGCAGCGTAGTGTTAGACATTCTAATTTATAACAACCTCTGCCTCACTGGTTGGTTGACAGGTGTCTTGTAGCCTAAAAGGCCCTCAGGACCCTCCTACATCTCTACCAATATGATCTTGCCAAAGGAGCACATCCTGTGGCATTGGCCCTTCTCCCATTCAGCTGTTCCTTTAACCTCCCCCTGCATGACATACTCCA
Organism: Nasua narica; assembly: GCA_028533885.1. Classification (NCBI taxonomy): domain Eukaryota; kingdom Metazoa; phylum Chordata; class Mammalia; order Carnivora; family Procyonidae; genus Nasua; species Nasua narica. The sequence goes on along the minus strand of CM052810.1, from coordinate 13,606,571 downwards.
TGACACAAATCCTCTGTTATGACTAACATGAACCGAACCAGCGCCTCTCCAACTTCAGTTTTTCCACATCACCTAGGAATCTAGGGATTGTTGTGTTTAAAAGCAGTTTTTAGTCCAAGAAGCTGGGGTGGGGCCAAGATTTTGCATTTCTGATGGACTGCCAGTTGAGCCCTATGCTGCTACTCCCTTTAGTAGCAAGGATCTAGAAAATGCCCCATGTATCCCTGCCTCTGTAGCTTTGTTCATATTCTTCTTTCACACTGAAAAATATTCAGTGTGAATGTTCTTGAATAATTCAATGTGAATAATTCAATGTGAAACATTCTTCCCCTTTCTTTCATCCTCCAATCTATATAATCATCTTTCAAAACCTTGCTTTAGTACCTATTTCTTGACATGATCTAGGATGGGACTTAGACATCACTTCCTCTTCAGAACTCCTGTAGCACACAGGGTCTGGACCACCTGGATCAGCCTGTGTTGATTTCATCTTCAGCAGCTTTTTCATATACATATCCTAAATCCCCAATTAGATGTTTAACCCTTGAAAACAATCTCCATGTGTCTACTCCTGGCTTTTATACCACAGATCTGTAATTTAACTACCTTGGAACTCCATATTCAACATGGCAAAAACCAAACTCCCTACCTCCTCCACTCAGAAAACTTGCCCAACCAACTGTACTTCCTTCTCAGAGAGCTGCACTTATTTATTCAATAAATACTTGTTTATTCAAGAAATGTTTGTGCCTACTATGAGCCACGTACTAGAAATATGGTGGCGAATGGAGCAGATGTGCGTCCTCCTGATGCTGGCCCGAAGCCCCATGGAATCTTGGAGAGTCTCAGCTGCCCATAATTTAAAAAGGCCATCTTCCTGGAGACTCAGTCACCCAGGGTAGAAACTACAGGATCATCTTTATTTCCTCCTAACTCACCACCCACATTCATCCAATGTATTAGAAGTTTCTGCTCTGCCACTAAAATGTATCTCACACACAAGCACTCCTCACCTTTCTGTGCTTCTTGCCACTGTCCTAGAAACATTCTCATGCTCTCTAGCCCTGATGACTGCACTTGTCTGCCTACCCCCCCATCGAGCCTCCTGGTTTCAGCCTCTTCACTTCCAACTTATCTTCACAACAACCTTAGATTTGTCATTGTCCTGAAATGTCCATCGGATCGTGGCACTTCTCAGCTCACAAAGATAGATAAGTCCTCAATGCCTATGAAATGATAGAATCAAGTTGAAACACCCATAATCCAGGCTCCATTAGCCTTTGCTCAGCCTTGAGGCTGCTTGCCTAATTCTCCTACTGTGAAAGAGAATCCTTCTTCAAATTTCAGCTCAAAGGCCACCTTCCAAGAAACCTTCCTCACTCATATGTAACCCTTTCCATGGTATTTTGTTTGTACTTGGGTTATACAGTCTTGGATGATTATTACTTGCATATCCGTCTGTCTTCATCTCCACTAGATTTTAAGACTATACTTCTCTAGTCCACTCAGTGCCTAGTAAAATTCCCTGATATCCAAGACAAGAAGTCTCAGCAATTTGGGTTTGTTGACTGGGATGGTGGAAATGTACTTTTTTGCGTCCCTTATGCCAAACTCTAAGCCCTACTCTTGGAAGATGCACAGGAAAAAAATTGTCAGTAAACATTACCTCTTCAGCAGCTTCAAAATATGCAGTCTTTCCACCTTCATATCACCTGATGATTGAATCTCATTTGTGTACTTGCACAAGAAGAAAGTCTTCTCCCTCAGACCCTATTGGTGGAGGAGTGTTTTCCAATCTTGGCTACATACTAGCATCACTTGGCTGTTCCGAAAGATCCCAGTGCTCCCACTGTACCCCACATAGACTAATTTCATCACAGTCTCTGTGGTCCAGACCCAGACATCAAAATTTTTTAAATTCCCCAAATGCTTCCAATATGAGAATCACTGTGCTAGGGAATAAATAGCTCTGTCCCAGGCCCAGTCTTAGGGAGAGGCAAAAGAGGAGCCATGGCACGTGGGACAATTTGAAGGACATTCATCCCACCCTAAACATTTTCCTTGGTGGCCCATTGTGGTTCCCACTGTGAGCCAGCAGAATTTTCCTTTGGATTATAACATTGTCTCCAGTCGGCATTGTTAAAATACATATATAATATATGTTCCCTGGAAGGAGTAATTCACTAATCCTCCAGCTATGTAGAGAATGAAAAGCAAATCCTTTTCGTGGAAGAGGAGAGCCTGGGAAGGAAGGTCAGGGGCGCACACACACTGAGCTGGGCATCATCACAGGCAGTTCTGGGAAGCCAGAGGGCACCGTGGGAATATCAGAATACCAGAAGGTGCTGGGGTGGGGGTAGGGGGTGCACAGAACAGGAAGTTGACAGCAGGGTCGGACCTCCACGGCCTTCTCAGGATGATCAGAGCTGACCCTGTCCTTGTCCCTGAAGTTGGTAACAATTGGTCTGAAGTTTGATTTTTAAAAATTAATTGGCAGGTAGGGAACAAGGAAAAATTGTAAATTAGAGTGGGATGCCCAGGAGGGGATTAAGTCTCCTGAGTCTCTACTCTCTGGGACTTCCCGAGCCTTGAAAGCAATACTGACAGATCCCTAAATGAAAAGGTTAGCAGCATCCAGTCAAAGCCAAAATTAAGTAAGGTAAAGGGAACCCAGTTAAAATAAAAAGTTATGGGAAAGATTATATACACATGTATATATGGCAACTTTTCCCCAAGCTTTCAAAAAAAAAATACCACCTGGGGACAGAGAACCATCGTGATCCCTCTATACTCTCCTGCCTAATGAGACTCTCTGAAAGCAAAATACACCAGAGGGAGTCCCCACAAGGTGGTAATTTATAAAGCTGCCCCTACTCCAGGCTGATGCTGAAATAGACTGGTTTCCTGGTGCACCGGAGCCTTTTGTGGAAAAAACAAAGCCATAGGAAGGGACTTGAATAATGGAAGGCTCCAGAGAGATAAGACAACACATCTGGGTCTGTGATTGCACCTCAGACTCTCTCAACCATACCCCTCCCCAAGGAACCTACTTCTCGTTCCCCATAAACTAAGTCGAATAGTAACCATCCTTTGCTTTGAGTGGGAATCTCTGCTAAATTACCAACAGTTCTGCAGGAATGCAAATCTGTGGCTAAGTCGAGGATCTGCTTTCCCTTCTGCGACCCTAACCCCCGCCCCCACCCTAACTCTTTTGTCTTGGATTTAAACAAATTAACTAGACATGAAACAGAAAGAGGCTATTACTTAAGGGAATTGGATCCTGGTAGCATATCCTCATGAATCTCCCTTACGGGTTTCAGTCAGCAGTGGATGTCTCAGAGACATTCCAGATGATTTCAAGGAGGCAAGGGCAGACTGGTAATTAAACCACATGCAGCAGGATGGCTTAGAAACAGAGAACAAAGGGCAAGGAAAGCAAACAAAGCAAAGAGGCAGGAAACCAAGGTCCTGCCTTCGCGGTTGGAGGTCCTGGACCTGCTCTCCTACACATCATACCCACCCCCCGGCTGCATTACTGAAGTGAGGCATGCCTTCGCCTCCTACATAAAGCAATGAGGCACAGAGAACATGGAGAGAGCCGGGGTCAGCCAGGTGCCGGGACTACTTGGACCTTGCTGAGCTGGATTTAGATAGCAGAGGAGCAGGGCAGTGTGGGCATGGAGCTTGCGAGAATGGGGTCAGACGGAACTTTCCAGGCTCACCCTCTTCCACCTCAAATGCTACAACACTTGTTGTCTGGATGTCTTTGCTGTGCCCCTGCGGATCTGCCCTTCCCGCTCCTCCAGACTACTCTGGAAGAGCCGGACGATATGGACTTCATCACTGAGCTCCTTTGTCTTCAGGCTCCAGTCAGTCTTGGCCGATGGGAGGCAACCGCAGGAGCTCTGGGAGGAAAGTGAGGCCCCAATATTCATTCTCAAAGCCTCCTCCCTGGGGAGTGGCCGCAGACTAGCTGAGCAGCTCAACTCAAGGTCCTGCTCCCCTCCGCCTATCTTCCCTGTGCTATTTCTTATGGTAGTCCAAACCCCTGCTCTCACCTTTTTATCAAGTCCCTTACTGAATCATCTTCAAATCGCCCAAGTGGAGTTGCATTGTCTGCGTTCTTCCAACACCCAACAGATAAAGCCCTCAAGCTCCAATAGACCAATTATGAGTTGTACCTTCATTGTTTCAGTGCGGGGCAGTCCTCAAGGTGGCTAAACTACTGAGGCATCAGTCTTAATGTGGAAATGCCAAAGATGCCAAAAATGGCTACCAGAGAGTATCAGGCACTGGAAGAATTGGCCTGGTACCTGAAAGACCAGGTGACCCTTAGCTGAGGAAAATGAAAATTCTTATCTCTTGGTCTAAAGTCAGTTTACAACTCAGGAGGAAGACTAGTAGTCTCTGCCGCATACCATGAGAGGAATCTACAGTAATGTGGGTCACGGAGGGATCCCCTTCCTTTCTGAGTGAGAAGGAGAGAAAAGGAAGTGGATATAAGCTATTTGGAAAGAAAAGGAGGCAGAAATGAATTTGCTTCTGTGAGCCACCTTCCATCACAAGATGTGACCCTCTTTCTTCACAACCACCGAGCAATGGGAATGTGCTGTGTATGGCATTAAAGCTCAGAAGCCACCAATAAGCAAAAATGAGTGCAGCTCTCTTTGCATTCATTTCCTGGAAATGTTTTTCATCATTTAATCCAAAACCTAATTTTGGGGAATTTAATGTTTAACAAATCATGAGTGTTTGATGTAACGTGAGATTACTTTATCCTCCCTCATCCCCAGACCCCCATGAAAATGAGATGCTGCACCTCATTTGGGGATTTGGGAGAGAAAATAAAACAATCTAGATCTAGGTCAGCAGAAAGTCTGTTTGTTCAGTGTAAGTAGGGCTCTCCGCTAATTAACACTTTCCTGGAAAAAAAAAAAGAGTGAAAGGCGTGTGCAAGGAACATATATATCCCTCTTTAAATGGCACCATTTCAGATTCGGGAAACTAGCACTTAGCCCCTCAAAATGGAATAGTAATCGCACATACTGAAAATTAAAATTCTGGGAAGCTGCAAAGACTGAAAATTCAGCCAGTCACCTGATACAACTAATTAAATGTCCTGGACTGCTAATTAGTGTTTACTAAATTATGGAACTGAAGCCTTCACTTCACTATTTCTGCTTCAAGAATTGAAATATCATGTAAAGAGAAATGTAAGACATGTAACCAACATCTCAGCTTGGTTGCCCTTCCAGAAAGTGGGATTCAGACTTTTATTCAGCTTTGTGTAATTGATCTAGTGATCCTGAAGAAGGAATGCCACCTCTAAGAGCAAATCGAAATAGAAGAAAATATGCTTTCTTTCCTTCTTAATTGCCCAAACACGGTGGTCATATAATAATGTGCGCAAATTGCAAATGAATTTGCACCCATGGCCATGTGGGCTTTTTAAAGGCAATATAATGGTTTTCTACAACATCAGAATAGTGAATTTTCTCTGCAACATCAGAGCAGTGGATTTTCTCTCCCAGATGCTTGGCTTCTGAGGCATCCTGTACAAAATAACGTATTCAAAAGTCTGTTTCTTCCCCACATAATCATTTGTTCAAATTTTTACCCTGCACAGAATGAGCAAGTTCTGATGGACTTTGCATCAGTTATTATGTAAGATCTTTTTAAAAAAATTATGAGGCTTTCTCCATAATCCAATAGTCAAGTGAAAAAAATATATTTATTGAGCATCTACCATGTGTTCAACACTCAGCTAACTGCCAAAGGATACCAAAATGTACAAGATAGTGTTCCTTACCAGGGGCATAAAAATGTTTTATGGAGGCAATGCATCCCCAAATGAAACAATAAACAAGCCAAATGCACGAGATACTGATAAAATAAAATGCTCATTTGTGTGATAGGATGATCAAAATAAATTTCACTCTGAGAGTGTCTTCCAGCTCCAAAACTCTCCAATTCTACGCGTAACACAAATAATAGCAAAAAAAAATTTTTAACTAAAGGTTCTGGAAGGTGTATTTTAATCATGAGCATGTTCCTAGCATAATGCCCCATACCCAGTAAGCTCTGGGCAAGTGCTGAATGAATAAATAAGTACATGAGCACAAAACATAGAGGATGTAGAAAGTGGAATGAATTGGCATTACTTCAGGGCAGAGATTACTCTCAAACCAAACCATAAAGCGGAGGTTGCAAACTGTCATCCTTCAAGGTAAATCCAGCCATACCGATGTGTTCCCCTCAACCTACACAGCTTTGGTGGTGATGGCAGTGGCGGTGGTGATGATGTTGATTGTGATGGTGGAGATGATGTTGGTGATGAATAGGAAGGAGGAGGAGAGAGAATGGAAAAGTCAAGAGACTCCATATTCAAATTTGTATATTTCTGTTGTAAAACAAAGTATGCCTCTCTCGGTCCCTGTGTCACCCCTTTCTTGGGGTGTTGTCATCCCACTTTACCCCATGTCCCATCCTCTCAGCTGTCCCCCCAACTAAGGCCAGGGGTCAGGCACCTTTTATTTGCATGTCTGTGCTGTTGTTTTCTCATGTAAGAGAAATACTTCTCCATATACGTGCTCTCCAAAGTGGAAAAATGATGATCCAAGAGAGACTCATGTTTCAAGGAAAATGTGAGAGAGTATGTCTTAGAAAAATGAAAGAATTTCTATGCCATCAATATTAATCCAAGTGTGCTTAATTAAAGAATAGAAATTACCTCCTTACATTATCGACAGCCTCCCCAGTGTGACCTTCCATGAGCATCTGAATCTAAAACTACAACCCATCTCCTCACCCCCCTCCACATAGACTCCCAACCCTCTTCCCCACTTTATTTTTCTCCTTACCACTTAACTCTGTCTGACATATTATATATGTTGCTGGTCTATCTGTTGATTGGTGGAACCCTCTAGTGAAAACCTAAGCTGCATGAAGGGAGACATTTTTATTTTTATTTATTTTTTGTTCACAGCTTCAAATCTTATACCTAAGACAGTGCCAGGAACATAGTAGATATTGAATGAATGAATGATAAATGAACAAATTGAGTCCACTTCTCTAATTTCTTTCTCTCTGTGTGATCTCTGCCTTAAAGGATGAAGAGGCTGTGGATAGATAGAGAGAGATATGTCTTTCCCTGTAGGGGAGAGTTACTTTCTGAAAATAACGTGGGCAAAGGCTTGAACTGGCAGGGAGCAAGCATAGGGGGAGGGAAAGGAGCTCCGTAAGAAGCATAATCTAATTAAAATGGAATATGTATCATGGAGTTGCCACCTAAGAATCCACAATGGGGGGGAGGGGGACATAAGACCCTGTCCAATGGCCCCTTGTCACCAATCCAAATTGTTCCCACTCCACACTGGCTTTCCCACCACATAACCAGTACATCCTTCTTGACCCGACCTGGAGTGCTCTAGCACCCTTCACCGGATATTCCAGATCAGAGGCTAGACTGCTCTTTGTAGGCTATGAAACCCTGTAGCATCTGCTGGCATCTGCCCACTTCTCTGGCCAAAAGTCCTGCCTCTCCAACACACGTGCTTTTCACTCCAAACGACTTTTCAAAGCCTGAGTCCTTGGTTTGGACTTGGTCCACGTGAGCCTTCAAACATGGAACTCTTCCACCTGATTAGGAGGCCTGGCCCACCTCATTCTACCATTCTTCGAGAGCCAGCTCAAAGTAGCCTCATCTGCACCCCTCTCCAAGATCCCACTGGTGCTCGAAGACCCAGGACCTTCTCTCCGTACCTCTCCACTACCTGCTCCATCTTCTCTGGCAATGCTCACCGTCAAAGCAGCAGGTATCACCTGTGAGACAGGGTGTGCACACACCTGTGGTGAAGAGTCCTTTAATTGAAGGCACCTGTGACATCGTCGGACAAGTACAGATATCCAGGCCCTGAGAGTGCCAACCTCAGTGTCCCTTTCCTCCTTGTAGCCCCAGGGCTTCTCACACGGGGTGACAGTCCTTAATACATGCTTGCTGGCCAAATGCATGGACACGCACAACACCGCCGTGCCTTGCGCCCTGTGAGAGGAAGGACCACGAGTTAAGTTATGGTAGTAGCACTGCATAATCCAAAAATTAAACGAATAAAAAGATAAAGAAATACATATATTTTTAATTACCGCAATAAAACTCAGTGGACCCTGCCTTACCAGCTTAGAAAAGGTAGATGTAAAAAGCTAGGTTAAATCTGAAAATGAGAGGATGCTTCGGAGCAAGAAAACAAAATTAAAGTCACGGGGCTAAATGTGCCCTGTTGATATCACCGTGTCTATCCCTTAGCGCTCTGCATCTCAGTTTTCTGGTTTCTGAATCCGTGAGTAGGATGTGTTAGGGGTACCGGGGGTGGGGGGTGGAGAACTCACTAGAAATGCAGATTGCCAGGCTGCAGCTCTAGTGGTTGGGTCTGCTTACAGACTTTGAGCAGGTGACCCCAGCACCCCATATGTCCTACCCATTTTTGATCAGGGTAAGGCTTTTTTCCTTTTAAAGACCATAGGGTGTTTCCCTAATGGCCCAGAATATTCATCACATTTTCCTAAAATACTTTTTTTCATCAAGTTTTGATAAGCCTATTTCTCATGGCTCTGTCTTCAGGAAAGACTATTAAAAAAAAAACCCTATCAAACAAAAGTGAGAAAAGCGAGTAGGCTTCCCAGCTTCTTATGGAAAGGGTCACCTCTTCAGACCAACATTAAGTTCCAAGCCCAAATTCCAGCTCCTTCGAAGTTTGGACTTACGTCTCAACCATATAGATGATGAAGAAGGGAGCTTAGAGACAACCTCGTTCAGACGCCTACTTCAGTCATACCCCGCTTTCAACTGTCTTGGGGGAAACCCTTGAAAAGCCCTACCTACTCAAAAAGGAAATAAATTGAACCTGAGTTGAGCCTTTTTGAATGCCTGTAAAAAAAGACATTAAAATATCTAAGACATTCACTTTGACTTGAAGAAGAGAGTTGGTTTTCCACATAGAAAATAATTTTAGGGCACCTGGGTGGCTCAGTCAGTTAAGTGTCTGCGTTCAGCTCAGATCGTGATGTCAGGGTCCTGGGATCGAGTCCCACATTGGGCTCCCTTCTCAGCTGGGAATCTGCTTCTCCCTCCCCTCTGCCCCTCCCCCCTCTGGTTCTCTCTCTTTCTGTCAAATAAATAAAATCTTTAAAGAAAAGAAAAGAAATTGAAGTAAGGAAATGAAAACTGTTTTCAAATGACTGTTTAATTTTCCCTTTACTGAGTAAAAAGAAGGAAGAAAATGAAGCATGTCGCAAGTTGGGATTTATGGATCATGGTGGCATATTACAAAAATTCAGAAATCACTCCTAATGAGAAAAATACCAAAAATCAAATTGGCGAATCTTACTCATTCAGGTGCAAGACTGGAGAGTAGTGCTGGCCAATGCCCCCTGCTCCAGGATAAAACAGAATTCTTCAAAGGAAGAACAGAAAAGTAACCTGAGACAGAGTCTGACTCGACACAATCACCATCATAATTATTTACATTCAGAGGTCCTGTGGCCAAGATGGTATTTTTTTTTTTTTTTTTGGAAGAGATGAGGGTTATTCTCTAAATACCACGGCTTAGCTACCAAATCCATTAACAGAAAGCCCCTGGCATTATATCTTGAAGATTCCACTGTGCTTCCACTACTGTTTTTATACTTATCTTCAATAAAAAGACGATTCCTCTGAGTGCCTGGGATTTGGCCGAATCAGATTTACCGTCTAGTTTCCCGACCTAATTCCCAAGTACGGTGTAAGAGGAAAAGGCACAGCTCTTTCACATCTCCATGGACTTCCGTGGCAGGGTGGTGAAAATTTTGTTTTCTTTACTACTTTCCATTTCATAAGAGAAATCGTCTCAAGGAGAGGATTCAAATGCAGTGTTGTTAGATACAGACCATTAAATATGTAGGGCTGGATTTCCAACCTCTATATGCAGCCCTATGGGGAAATTCTCCCTTTGTCATAGAAACCCACGGGACGAGCTGGTCCATGCAGTTCTATGAATAAAAAATCCAGAACAAGAACACTTTCCCCATTTTAAAGCCAAGAGGGCTTTTTAAGACTTTTTTTTTTTTCACATTTGTGTGTTGGAGGAATGGCCTAGATTTTATGGTGTTGTCCCTCTAGGATGATTTTAGCACAATCTGAAAAGTAATTTTTCTGCCAATAATTAAGATAGATGATAGGTAGGTAGGTAGGTAATAGATAGATAGATAGATAGATAGATAGATTCAAGAACAATATAACCTACCGCTGTGCATAACCAGAAGGGTAACCAGGCAAACAACTTTTGGTTCTTTTTCCATCTTCGGACCTCCTAAGGGGGTCTAAAATATTAGACCTTTTTTTTAAAAGATATCTTTTTTTTTTTAAGATTTTTATTTATTTATTTGAGAGACAGAGAAAGTGAGAGAGAGCATGAGAGGAGAGAAGGTCAGAGGAAGAAGCAGACTCCCCGTGGAGCTGGGAGCCCGATGTGGGACTCGATCCCGGAACTCTAGGATCATGACCTGAGCCGAAGGCAGTCGCTCAACCAACTGAGCCACCCAGGTGCCCAATCTTTTATTTTTTTAAGAGAGAACACAAGGGGAGGGGGCACAGGGAAAAGCAGACTCCCCACTGAGCAGGGAGCCCAACACAGGGCTCCATCCCCGGACCCCAGGATCATGACCTGAGCCAAAGGCAGGCGCTTATCCAACTGAGCCACTCAGGTGCCCCTACGGACATTTTTTTTCTAAGATTTTATTTATTTATTTATTTATTTATTTATTTATTTATTTATTTATTTATTTGACAGGGAAAGAGAGATCACAAGTAGTCAGAGAGGCAGGCAGAGAGAGGGGGAAGCAGGTTCCCCGCTGAGCAGAGAGCCGGATGCGGCACTTGATCCCAGAACCCTGAGATCATGACCTGAGCCGAAGGCAGAGGCTCAACCCGCTGAGCCACCCAGGCACCTCCGCTATGGACATTTTTTCAAAAGGCCTAGAAAATTAGGAAATTACTTGCAGGGCTGCTGTAACCATGGTAATATTGTAAAAGGTCGGTAAATACAGAATCCTTCGGAGGTCAGCTAGAATCATAGTGGTGTTAGAGGAGGGCTAGCAAAGTAGCATGGGCTAATAAACTGAGGGTTGCACGAAGATTTCCAGAGCACTTTCTCCCTCCTCCCCTACATTTTCCGTCCTTTCTGAAATGAGTGAGACCTACCAACAGGCCACACGGCTTTGAGAGAGCACTAGAACATTCTAGCTGGCCAGTTCTGTTGTAATGGCGAATTTAGGATCCAAAGCCCAACTGTCAGGGTTCAGAATCAGGACCTGCTACTTGTGCTGCGTGATTGAGGCCAAGCAACATCACCCCTCACAGTCCGGGCCTCCTCCGTTCAAGTGGGGTCATGGGAACTACACAATGAGGTGTGAATGATGGGTTTACAGCATCTCACTAAATGAAGAGGTCATAGTAGAGCTGTATTTTCAGTCATCTTGCTGTAAAGTGAAGGCACCTTTCAACATGTTCATGCAAATTGGAGGTAATATGGATTGCCGGGTATCTAACGGGTATGGCAGCCATCGCTGCTTCTGTAGTTGTTCTGAGCACCCGTCTCATCTCCTGGTTGTATGTATCAGTGAAACCCCACTAGGACAAGCCCGGGCAGCTTCCTGGCTGTTGCACAGGGTCCCACACTTAGAAGGGTCCACGATTGATTTAATGGTCTCCTACTGCCAATGTTAAAATTCTTCGTTTTTTTAACTAGAAGCCCCGCATTTGTATTTTGCACCGTGCTCCGCAAATTACGTAGCTTGTTTTGAGGACACAGTTTCCTACTGGGTTCTGTAAGCCTCGTCTACAAGGCACAGTTCTTTAGACGTAGTAGGTTTGTGTTAAGTGCTATGAATCAAGCTGACACGGTCACCAATGAGTAAGTGAACATGAATTCATTGATTTGACGACGGCTCTCAGAAATCACGGCCCTTCCTGGGTTTAAGTCTCTTTGTGGACATGCCTTTGGCCAATTACAAGAGTCCCGATCACAATATTCATTTAACGGGAATTCTGTAAATGTAGAACCGAATCGAGCATTTGCAGGATCTACACTGATAACTTTAGGCAGGAAGATTCATTAAATGTTAGATATAATTTTGTGGAGCAAGTGAAAACGTGGAAAAAGCGTTTGCAAAATCACTTGAGAAAAGGTCATTACCAATGTTTTTAATATTGGCGCAGTTAGCAGCTGACTTTAAATACTTTCTTGATCAACATAAAGAGGCATTTCAAAGGAAAGGAAATAAATTATAATGCCATTAACCATCACGCATTATTGAAGTACCTATTATCAGAGAAAATCCTTTCTAAGTTTTACTGTTTTGGATTTAAGCTTATTCATAGAAATAATCAAATACTATAGTTGATTTCATTTTGGAATATTAATAGGATTAAAATAGCTTTAAATTTTCCTTTGACTCACTAAGCTGGAAAGTCAAGGTGCTAAAAATATATACTTTTGCTTCAAAATAGGCAGAAATGGATAACTCTAGAAAAGGATTTTTTTTTTTTTTAGTTTCTTGTTTTTTTGTTTTTGTTTTTTTAGTTTTTGTGAAGGCTAGCAGAGTAAAAGGACCTTTTGGAAGAAATTTGAACTAATCTCAATGCATAATTTGGCCATATATATATATAAACATGCCTATATTTGTCATGTAGCTTTACTTGTCAAAAAATATCTTAAAACTTATACAGTCACAGAAAGTATCAATAACATAAAATTTCACATCCCCCTTTTAGAACTATGGCCTTAACATTTTGTAGGGAAATAAAGCTTTGGTTAACCTTGGCTCTGGCAGACCTCATTAAAATAACAGCCTGTCAGTTTCAAGTTTAAAATAACAGGGTTGTCAGTTTTATATGCAGTGGAACAATCTACAATTTTATTTTCTGGGAAGCCTGTGGGAAGTGCGGGAAGGGGTGGAAAGATTGGACAACACTGCCATCTGGTGGCTGTGGTGGAAGCCTGTCTCTAACCACCTACAGGTGTGGCTGGACTTCCTTGAAGGAAAAGGTGGGATGATACTCGTAGGCCTGCCTTGACCTTGATTTCTTTTCTTCAACTTCTTGACAGCCTTTTGTCTTTAAGATGCATTCACATGCCCGGGGCCTATATGCAATTTATAACTCAAAATTACAGCAAAATCAATAAGATACTCTCTGCTCTTTGGTAACCTATAATTTCTGCATATCAATGGCTTGGTGCCATCAATTTTCAAGAGAATAAATCTTGTGAAAAGAAAGGGATAGAGAAAAATAAAAACCTTTAGGATTTTTTATGAGTATCTTGGAAAAAGTCCTTCAGACTGTTCATATATGAGCTGTATACTTTTCTGGATGATTGTTATACTTCCATAAAAATAAACAAACATAAGCCAAAAAAATCTCTGTTACATAGGCAAAATACTGGCAGATGTCACAAAGCTGAATGCAGCATGTTCCCATTTATTTAAATGGAAACAATTCTAGGCTGGATCTCAGCCAGACTTCAAATAAAACCTAACTCCAATTCAGTTCTTTCCTCATGTGTTTTGGGCAACTGATTAAGGAGAGGAAGTGGACAACAGGAGAATGGCATCAAAGGAAAGACAGACAAATGAGTTCTGCTTATATGAAGGGAAGCCTACCCAAAGAATTCAGAAGGACATGCAGAATGCTGTAATGTTAAGCTAATAGCCTGCCTTCAGCTCATTCAAACAATCCAGCAGCTCTTGTATCACTGGCCCCCACTCCAGATATGCTCAGGAAGGACCCTACACCTACATTCCCACTATGATAGCCACCAGTCCCATATGGCCATTGAATACTTGAGATGTGCTATAGACAGAGCTGACATGTGCTGTAAGTGTAAAAACAACACTAGATTTTGAGACCTGTGCCATCCAATATGGTGGGCGCTAGTCAACTTGTGGCTACTGAGCACCACAGATATCTGTAGATGGAATCGAGATGGGCTGTACGTGTACAATACACACTGAATGTTGGAAGAGTAGTACCGAAAAAAGAATGTAAAATATCTCATTAACACTTTTTCATAGGTATTGTAGGTTGAAATGATATTTCTGATATAGTAGATTAAACTATTTCTATTGCATATGGCTGCTTTAGACTCTCATTGCTTTCTGACCCAGAAAGGCCATTCTTCCATTTCACAGGTTGTTCCTCTCCCTCTAGAACTAAAAATGGTGCTCTCTGACGTCCTTGCAGCTTTTAGGAGACTAAGAGAATCTACTGAGGTTACGGGATGCTTAAGATATAAAGGTGAAAGTCAAGTACAATTATATCATGGAGTTTAATCATAAGAGGAGTAAATGGCACCCCTCATTGATGCTCCATGGGGTAAATTGGATCTTGAAGGTAACCAGATGGCTCCCAGGAAAAGGTAATTTACCTCACATGGATAAGAACTTGATTTCCAAGAAAGAGTGCACGTTAGTCACCCTATGCCATCTGTCCCCATGGAGATATTTCTATGCATTAAGAACTTCCAGCTTCAAGTGCCCTAGCAATATATTAACTTACTAAACTTTATTAAATCTTTAAGAAGATAGTCCAGAAAGTGGTATTTTCTCCATTTAGAAACCAATTTGTAGGGAAATTACATGACTTTGCCTAAGTTACAGTAAAAGCAAACATATCTCCATGTACTGGGCACATTTCTCCACTACTGAAGAAGCTTCACATCTATGAGTTTTTCCACTCGAGTCCCTCTACCAAAAAGAGCTTTTCCTGACTTTTCCACCTGTGAAATGCTATTCATCCCTTAGTCCCATTTCAACCACCCCCTCTTCCTTGGAGCTCCCCCTTGATTCCACCATCCACCATCGACTCAATAATAAGACACTGATTATATTCTGCCCTACAGCCCATGAAAGTATGAGATTTACTATGCTTATTTATATGTAAATCTCCTTTGCCTACTGGGTCATAAGTTCCTTGATGGCAGGACCATCTTGTATCTGTCACTGTGTGCCCAGTACATTGTGGACACTAAACAGGTGTGTGTGTGTGTGTGTGTGTGTGTGTGTGTGTGTGTATAAACGAGTTGACTACCCATAAATAAGACCCTGAACAACCATTTCTCTATAAAATAGGGATGTTTACAAGAGAGATGTCCCTCCCTATGGCAATAAGTTATTCTCTAAGTAAGAACATCAAGAATTTAAATTTCACTTACAATTTATTCAAAGTCTCAGAATTTAAATTTACCCTCAGCCTGCTTTACTTCATTTATCTACCTATCCATTCATTCATTTGCTATCTATTGAGTACTATAAACCAGGCATTGTGCCAGATAAGACACTCATCTCCTAGGATGCAGTGAACACAAAGGACAGATTGTCTGCTCCTAGGTCACCTGCAGTCTGGGCGGGAAGACTCATTACAAGGAATGGGGACATGTGTAGGACAAGAAAAACCAAAGGGATCTCTTGGAGCACACACTAGAGAGTGACTGTGGATGTCAGAGGGGGAGTCTTAGAGGAGGGACATTGGAGTTGAGACTCCCAGAAGGAATTATCCACTAAATCATACTCTTCTTTCCCTAATGTATAGACTACGTGTTTGAGGTAGCATTCATAGACATCCTCGGGTCCTGTGATTTACATTCTTGGGTGCAAGAATATAAATTTTTTAGTATCTCGTTTTGTTGTTCCTCAAAATCCCTCATGCCAAAATCACTGGCAATTGAACATGAACCAATTCCCAATTAGATTCATGAAGGAAAAGGCAGAACATTGTGTTATAACAAATGTAACACAATGGATGCAAAAATACCATTTATTTTATAACACATAGTACAAATCTCCATAGTTGATGCCCACACATGCCCATAAGAGACTTATGTGCTTTTGCTTGCCTATTCCATAAGACATTTAGGACAACCCATCTCTACCCTAAATGGCTTTAAAATTTCAATACATGTGGTTTATGAATATTTTCTGTGCTGCATCTAAATTACTTTTCCAATATGTGAACTTCTTTGCAAGTTCCATCCACTGGTGGATGGAATCACATTTGCAATACCTTCCTTAAGAAGGTCCTGCTCAATTATGATAATCTCAGGTGAGCAAAAGAAAGCTTCTCATTCACTGGTAAATTCCAAATATCTACAGTGTCTTCAGAGAAAAAGACCCAAATGCACATCTGTCTCTCAGCTTTGGTGTGAAAGAATACAGCCTCGAACATTTGGAATTAAATAATGAATTCTAAAATATTCAGGACTACCTAAATTCAAAGTGTATGCCTACCCCCCACTTTTTTTTAAATTAGCAGACATACTTTTAATATCTTGGATTTCATTTCCTGAATATGAGATTTCAATATTTTAAGAGTAACTTCAGGTGATTATGTGCCTAACTGAATCATTGCATTATGTCAATCACAGGTAGAAGTAGAAATCCTGTATGGATTTTCTGAGTATCGTCAAAGACCCTATGAAGGGGTTGCGCATTTGAAATAATAGTTGGCAAAGAATCAGATTTTTTTCACCAAGACTGGAAGTTCAGAACATCAAACTTTGTTTCACATTGGCAAAATCGGGCTACGAAATATATAAGCTTTGTCTGGCAGTTTTCTGAATTAGTGCTAATTTCCAGGTCAGTCCTATACAAAGGGATCAATCCCAGGCCATTGCCATGATCTTCTTGGCTACATTAGGTAATTGAGGGGAAGTGGAGGAAATCTGTTCTTCAAAGTACAATGAATTTCCAAAAGTTTTCATTCCACAGTGATAGAATAAATGGTTGTGGGAACATAGATCAGTTATTCAGTATCCAAATGGCCTTATTGTGCCTTACATAACTGCTAGAAATACTGAATTCATTCTCTCCTTTTGAGAATGGATCTGAGATCTTCCTATCCCGCCATATAAAGACAGCATTTCTAATAACCTAATTTAGAATCAGCGCTTGTCACAATCCGTGCTCTAGGTCAGGGAAAGCTCCCTGGGGATGTCTGCACCCACTCAAAATAATGCCTGAGAAGTAACAGAGAACCATGTTAATAACCAAGGAAGATAGTGCTGACCTCAAAAGCCAAGAGCAGAGAGTGAGAGAGCAAAGACTGGATAGACCCAACGTCAGAAATGAAGCAAAAGGAGAATTTACCAGGTGATGGTCAGAGAAAAAAAGAATCCACTCTCGGCAGCTGAAACTAGCTATAGATCATAAAGAACAAATCAAAGCAAGCAAAAAGGTTGAGGGTTCACTCTCAGTGTCAGTCACAGGAGGAAGAACAAGAATATGCTTATGCTTTGTGGTCAAATCTTGTCCGTGAAGATCCCCAGAATTGCTCCTGAGGGAAGGTGACTTGTTTAGGTCAGGCAGAAAATCTCAAATCCTCTTTACAGTAGGCATTGATATCTGTCATTGGAAATGTTTAAATGGAGTCTAGGTGAGTACCTGTCAAGAATGTTCTAGAATCTTTGGACAACGGGAGACTCTGCTGAGTCTCCAAATTTCATGATTCAATGATAACAACATCACCCCTTGAAATTATTTATATTTTCACACTTGAGAAGTAAAGAGTATCACAATTCAGATGCCCACTGTGCAAAATAATACTTTGATTTCATATACATTTCTGCAGTCCTAATGTCTCCCTGTCTTTTTCTTCTCACAGTTGAATTCAATGTTAGTTCAGTGTCAGACTGTGTCATCTCCAAGGTATATAGAATGCTTACTACCCTCGCTTGCTTAAAATGTAATACTATAGGGAATGAGGCATAATCAGAACATTAGATATAAACATGAATACTTGAGACTCGATTGTTTTCCTAAAATGGGCTGCAAACATCTGACGTGAACAGCATAGGAAGGTATTTCTGGTTTTCCCATATTTATTCCACCATGAGAACCAGTGTTTTGCCAGAAAAAGACCTCATCTGTCTTTTCAGGGTCATGCCCTTATAACATCATCACGTAGTCAAGAAAGTCCAAGCCTGAAGCCAGGCGGGATGACACAGACTCTAAATTTTTCATCCAACTCCTAATCCCCTGAGAAACGCAACAAAACTAAGCATTGTCTTTTTGAACCTGCAAGGATTCTCTCATTTCCTGCTGATTTTTTCATCCTTCTCAGTTTTTCCTACAAAATACATGTGTGTTTGTCTCCTCGGGGAAAACTGTAAAAAGTAGCATACTACAGGGAAACATGCGAAATATTTTTTGAAAAATACGGTAATATTTTGAAAAACATGATAATAGACTAGAACTTATCACTGGATTCTCTGGGAATATCTGAGAAGGCCCAGAATGTAAGGCTGGTTTTAGGTTATATAATGACCCAGACACACAACACAACACTCGGTGTGTCGGGTGGCCGAAGTCTACTTTGGGTTCACTGAGAGGCTGTGTTCAGCAGAACCCTACTGTCATCCCCAAGACTCAGGTAATGGTTTCCTGAAAGGAAACATGTTGTGAGTGGCTTCTCCGTGCATTACAGGACCTGCCCAAACCTTACACTCTAGACAATGAGACATGAAAAATAACCCCAAAGAGTTTCACACACTCACAAGAAATGTGAAGTTGAAGTTCTCATGAATAGGATGCTAGAAACCACATCAGCAGAAGGGACTTGAGTCCAGACTTGAATATAAATCAAGGGGGTAGATTGAGCGAGTCTAGTGTCTTCAGCTTCCTCATTGAACTACCTGACATCGGTAACCCCAACTTCCTCAAGAATATTAGGGGGCTGCCTTTATAGATATTGGACCACATCAGGAGAGTTAGTATTCCCTCCAAGACTTCAGAACTTTAAATAATCTACTCTACACTGTCTGTATGTGTTTTCAAGTGAGTGTGGGAAGTTGTGAACAGGTTCATTCACAGACCTCTGTTTGATCACTGAAGGAATATACATGACTTGAATTCTAATGCAGGTTCACACAGTGAATTGAATGAGTTGGTGGTGTAATAAAAGATCATGCTCCTCTCGAGTAAAGCTGGACAAGATCACGGTCTCTGAAACTGGATTATTAAACTCTCAGGTTGCAAGAATTGTATTATCTATTGTGAATTTCCCTTAACTTGACCAAGTAAAGTGGCCTTGTCCATGAGGTAAAAGTGGGGCTGACTTTGTTTCTTTAAACAG
Source organism: Nasua narica (assembly GCA_028533885.1). Lineage (NCBI taxonomy): Eukaryota > Metazoa > Chordata > Mammalia > Carnivora > Procyonidae > Nasua > Nasua narica. Next base: position 13,587,415 of record CM052810.1, on the reverse strand, counting down.
ATTGTTTTCCCAAGCTAACAAATGACCTTCAGCCTATAAAATATTCACATTGTTTTCCCCCTCAATATGTATTATTTAGTGTATAGCCCTTTAAATATTAACCATCTTTTTTCTAAAGATATGGTATATATTATTTACATCCAGCTACATTATGTTTTCATACAGATGAAATAGGTACATTGGAATCTTTGTGGAACCATGAACAAATAGGGCATCCGGCCAGATGCACACAACAGGTGCCCAGTGAAGTGAATTCTGGTGCGGGCATGATTGGCAGAGGACAGCAGGTGGCCTTCTCACATTTCACGTCTCACACTTCACAGGGAAGATCCGGGAGAAATAAAAGGTCCAGTATAGATGGACTTTGGGCCTCAGGTAGGCAGGTAGACAGCCATGGGCAAGATCTCTTGGAGGAGATCAAATGTGCCCCAACAAAGGAAGCACAGAGGAGACAAAGATAATAGTAGTTCAAAAACACCCCTAAATCAGTATTTCATAGGTCACTTTGCTTAGAAAACCAAAGGGAAGTTACTGGAAATGGTAGAGCTTTGTAAGGATTATAAAGAGTTCTTAGGATGGGATTCATTCCATTTTTACTTAAATTCTCATGGTGTTTCCCTACGCCAACATTGCCTTTGAGATCTCCAAGGCTCTTCCATCATGCCTGTATAAATTACACCTTGGATGACATTTGAGATGACAGGAGACTAGAATCCTAATTAGAGGATTGGAGGGGCCATCTGAGATCTCACCCTCACTCAGAGGATAATCAGGTCAAGGGAGAGCACTTTTTTTGGAAGGCCTGCAGAATCTGTCCATGTCTTCCTTATTCTCCAAAGGGAAGTCTCCGAAGGCAGTAGCTGGCAGATAATCGATCATTTTTGAAATCTTATTTCCCTTAGCAGATAATCAGCAGGGCTCATCATGTATTATTCGCTCAACAAATATTTCTTAAGTACTCCGGGCATAAACAACCCCTGTTTACCGAGGCTCTGCTGCAGAGCGGATATTCCCTGCGAGTCAGGAAAGCACGGGGCCGGGGGTGGGGGGGGGGCTCCTTAGCGAAAGGAGAAGCTGAAGACCCAGAGCGGTGGCTAAAAGCAGTGACTTCTAGATGGATAACATCATCCCATTGTTGGAAGTGAAAACTTAGAGGGCTATGATGCATTTTTTGTTTTTAACCCCTCTGGATAGAAATGACTAATTGTCCAGCTTCCTAATTGTCCCCATGGCAAGATTCAGTGGCCACAAAAGAGCAAATATCAGCAAAGATGTCTTTTCTTGGGAGGGACTGTGGTGTTCCCCAGAAATTTTCAGACAAATTGATATCAGTGTTCCCAAAGCCTTTTGCTTAATCCCATCACATTTGCTCCATGTCTGCTTACCTATGTCGCTGCATTAGGAACCTATGTCGCTGCATTAGGAACCCTTCAAGGGTAGCAAATACGTACTGGCCACATTTGTATTCCCAGAGCGAAGCGTAAAACCTGACTGAGAAAAGGCACATAAGAAGTGTTTAATGGGGGAGCCTGGGTGGCTCAGTGGATTAAAGCCTCTGCCTTCAGCTCGGGTCATGATCTCGGGGTCCTGGGATCGAACCCTGCATCAGGCTCTCTTCTCAGCGGGAAGCCTGCTTCCCTCTCTCCCTCTCCCTTCCTCTCTGCCTACTTGTGATCTCTTTCTCTGTCAAATAAGTAAATAAAATCTTAAAAAAAAAAAAAAGAAGAAGAAGCGTTTAATGAATGAACGCTAACAACAAAAGGCTTTTTCTTACTTAACCAATGCAATGGAACTTTTTCTGAATTATAATACACTTTCCTATCACATTAAACTGCTTCCACTGAATGTTTTTGCTTGCGAAGTCACTAATTCAAAATATATTGGGTCAGTCCTTGTGCTATAGATTGGCAAGTGCCACACTGTTGTGATCTCACCTATCAGCAAAGAGTCAGAATCATAGACCTAGTGCATTTATAACTATGCACAAATTCTATATGAGCACTGCTGAACTAATATATTTTCTGTGACTTGTGAAAGGTATACAAAAGGTAGAAACTTTTGAAGAAAGAGGTAAAGCCAAGAGTCTTTATTTGTTTTACTTTGTAATGTTGCAGATTCATTAAGAGGAAGCCTGCCAGTTTATGGGTGTTCAATTGCACTTGCACTTTTTGAAATAAAAGAAATCTCAAGTCTCTTTGCAGAAGTCATTTTAAGTCACCTGTCCATTTAATGAGTTAGTGAAAACTACATAATCTAATCCCAAAGTGCATTTAACCAGGACATGTGAACTGCGATAGATTTCAGTACCCCAGGAACACGCTAATGGAAGAGAGAAATGCCTCTATCAGCCCCTTTCCACTCTGGAAAAGTCTTACAGGATAATTGAGAAATGGCCATATGGACTCATTAAGAGACATATCCATCTGTAGATCGATTAAATATTAGGAAAGCTTAATTCCTCTTATATTTTTATATTTAAAAAGTAAAAATAGAAATCCTCATGTTTTCATCCTGAATCACATCGAATCATTTTGCCCACGCCAGGGATACATCCCTCCACTACCAACCCAACATACAGGCTCTGGAGACCACGCTATAGGACGTGTTCCTCTTATGCCTGCTGGTGGAGAGTAACGATTCTGAAGCCTACACTTGAATTTGAATCTCATGTCTACCATTTATTAGATGTGGGCAGGTTGCTTCATCTCTCAGAGACCCCGTTTCCCATTGCAGAAAGGGATAATGATCATACATCAATACAGAGTTGAGCACCGCGTGTGAGCGTCTTAGCCCAGCAAAAGCTCGCAATCAGCCCCCAATTGCTGGAGTAGTCGCTACCCTGTGCTGAATTCAGCAAAGCTCTCAAACACCAGGTGCCCCGAAAACAAAGTCTCGTTTCTCTTGCCAGCTTTTCGTTATTTTTAACTTTTTCAAACAATACTGAAATGGTTGAAAAAAATAATAAAATGAACATCCATATGCCTCTCATGTAGGCTCAGTAACAGTTGGCTTTTTTGCTATTTTCAAGTAAGTAAAAAACAAAACAACACTTTATTCCTAAATATCTCAACACCAATCTTTGAAAAGCAAGGATCGTCTCCTATGCAAACACAATGCCATGATTACACTTAAGAATATTATTGGTAATTCGGTATATCATCTACTGTCCATTCCGTATTCAAAATTCTCCAGTTATCTCAAAACTCTTTCTTATAACTGGGTATTTACCTCTTCCAAATCTGGGATTCAGTAAAGGTCCACCCGTAGCATTAGGTGGTTACATTTTTAGTTTCTTTTCATCTAGGACAGTCTTCCTGCCTTTTTGCCATTTTTACCTCCTTTGAAGAGTCGAGGCCAGTTGTCTCATATAATATCCCACACACTGAATGTGCCTGATCATTTATTTATGGGGTTACTTAGTCTGTAGTACCTGTAGCCTCAGTATTCCCTGTAAACTGGAACTTGGCAATTCAGAGTCTTGATGAAATTCAAGTTCAATATCTGGGACAAGATCATTTCTTAAATGACATTGTCAGACACCCAGTACTTGGATCATCCTTTCTGCTCCTTGATGTTGCCAATTGCAAAAACTTTGAATAATCAGTACTTAAAATCATGAACAGGCCACCGTGGACACAGAAAGTTTAATCTAACTAACTGGGAAGCCATAGAATGTTCCTTGAAAGAGACAATGCTTAGTGTGATTGAAAGAACGAGTAGCACACCATACACAGTTCAGTTCTGCAGCCTCGAGAGAGGAGACACTGATGGGACACCATGCTGCTGTATTCTTTCTTTGTGTCCCAAAATATGTATCTTTGGTTCAGATTCCCACAGTGTAAAGGTGGGATCTTAGCCTTAAATAAGCAGAAAAGAGAATGGTCATTCCTGCTGTACTTTATTACGGGACAGAAGCTAGTGACGGTTTTCCGAATTAGGATTGCATACGCAATACCTGTTTCTTTTTCTGGAGTTTGTGTTTGAGAACCATGAGAATGAGTAGCTTAGGGGTGGCGGCCCAGGTTGCAAAGGTGAGGGGCAGCAATGTGGCACCTCGCAGAGCAAATCAAGTGAGGGATTTTATTTTCGACTTGTTTGATTTTGAAAAAAAATTCAAATGTACTGAAAATGGCATTTTTTAAAAAATTATATACTTCCATCTAGATTTATTCACCATTAAAAAGCTGCCACATTTGCAGGGCACCTGGATGGCTCAGTCGGTTGAGTGTCTAACTCTTGGTTTCGGCTCAGGTCGTGATCTCATGGGTCATGGAATCTAGCCCCACATCAGGCTCCACACCCAGAGGGGAGTCTGCTTGAGATTCTCTCCCTCTGCCCCTCCCCTTTCTCATGTATGCGTGTGTGCTCTCTTTTTCTCTCTCTCAAATAAATAAATAAGTAAATCTTTTAAAAAATTTGTCATGCTTGCTATCTTGCTCTATCTCTATACTTCTATGTCATGATGATGATGACGATTTCTGAATCATCCCAGAGTAACTTGCAGAAACCCTAATACTTTGAACAGTGCTAACACTCTAAATAATCCAGCGTGTGTCTCCTAGGAACATAACATTCTCCCATATGACCACAATATGAGTTCATATTCAGAAGATTTAACACCAACACAATATTATTTAATATAGAGGCAATATTCAAAGCTTGCCAACTATCTCCATAATATCCTTTCTGGCAATTATTTTTCCAACCCAGTGCCCAGTCTGGGATCATAGGCTGCCTTTGAATGTCATGTGTCTCATTCCTCTTCATCTGGAAGTATTCAGCTTTCCCTTGTTTTTTATGACTGACATTTTTGAAGTGTACAAGCCAATCATCTCCTAGAGTGTCCATCAGCTGGGACGTTGTGTTCATCTGATGTGTCCTCACGATCAGATCCGGGTTATGAATTTTAGCCACGAAGCGTTGTGTCCTTCCTGTCACCTCACATCTGGAGGCACCCCAAATCACTGTGTCCCACTACTTTGATCACCTGGTGAAGGTGGGGGCCGGCCCAGTTTCTACACTGTAGAGTCACCAGTTTTCCTTTCGTACTAATGAGGAATCTGTGGGGACTACTTTGAGATTGTGTCAACATCCTATGCCCCGTCCAAATTTCACCTGATGTTTTTTGCACTTGTACTAGCTTGTGAGGGCTGCTGGAACAAAGTACCACCAAGTGCAGGGCTTACAACAGATTCACTGTCTCACAGTTGGGAAGCTAGAAGTCTCAGATCAAGGTGTCATCAGGGTTGGCTTCTGGGACTGTGAGGGCGAATCTGTTCCATGACTCTCTCCTAGCTTCTAGTAGATTCCTGGTAATCTTTGATGTTCCTTGGACTGTAGATATATCCCCCTGCTCCATGCCTTCACCTTCACATGGTATTCTCCCCGTGCATCTCTGTCTCTGTGCCTAAATTTCTCCTTTTGATAAGGACAAAGTCCTATTGTAGTAGAGCCCACCCTAATGACTCCATTTTAACCTGATCTTCCGCAACAACCCCATTTCCAAATAAAGTCACATTCACAAGTACTGTGGTTAGGACTCCAGTATCTTTTGGGAGGGATGCAATTCAACCCACAATAGCATCTATAGGTAATATTTGCTGAGATCAATTATTACTGTGTTGGCTGCAGAATGGTGATTTTTCTGTCATTCTTTCAACATTTCTTAGTTGGCTTTTGGGGATTGTGGTTTTTTATAATCGATAAACAGAATGTCCACCTATGGTTGGATAAAAATGGCCACACATCTTTCAAGCAAAAAATAGGAAAAAATTAACAACATGGACACACATCTGTGCCCAAAGTAGCAGAAAGGGACTGACTCTCATTGCAAACCTCCTGACCCAGGCAGGCTGGCGGGAAGGAGAGCCAGAGGTTAGGGTAACCTATGGGCCAAAGTCAGCAGCATCAGTGGGGGAAATTGGAGAGTGCAGATCTCAAGCCATCCTGAACATTTGTTGTGTGTAAGCACTTCTTGGAATGTCATTACTCAAGTATTCTCTTCACACTCTAAAACAAAAGTAACATCACACTATTTAAGGGTAGGTGCCAGGTTCTCAAGTTCAGTATTCTGGTCATCTTCAGCCCTGACGCATGAGCAAACATTTCACAGCACTGAAGCCCCTGTCATCATCAGAATCACAGAGAAGCAAGGGCCAAAGACTATAATTCTGCAACTGCTAGAAAACATGATTGGGACAGAGATCCCATATTCTTTTGTGTTTACTCTGAAACCTGACAAAAGATCTTTGGAATTATTTTCTAAAACTCTATACTCCATCCACAGTAAACATAGAATACTTTATATCCAAAGGCTATCGATCTCAAATACATGATGCCATTAAGTCTCAGTGGTTGTCCCTTCTACGAGCCTGTGTGGATGCGTTAGAGCTGTTGTGTCAACATTTCACACATGAGGTAGCTTAAAGAACAGGAATTTATCGTCTCATGGCTCTGGAAGCTGGAAGTCCGAAACCAAGATGTCGGCAGGATTGTTTTTTTTCTGAGGCTGTAAGGGAAGGATCTTTTCCAGATCTCTCTCCTTGGCTTTGTAGGTAGATGTCTTCTTCCTACCTTTCTCTATACTGTCTTACCTTTATGCATACCTCTGTATCCTGAGTTTCCCTTTGGATGAGGGCCATTCTAATAATTTCACTTTAACTTTCTTACCTCTGTTAAAAAAACAAAACAAAACAAACAACAAAAACAAAACAAAACAAAACAAAACCTATGTCCAAATAAGTTCACCTTCTGAGGGACTGAGTGTTAGGACTTCAACATATGAATGTGGGGTATCATAATTCAACCTACAACAGATGCATTTCAATTCCCAATGTTCACATGGGGAATAGAATAGAAAATCAGAGTTGTGACTGCATGAACCTGGATGTTATTGATGGAACCAAAATGGTACTGAATCCCTGTCTCTACTCTTTCTGCAGGTGAAAAGTCAGTGCTGAGCCTGAAAACACTAAAGATGAGGTTACTAAGCTTTTCCCGCCATCCATCTGTAGGACTATGGATTTTACACTTAATCTGTATTTGGAATGACTTTTCTCTTCCTGCTGGGGAGATTTTTAAGTGGGTTTGGGTTGCTCACCATCCGAGTGTGTGCTGTATAGACCTGCCCATCGGTTAAGAGCAGAGGTCACCAGCAGTCAAATTAGCAACAATATTTATTTCTTACAGAAACAAATAGACCACTGGGGAAAGCATTTTATCTCTCGGTGCCTTGTTTTTGTGCATTTATCTGATATCCAAGCAAATGAATCCTAAAGAATACATTTAGGGAAATGTGCAATAGGGAACACCTATTTCTCCCAGCCAGAGAGGGACCCGAAGCCATTGGGATGCTTCGTAAGTTTTTAATTCAAAGCATGGGAGGACAGAAAAGATGGAAAACAAAAACCAATTACCTGCGAACTCTCTGCCAGGAGCCAGAGGAAGATTGAAGGAGGAGGTAGGGAGGCTTGCCTGCGCAATAAATCCTGCAGCATGGTGTCTCTCTCTGAAAACTGATAGTTTGTGCTCGTCCTATCACAGAGCCTCTAACCTCCACCTGTGTCGTGTTCTTGTGTAGAAATGGGCAACAGCTGGGGGGAATATTTACTCTCTTTCCTTGCTTTCTTGGTCAGGTCACAGACATAAAAGAGAAACTGAAGCTCTCTAAAAAGGTGTGGTCAGCGTTGCCCTACACCATCTGCAAGGACGAGAGCATGACTGCCCGCGTGGCCAACGAAGAGGAGTGCTGGAATGGGCACAGCAAAGCCAGGTGAGGGGGACTCGCCGTTCTTCTGGCCGGGGCACTGCTCAGCCAGCCCTGGAAGGCTCCGCTGGCACAACTCTGCGGGCCTGGTGAGGCAAAAAGCAACGGAGGGTGGAGGGACGCGTCGTCACTTAGCGACAGCTGTTCGGAGTGACAGGTTTGACGGGCACCTGCGAACACTTCCTCTCAAGGTGCCGTTAAGCGTGGAGTCCTCGTTCTGAATGCCTCGCCTCTGGGTGAGGGCGGAGGCACGGTGACAGATGCCAGGTTATGGCATCCTGCGATCACAAAGCGCCTTTTATGTTCACTTAAGGCGTTGAAGATAGCAGAGTTATTTTTATCCACAGTGAAATGGGCAGGCCTCACCATCTCGAGTTAAACAGGAAGTGAAAGTTCAACCGTAATATTTTTCACCCTTGGAGAAAAGCAGTCTGGGATGGGCTCATTGGAAGGGGTGAGGGACAAAGAAAACGAGCAAGGGACAACCGAGAAAGTGTTCTCCTAGGTTCCCCGCCTTGAAAAGTCCCCCTGGGATCTCTGGATGAGACATGTCTCTTTTTTCATCCCACTGCTCATTTGCCCATTGCTGCTGCCCCTTGCTCTGGAATTTCTGAATTTCTTGATTCAGCCCAGAAACGGGCTTGGCCTGAGTTTTCCCAGGGTGGAGTTGGCCGGGAGAACTGGCTGGGAGCTGGCGAGCAGGGCAGCACAGCAGGAGCGGAGGCCGCGGCAGGGGTCCAGGTGGGCAGAGCAGCTGGTGAATTGGACTCAAGGAGTCTTTGGGGATTGACGGAGGAGTTAAGGGGCGTGGGGGGGGGGCGCGGCTGTGTTCTACGCCTTAGTGGGCGTTTTCAAGCAGATGAAGCAGCTGAGATCAAAAGGAAATAGGAAGATCCATGGATATTAAGTTCAGAAGAAACTGCAGAAGGTAAGCAGGGGCGCAGGTGAGGTGCTCATTACGTGTTAACTTCTCACACTGCTGAGTTGAATTTTTTAGCATCCATTGGTGATGATATTATTAACGATACTGGGGAGAGCTTAACAAGGCAAAAACAAGACAGCTATAGAAAGAGCTGTAATCATTTCAAGTCGCCCCAGAATATCAGTGTCCAAATCTTAGATCGTGAGGGTAGACAGGTTTTTGTCATCTCAACAACAGACCCCTCAAAAATGCTTCATCACTTATCAGGGTCCGGCCTTCTAAGAAGGAGACCTTTGGCCAGAAAATTCAGCTGTGAAATTTACCAGCTTCTAATGTGTCTTTTCCTGATGATTGTACAGAAAGACACTGTAGAGGAAGACCAGATGGCCTAATGAATAAAGTGGTTGATTTTCCGAGCTGCTTTGTTACCCATCTGTGTTTACCTTTCAGCCTTGGCTGAAATGAAGGCTGTGTTTTGAACTACATTCCCACGGTTATACAGGTTGCTGGCTCTTAGTGCATCCACAAAAGGAAAGAGAAAGAAATGTTGCAGCTGGGGATTGCGGAGGGGACTAGGTACACTTAGAAAAAAAAAATGAGGGGCGCCTGGGTGGCTCAGTGGGTTAGGGCCTCTGCCTTCGGCTCAGGTCGTGGTCTCGGGGTCCTGGGATCGAGCCCCGCATCGGGCTCTCTGTTCAGCGGGGAGCCTGCTTCTCCCTCTCTCTCTGCCTGCCTCTCTGCCTGCTTGTGACCTCTTTCTCTAAGAAAAAAAAAAAAAAATGAGAAGTTGGCGACCATTGAAGTTAGAGCTAGGGGAAACCGGGTTTAGCCCAACTCCTCATTGTGCAGATCAGGAACCCAGGCAGGTGAATGATTAGTCTAAGGCTGCCCAACTAGCAAGGGCGAAAGCTGGAAGTGTCCCAAGTCCTAGCCCAGTGTTCTTTTCATGTCAATATCCTCCTGCCTCTAAGACAAGGGTTAGGAGAACAAATGAAGCAGATCCTTAGCCCTGTAAAAGATGTAGTGGATCTACATTCATTCAGTCAGTCCTTCCATCCATTGGCAGTGTTATTAAGCACTCCCTCAACCCCAGCACTCTGCAAGACTCCGTGATTTAAGTACCCTGCCATAGCAGTGCCGTCTGTCAACCGATGAGAAGCACAGTGGCCGGAAAGAGGACTTCGAGGGCCATGTTGTTGCACTGTAGGCTTGGGAAAGGACCGCGCAGGTGGAGAACCCCCCAGATCAGTACTCAGGGCCCAGATTTGATTTTTATCCTCGGTCAGTGGGAACCCATTATGGAAATTTATGCCGGTGAGTGAAATTATCAAATTTAATGCAATAAAATCATTTGCAAGGATATTCCAGAATCTAATCCAGTATACTATTTAAAAAAAAAATGAGGCTGGCAAATATTTACGACTCAAATTATATTCCCATTGAAAAATTAAAATTTTATAGTTTCTTTTAGGTCCTTTTAAAAAATTCTTCCACTGCCATGAAATCTTAATAGCTTTATATTTAATAGCATAGTAAGTAGATAACCAGTGAAGACTCGTTGAATTAAATTGAATTGAAGCTTTGCTCTCATTCTCACCCAAATATTAATTGATCTAGGAACACATGAGAGAATTTTTTTCAATTCCACTGAACTATTTTATAGGTTGAAAAATCCACTTATTATGCAGGTCATAACCTATTTTTCCCTACATTTGAAATACGGATTTTCAGATAATAGGTCTCCTTAAAATTTGGGATGCTTGTAAAAAAAAAAAAAAAAGGTTATTCTTATCAAAGAATGAGAACCTTGATTGAAAAAAAAAATTCTATCCACAAGTGTTAATGGATTGTGGAACAGAGGTGCCCAGTAGCACTGATAGACTCATCATGGTCTGGAGTTCCTAACTCAGGCCTGCTCGACGAGGCTGCTGACAGCCCAGACGTTTCTTCCTCCCTTTATGTTTTACCCATCGGACTCCTGCAGCCACATTCTTCCATGCATACCCACTCCCATTGCCCTCTCCTCCCACCTAAGTATTTGATCCAACACCCGTATTTCTCACTGCTATTTTCTGACGACACCCCACAGCTCTTTACCGTACTTTCTGAATGCAGGAGCATACCCTCTTCACATGTTCGCATATCTGTAATCAAAATGACTCCTACCAGGGACATGTCCATTCCTTCTGGCGTATCGTTTTTTCCCAAAGAGCTGCTAAATGAATGGTACCTGTTGACACTGATGGTGACTTTAAACGGAAAGAGCAGGATACCCGTAGAGGTGGCTACTATGGCGGAGAGAGTCTGCTGTGGAGGGAGAGAGGGTCAAGGGTCTGGGAGCAGTGGCTTCTCTAGAATAAGGACCTGACCTCAAGTTCCTGCTCCCACCGTCAGCCATTGCTGGCAGATCTCCCTTTGCTTCGGGAGCTACATGGGTCTGGAAACAGGAGGGGAGGTAGAAGGAAGAGACTGTGCTCTTCGAGGGGGGAAACTGTGGGTATGCTGATGACCTTTCAGAACTGAAGTCTCCGCTCTGTCAAAAAGACTGGTTGTTGGGAGAAGCTCTTCCCTGCTTCCCTTTCCCTTGCCAATCTACCGTTTAAAGACCAATGCGATCATGTCTATGAAAATTCCCAAACCTATTTTGGGAATAGAGCTTTGGGAAACCTATTTGGGAAACAGCACTTCCCAAATGTTAACATGCAGCCTACAGTCCTGGGGAGCTTGTGAAAAGTTCAGCTTCCAGCTCAGTAAGTCCGGGGCAGGACCTGAGATTCTGCGTTTCTAACAAGCTTCCAGAACATGCAGTGGTTGCAGATTTGGGGACCACACCTGGAGCAGTAAGGCTCTAAGACCGAGTTGCCAAGTGTGGCACATAACACTAGACGCCCAGTGGAACACACTTACACTTAAAAAAAGGATTCATTGCTCATCTGAAATTCGGATGTAATTGGCAATCCAGTGGTTTCATCTGGCAGCCCTACTTTAAGCGGGTATTAACATGTAAGATACACCCTTTTTCAGTTCTTGCACACAGGCGCGGAGCGGGTTATGATTTGGGGTTTTCCCTCGGCCCCCGCGCATGCCCTGATGCTTCCTTTCATGGGGCTTTCCTTGGACGAGAAGCAACAGCAACCCGGTTGAGGAGGTCGCGTGGCGCAGGTGTAACGTCAGCCCCTAAAGAGAACCGGAACACAGGCTAGGTTGAAGCCATCTCGACAGTGAATTGCTTAGGCTTCACATGTGCACCAAGAGAGAATTTTAAGTTGGAAATTCTGCACAGCCTTTACAAGGCAGGGTCTTGCCACACAAACCTCTGGTCTCAAATGGGATGCCAGGTGGGCTAAGGATGGGTCCTTTGATTCCCTGGCCAGGGCTTGACTTAGTTAATGCCTTAGCTTGGGCTGTGGTAACAAACACACCGGAGTCGGATGGCTTCAACGGAAACTGATTTCTCAGAGTCTGGAAGCTCTAAGTCCAAGATCAGGGTGGCAACAAGGTTGGATTGCAGTGAGAGCACTTTTCCTGGCTTGGGAACAGTCACTCTCTCTGCCATGTGAGGACAGACAGAAAAGAGTTCTAATCTCTTCTTCTAAGGGCACTAATCTCATGGGGAGCGGGGAGGGGGGGGACTCTACCTTCACCGTCACCTACAAGTGATTACCTCCCAAAGGCCCCACCTCCTAATACCATCACTTTGGGACTTAGGGCTTTAGTATTCGGATCTTGAGGTGGAGGGAGGACATATATTCTGTCTACAGCAGTTAGCTCTCAAATTCACATCCTCTGCTATCAGAAGAGACAATAAGGAGGGCACCTGGGTGGCTCAGTGGGTTAAAGCCTCTGCCTTCGGCTCAGGTCGTGATCTCAGGGTCCTGGGATCGAGCTCCGCATCAGGCTCTCTGCTCAGCGGGGAGCCTGCCTCTTCCTCTCTCTCTGCCTACTTGTGATTTCTCTCTCTCTGTCAAATAAATAAAAAAAATCTTTAAAAAAAAAAAAAAAGAAGAAGAAGAGCCAATAAGGAATTTTCCTCAGAATTTTTAGCAGTGTCTGCCACTCAGGAAAAGCAGCATAGGATGCCTCCTCAGTGACCAGCAGGGAAGTAAGTTCGCAAGTGTGGCTTCCTGTCTGTCTCACGGTCATAAGCAAATTCTTAGAAATGAAAGAAGACACAGCAACAGTGACTCAACTCAAATAAGAATGGAAAGGAAGCTAGTAAGTAAGGGGGGAATCGGTAATAATCTAGAAAGCCACAGAGGGGGGAAACAATGAAAGCAGAGTGGTGTGGGTTACAAGTCTAGACCTCCTAATGCTCCCAGGGTGAACCCAGAGACCCTAGAAGGACACCTTGGGCAGCCAGGAGCCTGGGACAGGCTGTGGGTTAGGTGCTGGAGGAGAATGACAAGATGCAGGCACGAAAGCATGGAGTCCGAAGGAGGTCCAACTTGCATATGGTTAGCGTATGCCGGTTAGAGCTTGGTCAGGTAACAGCCACCGAAAAAATAAAATTGGTGTTCCTATAGGCTCTTCCCTTTGGGCTCCTATAGAGGCAGATTCTTGCTTTTTGAGGCCGTAACTATGTCAAATTACATCATCTGTATCTTCCTTAAGGATTGCTTTCTCTTCCTGGGGATGCTTGGTCTGAGGCCGGGGGAGGTAAAGAGGAAGGGTGAGCATGGGAGGTGATGGGCCAGGCAGGAAGAGTGTGCTGAAAGTGCCCTGTGAGAGGCCACTCTCAACGGCACGTGGAGCTCGTGACAGGACACAGCTGGTTCCCGATGTGTCGGGGTCTCTTCAGTGATTTCCAGATTCCTCCCCCTCCCTGTAAAACTGGCCAGCAACTTGCAGCATTCCTTTCTCCGTAAGCCAGCGTCTAGCCCTCACCATGTCCTTCCTTCAAAATGCCTTCTGGAAGGAGGCAAAGACGCAGGCTGAGGACGAGGATTAATCGGATCTGTTGGAAACAGAGCATTTGCTGGGAGGCTCTGCGGGTTCCAAGGCCCCCTGATCCTCACAGAAATAACTGTGTCCCCAAGGAAATCATTCCTTAGGCCGGGAGGTAAATAGAGTAAATTGTAAGACATAGGAAAAGTAGAAAAATCTAGGAAGTGGATCAGCCCCTCTCACCAGCCACGGAGTGGATTGACTAAGCAAAGAAACAGCAAGTCATGACTGGGTACGTCTGAGCAGATGGAAGAGGGCTGAAATGATGCATGGTGTTGAGAAATCTGTCAAAGACAGGGACTTGGTAGAGCTGGCAAGACAATATTGTTTTAGTCTTATTGCAGAATATGTCCCAAAGCACTCTGGCTGCATTTTAAAGAACTGTAAAGGATCTGATGGATACTGAGCCAGGCAGCCACATTCGGGAAGGTGGGAAATCCGTCTGTGAAGGCACTGGAAGCTGTCAAAGCCGGCGTTCTTGAGCGTGTCCTTCCGTTCTGTGCACACGTGAGAGGGAAGAGCTCTAGAAGGCTGCTGTCCCGAGGGAGGGGGATGCTTCGTGCACTCCCGCAAGTGGAGAAAATGCAGCTACCAGTAGGAGGAAAGAAGGGGGTCACAGTCAACAACTCAGCAGCCCTGGGAAGTGGCTCTTGGGTCTTTTGTCCCATCCACGCTGTAGTTCACTGCCTCCAGTTCTACAAGGAAAGGATGGATGAGGGGGATCCAGCCAAGGAGCGAAGAGGCCAAGTCAAGAGTTTAGCTTCTGCTCACTGCTGCAACCAGTGGGCTGTGTGTCCTCCAGGGGTCCCCAAACCGTTTCATGCCACGCGCTTTCCAGCTGGAGGAAAGCCACAACAAATCATTCTCTCTCCAGGAGTCCGGGCTTTACACAATTCCACTGCCATCAGCCCCTCCTAAGAAACAAGCTTGGCATCCGAGGGGCCATGTTAACAACTTCATTTTCATAAGAACACACTTGGATTGCATAGTGTGTTAGATTTTTCAAGCATTTTCCTATACCTTAGCTCAATATGGCAGCTTATGAAACAAGGGAAGGATCATTCATGTAAATATGCAAATATATGTATAATCACATAAGGTAGCTAAGGGGCTTGCCCATAATCACCCTGCTGGGTCTCAGAGAATCTCAGGTGTCCTGGGTCAGTCTCTCACTTTTGACTGTATTATGGGGTCACATCCCATTGAAGTACCTAATGTCACAGGTAACTCCGGCTTAACTGTCTTCAAGAATGTATAAACCCACAGTATGCTTTGAGTAATCCCATTTTCCAGTCACCCACCCCAAAAAAGGAAAAAGGAACCTATATCAAGAACTATTTTAAATTTTATTTTATTTTTTCAGTGTTCCAAGATTAATTGTTCATGCATCACACCCAGTGCTCCATGCAATATGTGCC